>OY728147.1:277849488-279095916 GCA_963277665.1 Viscum album
TTTCCCCTTTTTCAACATCTATCGTGATAGAAACCATTCCCCCTATCCCTAACTCTTTTGCGATTTAACCCCTCCCCCTCCAATTCCCCTCCCCTTGCCCAACCCCTACCCCTCCCCCCTTACCCAGACCCTCCCCCTCCATCCCATCAGACCCATCCCCCTACTCAGACCCTCTCCCTCACCCCTACCCAACCCTCCCCATCCCCCCTAGCCCCCTCCCCTTGCCCAGCCCCACCCGTACCCACCCCCAGCCCCCCCCGCCCAGCTCTTCCCCTCCGGCACCCCCAACCCAGCCCCTCCCCCTTCCCATCCCCTCCCCCTCACTGCACACCATCCCCTATCTTATACACATATTACAACCCAATATTATTAAAAAACCATCCTTAATATATAAACCCCATGGTATAATCTAATTGTATCATTCTAATATGATGCATTTCACACTAATCCAACATTTTAATCCCTTTCCACTATATAAATATCTAAGAATGATACCCTTTGTATGTATTGTTATATTTTCATTAGGATATAAAATGTTAGCTCCGCTTGTATCTCATGTATTTTTTGTAGCTTATTTTTAGATAATGTAAATCACTGATGATTAGGATTTAATCATTTATAATATTTACAAATATCTAGAAATCCAGGAACTTGCTAGAAACCCAAGGTTGATCTATCATGGTGTAATAATTGATAGTAAGAGATTTCATTATATATTCTCTTAACATTACATAAATATTAATTAGTTTATATGGGTATTGTTATTATATGATTATGATGTAGAAATCCCATATAATTTAGTAAATGATAATGTTACAGTTTATGCATTAAGTTTGAACATTTACTTATGTTTATTGAGAACCATGTAAGGAATAGAATCCTATGAATGAGTCCATATACTAATTTTCTTAAGCATGAAAGAGTTTCAATGTTGATATTTTTTAATCAAAAATTTTACTAACTATTTTTTATTCATATTAGAGTGGATATAAGTTGGATGTATAATATTTATTGGATCACTGATGAGTTTCAGATAGAGTTGGAATATTTTTTGGGTTTTGAATTCATGAATGGTTCAGATGATGGATTGATTCAATGCCCATGTTTTTATTCTATTAGAATACCATGGTTAACTCATGGGGATGTAAGTTACCACATCACTAAAAAAGGTTTTCAAAAAGGATATCATGTTTGGTATCATAGTAGAGAAAAAGTTCAAATAGAAAATGACGTTGATTCAGCTGAAAGGAACAGAATGGAAAATTTTATTTCCAATTGGTTTCCATTTGTTTCTCAATCCAACACTTCATGTAGAGCAGTGGAAGAGGAAATGAATATGGGAACATAGTTTTAATCTAATGACCATAATGATGACGTTGAAAATGTTAGAAATTTTTTAGAAGACACGAATACCCCAATATACCAATCATGTAGAAAAATGACCAAACTAGAGTTTTTAATGCGACTATATCATGGGAAAACAATATATGGATTTAATAATACTAGAATTGACTATATACTTACCCTTTTTATGGAATTTCCACCTAATGATGTATGTATTCCTAAAAATGATTATATAGCATCAAAGCTGATTGAAAAATTTGGATTTTCAAGTACTAAAATCCACAAATTCCCTAAATAGTTTTTTCTATTCCAGAAGGATAATATCAAGTTAAATGAGTAAAGATAATTTGGTACATCAATATAGAAGAATAATAAAGATGGAACTCAATCTCGTGTACCAGAGAAAGTGATGTGGAAATTTCCATTGATTCCCAGACTTCAAAAACTTTTTTCCCTAACAAATTTCAAATAATATGAGATGGAATGAAGATGAAAGAAATAAGTATAATGATGATATAGTTCATCTTACTGAGGAGTAATCATGGAAAAAATTCAACAGGTTACATCCTGATTTTGCAGCCGACCCACGGAATGTTAGATTGGTATTTTCATGTGATTTGTTCAACCCATTTCAGCAGATGCATACTTCACATAGTACTTTGCCTATTTTTATTCATATTTATAATTTTACATCATGTATGTGTTCGAAAAAGTAGTAACTATCATGGGTATATTGATTTCTGGACCCAATGATCTTGAAAATGATATCAACATATATTTTCAACCATTAATAGATGAGTTAAAGGAGCTTTGGAGAGTTGTGGTGCAGAGATATGATGCATTTTGAAAGGATTAATTTTTGCATCATGCAAAATTCTTATGGATGATAATTTATTTCCTTGAATATTTAATGATGTTTGGTTTGAGTACCAAGGAGAGATTATCTTACTCAATATGGATAAAAAATACACGTTCTAGAAGATTAAGGTTTCTACAAACTTTCAGTTTCATATGGTTTTGAGAATTTCTAAAAATGGATCATCTATACAGGAAAAATTGAAGATATTTTGATAATTCCATAGAGACAGATGAAATACCTCAACGAATGTTTGGGGTGATATCCTTGAAGAACTTGATAGTTTGAATTTTGTTCTTGGAAAGGGTTAGTTAAATTACAACAAGTAGAATAATGTTCCTTTGAATTACAAAAAAATTGGATAATGAGAAGTATATTCTATGAGTTTTTATATTGGTCATTAAATTTTATACATCACTGCTTAGATGTAATAAATATTGAGAAAAATGTGTATGAAATGTTTCTTGAAACACTTTTAAATTTAAAGGTAAAGAAAAAAGATGATTTGTGCTCATGTCATGATTTAATGGATTGGGGTATAAAACCAAGATTCCATCCTAAGTTAGTTGGTTAGAATTAGTGGAAAGTCTCTTTTGCTTGTTTTTCAATGAAAAAATGCATAGAAAAAATAGTTTCTTCAAGTTTTTGAAAGTTTAAAGTTTCCATATGGTTATTCAAGTAATGTTTCAAAACGAGTGAATACAAGATATGCAAAAATAAAATCCCCAAAAACCCATGACTACCCTGTCATGTTGCATGAATTGATTCCTATTTCCATTCGAAAATTACTATAATATAATTTCAGGATTTATGTGATTAGAATATTCCACTTTTATCAAGATTTTTGTGCTAAAATATTGAAAAAAGTGTTGTAAAAAACTACAAAAATATGCACTAATCATTCTTTGCGGCTTGGAGAAAAATTCCCCCATCGTTTTTCACATGTATGTTACATCTGACCATGTATCTTCCAACATAAGTTCTTTTTAGTGGTCCTGTTTATAGTCGCTGGATGTATCCAATAGAAATAATGATGTTTACATTTAAATCTTATGTGAGAAATAAGAATAATCCTAAAGGATCTATTGTGAATGGTTATTTAGTGCAAGAATGCATGGATTTTTGTTCGATGTATTTGACGAATGTCACCATGAGATCTAATTGGCCCTTGATAACAGAATATGAGTAGTATGATCCCATGGAGACAATATTTCTATCACTTCCCCAAATGGGGTGGGGATATCTGGATCATACAGGTTGTGTACATTGAATAGGGATGAGTATAAATGGCTCATCGTATGGTATTATTTAATTGTGTCATGGTTGATGATTACATCAATCATATAAAATTAAATATATATATATATATATATATATATATTTGTGTATTTTTTTCATAGTTATTGATATCATTTAATTTTCATATTTCCAAATAACATAGTGAAATTATAAAAAAAGCACATCTCTCTTTATCCATTTAGAGGTGGGAGCAATTACACTGAAAATAATTTCCTTCTTGGTTGAACTCAAAGGTAAAGAATTATTTTTTACATCACAAAATGTTTGGTATTTGTTCAATATTCATTGTTTATATATTTCAGGTCCAAAGATTACCAATGGATGATGTATCTGCTGAAATAAGGGATTTATCGTTTGGTCTGAACAATGTGGTTCGTGATTATAAATGAATGGTTGTCAATTTTTTTAAATTAATTATAAATATTTGTGCAAAAAATATGGTAGCACAGTATGACAGTGTCATGATATGCTCTACAATTTATTGTTATGCTATTGCATCAGATAGAAAAAGTTGATCAGAAAATATGTCGTATTATAGGGTTGTTGAGAGGATATTTTTATTATATTACTATACACATGGTTGTTCCACTATGATGAAATGAATGTGGTTGAATTCAATGACCTAAAAGGCTTGTATATATATAGTTGTGGTTTTTGAGTGATTTATATGAAATGTCAGCTGTGAACATTTGAGCCTTATATTCTTGCATCATAAGATAGACAATTATTTTATGTAAATGTCCCTTTAAAACCGCAAATTAGTGTTATTGTCAATGTTATTTCTAGACATATATTTGATGATGGATTGGATGATGCTGATGTTTTAGATGAACCGGTTGGTATTCACTAAAATTTATCATTTGATAATACAAATGAATCAATTGTGAGAATGGATTGTGAACTGGAAATTATAACAGAGAATTCCTAGCATTACATGTTTCAAATTATTTATATTATATTATTCTGACCTGGTGCATGTTTATTAAACTTTTAAAGTATCAACTTCTTTTGTTTTGTAATGTTTTCATATAGCGAGTAAACAATATAATGAAAAAATATTAATGGAAGATTTAAATTTCTGAAAAATAATATGAATTATCTTAGCATATTTATAGTTATTTAATAATTTGTTATTTTTTTTAAATATTGTAATCACTTTTGAATTTTCATATTATTAAGTATTATGAGGAGGTTCAGAGAAAAAATGGAGGAAAATGATCATCGACTTAGAGAAGCTGGTATTACAAATATGATTGTTCCATTGAGTCCCTTATTTATTTATATATTATGTATGAACTTTACAAAAATCATATTTAATATGAATACAAATCATCGAAGAGGAAACTTGAATTCAATAAAGATGGTTCAGGCACTATAGAGTATAGTACCTACCCTATATGTAGCCCCCTACATGTACCGCCTCACAGTCCATGGATCTACAGTCACCGGGACACTTTCCTCCCATCATCCCCCCCACTTATATACCTTATCTATACATTTATAGTCATCCTTTTTATCCATTTCCCCCTCCTACTGTGTAGGTTAGTTCACCTCTTCCTATCCCTCATCCTTTTTACCCTTATCCACATTCATCTTTACAAGGTACACCTCCATTGGTTATGCCCCTATATACCCGTACCCTCCTACCCAACCTAAGCATACCCAATCTACTATGGAGGGTACACCTCCATTGGTTATGCCCCCTTTATACCCATACAATCTGACCCAACCTCAACATCCAAAAATCTACTATAAAGGACACTTCTCCAGCTGCATCCCCTAGCATAGTGTACAGGATCGAGTGAAAAAAAATAGTGCTACTGTTAAATGTTTTAAAACTAATGAAATTAATAAATTTTTATTAAATTTCTATTATATATGTCTATAAAATATTCATTTCTTTTTTAGGATCATCAACTAATAAAATACATGGCCATATAAAGATGCATAAATTGTGGAATAGTCACATGAAAATTATGATTCACTATAATAAGGGAATGAAAATTATTGAAGAAAACGGTAAAGAATTTCAGAGTTTCATGAGTACACTCAGCAGTCATAGCAATATTGTTCAAGTTCAAGCAATCAGGTAGGGAAAATTTGGACAAGAAATTCAAGACAAGTCTTGGGAGGAAATTTGGGAAATATATTTTTTAAAATTACTTTTCAATTTCTTTATAAAATATTATTGTTAAATTTGTTTGAATATTCATCTTCTCTATAACATCCCGGATGGTCTCCATCCTAAGAGAGCTAGGTAAATGGAATTGGGGGAGATGTGGTAGGCCTAAAAGCACGACCTTCATGTTGGATGGAAAAAAAGACGAGGTACTCATCTTAAAAATCAACCGATATTCAATGAATGTCCAATTTCACAATACAAATAATTAATTGCACATTTGATCTATTCCCATTTCAAGGTAATTTAAAATCTTAATGTTTTTATTAAATTTTATTTTTTCATTAATCTTAGTTTTTTGTAGTGGATGATTTTATTAGATGTGATTATGTTCAGTTTTTTTTCAGACTTGGTTATTTCAGTTATGTCTTGAACTTGTTGAATTGTTAAGTTGAAATGATGATTTTTATCCCTTTTACTTGTTGAAAGGCTAGTTTATTTTTGTTTACTAATATTATTTATCTAAAAAGAACATAATAAATAAGGACATCATGATATATAATCATACTCTAGGGAGAAATACACTTCTAGATCATGAACTGTCAGAGGTAATATATGATTTAACATTGAATATACATTTCTTTTTTCATTGATTTTTGTTCATTTTTTACATATAAATGGGAATTAAATATCAAAGGACGTCTTTCCCAATAATTATTGTTTTGTTATAGTAGAAAACTAAAGATGGAACTGCTGTGAATCAGGAAATGATTAAAAAAAGTTAAGAATGTTTTTAAATTTTTAGATTTTGATATGAAGTTTCATTCACTAAAAATTATATGAGTTGTGTTTTCCTTACAGGGGAATATAATGCTTGAGTCAATTATACCACTTATTCCTATGGTATTATATAAGACAATAAATTATCTGTCACTCTCTTTATTATTACTAATGATAATTTAATAAGATCAATTAAAGATAATTTTTAAAAAGGATATCTGAAATCCATTCAATCTAGAATAGTGTTTAAGGAACCTTTTCATTTCTTTTATACAAATCATATAATAATGTTTTTCTATGGAGTTTTTAGGAATATTTAGACTCTAAAATATGTTCATAACCACTACTAATATATCTGTAAACCCAAAAAACATACACAGATACTAATATAAGTTATTCCAACTATTAAAAGTAGTATAAAAATATAAAAGGACTCACTATAAATTGATGATATCAAGAACTTAGATCAATCTTATAGAATAACTTTGATCCTACCAAACATGTCATCGATACAGTGAAGGGGATACATATTCTTAACCATCACTAGGTTAAAACTATATAAATATGAACATAATTATAGTAATCAATATTACTTATTAGGAAACTATATAGAAGCACCATAATGAGAATTTTTGGTTGAATAAACCCTTCACCTATAAATCCTCATGTTAATACTTTAGCACATGAATCTATGTAGTTTCCATTATATATATCATAGGGGATATTAGCTATGTACCTAGAATAATCTTGATTATAAACTCATTCTCATCCTCTTGTGGAAATATACATAAATCCTCAGGAATAATTTAGAAGAACTAGTAAAATATGGGTGGATAGATATCTTGGAATATACCCTCATCCCTCAAAGATAGTCTATCAAACTAGTATCTTTGTGTGAAAAGAGTATCCTTACCCTTCATTTACCTTGGTTTCAATCTTTTCTCAGGGAAGGCTCGAAGTTGGCACTTAGAGAGAATCCTAGATAATATCACTGGTCAATTGGATAGTAGGAAAGGGAAACTCATGTCCCAATCCATAAGGGCATACCTAGTAAATTATTTCACCACATCGATGTTTGTTCATGCTTTCTCCATTTATAAATGGTACACTTTTATTATCAAAACCTAGAAAGACAAAATGAGGATCTTTTTTTGGACTTGATGTATTAATGAGAAGAAGTTGGTCTCCAAGGATTTGAATGATTGCACCAAACTGGTTGACATGGTGGGATTGGGTATTAAGGATATTTGAAAATTTATTGAGGTTCCATTTAAAAAAATCACCTAGAATTTAATCACCTCATATGATGTAAGACTGAACTTCTTAAGTGATAGATTCACTCAAAATCTATGAAATGGTTCATTATTCTATCTCCCATCCGCAATTTGGTCTACTATCATATCCTTATTTAATGATTTAATGCCCAACTCAAAATGGGTTGTTTCAAATAGATCCAACATGAATTGTTGGATCACTAAATGGCTGGACATAACACTGAATTAGATGGTCTCACCCTCACAAGATAATTTTTTTTTCCATTTCTGAATTTTATTAGAGAATTGATAATTTTATATCATTATGGAAATTAATAGATACTCTTTCATTGATGTTGAAACTCTCATTTAAAAATAAAATTTGGTTGGAAAGATAACTACTGTGGACTTTTACTGGAATATAAAATTGCAAAACAACATCACTCCATCCTGGATCACAAAATTCAGGAGATATTTTTCCCCCATCAAATAATCTACTATTATGGATGCTATGGAAATATAGGCTGCCACTGCATGGTCAGCTTAATTGGGCTGGTCTACAGATAGTCTCTGGCTGCAAGCTCTACCCACAGGCTGAAGAAACCAAATTTCATCTCCTTGTGTAGTGTAGGTATGTGTCCAAGATTTGGGATTATTTCTATAACTTGTTCCAAATCATGTTGCTCCTTGACTATAATGTGACAGACCTGATAAAATTTATTTCTAAACTCATTCTAAGCCAATAGTTTTACAATCACCTACTCACAGTGGATTCTACTCTTGTGGAAAATTTTTGGGTATCCCACAATTTAGTTACATTTAAAAACAAAAAGTGTTCTATTCATGGTGGTGTTGTGGCCATTCATAATTCAACTCATATGGTGTCCAAAATTAAAACTGGTTTAATGGAAAATTATATGAATGATTTGATTATATTGAGAAAAAAATATTATATTATTTCTGCTCTTCCACCAAGCCTTAAGTGATAAATTATAGTATATATATGACTTTGGAAATGTAATTTGTGCTTCTTATCCTCACAGTCTCACTCATATTTTTATGTATCATATAGTTATAGTAGATAAGGTCTTGTATTATTAGAATAGGTTTGTAGTGAATATTATCATTCCATCTTTCCTCTATGGATGTTATTGAATGAAATAAGGATATTGATTTTATCTTCTTCAATGAAATCTATCCCAGTATTCAGGATAAAGGTAACGATGCTAGGAGTTCTAAAGTAAGATCTGGAACATCCCATGAATATTTCCAGTAGCTTATGGAAGATTTTTTTTCGCTTTCCTTTTACACTATAGTTTGAATAAATACATTGAATCAAAATAAAAATGATTATTACTTTCTAGATCATACTTTCACTAACTTTGTGTCTATAAATAAAATTAATGATTCCTTGAAAAAGTGAAAGAGAGTAGTCGATGTTGGTGTAACAACTATTGAATACATAGTCACACACTGCTCTACCCTAAATGTATGCACTATAATAATAGTTTCACAAATTGAGGATTAAATCTATCAGAACCTACCTTCTCTCAGATTAGTTATAATATCAAAATATTCACACAATATTCAAATAATATCATCAATATTAAATGAAAATTATATATGAAGATTATAAATCTTGGAAGGAGGACGCTACTAGAAAATCGTGTTTATTGAATCTTGAATACATTAATTCTTGCTCAAATACATTAACTCTTTCTTGAATACATTCCAGTTTTATATTATTATTTTCAATTATCTACTAAAATGGTAACACACTTTTATAGGATTCTCTTCAATCTCTAATGGAAAAGGAACCAAACACATTTTTCCCAAATGATTATTTATATTAGGTTCTTAGCAAAGAGCACATTGGCAGAGTTCATTGTAAACCCAGGAAGAAAATCGTTCCATCTAAATATTGGTTATCAGGTATTGAATCTTCTAGAATAATGCAAGAATGGTTACTGAAGGACAATTAAAGGATACCATTGAGACAACAAAGAAAGAATTTAGACAAGAGTCTCAAAATACACGGAAAAAAGGAAAATGAACAATTGTTCAAGTTGATATCATCTATATGCTCCTCACTTCCACCAGAGAGTACAGAAATAGGGGATGGATGTTTATATATTTTATTCTCAATGTATGAGGATGGTGATGATTTTTTAGCTAAAGATGTTGGTGGAGAGGCTGCTGATGGCAGAGAGGCTGAAGATGCTGCTAATGGTGATGACGATGATGATGCTACTGTTGGTGGTGATGATGATGCTGCTGTTGGTGGTGATGATGATACAACTGTTGGTGGTATACTGATTGATGTTGTTGATATTGATGTTGATGATGAAGAGGATTAAAATAACATATTGGAGTGATGCTGTTGACAGTTTTTGTATCTATCATTCTGTTTTCATTGTTTATAAAATTTTAATTTTAAATGTATTAGTTGGTTTTTTATTTGTGCGAAAATGAGATACTGCAATGGTTTCTGTAATTTTTTGCAGGTGTATGTGTATGATGTATTTGTATACAATGGGTGGTTTCTACTATTTTTTTAATATGTATAATGCAGACAGTTTTTTCTGTTCTTTTTAGATGACTGAAGCCTATGACCACAGTTTTAACTGTGGCTATAGGGAGGATACAACCACGGTTTTAGCCGTGGCCGTAGGCTCCTAGTGCCATGGTTTAACCATGTCTGTAGGTCTATAAATACATGGATAAAACCAAGAAAATTGGTGCCTATGGACATAGTTAAAACCATGACATTAGGGGCCTACATCCCTGGTTAAAACCATGGCATCAGCGGCCTACAACCACGATTAAAACTATGGATTTAGGCACCTATGGCCATGGTTAAACCATGGAACTGGGAGCCCATGTCCATAGTTAAAATCATGGCACTAGGTGCCTACGACCATGATTAAACATATGGAGGTAGGATTCCCCTACTGCCACAGCGATAGCTGCCATGGTTAATAAAAATCGTCGAAATAGGTTATTTCCACAGTTAGAGGGTCTACGGCCACAGTTCCAAACCGTGGTCGTAGGTGAAATTTCTAGTTGTGGTATTTTCCATTTTCAATGTTAACATGGTTTCTTTTAAAAAAAGTAATTAAATAAAAAAATTAATATTATGAGTTTAAAGAATCATACCAGCATCCAAAAAACTGCTACCCTGATTCGGTGGGTCAGATGGCCTCAATTGTGCCTCCCTTTATACCAGAGGCTGCTGACTAGAATTGAGGGTCTAAGGTGGTATAGTAGGAAGAATATAACCTCCTATCATACTGGCACAATGTATATAATAAATAAATAGACTATAGAATAATAATAAGAAAATAGCATAGCATAATGAAAATAATGCAATAATAAACTCTAGAAGCATAAATAACCAAGAAGCTATAATAATATCAAAATCCCATAGTCTAAGTCACATACAATGAGGATTTCATGGGATAATAATATAAAAAAGTTAAACAGGGGTACAAGGAACATGAATATACAACATTCTATATAAAAATACAAAAGGGATAAAATAATACTCCATAGTAATCACAAGAATATGCTCTTTCCTCTACTCCCATGCCCCAAACTATAGGTAAAACATATCAAGCATCTATAGTTGGGTGCTTTACCTTATCCATACCTATAGACATGAAGTATTCTTGGATACCAAAGGTTCCTTGAGTAGGGTATGAGATAAAATTAGTAGGCCACCACCAAAAATGTCTTGAAATAATCCATCAATTATACATAACATATCATTGTGCAAGTAAAATGAATAATAAATGATGTTGAATAATACATTTCAGCCAAATTAGGTTTATACATGAGACCTAGCTAGTTCAAACTGCTTTAGCATAGGTTAGTCTAAGATACTGATTATTAACCCTATATATAGTAACCACACACACACACATAGTTATATACTATATACATGTTTATACACTATGTACGTGAGGAAATTAGTAGGAATATATGTGGATACTTGGTTACAGCTGGAATCGAGGCATAACTCAGACGTCTATAACTAGTCTAATGAGATATAGGATCTACAAAGGGTACTTCCCCTATATCTCCTGATGATTGTGATATTTCATGCTCATTACTCGAGATAGGTGTTGTGATTCGTAAAGCCCAACACTTGATATAGAGGAACATGGGACGAAATTCCCATCACCCAAATAAAAGTATAATGGTGAGAGTTATCAGGCTCAAAATCCTATGTAAGTGAGCATGAAATGTCATGATCAACATGTCCCTTAACCACCATTCCACAGCCAACATTAATGGGATAATTATAAAAATAATAATAACATGACGGATTACATATTTAACATTATAATCATCAAACCCCAATAAAACCAACGAATCACATATTATATTATCCACATAATAAAAGAATGAATCACTTGGTGTGGCCTTGAAACCCATCATAATTCGTTTTAAAATAATAAATTTACTTAATAAAGGTAGGGAAATTCATATTCATGTAAAAACAAGAACTTAGAAGATGTTTTAACCAATTGGGAAATCACACAAAGAGGGAAATTCTATTTACAATCCAAGATGAACACTTAGAAAGTGTTTGGTCCATTAAAAACAATTATATATAAAAGTATTTTCATTCAGTACACCAAAAGGGGTGGTTATGATAGATTTAAACATCCTAGAAAAATTTATAAAGGGACTATGGGATTAAAAAAATGTGCAAATAATTATTTAGAAAGGAAGAACACATTTTAAGGTGATGTGTGGAAATGTACGACATTCCACACAATGGAAAAATCTATGAAAAAACTATTTTTTTGGAAAGAAATATATAACACCTACCTTAGGTACATATAATACTCCTCTTCCAATATCTACTTTATATTTGGAGTGGAACAAAAGAAATTAGTGAAATAGGCCATCTCCCTGAAAATACTGCGAACAAGCTCACACCAAAATAACAAAAAATATAGAAAGATAAATGATAAAAGGAAGAAATAGGATTATGTATCTCTCCTTTAGATCCCTAAATCTTCTGATGGAGGTCCTTTTGGATATCAGATGAAGGAAAAACCTTGATCCCAATATTGGGCAAAGGTAGAACTCCACGGGAAAAGGGTGGAATATAGAGAGGTTGTCCGTTGGAAATTAAAGGAGGAACATGGGTTTAAGATTTTAATTTCATTAAAGAAAAAAATAGTATTTTTAACCAATAAATATTTGGTTTAATAGTTTGGATGAATGGTTGCCCAAACCATGCACCAACTGTGCTCTACCCACTATCTATGTAGGGTCCCCAAACGTGTAAGGTGTATAGTTTGGCTAACCATGTGCAAGCCATATAGAAAACCTCTGTCAAGATGTATGAAATTATTTCAAAGGAGTGTGACTCGACATGAATGGTTACAGACAACCGTGTGGATCTATGATCTCCTCGAAAACACCCCATATGGTTAAGGATAACTATATGGTCTAGTTGGCATGGATCTACTAACCATGCAGCCCAGTCTATTTCCCCATATTATAGGATTAACATATCCAAGAAAGTACGAACACCCTCAATATCTCTATGACTACATTATTTACCATTACAAGGAAAAAACTATAGAATTTAATCCTAAAACAACGGCCCTTAATTTTAAAAAATACAAGTCATTACATCCTCCCCTCCTTAAAGAAACTCGTCATTGATTTGGATTTCAGAGGCTAAAGAGTGATCATCTAAGAAAAGTTCTAACCACTATTTTAATATATCATATTCCCTCTTCTTGTTCTCATACTGTACTCCGCAGTGCTACCATAAAACCCATACTAAAGTAACTTACCTACTTTATAGTTTCTTCACACTTCAATCTATGATATTCATCGGATACTCCTCAAAGGAATTATCATCATCTAAATCAACCTCATTAGGTTGTAAAAAATGTGACTGGTCTAAATAATATCTACGATGATGAGATATATGATAGAAATCATGCATTGACTAGTATCTCTAAGGAACTGGTATTCAGTAATCTACTGGTAAGATTTGTTTTAAAACCTTTAAGGTCCAATGAATCGATGTGAAAGATTCTAATGGCTCTAAATTTGTCGATGGCCGAACCTAGGCATAAATTGAAAGATGAACCAATCCCCAACCACAAACTCAAGAGTTCTCCTAAATTGGTTGGAATATGACTTCTATGTGGATTGAGCCATCAATATACACTTTCTGATCAACTAGACTTGCTTTGTAGTCTCCTTGTTGAGATGTGGTCTGAGAAAAGATGACTCCCTTACCCTTACTGGCACAGAGGGGATCAGAAAGGCCTAATATATAAGGATTAAAAATGATCCATATGAATGGTATCATGAAAACTATTATTATAAGAAAATTCTACTAGAGGTATGTGTTTGTTTCAAGAACCCTTGAAATCAATGACACATGCACTGAGCATTTCCTCTAACACTTGAATCACATGCTCAATTTTTTGTTGGTATAAGGGTGATAGGTCCTTCTAAAAATCATCTAAGTACCCAATTCAATATAAAACCCCTATCATAATTGATACATGAAGTGAGTTCCCATATTAGATACGATAAAACGTAGAGATTCATGGAGAAATATGACCTCTATGATGTATAGCCTCCCTTGCTCATCTACCAGAATGGTCTCTCAAATAGGTAAGAAGTGTGAGACCTTTTTAAAGCAATCAATGTGTACCCAAACTATATCACTTCCATGGGGAGATCTAGGAAAACCTTCCACTAAGTTCATAGAGACATCATCCCAATTATACTCAGTAATAGAGATCAGCTATAAAAGTACTTCAGGTCATAGATGTTTCACCTCCACCTGCTGATAGGTGGAACACCCAGTGATAAAACCAGAAATCTTCCATTTTATAACAATCCACTGATACTGGTGACGTATGTATCAATAAATCACAGTGACACCAAGATAAACTGCTCAAACCGAGGCACGAAATTCCTACATCATCTCTTCACTAATGCATGTTGGGACCCAAACTCACCCATGAAAGCATAAAGACTCATCCTCATCCATGGTCCATACAAAAGACAAATCATCATATTCAATACTTTCCCTTAGAACTAATCCTTTAGGATCTGAGAGTTTCCTTATTCTCAGTTGTTCCATAAGGGTATATGTCACAACCAACACTGAGAGGATACTCTTACCATGATTCTCCTAAACCTAAACATGCATATCTGAAGAAAATACCATGAGATTTCACTCACTATGTAAAGTTATACTTAAGCCTTTTTTGATTAGTGAATAAAACAAAATGATCTCCAAGAAAATAATGTCCCTAATAATGTAAATCATGACCTATAACAACAATGTCTTGGTGGTGGATTGGGTAATTCTTCTCATGAGGCCTCAACTAACAAAACCCATATGCTATGACTCGGTCATCCTACATTAAAAATTCTTTTAGATTGATACCTAATGAGTCACAGTAAATATTATAGATCATTCTTGGCTCTAGAAGAATCATAAATGACACCAAAGTCAATCCACCCTTTAACTCTTGAAAGGCTGCTTCACAAGCTTCTGACCATATGAATTTCACACCCTTCTCAGTAAAGAATATAAGAGGTGCTTCTAGGTGTGATAAATACTATTTGAAGTGTCTGTAATACCCAACTAGACCTAATGAACTCTTCTTATCAAATATTTTCTTGGGATTCCCCCAAGAAACTAAAACTCCCACCTTATTCGGGTCTACTAACACTCTTATATCTGAGATGATATGACCAAACATTGGGCTTTATCGATTCAATAGTGGAATTTATTGATGTTAGAATAAAGATAATAATTCATTAGTGTATTCAACATGATATTAATATGGTTTACATGTTTGTGTCTAGAGTGTGAATTCATTAATATGTCATCCAAAAAGACTACCATTAATGAATCTTGATACGGGTGAAAAAACTGATTCATCAAAGCCTTAAAAATATCTCTTACATTAGTGAGACCGAATGAAATCACTATATAATCATAAAGACTATACTTGATCTCAAAATATTTACATGGTATGTATGAAGATCTAACATGTACTTTATGATATCCCAACCAAAAATTAATCTTTGAAAAACTCTAACTTCTTGGAGATGATCCCAGAGGTCATCTATTCAAGGTAGTAGATACCGATTCTTAACTGTAAGTTGGTTCAATCAATGGTAATCCACATAAATCTTAAGGGTACCATATTTTTACTTGGTAAAATAACTAGAAAACTTCATTTAGAAGTTATGGGGTATATAAATCCACAAGCCACAAGTTCCTACAACTCTTTCTTGAGCTCCGAAATCTCTTTAGGTTCCTTCTTGTAAGAAGGACTAGCAGTAGTTCTAATACTAGAACTATATCAATAGTTAATTCTACCTCTCTCACGATTGGTATCCTAGAAAAATCATTAGAGATTTTTTCTGTGAAAAAATCAACCGTAGGAGGGAAAACAATGGGTTGTAACCCCTGGCCATCCATGTAGAGACTAGTAACTCAGGTTGTCACTTCACCAAGCCCCTGATGATCAGGTCATTATTAAGATGAATGAACATCCAATTATCTCTTGTGTACATGTATACTCCCCTCTGGTGATGTAAACATCACCCTCTGGTGATAAAAGTTAATATGGGATCAATAGGAAATCAACCGGTCTATCCTGATAGTTACATCAAACCATGACATATTGAGGATGAAAAGAGTCCACTTGAAGATATGTCTTCCCATATCAAGAGGAAAATTCTACAATGAATAATACTCTTTGATCAGATACCCAATAGGGTATCGAGTGTTATAATTC
Organism: Viscum album; assembly: GCA_963277665.1. Classification (NCBI taxonomy): domain Eukaryota; kingdom Viridiplantae; phylum Streptophyta; class Magnoliopsida; order Santalales; family Viscaceae; genus Viscum; species Viscum album. The sequence goes on from OY728147.1 coordinate 277,865,947, forward strand.
CACAATAAAACTCTATCTCAAAGACCATACACTCCATAGTCATATTAGATTCAAAGGAACGGGATGATCCTATTTCAAATAAATTTGTCACTAAATTAGAGGCTATTAGAATAGTAACTCAAATAGTAGAGGGTCTGGTGCTATGCTCCTCTGGAACAAGAGACAATGCATGTAACTGGATGATACTACGACCCCGATTCACAACATGACTACCCTAAAGAGGCCCTCTCTACTGGAACTATGAGTCTTGTGTCTAATTACATGTACCCTAACCACCACCTAGGCCTGAGCGGTCGGTGGTATTCCAGTTTCCTACCTAGAGAGACACTACTGGACCTGCTCCAGAACACGGGGTAGGTGTAGATCCTTTCTCTACATGGATTGATAGAAAGATCCTATATAATCACTTTATATTCTTCATCCTTCCATAACAAATACATTCCATTGGATCTCTCATTCAATGGGGTTTGATGTGTTCTAGCTTCTGACTCCGGTGACATATAATGAAGCTATCAGTATGCATAACCTAATTAATTATACTATGTGAGAAACCTCAAAGTGATGTTTCCTTCCCCTAGAATAACACTAGTAGATCTTGGTGTTGAACCACCTTGGTTACCACCATTATCATCCCTCAAATTCCACACATAATTGAGGTCCTAATTGACTCTCTTAGAAATATTCATTAGCTGAAATACATTGACCTGTGATCAGATGACATATACCATCTCATCCTTGAAACACCTCAGAGTCATAAGATCATCACTATCTATAGTTGGTGTGATACTCTATATCCTAGTAAAATTATAAGAATAATCCATGATAGTCATGTCTCCCTTATATAGGTTTATAAATTCTCTATCCTAATAATCCTACAAATTATAAGAAAATAAGAAATCATAAAATATCATCTATAAGTCCATCAAGATCATATCTCAATGTCAGTATGACTTGGTAAATATATCCAACCATCACATAGAAGAATCACATAGCATATAATTTGTGAGTTTGGCCCTCTCCTCTGGAGGTATATCTAGATGCTTGAAAATAGAAATCATGGCCTCTATCCATAACTTTACAACATGTGGTCTTTCATTCCTTGAAAAGGTGGGAGGATGATTCTTTTGGAACTCCTGAGTCAACTTTTCCAAAGTTGGGGTAGGTTGAAAAAAACCTTTCATAGACTGTATTATACAAAAGAAATCCTTCTCTAAACTGGGAATCTATTACCATATCAGGAACGAAAGGTGGTTCCATAAGTGGAACTATAGGAGGAATCACTAGTGGATCATGGACTGGCACCTCTAGTGCATAGTCATCACTATCTTTGTAGCGTACTAATCGAGGATATCATGGTGGAATAATTATATAATTATCAACGCATTCCTCAGGATAGAATTTATAAATTAAAAGGTGTTTAGATATACAATAGGACAGGTACACAACCTTCCTATGAAAAGATCACACCTCTATTCCAACTCCAAAATCATGGTCTAGATGGTACATAAGACCATAATAGGCCATAAGAGTCTAGAGACTCCCAAATACCCACTACTGAGGCTGGGTTTAGGTCTAGGTCTCATATCACATGATAAGGGTTCTGATATATGGAGTTTCAAATGAAAGGTATAGAGAAAAGCATACTTTACAATTCACATCCCATTTAGCAGAATCCGTTTCAGTTTTAAAGACATCAATTTCATTTGTGTTCATAATATTTCTGTTAATATATATATATATCACCATCCATAACAAGAAGGCCTATAACCCACAATATGGAATAATTGGATAATTAAGGTTTCATCACCAATCTATATAGGAAAACACCATTTAGATTGATTTAGGAACATTAATTAATCCAATTATATTTTTCTTATAAGAAATGTCATCATATTTAAATATATAATAAACTAGGTACTAATTGTATACAATAGAAAAATGAATACAGAAAATAGTCATGGCTTGAAAAAGTGCATGGCATATTAGTCCTAAGGTTCCAATGATGATGCATGAGATGATAATTAATTAAAATAACATGTCAAGGGATAAAATTTGCCTCAATAACATCAATAATAATAATTTATCAAGGCATGCATGTCACCCAACATGGAATCATATCTACTGTAATATGTGAAATGAAAGAATAGTAATAACCAATCCTAGGTAATTTGACATTACCACATATATGGGTTAGAAACTTATAGTCATTGGTTCATCAACAAATTCCATTTCACTTTAGTCCCATGTCTAATACCCAAACATCAAGACAAATGAAAACAAACACCCCTTTTATAGAACTAGTTAAGGCCCCAACCTTGGATCCACTTAACCATTGCCCCAAGCAGATGGGTTATATGGCCACAAGCACTCCTCCCCATTCACCAGAGTCTACTAACTGGCGATAAGGGTCTAAGGTAATATAATGGGGAGACTATACCCATATACCATAGTGGCACAACATATATAATTGATAAATAGGAAAAAAATGAGAGCATAAGTAAAAATAATGCCACAACGGAAACAATGCAATAATAAAGTGTAGAAGTTTAAATAGCCAAGAAACTAAAATAATACCAAAATCCCATAGGCTCAATAATATAAAATGATGATTTCATGGAATGATGATATAAAAACTGTAAAAGGGGGATATAGAAGACTGACATATAAAACATGCTATACAAAAATACAAAAGGGCCAAAATAATTTTCCAGTAACATCACATGAATATACTCAGTGCTCTACTCCCATTCTCAAAACTATAGGCTAAACATATCATCAATATGTAGCTCGGTTCTTTCTCTTATCCATATCTACAGACATGATGTCTACTTAGGTACTAAAGGTGAACTGAGTAGGGCGTGAGATAAACATTTAAGCCACCACCAATGGTGTCTTTAGAAATTCCATCCAATGTACATAATATATTAGTGTTTAGGTAAAATTAATAATAAATGATACCGAATAAAAAATACAAGCCAGATAAAGTTCCTAAAATTCAATTTTATATATCTACCTATTTATTTATAGGTCGGTGATAGTATCTGATCTGTATCCACATATATTAATCATATATATATATATTGTTATATACTTTGTACATGTATATTCACTAAGTACATGATCACATAAATAGGCATGTACATGGATACTTGGTTCTTGATGAACCTAGGGTGTAACTCTGGGGTCCATAACTAGTCTAACTTTAATGTCTTGTGTCTTGAACAGGATGAAAATTCAAGAGTATTTGAATTTCTAGCATTTAATAGATGGTCCATTTTATAAACCTAGATTCAGAATGTAATACCAAGAGTTGGAACACTTATAAGTATTTTTTTGGAGTTGGGTGAAGGCCCAAGAGGTCCCTTAAAGGTCTCATTGAGTTCTGAGAGCTTCAGGGTCTGAAAATAAAATGTTTGAAGGGTCTTTAGAGGGCACAAAATTCATTTGAAACTATGAGGACCTAGTAGAAGCCATTCGACCATGACCAGAGGAGCAAAAACACCCCTCATGGTTTGCACACGGTTTTTCCAAACAATGCACCTAGCCCGTACATTTAGTGTTAGTTAGGAAGTACCTCAACACTATTCATCGCATGGTTTCTGCATGATTTGGTTAAACAAGTGGGACAAATTTTTTGAAGTGAGATCCCTATGAATTGGGTACTACACTACTGTCACACGGTTTGGCTAACCATTCGACCCAAACCATGAGGTTTGTTTTTTTAAAGAAATTAATTAATTAAAATTAAAATCAAAATATAATAAAAACCTAAACATTCCCTACCTCTCCCCTCCTAGTTCGCATGACACACACACCAAAAACCATCTCCCTCTCGGTGCATGACTCCCCACATTCATCCTCCTATTCTAATGATGATTCAACTAAATTTACTACAATTTCTCATGTGTTTCCTCAAGGTATGGTCCATGGATCACTTCTCTTCCCTAATCTAGTGATTTATCTTCTTCTTATCTCCCAATTTCACATTAGCCGAACCTTAGGGTTAGGGTTGACTGGGTTTTTGGTTTCTCTTTTTTATGTTATAGAATGAGACACGTTTCTCGGAAGTCCTTCATGTATGATTTGATTTTATCCACCAAAGACAACGAGTTTCAGATCCATTTCATTTTTCTGGTGCCACTTGAGGCAACGTTTTTCCACTGTTTTGAGTACCACTTGTTCTTTTTTGAGTCATTTAGTGATTTAGGGTCCCTAGTAATTTTTATAGAGTGTCTTGGTTATCCATGAGGTGGGTTCAAGTTTTCGTTGTCCAAGGAGACTTACCGTGTATGCATTGGTTGGTATATATATATAAGTTCTCCCATTATATATATATATATATATTCACCCATGGAATTGAATATATATATGGGTTTTGGTGTGCATATTTATATATATGTAAAATTCATACGTAGGTAAGTGATAATGGGTATATTCCTATATAAGAATATATCTAAGGATCCCCTTGTACATATTCATTGACATATGAAAATGTACATATGGGTAGGTGTATTTATGTATATAAGAAGGTGCATATGCTGGGAGGTGGGAAGGAACATCTTTGAGTATTCCCTGATAAAAATGTGAAGTGTGAAAGTCTTTGTCTTGGTCTACTTAGTGATGTAGTATCCCTTTACATTTCCCTTTAAATTTAAGAATGTTTTGATAGATTTATTTTCACACCTTCCTTATAATTTAATTAGTTCTGTATGATTCTTTAATGAAATGTATAATATTCTAAATGATTTTTTTTTGAAGAAAAATGTCTTGTTTTTATAATAAAACCCCTCAATGGAGGTGCACTATCTTCTGAGAAAGAAAGTAATGATTATTTATTATATCATGCTTAGTTTAATGTTTAATGTTTTTATTATGCCTTCATGTTAGATATTAATAATCAGAATTATATTATATGGACTCTTCTTTTATTATAAAATAATTTTCCCCCCACTTTACTTGAGTATTCAATATAGTCCAAAGCACCTCTTATGTTCTTGGAACCTTTGTAGTTGCGATTGACCAAGTAGCCATACGCCTTGTTTCCTATGTCACCATCCCTTGACACTTGATCCTTAGTAATGAAATTTCCATATATTAATGAGTAAAATTAATTGATTATAATTATTGGACTTGTATAATATGTCTTAAGAAATATGGAACCCCCATTTAAAAAAATTTCCCACTTTTATTCAGTTATTATAAAAATCTATCTTCAACTACTTTATCATTGATTTATACTACTTTTGATATTGTTTCTTATTTACTATATCGCTACCCAACTCTAATATGAGGTTATAGTCTCCCCACTATCTCCTCCTGAGACCCTCACTTCTAGTTGAAATCCTCTGACATGTGGGGAGATGTGCTTGAGGCAATGTAGAAACCGGTCCAACTATCTGTGTAGTCTTCAGTCTGATCAGAACATTAGAAAGTGGTTTCAAATCATTATTTTTCATTTGTATTACTATTTCGGGCTAGTAGACAGGGGACTATGAATGTATTGACAATTGGAAAATAGTTGTATTTGGTTTTGATCACCTCACCCAAGGGGAAATGACGATGTGGCTAGGGATGGGATTATTGTTGATTCTATTTGATATTATATTTGAATTTGATTTCACATAGAGTGGTTGGTTTATTTTTTTCATTGATTATTCATTGGTGAAATTTATGTAATTTTTACCCTTGTCTTAGTTCAAAAAGGATGCTGAAATACATTCATTATATATATGAACATAAAAATTCACATGCCATGAATTTTATGTCATTATATGTAGTTTTATTTTGTATGCTACCTTCTATTTTGGATTGTGTGCCTTGATTTTATGCCATTCCTTGCAATTATTTAGCATGCCCTACCAATATTTTGTGTTCCTATATTGTTTTCATTATTTATGTGATTATTTATTATTTTAAAATGTTTGTTTCAATATGTAAAAATATGAACGAGCTAAATTTATTAGCTGTGATTAAATGAGAACCTGTTTTCAGTTGTAAGGTGTATGGACACTTTAAAATTAGGAAATGTAATACTTATAATCAAACTGTATTTGATATATGTTAATAATTATAAATTTTGTTAAAATGTAGATGGATAATAAAGTTTAAACTTGTAATTGAAATTGGTTTTGATTAATGGGAGATAAATGCCAAACTATAAATTGTATGTCCACTTTATGGATTGGAAGATGGCCACCAATAGGACTTCACAACAATATATATGAATGTTATATTATGAGATGGTTTTAAATGAAAATTTTGTTCAATTTTTATCAAAAATTGTTTGATTAACTTCTAAAATTCATAACTGGACCCAAGTAGGTTAGTTGGGTCATGTTTTTTATGAGACAACCCGATGTAGTTGTTTTTAAATTGTAATAATCAAGTAACTATTATTGGGTTTCTTTCTAAATAACCAAGTTTTGATTAGTGGGACCCTTCTTGGTCTCCATACCTTTTCTAAGTTCTTTGTTTTACAATTACTACTTGATGTTCAATTTTAAATCTTTAAATGATTAAATATTAAAAGTGAATTAGTTAAATGGATTGAAAATGGAACCATATGCGATGTCCTTCATTTATACCTTCATGTAAGGTCAGTTTCGTAATCTCTTTGAGTTTCCTCATAATGGAAACTTGATAATTTTCTATACAAATTTTTCTTTTATTATTGGCTTAGAAGATAGGATATAGAGCCTAGTGACTTCCTATTTGTCATGACCTAGTGATAAGGATTATTTTTATCCTCTGTTAGAGGATATCCCATGGTAGGTATCACCCTTAGAACTTAAATGATTTTCTAATGCTATGATATTTTTGACATTTGGTTCCAATTTGGAGATTTTCCCCTTGTTGGAATCTTAGATTTTAATGAAACCCTTCTTTGGATGGGAAGTCATGGTATCTTGACCTTAATTGTGGGTGTGAGTACCAAGTAATGATCAGTTTCAATAGGTTAGACATGACATGGTAATGGTCAACCACTTTATAGGCCTCACGATCATTTTCACTTTCCTTGGGTGACTCAAGAGGTCACCAGTTTGTGTTATAGTCATATGGGAGAGAATGAACCTGAATCATTTTCTTACAAATGCTACCTAATACTTGAATTCATAGGGAGGATAACCTGTTGATAATATTCAGGATGTGTGGGTTTCTTATGAAATCCTCCGGGGTAGTACGCATTGATATCAATTCTACCCATCATTTTCCTCAGTGTTTTACTGAATCAGTTGTGTTCAATGAATCTTTGATATTTGATATGTTGAGTGCAGTCTTGGGTCATCTTTGGTGTAGAGTGACCTGTGCATTAAAGGAATCAAGTTTTTCGAAAATTCTGAAGAGGAATTTTTTAGAGACTTGGGTGTTTTGACACGCTAGTCATTTTGGTTTTGGTTTCAGTTTGGTTGGTACTTATTTTTATGATTTTTTATTGTGACCGTGGATTAGAGGAGAATCACACATTTTTTGAATATGTTTTTGATCTATCACTCTTATGAGTGCCTATTTTATCTTTTATATTGGTGACTAGGACACTTATAAGGAAGGGATCATCATGTCGGTTCTATAAAATACATTTCCTTATAGGTATAAGAAACACAACTGAAGGGGACCATTTAAAAATGGTTGGAATTTATTAAATGACTTTGAGGCTTGTAAGTTTTAAATCATGTCTGTGCTGGCTCTGTGGAATGACTTTAAGTTGGTTGGATGTGTATGAAAACTTTGAGAAACACCATTGTCTTGGATGAATTTTGATGGTTAATCTTGAATAATAATGGAATGTATCTGGTGATGAAGGCATCATGGTTTGGTTAGTTTTGATGAATTGACAAGTGAAGCTGATCTTCTTTAAAAGGAGGTTGGCTAGTAGTGGTTAAACTGATCTTCTTGGAAATATCTTAAATCCTCTTAGTGTACTCTTCTAACAGATGAGCATATCCCCTGTCTTGACATCATTCTTGATGCACTAAGAGAGCGTTGGTATTTCATCGTGTTAAATATTTAAAAATGATGGGATTGTTTAGTTGTTTTATCTATGCTTCATACTGGATGAATGGTTCTTATAAAGTAATGGTTATTCTTGAGTTGTACTTAGGTTCCCAAGTAGAAACACCTCAGACATACTCTTGGTTTCTAGCTATTTCGTATGACTTGGATACTGGGTGGATGCCACTCTAGGCTCATTCCATGATCTGATGTGGACATTTTGTCCTTGTATCAATATATTACTTATAAAAATGGAGTATGTACTACATGGGTTTAGTTCATAAGACCCCGGTTCATCGATTCCAAGGTTTTGTTTTTAGTATTGGAGGTGATTATTAAAGGGTAATGATTTTAGTGGGTTGGATATTTTTACCCATTTTGTTCATGATGAGTCATGATAGATAAAATATTCATGTGATTTTTTGACCAAAGGGAGACATTGAAAATTTGGTATGAGTTTTGGTGAACATTATCACTAGAAACACAAGACGCCTTTAAGGAAGGCATTGCAATTCTATTATAATAGGTTGACTATATAAGTTGAGCATTTGAAAATGGTCAGCCTGTGGTGGTTCAACATTTTATCATTCAAGTTCCTTGTGTACAGTATGAAGGAACTAGTTTAAACATGTCTCTAGGTTAATGTGAATGTTGTGTAATGGTTAGAATTGTTTTCCAGGGAAAGCTTACATGACCAGTTTTAGATTGGTCAATCAAGATTCAATTGTTCCATTATATGAGGTTCTTACTATGTCCTTAGATGAAATAAATTTTCCTAGTTAATGAAATCATTCCAGGGGCATCGTTAAATTATTAAAAGGGAATTATTTGTAGGAAATTCCAATGGTGAGGAGTCATAGTTTGGAATTTCCCCCTTTCCTAATTTTAAAGTCTAAGGTGAGGACCACCTTTGGATGGGTGTTTGATGAGATGACGAGGTGATCATGTTTATATCTAGAATGGATTAGGTAAGTGCTGTCTTGGTGTATAAAATAGAAATCAAGCATTGGATCGAGTTTTAATCTCCTAAGTTCCAAATGATTGAGAAGTGATCAGAGGTGTATTTGGAATTTGGAAATGAAACACGACCATTTGAATGATACTTCATGACCCTGATAGGTTGGTTGATGTTTGAATTGTTCCTGGATGTGTCTCGAGTATGATAAGTTCTATGTTGGGGTGGTTGTAACACCCCATGTTTTGAACCGGAAAAAAATCCATGGGAATTTGAGTTTTTTAGCATTTACCAGATGGTTTATTTACAAATAAAGAATCAGAACATAATTTTGAGAGTTTTTACACTTCTAAATGTTGTTTTTGGACTTGGGTAAAGACATGAGTGATCTATTAAAGGTATCATCATGTTTTGGGTGCATTGGGTTTCAAAAAAAATAGAGGGTCTGCAGATGGAAAACAGTTCGTATGAAACTGTATGGCCCCAGTAGAACTATGCAGGCTTGATCAGATCAGCAAAAATGCCTCGTACACATTGACCACAGTTTGTGCCAATTATGGAGTACATCAACACTATTTATTTCATGGCTTGAAAATGGTTTAACTAACCATTCAAGATAATATAGGAAATTTGAGATCCATATAGAGAGGGTGCCACATGGTTGGTTCACAATTTAACAAATTATGAAACCCAAACTATGTGGTTTGTTTTTTTAAATAAATAAATACATTAGAATTAAAATAAAAAAAAAATTAAAAACTAAACTTACCCTACGTCTTCCCTCTTGGGTTTCATGATGCACAAACCTTGCTACCTCTGCCTCTCAGTGCAAAAGTCCCCTCTTTCAGCCTCTTCTTCTCATGATGATTCGACTAGATTTCCTCCAGTTTCTCACGTGATTCCTCAATGCAAGGTCCATGGCTCTCTCATATTCTATCTTCTCATGATTTTTCTTCTACCCATCACCCGATTTTAGTTTGGATAAACCCTATGGTTAGGTTTGACTTGGTTTTGGTTTTTCTTTTTATGTAAGGGCTTGTACTGCATCTCTCGGGACTTCTTCATGTATTATTCGGTGTTCTCTATTATAGACGATGAGTTTCAGATCTATTTCTTTATTCTAGTACCAATTGAGGTCACTTTTCTTCCACGATTTTGTTTTTCAATTGTTCTTTTTTGGGTTCTTTGGTGATTTAGGGTCCCTAGTATTTTTAGAGCTTCTTGGTCATCCATTATGAGGGTTCGAGTTGCTATTGTCAAAGGTGACTTATCGCATATGCATAGGTACGTATATATATATATATATATATATAAGTTCCCCCATTATATATATATATATATTCACCCATGGTAGTGAATATATATATATATATGGGGCTAGTTTTTCTTATGTATATATATAAAAAATGCATCTGTAGGTATGTTTTAATGGGTATTTGAAAATATAGGAATATATGTAAGGTTTCCATTATACATATTCATGGCCACGGAAAAATGTACACTGAGAATAGGTGTACTAAAAGTAACCAACCTTAAACATTACATAATCTTCAATTATGTTAAGAATTCACATTGAGGATCTTTTCAGGTTTAGAGTTTTAGAGAATTAGGCCATAACTATTACATAACGACTTGAATATTACATGTTGACACTACTACTCAATATCCATTTTTCATAAAATAAAAACTCTTAAAAAGAAACATGTCTAGTTCCATGTTTTAGACAACATGACTTTTCATCGATCCCATCCTTGACCCTATTCATCTTTAAGACTTGTGAAAAACATTTCAATAAATTGGGATGAGCATAAAAATCTCAATAAGGTTTATAAAATAAGGAAGGAAAAAATTATCCCATCAATAAATATAAAACAATGAAACTATACTTTTCTATCATAACATACCTTATGAAATCATAATATTTATGAATAACACACTGAAATCATAAATCATAAAGGTAACTTATGAAATTTATAACATACTTAAATTTTAGCTATTACAGATACATAGGGAGTCACATTTGGAATACTCATCACAGTATATTCCCTAAATATCTTAGGAGAAACATTTATGTTTACCTCCATTACGTTACCCAATGCATTGGAGATATATCTCGAGCTCACCTACCCTTGGTTTATCATGGAACCACCCATATACGTAAACAATTCCCAATAATAATAACACATTCATAAAAAATAAATCAAGAATAAAAAAATATAACATTTCCACATTTTAATCACAACATATCATTTCAGGATATAGACATAATCAATGCTTTATCAAACCATTTTCAAAACCATTTAAAACATTTAATAACGAGATTTTTGAATCAAAGTGTCCCATACCACATTGAAGATTTTAAAGGAATTAAAATTTTAAATCAATAATTTCCATATTAATAAATCCTTAAAACCATTTTTAAGACATGGACATTAATGATAAAGATTTAGAAGAATAAATCTTTAAAACAATATTTTAGTTAAGGAGTTCTTAACTAAATGAGCGATTCTTGAATACAAATAATTGGGAAATAACATTTAATCAGAAATTTATAATATTATGAGAATAACTATATTCATGATATGATATGCCAAGGGATAGTATATTCACCATATAAAAGTGAATCGATTCATAACAACAATGAAGTCTTAATGGAATGTAAATTGAGATGAAATCCCTTATAAAAATTGTATATTTAGATTAAGAATAAATTAATACATAATAACGTGTGAAAAATATAAATACACTCAATATTATTGGATATTCAGTGTAAATAAATCATATAACATTCACAAATATTCTTTTTAAGACAAAACCAATGAATTGGATGTTTAACTCAATGAATGGAAATTGAGTTAAATTTACTCTTATGATGTTCATATTGATGACTTGAGAATTTATCAATAGAGTGATTATGTGTATCAAAAGTATATACACATAAAGGGGTTTTGAAATTAAAACATAAATAAATAAATAGTGATTCCACACATAATAATATCATGACATAATTAATAATTATAAGATTAACCCAATGAATGGAAATTGGGTAAAAGGTTTCCTTATCGATTTGGTAACTTACGAAACATACAAACCATGAAAGATGGATCATAAAATGAAAATGTAAATACACATAAATTTAAGTATATTACATAATTAATTCAATCTTGGGAAGTACATACACCACAAAAATAGAAATAGTGGCAAATATTACAAGAATCTCACAGGAAGAAAAAGTGAGATGAAAATCCTTTACCACGTTATAATTAATCGAGTAGTATGAAAAAACGTTAATAACCACCAAATAATTCAATTAAGAACATGAATATAAATATAATCATGATAATATATATCAGGTGGAAGTACACAAGACACCACATGAAATAAATTAGTGGAGAACAATGGAAATCTCATGGAATTAAAAGCGAGATAAGAAACCCCTTACCTCATGTCCGAATTGACTCATTTGTTCCTTGTTATTCCTGAATAATAAACTTAAGTTAATTTATACTTTTATTAATAAAATTTTTCATGTTTATTATTCCTTTTATATCACTTATTACCTTGCTATAATGATTATTTAATTATTTGAGTTCATATTGGACATGTTGTCGATGTTCGGAACTTGAGTCAAAAATGAACTTGTTATAATTGAAAGTTATTCATGTGGTCAAAATTAAATTATCTTCAGAATTATATTCATGATATAGATATCATATATATCATATATATATATATATATAGAATATTACATAAAATTTGGAGATAAGAAAAAAATACATTGTTCATGGAGACGGTAAGCCATACGTACGCATGAACACTACTTTCATTTCTATTTCATATTTAATGGAATGAAATATTAATGATACATAGGTATATTATAATTAATTTATAATATTATATGATATATATGTTACATAATTTAATTAACACAATCCTTTATATGTTCTATGTATGTCATGAATGAATCATATCACCTTGAGTGGGCGGTAGTTCGCACTTCCTCAAATGAAATTATCGTGTTTACACATTTTGGAATGCATAAAGGTATGTTTGTAAAATAAAAAACAAAAGAATAATAGAGAAAAAATAAAAATAATATATATTATATATAAATACAGTTCCATCACAATGGCCACCATAAGAGGCAGTCAGAGATAATCGAACAATCATCATTTCGTGAGGCGTTAGTTTTCCATCCACAGAAACAATATGTTCTTTACCCATAACATGGAGGTGTGTGTAAGTGTAGTTTGAATATTTATCATAACAATAACCTATTATATTTTTGATACTGGTGTTTTTATAAAATAAAGTAATTAAATGAGTTTATGGGGTTGTAGAAGTAAAATAAAACAAAAGAACTTAAGAGAAGACGTTACCTTTAAATCTGGTAACTCTATTTGGTTTGAACCAAAAGGGTTTCTTGAAGTTCCTTTGACCTAAGGTAAGGCTTCTAGAAGGAGGATATATATGTGGTGATATTATTTAGTCAGATGTTGGATAAGAAAATAGGCTTGAGAGGTGGAAGGAATTGGTTAGAAGTGGTGTCCTTTTACAAGGGGGAGGAGAGACTCTTTAGGAAAGTGTGAAAATATTATTTTATTATATAATGATTTTTGGTTTATAAAGGACCTAAACTAAATAAAGTCTAAGATAATATGACTAATGGTAAAAATAAAATCATCAAATATAAATTGGCCAGGTTTTTTATATTATTTTAATCTTTATAATCTTATTTATTTATATAATTTATTAATAAGGTAAACACTGCATCATTATTATTTCCTAAATAATTGTATCTATTTTTTGTCTAAAAATTATAAAAAATACCATGATTTAGGGAATTTTTTTTTGATTTCAAAATAATATTTATATTCTAAAGGATAACTTATTTAACCCCATGTAAAATTTTATTTACTAAAAGATATATTTTATGTCATTTTTGTCTTTACTTTATATTAATTAATATAAAGTGTCATCGTCACTTTTAAGTGGCTCCATAGGGTCCCAAAATCTACTCAAAGATGCCCATGGTAGAAAATGTTTTTACCAATAGGATTAGGACACTTTTTATGGTAATTTTATATTAATATAATAATATTTGTTTACCCTTATTTACTATATTTACCCTTTAACCATGGTAAATAATATATTTACTAAAGTAAATATTCATAATGTATAAAATTAAAAGTTACATATTTACAGAATTTGGGCCTCATGATTCCAATTATGGAATCCATTTTTTCAAATTCAAAAAAAATTAGTGTCATAAATTAATTTTAAATTAATTCTCGCTGTCAAAAGAAAAAGCGTGTTTTTAAGAAATAATAAATATCAAAATATTGAAACTTGTTTATGTCCAATTTCGAAGTGAAATTACTTCAAATGACCAACATTGGATTAAATGGTAAAAATATATTATAATTACTCTTTAAAACCAATTAAAAATATAATCTAACCATGTAAATAAATTAGATTAAAAGGCTATTCTGAATTAAAATACAATATTTTTCTCTATTAATTAAAAAATGGATTTTATCAGAAAAAGACCAAAAATTCACCCAAAGTAAATTTTGAAGTCCCGATTCTGAAGAAAAATTTTATTTTTTCAAATAAAACATATAAAAGTTACCAAAAATAGATTTAAAGAGGGTTCTCCCTTAAAAGACTGTAAATCATCCTTTTAAAGAATATTAGAGTATTTGTGCTTAAAATTGGATTCATTCACATTTTATGCCTCTAAGTTTTATTGGATAAATGTAAAAACATTTAATAAAAATGTATAATAATATTTTAGAATGTTCTATTCATTCTTTCTAATAAAATGACTAGGCATTAACTACTATTTAAAATAATAATAATATATTATTTTTCAGTATGACTCAACATTATGTGTAACATAAGACTTCAGAGAGACACATTGTTGCATGTCAAGTATGCCCTTGAATATAAAATCCCTTTTAAAATTAATATTTAATTTAAAAATATTAATAAATATGAAAATTTCGTATTCTTTATTTTCCCGGGATGTTACATGTACTTATGCATATATGAAGGGGAATATACTTGGAGGTGGGAAAGAGAAGCTTCAATTAGTCTATTATAAAAGTTCAAGTTCCAAAGTATTATAATTGGTCTAATTATTAAGGTAAGATCCCTTTCTATTTCCATTTAAATTTAATAATGTTTTAATTGATGTATTTTTTCACTATCCTAAGATTTTAATTAGTGATGCATGATTCCGAAATGGTATTTTTAATATGATAAATGGGATATTAGAAGAAAAATTTCATGTTTTTATAATAAAACCCCTCAATAGAGGTACTATATCTTCTATGATAAAAATTATTTATTATTTATTATATCAAGCTTGGTTTATTGCTTAAAGTTTTTGTAATGCCTTAATGTTAGATCTTAATAAGTTTCATGCTAGTACATGGCCTCTTTTTTTTTTTTCTAAATAATCTTTCCCCTTTTTACATGAGTATTTAATGTATTATAAATAACCTCTTAGGTGTTTGACCCATTTGTAGTTGTAATTTCACAAGTAGGCATATTCATTATTTCCCAAGACACCTTCCCTTAACACTTGAGCCTCAGTAATGTAATTTTCATATCTTAACAAGTTAAATGAATTTTTTATAATGAATGGAATTGTATTAGATGGGTTAGGAAAGATGAAACCCTCCTTCAGATAAATTTTCCCTTTTTTCAGTTATTATGATCTTCCGCTGCTTTATCAATACTTTATACTTCTTTTGCTATTGTTTTTATTTACTATACTACTATCCTACTCTGATATGAGGGTATATTCTCCCCACTATCACATCCTAAGACCCTCAATTCTAGTTGGTAGCCTATAATATATAGGGATACACACTTGTGTCCATGTGGTGACTAGTCCAGCTACCGGTTTAGTGGTCAGTCGTGTCAAGACATTACACTAACGAGCTATAGGCTCCAATAAGAGTACATGTCCTATATATCATGATTAATGAGAGAAATAATTCTCATCACTCGATATAGGTAGGAGAGTCATCATGTCCAACACCCAATGTATAAGAACACATAACATCATGTCCATTTCCAAAATAAAAGTATAATAGTGATAGACGTCACGATCAACACCAGATGTAAGGGATTGTGAAACATCATGCTCAACAGGTCCCTTAACCACCGCTCCATATCCAACATCAATATACTAATCATAATAATAATAAAAACCATAGGTATTACCTCTTTAACGTTATAATCATCAATCCCTAAAACAACCTAGGCATCACAATTCATATAATCCATATAATAAAAGCACGCGTCACTTGGTGTGGCCTTGACACCCATTATCATTCATTTTAAAATTATACATTTAATTAATCAAGTCAAGGTAACTCATATTCAATTAAAACTAAGTAGTCAGACGGTTCTTTAATCAACTAGGAAATTACATAATCTGGGAAATTCCATTTACAATCAAAGCCAAACACTTAGATGATGTTTGATTCATTAAACAATTATATATAAAAATAATCGCATTAATCACATCCAAAGGTGTGGTTATGATTGAGGTACTCATCCTTTAAACAATTAGAAAGTATCTATGATAATATAACTACATGTGAATAATTATTTAAAAAGAATAACACATTTTAAGGTTATGTGAGGAAATTTATAACATGCCACAAAATAGAAAAATATATTAAAACACTAAGTTTTTTTTGAAATAAATTTAGAACTCCTACCTTTGGTCTAAAGATGACTTCTCATCCAATATAAACTTTATATTTTTTTGAAATTTAATAAATCTAAGAAATGGACTGACACCTTGAAAATAAAGTGAATGACCTCGCACTAAAATAGCACAAAATACGGGATGATAAATGATTAAAGGAAGTAATAGGATAATATAGATTTCCTCTATATATCCAACACTTCCAATTATGATCCATTTGGATTTTGGTTGAAGGAGAAATCATGATCCCTAGTTTTGGAAAAGGTAGAGCTCTATGAGAGAAGGGTGGAAGATGGGGAGGATGTATAATGGAAATTAAGGGAGGGATAAGGGTTTAAGATTTTATGTTAATTAAGGAAAAACAATTACTTTTTAGCCATGAAATTATTGGTTTAAAATTTTAGACACACAATTGGCCAAACCGTGTACCAACCGTGCACCACCCACTGTCTTGGGAGGGACCTCGCACAGGCAAGATTCTTGGTTTGGTTTCCTACGCACAAAATTTTGAAAAATCCTTTGTAAAGATGTTTGAAATTCTCTCATAGTCATAATACTCATCTCACACGATTGCAAACAACTATTTAGAAACCTTATCCCATTCAAAATTCCCCACATGGCTCTGGGAAACCATACTGGTTGGGTTGTACAGTTTCTGATAAACACGCAACCCAGTCTGTTTCTCCAAATTAAAGGGTTTCATGCTCCAAACCATCCCCAAACACCCTCTAGATCTCAATGACTCCATTAGGTACCACTAAAAGGGCCAAACTAAATAATTTATGTCAAAAACAATGATCCATGAATTTGAGAAGATCTTTGTGGTTAGAATGTGCAATAATAATAATATTGGGAAATCATGAAATAACATTCATATTTTCTAAAAATAATGACACATACTTTTAAATATACGAAACATAAGTTTTAACCTAGGACAACCTTGGTTATTATCTATTAAAATTCTTTATAATGTTTAAAAATAAAAATATGAGTTAAACCAAGCATATAACCTCAATGTGTTAGACCATGTGTGTGGAAAGGGAACACTCACCATGCACTAGAATGATGGTCATGATATACTCAGAAAACTCTTTTTAGGGTTATTACCCATAGATTCATCTATTCTGAAACCACACCCACTTGTAATATCTAGACAATGATGTATTTTCAAGAAAAATAAATAATCTCTACCCAAAAAAAACATCAATATGTTATCCTATACTTAGACTTATCCTCAATGTCATCCATAGGGTTATGTTCCGCACTATGTGTTTTCATAAATCTAGTTCCCAATGATTATACCAAAATTTCTCTGATACTAATTATAAAGACCCCGAGCTCTGTAACCCGGTGCTGAAGGTTACTTTATTACTTTGGAACATGATACATGAAATCACATCCTATAAAAAATAATAGTTTATTAGTCTTCATAAACTAGATATAAAATTGAGTCTCAAATTAGATTTGAAAAAAATACAATATTATATTGTTAAAGTAAATATTCTACATCCTTGAAACTCATTCAAGACTCATTCATATCAAGGGGAAAAGAAAAAAAACAAGGGGTGAGATGAAATGCTCAATAGTGGTATACATATAACAGATTATATCATGAATACATAAGGAATAATCAATATGTTAAGGTAAATAACTAAAACACATACCATTTAATCAATAACTTGAGCATGAAGAATAATATATAAGGAATAAATGATGTTCAAATAATTTAATATAGATAAAAACATAATCTTGAAAATTATCCATGGATATCATAAAGAATCAAATAATCACATGGAAATCAATAACTAATCTCATAATGATAAAATTCATAATGTCAGACATCATAAACTAACCATCAGGTCATTGTACTAAGACTCCATTCATAAAAAAGTAAGGCCTCAGAAAAACTCCTAAAATAGTATGTCTCATAAGATCTAATTGCATCGAGGGGCTATAAGAGGCCCTTAATGTCACTTACCATATCCAATTAATTCATCACATGGGAGGGGTGAATAAGAATTCAATACAAAATCAATATACACATTCATACCAGAAAAATAGTATATGAAATGTTAATATTTCCTTTAATTAATCTTATCATAAACAATATAGATAATGAATAAGGATGATATCATAACAACACATCCCTATTCAATCATAATTAAAATAAAATTTTATTGATGTTGATGAATATAAATACTGTAAAAAGTTTATTTAAAACTTATTTAAGGGAAATGACCTTTTATATTTGAAAATCATTTTTAGTAGGTAAAAATATGCAGAATATTATAAAAAAAGTTTTCTTTTAAATAAATCATGGAAAATTTTAAATTAAGATTCAAATAATTGAGTGGTCATAATAGTGGTAAATTGTTTTCATACTGAGTATGTTAGACCAATGATTTTGTTCACATTTTGGGTAAAAAGTAAAAAAGTTATTTCTTCAAAAAATTAAAAGAAGATTATTTTTAAACCGTTTTTTATAAAGTAAAACGAGGGTAAAAATGTTTTTAATAAATAATTGGACAATATTAAAATTATTATTTAATCCTTTTTAAAAATTTAGATGTAGAATAGAAATATTTCTGACCAAGTAGAAAAATATAGTCAATTTTAAATAAAAAAAAGATTTAAATATCTTGAGTACATAAAGAGTGGAAAATTTAAGGAAATAATTTAATTTCCATAATTAAACAGTGGAGAAAAAAATATATTATGTTAAAGATATAGAGATTAAATTATTTCCCCAGTAGATAGTGTAACATAAATAATTCTAAATAATGATGAGATTGTGAAACAAACTGTTAGTGTTATGGTATTTTTTGAATCACAATCCCCATGAAAGAAATGAAATTTAAAAAAGCTTTAAAAAATGTATATAAATATCTTAATGATATAACATATGAAAGGGGTAGAAATAAACACTACATAAAATAAATAAGTGGTGAATATTATATATGTGTCATAGAAGTAAGTGATATGAGAAATCCTTACCCCGAGTCCGACTCATCACGTACATTCTTTATATTCTCGAATAAAAAATTTATGTTAATTTTTTATTTTTTTCAATTTTATTATTTATTTTATTTTTTTATTACCTTGTTATATTTATTAACATAATACATTAATTATATTTCATACATTATTATGATACTCAATTTATATTTCCAAAATGACTATGTTAAGTTAACTATGATCAAATAGTTCATTATTAAATAATCCTCAAATTAATAATCATGAAATAATTATCATTTGTATTTTTAAATTATAATTTCAAAACCAACAATGAAATATAGTTATGAAAAATGAACTAATTTACAATCATTGAGACATTAATCCGTACGTGTGCATGAGTAATGTTTCCTTTTTTCAACTTTCATGATGGAAAGAAAATTGTTATTATTTTATCTATCCATAATGATAATTATATAATAAATACCACATTATTAATTTAAATAAACTTACATATATTATCCATGCGATGTGGTGATTGAAAAAGAATCACAATGCTTCATTAAGGTGGTAGCCCACACATATGAATGAACAACATTATCATTTTTAAATGGATGGAAATATATGAAATTTGATAATATATATCTCTTTAAAATGATAATTTTTTCTTTAATTTCATACATAAACATTTAATCAATCATTATATCCATCTGTGATAGGTGGCGATGAAAAATGAATTACATTAATTCTTGATGTGGTTTTCCTTCATACACATGAATGATAATTTCATTTTTCATTTAATGGAAGATGATGTGGATATCGGTTATCTCATTTACATAATAACATCCCCATAAATTGAAGATACTAATATTATTATTTCAACATGATTGGAGAATATTTTAAAGAGGTGGAATAAGAAGAAAAAAAAACGCTCTGTTAAGAATCAATATATTTATAATACAGGATGATCATTGGTAAAAAATCCACTAATAAGACAAATTTTTTATAATTTTAAATGATGTTTTTAACCTTATATTTTTTTAATCCTCTATTAAACATTTTTAAAATCAACACAATATTTTAATTTTATACCATTTAAGGGTTGAGAATGTTACCATAAAATGGAAAATAACTCATAAATGGACCACGATTAATGTTTTTAACCATATCCCATTTTTTATCAATGTAATATTTTATCAATTTCAAAAGATTTAATAATATATTACTTATTATAAAATATTATTAATTTAGTTTTTAATAATATTCATTTAATATGACTTTAAACAAATCAAGATAATAGAGAAATTTGAATGTAATCCCTTAAAAATTCCCCTCCATGTCATATATATCTATAGAAAATTTATGGGACACATTAATTTAATCAAATTATATCAATTTTTATTTTTAAAATCAATTATTTTATCTTTCTATTACTTGGATAAATAATGTGTTAGTGTTGTGTAAGTATTTAAGATAATTATTTAATCACAATAAATTATTAATAAATTATTATGACATAAAACATATTAATATTTAGAATAACCATTAGTAACTAAACACATCCTATGGTTATCGTTATGTAAAAAATTTAAAGATAATAAAATATGGAGAATGATATTTTTTATTTATCTTTAAATAAAATGATATAAAGGTCAAAATCATAGCTATAAGGAAATAAGATCATATATTTGAATATTGGATGAATATGTATGAAATAGGTTCATCCAATGAAATTAATTCTAATTTTACGGTAATTTTAGAGTCCTTATAATATTATTTTTAACCTTAATTACCTGATTAACCCACTCTGGTGATAAATATTTACCATGGGTACTATTCATAATAAAAAAATATAAGGTAACTATTTTCCAAATTTTTACATCATTATTCTATATACGGAAAACATTTTTCATGATTTAATTTCAAAATGTTTTAGTAATTAATTTAAATTCAAAATGAAAAAATGCAATGAAAAATAGGTTTTCAAAAATTGTATATTTATGTATAAAAAGGTTTTTTTACAAATTTAAATCATAGAAATGATTCAAATGAAGTTAATTGGATTATTAATAACATAATAGAACTATTTTTTCTTCTAAATAATTTTAACAAAAAATATAACTTTTAAATTCTTGAAAAAATATTATTGTTTTCAATAAAAATCAGTATTTTTTACTATTCATTGAGAAATCAATCTTTTTTAAAAAAATGTGAGAATTTCACCCGAAAATAATTTTGATATGATGATTTCAAAAATGATATAATTTTTATAAAATAAAATTTATTTTTTTCCTAAAATTAATTATAATGTTTTATTTATAAATTAATAAAATGATTTTTGAAGAAAACATTTTTCTGAAGAATAAAATATCTTTACCCAAAAATTGAGTAAATATTTTCTATGAATTAATAAATGAATTTATATTAGGTAGTTAATTTATATTTATTTCAGAATTATACTTATATTTTTCATACCCTCTAATTCGATGATTAATTTATAATGGTTATATATAAATAATAATATTTTACGGTTCATTTAGGTTTGGTGTTGCATGTCATATACACTATCAAACATAACATTATTTTAAAATACATGGGTGTTACATTATTTTTTAATATAATTCCTCCAAGTTTTTTCAATTTAATAAAATAAAAAATAGTATAGTATAGGTATGAAGAAACATTAATCACAGTGAGAGATAATATAATCATGGAAATAATTACAAAGATATCGTAAATTATGACACTTTCTGTTCAAACTATGACACTTTAGGATTATCTTATATCACTTTCTATTCATCATTGGTGGTATTAAGTTATATATTCATATTATACATAAAATAATCTCTAAAATAAAACTAAAACCTACTCTAATTCCAACTAAGGAAACCCAAGCATAATCTATAAATATATTTCATCATTTTAGATGAAAACGTAATTTATATTACACAATAATTAATACCTCAAGAACAAAAAATTAATAGTGTATTTAGATAATAGATACCTATTAAACTCATTTTCATTATTATATTGAATATATCCTTCAAATTTTTTCTGTTATAATACCCTTATTATATATATCATGCTTAAAACCCTTATTCAAAACCTAGGGAAATGGAAACATAAAAAATGATGGGATCAAATTTTTTGGAAGGGTAGACTGGGAGACATAAATAAAATATAATAAGTGAGAACAATATAAGCATAAGAGTATTATATCATGATCATAACTTTTAAAATTCATAACAAATCAGTTATAAATCATAAATCATTAATCAGGAGTCAATCTATAAAACCTTTTCATAATAAAAGACATGAGTCATAATAGTGTGGAATATTCAATAGTCAATAATGATCCTCATGAGCATATCTTAATAATAAGAACATATCATAGGAATGTTTAGAATAATGATAAGAATATAAAATCATTTTATTAGTGAAGGATCACCGATAAGACCATCATAAGATAGTGGAAAAAGACCTATATTGGATTGGGTTCACTACCAATTCCCTTTTCATTCATAGTTAATAGAGTTTTATTATAGTGTCCCAAGACTTAAACATATAATATAACATTATTTTACATATGAAATTAAATAATTAATACCAACCAAGGATTAATAGGTCTAGTGTATTTTGATAAATTTGGGAAAATAATTACCTTTAACTAAAAAACCCATGTCTTTCTAATCTAATTGATATTTTTCCATTATAATTGGAACTAGTTAAAATATAACCAATCTTCAACATCTAAAACAAATTTTATACATCAAATAATCTTCTAGAAAAACCACAGGTATTAATTTTCTTTATTACTTGGGAATGTAGGAACATAATAAGAGGTGATCTCAAATGCTTTATAAAGGTAATAATATGTGATAACAATAAAGGACTGTAAGTGAAAATAAGATAACCAAATTGGTATGAGAATATAGACTAGGAAAAACATGATATTATATAGAATTCATGCCTAATAAAACTTGGATCTTCATCCACAAATCCCATTATGAGAATTTAGCATAAAAAACTAATATCAAAGAATCTTGTCATCATACAATTGTGACCACTACATAATAGTATCATTTTTTTGTGGTTCATATGGTGGAGGTGGGTAGGTTCTTCATAGGGTATGGTGGGTTTTCCCGGTGCAGTGACATCATTAACAGTTGAATCGGGTGGTGGAGGGTGTCAGTGCGATGATCGATGTTGGGGAGGGCCCTCAACAACATGCTCAATGATGGAACGTGGATGACGATAGGCTTCTTTTTCAGGTGGCAATGATGATTTGGTGTGAAAGTGATGTCATGGGAACCCTCTTTATAAAGAAAGAATTTTTTTTGAGTCTTACCACTGGTGTTAAATCTAGGAAAGGTTCATCCTTACGCTTTCATCTTAGCAGGGCTTCTAGATTAAGATGATCAAGAGGATATGGCATTTTCCATGGGGACAAAGAAGCACCAATATCAATACGAGGCTATGATTTTTGTTTATCCTTGTAATGATTTGGGGTTTATAATATATAAATATGTTGTTTGGTTGGTTCTTATTTTGTAACGTCATATTTTTTGGGGCCTCAAGGTCATGTTTTTATTTTGTCTCCCTGCCTTCTAGGACTTCAGGTCATTCATTTGGCCTATTTCCTCTGGGATTTCGATCCATGCAGGTTACCCATCATCCCAATTCAAAAAGGGTGAAAATAAATAAAAAATTTATGGCCTTTGGTCTTGGCATGTTATCTTCACTCTCTAATCCCAAACATAACATCTCCTGAGATAAATAAATCTATCCAATAAATTTTAGGGCTATATAATTATAATCCCACCTATAATAACATAATTGGAATATTTTCATAGAGGATTAGGTACACTCCATAATACTCTAACATATCATGAGATATAAATTCTTACCCAAGACATTAGATGGATATATATTTCTGATCCCACCAATCACATAATATTACATACATGCATAAGTGTTCCACATAGAAAAGATATAAAATATCATTAGAAAATCATTAACATGATAAATAAATAAATATAATGATTATTTTTACAAAACATGACTGTTAAATATTATGTGAAATATGGTGGATATTTTCAAAATAACATACCCTTCGTTAATAAAAGAAACTTAGAATTATGTTGACATGGTTGAAAAAACACCCTTGTAAATAGAATTCTTCAAAATTTACCACATAATAAGAGATTGAGAATTTTATTTTTTGATACCATGAGTTAAATAACCCAAAGTATTAATAAAAATAGTGGGTAAATAATAAAACATGAATCCTAAGAAATAACATACTTTTGAAAATTAAAAGTAAAATAAAAACAAAATTGTAAGAGTTTTAGAAAACATTTTTAACATTATCCTAAAAGATAATTTTATAGGAAAATTTCAAAATTAATTTACTAATTTTTTAAAAATAAACTTGAAAACAAATTTATTTTAAAATAATATGCAATAGTGGATTATTGAAAAATACCTAAAGGTATCCAAACGAAATGTGGTCTGGAAAATAAAACATTTGATCATGGAAGGAAAAACCTTTTGATATTTAAAAAAATACATTGTATAAAACCCAAATCATTAAAAGAGGAAATAAATATTTTATTTGAAAATGTTTAAAATTAAATATGACAAATAAAAAAGTTAATAGATAATATAGTTTCGAAATATTTTATGAGGACATTAGTGAGAAGAGGTTAACATGAACATGGGTGATAATATGTCATTTAAGAGTATATGAATTATTCTATACATAGTTACATTTCAAGAAGAAATAGAATTCCTAAATAAAGTTTATTAGAATAAAAATTGATCTCCCAATATTTAAATAGGGTATACCATTTTTAATTAGAGAAAAATTTCTTAGATAAACATTATAACCCAATAAAAATGATTGAGTTATTGAAAATCCTTTATATGTAAAGATATCAGTCATAGTACAAAGAAAGGAAGAGAATAAATGGATGTGAATTTTTAAAAATAAGAAATAATTTAAGATAGTATAAGTTAAGGATAATTAGTTACCCCATATAAAATAACATTGGTTCATAATATTAAAATTTTCCTCAATGAAGGGTGATAGAGAAAGAAACCCTTAACTTTTATCTAGATTTACTCGAACACACTCTAATATACTATACAAAAATACATAACTATCTTAATTACTTATTTTATAACCTTATTAAAAACATTACTAGTTATATTACTCATTTATAATCATTATTTTTGTAAATATTTATGAACTATTTATTATCTTCTTTCAATATTGGGTGTGAGTAATCTTGATTGTTTTGAACTAGTTTCATAGTAATGTATTGTTCTTAATTATTATACCAAATTTAATCATTCTCATATCATAAAAGGCACTATAATTTTTCTTTTATAATTATATATAATTTTATAATGTCATTTCATATGTATTTTAGTTATTATCTATGATGACAAAGTCGGGGATGAGCTTGTTTTAGTAATTTAAAATGAATGAATGAAAATGTATTAATTAATGATTTAAATGTTTATGTTACCAATACATAACCAAAAAATCCATTATTTGATTTTTAATATCCAGTATTAATTTCCCAGTTCCATCCTTGATAGAAATTTATTGAATTGTTCATATAGGTGGTTAAATCGACACAATAATAATATGCTACAATCTATGTGTGAGTATGAATATGGAGGAAATTATTTTGTTATAATATCATCAAACAAATTATAATGAAATTATTTTATTTTATTATTTTTATGAATCATAATTTTAAATTTTCATAAGAAGAAGGTGACTGAATTTTTTTCACTTGTAAATAAAATGTTTTTCCTCTTGGTATGTTCGTTTTAAGAGGTTAGTTTTAAAATGACCACTTAATGATAATATTAATTATATATTAAAAATATATATTTTTAAAAATAAAAATAATCACATATATAAAATTTCTATTCACTAAACCCATTTCTAGAACCATCCTTGAAGGTTTTTATGAGAAATGAAATATGTCTTTAATGGAGGTGGTAGTCTGCACACACACGAGCTATATTTTTATTTCCTTTATTTAAATGGGAGGAGAATAATTAATGGTTATTAAAATAATATAATAAAAATTTATCATATTATTTATAATGATCTTATTATATAAATATGGATAAAATGGGTTTAGAGGATGATAGATAAGAAGGATAAAGAAAAGAAGTCAACAGGTAAGTAATACCTATGTTGTGAATTCATGTATTCTCTTGAAGTATCCTTTATGAATAAAGGACTTGATGATTTTTTTTGAGGATAGAGGCTGATAAAATTGTGTAAGATATCTATAAGAATAGAATTGGGTAGTGTTTAATGGTAATTTAGAAATGGTGGTGTAGATTGAAATGGGTGAAAGTGTGCTTTTCTAAATGAAAATAGGGACAAATCTTTGGAAAAGAATGTTGGGTAAGGGGTAAGAATGATATTTCATGATATTTAGATGATTTTTGTGGATAGATATTAGTGATACATGTATTTATGATTTTTTAACCAAACAAAGTTTTTCTTGAAGGTATAAGTTTCAAAATGATTTAGTAAAATTCAAGCCACATTAGATTACCCATTTTTACACTTATTAATATTGATGAAAATTTTACCATGTTAATTATTTTATTACTAAAAATATAAGATAAACATTATTATAAAATTAAGGTGTTCCGAATCCAAATTGTGACTCCATTTAGAATAATAAATTTTTCCCAAATACTGAAATTAACTTTTAAATTAAAAAAATATATTTGGTGAAAACTATTTTTGTAGGAAAATGTTGTTTTAATCATTAAGTACTGTTAATCGTATTTAAAATTTATTATTAATCAGATGAGTATTAATTTCTTTTTATATTTGTTTAGAAATCATATTATAATATTTATTGAAAAATAGATATGTTTAATTTAAAATCATAATATTTAGAGATGTATTATTCCTTAAAAAATAGCTCTATTACCAAAGAAACTAATATTTATCTTGGAAACATAAGTTTATGTCAAAAAATGAAATTGAAAACAATAATTAATTTGAATATGACAATTAAAAATATTCATATCATTTCATATAATTAAATTTATAATAAAAATTTTTAATGTAAGTACACATAACACATTAAAATAATTTAAAGAAGCACGAATATTCTAAGAATAAAATAATAATAGGTCGATTACATATTATATAATAGACCACAATACAAAGAAGAATTATTATATGGATTTTAACTTATTTTACTCAATATTTTATAAATAAATTTCATTTTATTCATTACTTAACCTTAACATATCATATTTCATATCGCATGGAAATATATTTTTTACGAAAATATATTTTTTCACATAAAATGATTTTATTTATTATTTAGTTATACTAATTTATCTTTATAAATTTATTAGTATTAAAAAAATTATTTTAGTTTATACACACAATTTATATGTTTTTTCCTTTACATTTTACCCACTAAATAAAATGAAACATTTTAATGGTTATGTAACATTCCATGATTCAATTTTGTTTGATGTTGAGTGTCAAACAAGATATCAAACACATTATTTATTTAATGAAATATATTCTGTTATATCAGGGTGCACTACTACAAAACACATCCTTAACATGACTGGTAATTATCAGCACTATAACAAAATAATGATAAATGGCATATTTATCATGTCTAAATAAAGCGCTAATAAATTTCACATTTTATTAGAGAATCATTTTAGAACTGATAAAAGAAAACCTTTATCAGTTCTTTATTTTTAGCTCTTATAAAGACATTCTTTATCAGTGCGTTATTTTTAGCACTGATAATGGGTATCCTTTATCAACACTTTATTTTTATCCCCGATACAGTGCATCCTTTAACAACACTTTATTTTTATTGTTGATTAATATTTATATAAATAAAATGAAATAATTAAAGAAATAAAAAATAAAATATGTGTTTGTTAAAAAAAATATTACAAATTTTATTAATAAAATAATTATTTAAAAAAATGAATTGATTGATTAGACATTATTAATTATTAAACATTTTATTAAATAGATAATTATGATAATTAATGTTATTAAATTATATTTATTAAATATATAGATATATATTAAGGAATATAAATATGATTTATATACTACTAAATCTGTATGCACTTTACATTTAAGGGTCATATGTTTATTGAATAATGGTTTATAATTAAAAATTAATATGAATTAATTTTATTGACTATAATTGTATAGTACTCCACATATATTTTAATATCATTTGATTTTTCAATTTAACTTAGATCAAAGGCTTTTTATATTCATTTTACATATACCTAATTAATGTTATTTTATATACAATACACAAACACCAAACATATCCATTTTTTCAAAATTGTTAAACTGGACTTATTCCTAATTTATTCAATTTAACTCAATTTTAACATAGATGCATGCACTTAAAAGGAGATATTTATCAATAACGATAAAAATATATTAATAAATGTATAATCTTTATATTTACACAATTATATATTTATAATTATAATTAAATAAATACTTTTTAAATGTAATTATGTAATTATAAACAAATAATTATGTAGATTTAAATAATCATTAAATTTATAATAAATTTACATAAGTAATTAATATATTTAACATATTTATATTTATAATTTTCTTTAATATATATTTATAATTATATAAATATATATAATGGTATAAGTAATATTTTTTTTAAAATATTTCTATAATTAGAAATAAATAGTTATAAAATTATAATAAATATATTTAAAAAGGAATATACTAACTATATTGATATTTATATATATTTATTAAGTATTTATAAAATTTTATAATTTTTTATTTATATTTATAATTATAATCATTAACAGCGCTTCGTTAATAAGAATTGATAAAATAATCTTTATTAGTGTTGAAAAAACAATGATAAAGATGAGGATTTATCAACGCTAAATAAAGTGATGATAAAATGAAGATTTATCAACGCTATAATTTTAGCACTAATAAATATTGGTTTTATCAGCTCTAATTTATAAGCACTGATAAAAGTGTCTCAATCTATTTTAAAAACCCTAACCATTTGCAAACCCATCGTGATATCAAGAGATTTTCATGGAAGCCACCCACTACCAGCGCTCTTCCTCGGTGAATCAAAATTCGAATCACACCACTCAACTGTTGTCGGCGCACTATTTGCACAAAAATATCATCTGAAATATGGTTTTTGATTGAGGTTACGATGCGAGTTTGGTTTCTCATAACTTTCTAGCAATTTCTCCACCTGAGGTATGTGGTTCCATGCCCTAACAATTTTATATATTTTATTTTTCTCACTTAGTTAATTTTCACATGCTCTATAGTTTATTTTTGTGGTGCAACATGTTTTAGAAATGCTTTGACATGCATTTTTTTGAAAATAAATTTTCTAAAGATAAATTGTTATGTTCCTATATAGAGCTTATTGTGAAATATTAGTGGAAGTGTTCAATTAACTATTTGAGTAGTGAAAAATGTGTTTTTATGGGTGATTAAGGTGTGTGTGTGTTGTAAAAGGATTTTTAATGGGAATGGATCATTTTGATCATGTTAGTCTTGTTGTGCACTTTTTATTATGAGATGTAAAGTGTTTAAATAAAGAATAAATTGTTTTATAAAAGAAATTTGAGATGTGGAAATGGTTTATTAAATATTGTGAGTGATGCGAAATGCGTTTTTAAAGGGTTTTATGTGATTTGTGTTGGGTTTGAGTTTTTTAATGGAAAATGGATATGTTGTGTGTGTGTATTTTAGTTTGGTATTCCATGGAAGGTTTTTATGGGTTTTTTTGAAAGGTGAAAATCATTTTTTCAATGGTTTATAAATGAATATAGGTTTGGAAGTATGTTCTTAAAGGAAATTGATACACTTTTCCATGTTGAACATGTTGTACCATTTTTTTAATGTGATTTTTAAATTATTTTAAAGGATGGAAGACATGTGTTGAAAAAGAATTCAAGTTGTGTACAAATTTATAATAAAATGGACTTTATATGTAATCAGTTTCAAATTGGTGTAATCTCTATTTTTTTAATTAAAAGTTTTCTATAAATTAGTTAATAGATTATTAAATTATATGTGTGTTGCGAAATATGTTCGATGCGGTTACGCAGTGCATTTGATTTTAAAAGTATCATTTTCATGTGAGGTTTGGTGTGTTTTTGATGTAAATCCTTATGGTGCCTCTGGTTGTTATTTTATAAAACTTTTTAAATGAATTATTAACATAAAAAATTGGTATGAGGAATGTCTGGGAAATGATTTAGTGTGTGTATGTTTTCAAATTGGGTTTGGGTGTGCAAGTAGTGGCGCACTATATGTACTATGTTTGGCATGACTTGTGTTTGTAAATGTACTGTTTTAGTGACATGTGAATGTGAAACTTTATTGGGAACAAATAAAATGTAATCCTGGGTAACTTGGTAACATGATTGTGTTGGGTTAGGTAATATTGATGTTAGCATAGTAAAATCATTTCCTATATAATTAATGTATATTTTTATATTTATTTATAATTCATTTCTTTTTTGTATTACTCACATAATACTTTTTTTCTTATACCGGTGTATTATTTTGTTTAATTTGAGGTGCTCTATCTAACTTTCATGCTTCTTCTCACTTAAAATCTTTTCACCTTTTTCGTGGTGCATTTATCACATTCTTTCATGTTACCTCCACTTCCTTTGTAGGAAGAGCAATGACATTGCCTCTGCTCAATCGTAGAGGTAATCTTGATGTTTTCAAATTAAAATAATTGTCCATAGAATTAATTTATTGTTTTATATTTTCATTTAATTCATTTCTTTTTAGTTTTACCCACATAATAATTTTTTTCATATAAAAGGGTATTCTTTTGATCGATTTGGGGTGATCTGTCCAACTTTTATACTCCTTCTCCCTTAAAAGCTTTTCACCCATGTAGTGGTGCATTTATCACTTTATTTTAAGTTACCTCCAAATCCTTTGCAAGAAGAGAAACAATGCTGACTCTACTCAATAAAATTGGTAATCTTAATGTTACACAATAAAATAAGTATCCATTGAATTAATGTATTGTTTCATATTTATGTTTAATTCATTTCTTTTTAGTATAAATCACATAATAATTTTTTTGTTATAGAGGTGGATTCTTTTGTTCTAGTTGGGATGCTTTGTCCACATTTCATTCTTCTTCTCCTTTAAAATCTTTTCACACATATATTTGTGCATTTTTCACTTTCATTCAAGTTACCTACACTTCTTATGAAGGAAGAGAAACAACGCTGCCTCTACTCAATCATAGAGGTAATCTTGGTGTTTTAACAATAAAATTATCATCCATATAATTAATAGATCATTTATATTTATGTTTAATTTATTTCTTATTAGTATTACTCATATAATAAATGTTTTCTTATACATGTGGATTCTTTTGTTCCAGTTGATGTTGTTTGTTCGAAGCTTCTCATGCAGTGTTGCGAGTCCGACAAAGAAAGTGAATGGAAATCATGGAAACGTTGAAAGTTAGGATTGTTTTTGAATGTATGTAAAAATATTTATTTAGGTAATTTTATACAAAAATGTTTTAAATGTCTATAATATAATATTTTTTCAAGTATTTGTGTTTTGATTTTAATTTCATTTAAAAACTGTTTTGGGACTTGTTTTATTGATATATCTAGTGTGTTTCTCGTGCTTCTGGTGTTATGGTGTGCTGTAAGAGTGTACTACAGTGGTGTTGTAGTGTGCTATTACAACATATGGTTATATGAATTTTTATCAATTATTTTGAAATCACTAATAAAGAGATTATTTATAAACTCTTTAAAAAGAGCTTATAAGGATCTCATTTATCCACGATTATACAACACTGATAAAGAAATGTTTTAGCGACATTTTAAGAAGCATTGATAAATGTTTTTTATCAAAACTTTCTAAAGTTCTGATAAAAGTGACATTTGTCAGTGCTTTTTATTAGCACTGATAAAAGTCTTAGGATTTTAACGTCTCCCACGTCGTCAACTCATTTCTAGAACTAATAAAGGAAATTTCTAGTGCTGTTAAAGACCTGTTTTGTAGTAGTGTATCAGGAAACTAGTTCAAAATGATTAGGATTTATCACAAATGATATTGAAATTAGATAATAAAATATTAATATATATGCCCATTGGCATATAATTTTCTTTTTTATCATGTAACTAATGCCCATTGGCAACTATTTTTTCAAAATATTATTGATCTTGTAAACTTCACAGCCAATCATTTGGTACCTTTGGATTATAAATAATATACTCCAAAAAATATAAGTTTTTTTCCATAACTCAATATACTTCATTGAGTTATAATTTTCTTCCATGATATTAATCTTTCATTTCATATGGTATACACTATTTATATCTTGAGAGATCAATTTTAATAAAAATTTTCCTAATTGATTAATTTTAGTCCATCTTGAAAGTGAAACTGTTTAAATAATAATTCACATCCTCTTAAATGAAAGTTTATCACCCAAAGTATTTTAACAAATTTAATTTTTAAAAATATTTTAACCAATGTATTATATAAAAATATCAAAAGGTTATTCATTCCATGATTAAATGTTTTATCTTCCTAAGTACATTTACTTTGGATAACATTATATCTTTTTCAATATAAATTATTGTAAATTATTTTTAAATTAAATATTTTCAAAATTTTCACTTTAAAAGTTTCTAACGGTCTTTCAAAAGTGACCCATAATAGTTTTATTTAGGACAATGTAAATAATGTTTTATAAAACTATTTTATGATTTTGTTTATATTATTTAATTTAATATCAAAATGATTTACCTTATTGGGACACATGTTTAATGATTTACCAGGTATATATATTTATAATTAGATAGACTTGACTCATGGTATAAAATAATCCAATTCTTGATGCCTTCTTATGTGATATCATTTGAGGAATTATTTTTTCAAGGTTTTTTTTCATATATGTAAACATCTTTATATGTTTCTTTTATTAACTAAGTATATGATATTTTACATGTAACGCCCTGACCCCAGTTACCCAGAGTTGGTGCATTATTAAATAACATTGGCATGATCACAAGAAAGATCATGTCTCGAAAGAACGATTAGTTTAGTAGCCTTGGAATAACTAGATACATTCATAAAGTTTACATTACATAATAAAATGAAAACTACAACAATATAGTCTCCATAGTCCACACTCTTATCCCTTCAAACTATCCCTGCAGGTCATTCATAAAATACTTCTTCACATCCTAGGAAAAATAAAAAATATAAAGGGGGGAGCTCAAATGCCCAGTAAGGATAACAATATAGCGGAAACATTCATAAATAAGAATAAACATTTAATGTAATGTATAACTAAAACAAAATTCTTTTAAAACTTGAACTCCAACATAATATGGAATAAATAAAATGAAATAATTCCATATACTTATTTACATGGATATTCTACTAGTCGAATAATCACATGCAATATCAATACCCACTTTCATAATGATGGAATGCATAATGCCAGACTATCATAACCACATAGTGAAGGCCTCGTGCCAAGAATACAAATAAGATTTGGTCAAGGACTTATGCCAAGACACTAGTTTGTCTCATGAGACCTACCGATGCACCGAGGAGCTATAGCGGGCTCCACCCATCACTAATTAAGTCCAATGCATTCCTCATATGAACAAGTTTAAAAATAACATAAACATTCGTATTAAAACTATCATACGAAATGTCAATACATTCTCCATAAACCATGAATGGTATAAAAATAACACATCCACAGTCAAAAAAATCACAAAACCTTCAATACAGTATGGAAGTTCTGTATCATAATAAATCAACTTCAATTAAGCATAAAATCCATCAAAGGATGTTGACATAGATGAAATCAAAAATATTTGAGAGAAATATATCTTTTTTTAAATCATTGAAAAGTCACATAATTATAAAATAAAACATTTACTTTGAAAATATCCTTATAATATTGTATGGGAAGCTTCTAAGATTTTATAATGGCGGAAAATATCCACACCCGTCGTATAAGTTAAAAAAGACATTCTTACCTTAATTCTGTCGAAAAGGTTAAAAAGGACCTTATTTGGAAAACGATGGAAATATTATTTTATAAACCTATTATAAAAAGTCAAACAAGGATATAAATTACTTTATCCCAAATTCTATTAAATAGTAAAAATGTTTTGAAATACACTTTTAAGAAACATGGATGTGGATGATAAAGAAGTCCCAGTAGATTATTACGTATAAACAACCTCGGATAATGAAGAGATTGCGAAATAAACCCTTAAATTATAATTTTCCTTAGTTGGGGTAGGTTAAAATCCTGTATAATGGTGAAATAATTTTCATTAAATTATACAAGAATCTTATACATTAATTTGATATCATATATGATCTTTTAACATTGCTTTGTTAATAATATCTTAGTATTATCGTCATTTCTGGTGTTAACATACTCGTATATGTTTTGTTACATAAGTCGTGTTTGTTATGGATATGTTGTATCTTATTCATATACAGAAAGATATAATGTCCTTAAATATTATTTTTAATCGTCAAATGATAATTATACTTTAATGGATACGATGGAGAATGAATCTCATCACATTCGTGGAGACGGTAGTCCGTACGTATGCACGAGCGACAATATCATTATTTTGATGTTAAAATAATATATAATTGGATATTATATCATATATAAATAATTATTATCATGTTATATTTATTATTTAAATGAATAACATGTCATTATTATACCCATCCAAATAAGAATTTATTGAATAACCATTACACCACGACGTGGAGACGGTAAGCCGTACGTACGCACGTATGGTGACATGTCATTCAAAGGATGGATAGAATAATGAAGATGGTTGTACCATATTTATAACAACATCAAAGTATATATAAGATACTAGAGTTATTATTTTATAATGGGAATAAAAAATAAAGAAGAAGTTGAAGA
The DNA here is from genome assembly GCA_963277665.1 of Viscum album. Lineage (NCBI taxonomy): Eukaryota > Viridiplantae > Streptophyta > Magnoliopsida > Santalales > Viscaceae > Viscum > Viscum album. The sequence goes on from OY728147.1 coordinate 277,901,600, forward strand.
AGAGAGGAACTTGAAAGAGGGTGGTGAAAACATTACCTCTTCTTCGGGTTCTTCCTTTTGATTTGATAAGAAGGGCTCCTTAGGTTGGCTTTATGATAAAAATAAGGCCTCTAGGTTGAAGTGAGGAAAGTTTAGAGAGTATTTGGGAAGGGGTTGGCCGAGTCAAAAGGCTTTGAATGTGTGAATTAGTGATAAGGGGAAGTGCTCTTTTATAAGAGGGGTGAGTGGAACCTTTTGAAAAGCTAGAAATATTATTTTATAATAAATTCAAATTTGGTTTCTAATGGATCCAAAGTGAATTATTTAAAGGTTAAGGTGGGTATAGGTTAAAAACCACTCAACCAATAGGTTTTAGATAGGTTTGGGTTGCTATATTAACCTTATCTTTTAGTTTTAACTCTTAGTTAATTAGTTTAACATTTACCATGTCACTTTGTATTTTTATATTATATAGTTAATAAACTTACTATATACATCTAAGAGACCCCCAAGTGGTACATTAATGATAAAACTATCATGATATAAGTCTCTTGGCCGAACCTTATATTTTTAGAAATTTAATATCAATTAATAATATAAAATTTGTTTTAAAAACTCTTTTATGTCAATTTTGACACAATTCAATAATTGATTTATGTTAAAGTCTTAAAAAAATTATTAATTCAAAAAAAATTAATTTAATCAATCATATAATTTCATATTGAGCAATAAAATTCATGTATGTCATCAAAAATTTCAAATTATATTAATTTTAACATTTCTAATATCAATTATTTGATTCTTTAATTAATAAGGAAAATACTGCATAATTATTGTGTCATAAATAATATTAATTATTAAATGTCTAAAAATTATAAATAAAATTACATTATGTAGGAAATATTTTTAGTTTTCTAATGAATATTTATTGTCAAAAAACTAACATATATAAACCTATGTAAATTTTTTTTTCTAAAAGATATATGCTTATGTCATTTTTGTGTTTATTTTAACTTAATTAATATAAAGTGTCATTATCACTTACAAGTGGCTCCATGGGGTCCCAAAATAGACCCAAATATTCCTATGGTCGTAAATGTATTAACCAATAAGGTTAGGACACGTTTTTGTGTAATTTATTATTATTATAATATAATTTTTTACCCTTATTTACCGGATTTACCCTTTAACCATGATAAATAAAATATTTACCGAAGTAATTATTCAAAATGTATAAAAATAAAACATACCTATATACACAATTTGGACATCCTAATTCCAAATATGGAATCCATTTTTCCAAATTCAAAACACATAAGTGGCAGAAATTATTTTAAAATTAATTCCCGTTAAAACAAAAAGCGTGTTTTTAAAAGATAATAACTATCAAAAGAATGACACTTGTTTATGTCCGGTTTAATTGTGAAATTATGTCCAATGACCAACATTGTATTAAATGGTAAAAATATATTCTAAATATACTTTAAAACCACTCAAATTCATAATTTTTCACTATTAATTATTTCGATTAAAAAATTTGTTTTTAATTAACATTTAGTAATTTTCACTATTCATCAATATATAAATGTTATCCAAAAAGTTCCAAAATTTCATCCCAGGATAATTTTGATATTCCGAATCCAAAAATGAAGTCCATTTTGAGAGATAAAATTTATAAAACTTCAAAAAGAGGGTATTACTATTCATAATAGCTAGTTTGATTTGTTGTGGTGTGTGTTAGAACTCGAAGTTGTGTACAACACACGCTACTGTTTTATTCAAAGAGAAGCATACCGTGGAAGATTGGGGTGTTACATTCTCCCCTCATTCAAATAATTTCTTCCTCAAAATTTCTATAATATTACTGCATAAAATGACTTGGGTGGTTCTTCATCATAAGTTCCGCGGGTTCCCACGTTGCCTCTTCCATCTTATGGTTTCTCCATAGAAATTTTACCAGACGAGTCGTCCGATTTCTCAGCACTTGTTCTCTTGTATCAAGAATACTGATATGCTCTTTGAAATAAGATAGATCGGATTCTAGTTCTAATTCCTCATAGGTGAGTACATGCGTTGGGTCAGGCCTGTATTTCCTCAACAGTGATACGTGGAACACATCGTGAACTTTGAAGAGATTTGGCGGCGTTGCCAAACGGTAAGCTACAGCCCCAATTCGTTCTAGAATTTCGAAAGGACCGATGTACCTGGGACTCAATTTACCTTTCTTTCCAAAAAGTATTACTCCCTTCCATGGAGATACCTTCAAGAAAACACGATCTCCCACCTGAAATTCCAAATCCTTTCTTCGGTTGTCAGCATAGATCTTCTGCCTACTTTGATCTGCTTTGATGTGGTTTTGGATTACCTTCACCTTTTCCATCGTTTCCTCCACCAGTTCCGGGCTCACAAGTTTTCTTTCACCAACTTCATCCCAATAGGTTGGTGTGTGGCATCTCTTTCCGTATAACGCTTCATATGGTGCCATCCGAATACTTGAATGGAAGCTATTGTTATAGGAAAATTCTACCAGAGGTAAATATTGATCCCACATACCCTGAAAGTCAAGTGAGAAAGATCTCAACATGTCTTCTAAGGTCTGAATAGTCCGTTCTGATTGTATATCAGTTTGAGGGTGGTAAGTAGTGCTCAAATGAATTTCAGTATCCAAGGCCTTCTGAAGACTCTTCCAGAATCTCGAAGTAAAATGGGGATATCAATCTGAAACAATCGATAGGGGTACTCCATTAAGTCTCACAACTTCATTAATATATAGTCTTTCTAGACGTTGAAGTGGTAAATCTTCCCTTATAGGAAGAAAATGTGTTGACTTGGTAAGATGATTAACAACGACCAATATTGCATCATTCCTTCTAGGAGTCTTTAGTAGTAACATGACAAAGTCCATAGTGATATTATCTCATTTCCAATCAGGTATGGGAAGAGGTTGCATGACTCCTATAGGCTATTGCGTTCCATCTTTCACTTGTTGACAAACCATATATCTTGACACAAAATCAGCAATCTCCCTCTTCATGTTGTCCCACCAAAAATGTTCCTTCAAATATCTATAAATTTTGGTGCTCCCAGGGTGTATAGAGAAATTGGAGCTATGAGCATCATCTAACAATTCTTTTTTCAGATCAGGTATATCGGGAACACAAAGTATCTTTCCAATTTTCAAAATTCCATCTTCATACACAAATTCTTTCAATCTTCCATCATTCACAGCTTTAATCTTCTTTTGAAACTCTTCATCACCGACCTGAGATCTCTTTATCCTTTCTAGTAAAGATGGTTTGGAAACCATTTGAAAAAGTATCGATGTTTCACCTTCCATGGTAATTCCCATATCCATCTTCACTAGATCCATGAAAATAGGATCCCTTTTAATTGTCATATTGTTCAAAACTCCATGATATTTTCTGCTCAAAGCATCTGCCGCCTTATTTTCCTTCCCCAGGTGGTAGTGTATCTTACAATCATAATCCTTGAGTAATTCAAGCGATCTCCTTTTCCTCATAGTGAGTTCTTTTTGTGAGAAAATATACTTCAAACTCTTGTGATCAGTATAAATCTCACATTTTTCACCATATAGGTAGTGTATCCATATATTTAAAGCAAAGATCACTGTTGCTAACTTGAGATCATGAGTAGGATAGTTTTTCTCATGAACTTTCAACTGTCGTGATGCATAGGCAATAACCATATCATTCTGCATAAGGACACAACCAAGTCCTTTCTTCGATGCATCACTATAAATAACGAACCCATAATTCCTCAATGGTAGAGTCAATATAGGAGAATTGACTAATTTTCTTCTTCAGTTATTCAAAAAATTCTTCAAACTATTTTTTCCAAACAAATTTATTCCCTATACATGTGAGATTTGTTAACGGGTTAGCCAATCAGGCAAAATTCTGGAAGAAACGCCGATAATAACCCGCTAAGCCAATAAAACCGTGTACCTCAGTTATACTCATAGGTGCTGGCCATTCTTGGATTTCCTTGGTCTTAGAAGGATCAACAAAGATTCCATTTTTAGAGACAATATGGCCGAGAAAAGAAATCTCTTGAAGCCATAATTCACACTTGCTAAACTTCCCATATAATTCAAGCCTTCTCAGAGTCTTCAGGATAATACACAAGTGATTTTCATGATCTTCATATATTTTGGAGTATACCAAGATATCATCAATAAATACCACCACAAAATCATCGAGATATTACTTGAAAACTCTATTCATTTGATCCATGAATACAGAGGGTGCATTAGTCATCCCAAAAGGCATTACTGTAAACTCGTAATGCCCATACCTTGTTCGAAATGATGTCTTCAGAATTTATTCCTTCTTCACACACAACTGATGGTATCCAGATCGAAGGTCAATATCTGAAAAGTAAATATCTCCATGCAGTTGGTAAAATAAATCATCAATGTGAGGTAGGGGATACCTGTTTTTTATTGTTTTAGCATTGATCTCCCTGTAGTCGATACATAACCTCATAGATCCGTCTTTCTTTTTAACAAAAAGAATAGGGGATCCCCATAGAGAAACACTAGGGTGAATAAATCCCTTATTACTTAATTACTCTAGTTGTTTCTTTAGTTCAACTAATTCTACAGTGGCTATTCTATAAGGGGTCTTCGATATAGGCCTTGATCCAGGAATTAAATCAATGGAAAACTCAAGTTCTCGTTCTGGAGGATGTCCAGGTAAATCATCCGGAAACACATCTATATATTCTTTCACAATAGGTACATCCTCTATTTGAACATTAATTTCCTCACCCAAGTCATTTCATTCTCTTCCTCCCCAATAATTTAATTTAGTTTAGCTACTGGGGGTGGATCTAGATAAGAATTAGTTGGTGACGATTCTTCTCTAAAGATAAGGTGTTCCTTATCATCATCATCAAAAATCGTAACCTCCTTCTTCTTACAATAAATATTTGCATCATGGTATGAAAGACAATCCATACCGAGGATTATATCAAACTAAATCATAGGTATGACGATGAGATCAACAGATAAAGAACATTTATGTGCTCTAATAGGGACTGATTCACAAAACTTTATTGCAATGATACTTCCATTAGGAGTTTTAACTAACAAATCCCTTGTTAAATCAAATTGGAAATATCTAATTTTATTATCAAGCTGGGAAGATATGAAACAATGTGATGATCCAGAATCAAATAATGCATTTTCTAAACTTGAGGAAACCATTAAATTACCTGCCACCACGTCTTTCGAAGCTTCTGCCTCAGTAGTAGTGATATCATAAGCTTGGCCTTGATCCCTTGGCCTTTTCTGAGGTATGTTCCCCTGACTCTTAGGATATTCATTTGTATAATGTCTCATCTCCCTGCAATTTTAGCTTTGGACATTAGTAGCTTCCTTCTTCCCCTTGCAATCACGAGCTTGGTGGACATTTTCACCACACTTGTAATAGACTCCCATTTCTTTTAAGCAAGTACTAGGGTGTTTCTTCCCACATTTACTACAGGATGGATATTAAAATTTTCCCTTCTTCCCCTTATTTACATTCCCAGATTTATCAGAAGATCTCTTCTTCTCTTGCTTTTCTTTAAAGTCATAAGACTAAGAGAATTCATTTTCTGTCTTGATAGCACATGAGATAATGTCTTCGTATGGTGAGAAGGATTGTGAGACTAATGCTCGACGAAGAAATGGTTTTAACCCATAAAATAATTGATCAATATTACTTCTTGGATTATGTATATGATCTCCAGCATAACTTGATAATCTTGTAAAGTTAGCCTCATACTTTGCGACATTCTCATCCTCCTTTTTTCTCAGACTCAAAAATTGTCTTTCCATATCTGCTCGATGGTCACGAGGAAAGTATTTTTCTAAAAATAGATATTTTAACTCCCTCCATTCCATATTTGATAGTTGATCATATTCCTTAGTGTTTTGAATCAATGACCACCATTGATTAGCATCTCCAGTGAGGCGGTAAACTGCCATGATAACTTTTTCCCTTTCACTACTCCTCAAAGCCTGAAATATTTTCTCTAGGGAATTTATCCTTTGCTCAGCTACTAAGGGATTTGTACTCCCATTGAACATTGGTGGTTGTTGCCTCATGAAGAGATCTAACATTTATCCTCCACGTTGCGGATTTGGGTGCTCTATACGGGTAAGGTTATTATTCATAACTTGAGTGAGTTGTCCCAGAATGGTGATTAGATGATCAGCACCAGTTGCATCACCAGCTCCACTATAATTATCTTGAGAAGGAGGTAAATCCCTACATGGAGTGCGTGCATTGATATGGTTTCTATTTCTTCCACTAGGCGCCTTTTCTAAACAATGGCATAAACTAGATCAGTTTATGAATAAAAATACATAATTCCATACTTACAAAACACTTAACATAAATTGATCTATTTATGGATATAATCCATAATCATAAAAATGTTTTCTTTGAGGAATTATATACTCATAAACCTTTCATAATGATTTGTAAAGAAAATGAGAGTTATCCTAAGAATATCCTCCGGGAGTGTCGTAACCAAGAGTGCAGCAAGGCCCGTTGTCGTACACCAGTTCCCATTTGAGTCTATGTCAAAGTGGTGTTTTTAGGTTTTACCCCTAGGTACATATGTGCCAGAGCCTCCTCTACCAGCTCGAATCTAAACAGAGATCTATTTCTTAAAAAACTCACAAAATCTCTACTATACCAACATTCTTGGAAGTTATTCTATACTAATCCTCAAAGTCCATCTTTGGTCTATGTGCTATAATCAGTGTTTATCAAAATATAACTTCCAAGGTTTTTACTAAACTTCCTCTGATACCAACTGTTACGCCCCGACCCCTGTTACCTAGATTCGGTGCATTATTACATAAAATTGGCATGATCACAAGAAAGATCAAGTCTCGAAAGGCCGATTAGTTTAGTAGCCTTGGAATAACTAGATACATTCATAAAGTTTACATTACATCATAAAATGAAAACTACAACAATATAGTCTCCATAATCCACAATCTTATCCCCTAAAACTATCCGTTCAGGTCATTCATAAAATACTTCTTCACATCCTGGGAAAAATAAAACATAGATAGGGGTGAGCGCAAATGCCCAGTAAGGATAACAATGTAGCGGAAACTTTCATAAATAAGCATAAACATTTAAGGCAATGTATAACTAAAACAAAAGCCTTTTAAAACTTGAACTCCAGCATAATATGGCATAAATAAAATGATATAATTCCATATACTTATTCACATGGATATTATACTAGTCGAATAATCACATGCAATATCAATACCCACTCTCATAATGATGGAATGCATAATGCCAGACTATCATAACCACATAGTCAAGGCCTCGTGCCAAGACTACAAATAAGATTTTGTCAAGGCCTTGTGCCAGGTCACTAGTTTGTCTCATGAGACCTACCGATGCATCGAAGAGCTAGAGCGGGATCCACCCGTCGCTTATTAAGTCCAATTCATTCCTCATATGAACAGGTTTAAACATAACATAAACATTCGTATTAAAACTAGCATATGAAATGTCAATACTTTCTCCATAAACCATGAATGGTATAAAAATAACACATCCATAGTCAAACATATCACAAAACCTTCAATAAAAAATGGAATTTTGTATCATAATAAATCAACATCAAATAAGCATAAAACCATCAAAGGATGTTGACATAGCTGAAATCAAAACTATTTGAGAGAAATATCTTTTTTTTAAATCATTTAAAAGTAACATAATTATAAAATAAAACATTTACTTTTAAAATATCCTTATATGCTTTTAAGGGAATCTTCGAAGATTTTATAATGGCGGAAAATAGCCACACCCGCCGTAGAAGTTAAAAAAGACATTTTACCTTAATTCTGTCGAAAAGGTTAAAAAGGACCTTGTTTGGAAAACAACGGAAAGATTCCTTTATAAACCTCTTATAAAAAGTCAAAAAAGGGTATAAATGACTTTAACCCATATTCTAGTAAATAGTAAAAAGTTTTGAAATACCTTTTTAAGAAACATGGATGTGGATGATAAAGAAGTCCCAGTAGATTATTACATATAAACAACCTCGAACAATGAAGAGATTGCGAAATAAACCCTTACCTTGTACTTTTACTTGGTTGGGGTAGGTTAAACTCCTGTATAATGGTGAAATAATTTTTATTAAATTATACAATAATCATATACATTAATATTATATCATATATGATCTTTTAACATTGCTTTGTTAATAATATCTTAGTATTATCGTCGTTCTGGGTGTTAACTTACTCGTATATGTTTTGTTACATAAGCCGTGTTTGTTATGGATAGGTTGTATCTTATTAATTTCCAGAATGACATCAAGTCCTTAAACATTATTTTTAATCATCAAATGATAATGATACTTGAATGGATACGATGGAGAATGAATCTCATTGCGTTCGTGGAGACTGTAGTCCGTACGTACGCACGAGCGACAATATAATTCTTTTAATATTAAAATAATATATAATTGGATAGTATATCATACATAAAAAATAATTATCATGTTATATTTTTTATTTACATGAATTACACATCATTATTATAACCATCCAAATAATAATTCATTGAATAACAATTACACCACGACGTGGAGACGGTAAGCCGTACGTACACACATATGGTGACATGTCATTCAAAAGATGGATAGAATACTGAATATGGTTGTACCATATTTATAATAACATCACAGTATATATAAGATACTGGAGTTATTATTTTAGAATGGGAATAACAAATAAAGAAGAAGTTGAAGAAGAAAGGAACTTGAAAGAGGGTGGTGAAAACATTACCTCTTCTTCGGGTTCTTCCTTTTGATTTGATCAAAAGGGCTCCTTAGGTTGGCTTTCTGATCAAACTAAGTCCTCTAAGTTAAAGTGAGGGAAGTTTAGAGAGTATTTTGGCTGGGTTTGGCTGATCCAAAAGGCATTGAATTTGTGAATTAGTGAGAAGGGGAAGTTCCCTTTTATAAGAGGGGTGAGAGGCACATTTGGAAAAGCTAGAAATATTATTTTATAATAAATTCAAATTTGGTTTCTAATGGATCCAAAGTGAATTATTTAAAGTTTATGGTGGGGATAGGTCTAAAACCACTCAAAATATAGGTTTTAGACAGGTTTGGGTCACTATATTAACCTTATCTTTTAGTTTCAACTCTTATTTAATTAGTTTAACATTTACCATGTCACTTTGTATTTTTATATTATATAGTTAATAAACTTACTATATAAATCCAAGAGACCCCCAAGTGGTCCATTAATGATACAACTATCATTATATAAGTCTCTTGGCCGATTATTAGACTTTTAGGGAATTAATATAAATTAATAATATAATATTTGTTTTAAAAACTCTTTTATGTCAATTTTGACACTATTCAATAATTGATTTTTGTTAAAGTCTTAACAACTTTATTATTTAGAAAAAAAATTATTTATGAAATAATATAATGTTATATTAAGCAATAAAAGTCATGTATGTCATCAAAACTTCCAAATTATATAAATTTTAACATTTATAATATCAATTATTTGATTCTTTAATTAATAAGGAAAATACTACATCATTATTGTGTCATAAATAATATTAATTATTAAATTTTTAAAAATTATAAATAAAATACCATTATGTAGGAAATATTATTAGTTTTCTAATGAATATTTATATTTGAAAATCTAACATATATAACCCTATGTAAAAAGTGTTTTTCTAAAATATATATGCTGATGTCATTTTTGTGTTTATTTTAACTTAATTAATATAAAGTGTCATTATCACTTACAAGTGGATCCATGGGGTCCCAAAATGTACCCAAATATTACCATGGTCGGAAATGTATCAACCAATAAGGTTATGACACGTTACCTATTTTACCATGGTAAATAAAATATTTACCGAAGTAATTATTCAAAATGTCTAAAAATAAAAGTTATCTATTTACACAATTTGGACATCCTGATTCCAAATATGGAATCCATTTTTCCAAATTCAAAACACAGAAGTGGCATAAATTAATTTAAAATTAAATCCAGTTGTTAAAACAAAAATCTTGTTTTTAAGAGATAATAACTATCAAAAGATTGGCACTTGTTTATGTCCAGTTTAATTGTGAAATTATGTCCATTGACCAACATTGTATTAAATGGTAACAATATATTATAAATATAATTTAAAACCACCCAAATTCATAATTTATCACTATTAATTATTTCGATTAAAAAATTTGTTCTTAATTAAAATTTAGTAATTTTCACTATTCATCAAAATATAAATGTTATTCAAAAAGTCCCAAAATTTTATCCCAGGATAATTTCGATATTCCGAATCCAAAAATGAAGTCAATTTTGAGAGATAAAATTTATAAAATTTCAAAAAGTGGGTATTACTATTCATAACGGCTAGTTTGATTTGTTATGGTGTGTGTTAGAACTCGAAGTTGTGTACAACACATGCTACTGTATTATTCAAAGAGAAGCATACCGTGGAAGCTTGGGGTGTTACATTACAACCATCAACCAAATTTATTTTGATTATTAATGGTAATGTTTTGGTGAAATAATCATTGAACCCATTTCTTGATTATCTTAGAGAGTATTTGATGAATTTTTTTATATTTTTATATGTGGAACACTAATTGATGTAAAGATATGATGTGATTGGTGAGACTAAAATTATATCTCCCTCTAATGAATTAGATAAAGATTTATATCTCATCAGATGTTATGGGATGAGGGAGTGGACCTAAACTACTATATGAATATTCTCATTATGTGATTAAGGGTGGTCTTTGAATTTTATACCCTCAAAAGAATTGGACCAAAATTTTTATCTATTTTTATGTCATGTAAGGGATTTGAGAGTGAAAATAATCCACCATGGGACTTTTTTTTACTATGTGATGATTGGTAGAACCAAATTTATATAGTCATCCAATGCATTGTTTTAAGATTTCTATCTAATGATATGTTATGTATGGGATTAGGGAGTGAACTTAATGAACTATGAGACTCTTTTCATTATGTGATGATGGGTGGGAACAAAATTATATATCCCTCCAATGTATTGGGTAAATGTTATTTTCTAATTAGATGTTCTTTATAGGATTATAAAGTTAAACTAATCCACTATGATGATTTTTCCACTATGTGATTATACTCATGTGAGTGAACCTTGTCTTATTCTAATGAAGTCATATCCTATGTATTGGCCACAATATTAAGAATCCAATGTCATTTAATATTAGTTATTTTATGCTAAAACATCATGCTATGTTTTTTTATTAGAATACATGTTTTTTCTTGTAAGGAATTAAATATATTCTATTAATGTTCCTTATTTATATCCTCAATCTCATATGTTCATATTATGATCACTTATGATCTTTTATTTCTATTAATTATGCATACACATACTGAGGTTTTGAGCTCACACCTTATTACATCTTCATCTTCCCATGTAAAAAAAATTTGTTAATATATGTGATCTTTATAGAAGAGTATTTTATGTATAAATATTTGTGGAACATATTAAAGTTTGATTATGGTTTTACTAATTCCGAGTATAGTAAAAATATTGTCCATTAGATAACAAATACATGGTTTTTTGTTATTTTAAGGTTCTTGTTTTTCTAAATTCCTCCAAATGTATAGACCTATATATCCTTAGTTTGTATTAATTAAAGAATTTTATGTGAAAATTTAAATAATTTTATGCTTTTAAGGCTTGGTCCGATATAGTGGTCACCATACGAGGGTCTAGTTATTCTTGCATATTTAGATTTGATAACATTGAAGAAAATACTAGGAATAAATATAAGTATATTATAACGTCCTTATGTTGTGGTAAAGTAATGATTGTGTTATTATCTTAGAAATAAAATCCCTATCTAGATACTAAAAGTTGATATTATCTTTGGTACAGATGTATCTATAGGTAAAAACCATTAAAATTGCATGTTGGGTATTAAATTAATCATTACTTGGTGCAATATAAAGAGGCATAGCTACACACCAAGTCTGACCCTCCTTAGGGATATTATTTATTTAATCTTATTATCTTTACAATTAGTTATGAAGTATTTTTTATATTAATGAATTAGGATAATAAGTATAAGAAAACCCAACCTAAATAAAATAGATTGAATCAATAGTGATTTAGGTTAAACTAAATAATAATTTGATGGTTTTCAAGATTATTTAATTTCTAGATTGAATTTTCCTAAGATCAGTTATGATAATTCTATAATCATGTTAATTATTCAGTAATCATGTTAACCTATTTTGGTTTTATTAATTGTTAAAGGATTAAAGAACCAAGTTAACAATGGATTACATGAAAACAGATGAAATTTTTCAAATCATAAAAGCTAGTGGGATAAGATAAATAGTGGGAAACTTTATGCTTTTGAAAAAAAAACTATCAAGAATTATGATTAAAAGTGTGTACTTTGATGAGTTTACAAACAAATGAAATAAAGAAAATGATGGAGTCTCCTAGAAGTTTAGGTAAAAAAGATAATTAAGGAAAGAAGATTCAATATTCTTCTTGTAAAAAATTCTTGAAGTGATACCAAGGGGAATGTCTCAAATGAATTATTAAATGATTGATCTAAGGTTGTGGAGGGAATTAAGACACAAGATATTAAGGAAAAAGGAATAGTTCAATTAACATGATCTGGGAATATATTTTTCTTATTAAGGATCCATTTGAAATTGGATTTTTTAGTAGTGATGAATTTGGATGATATGAAAATTAATGCACCAATCTAAGGGAGTAAGAAGTCAATTGACAAAAAAAATCTTCAAGACCATGGGAACAAGTAAACTCATATAAAAAAAATACTATATATGTAAACAATGAAACTTAAGTGGTGCTAGGTATACTAATTCATCACTCAAGATTTTCAAATGTCTTATGCCATGTATGTTTTCCCTAACTATTAGTTTATTAATAAAAACACATAGACATATCATTATTGTTTCCATGGTATGTGAATCTTCTTCAAAGTTTGTGGGATTATGATTAATCCATATCTTATTATGCTTCATTTTGATAAATTTTATGTGTTTTTTGGAGTTATTTATTTCTCTCTCTACACAGAGGAAACAATTATTTTTTGGAATAAAGAAATTACATTTCATATCAACTTGTGATAGTCTAACAATGCAAGGACAATTATGAACATTATTTAGAAGAAAATTATATAATGTAAATCTTGATACTTAGTAATGATAAAATCTTGTCTCAAATCATAAGAGAAGAACTCAATATTTGGGTAAATCATATTTTGAGGAAAATGATATGTTTCTGAGTTTGAACGATTGGTAGATCCATCTAAATTATATCATGAGTCATGTCTATGATTTAGATACCCTTAATTAATATTATTATTGAGTCATAATAAAAATTTATAGGTAGGAATTTATTTAACTGGAAGGGAGAATATAGAACCACTACTAAAAAATAGGAATTTAACAATGCTAAAAATTACCTTTAATAGTGCTAGAAAAGCACTGACAAAGTGAGCGATGTTAAAAGCCCAATTTTTTTACCAGATCTAATAAATGGTACATTAATCAGTGCAAATAAAAGTACTGATAAATGTATCCTTTTTGGCACTTTAAAAAGCATTGATAAAAAACACATTTATCAATACTTCTTAAAGCGCCACTAAAAGATTTATTTATCAGCGCTGATAAAAATCCATAATACGGTATGTTGTTACAACACACTACAACACCACTACAACGTTCTATTATAGCACAACGCATCACAAGAAGCACCAAAAGCACTATAAACACACCTGATATATCAACAAAAACTAGTCCCAATAAAAAATTTAAATGAAATGAAATTTACAAAAAAAATACCAGAAAAAACAATATATTATAGATATTTCAAACCCAGTTTTATACAACTACAAAAAAAATTATTACATACATTCAAAAACAATCTTAAATGTCAATGTTACCACGATTTCCATAGACATTCTTTTTCGAATTGCCAACACTGCATGAGCTACTTCGAACAAACCACATCTACTCGAACAAAAGAATCCACCTATATAAGAAAACAATTATTATGTGAGTGATTGTTAGAAGAAATAAATTGAGAATAAATATGAAACCATATATTAATTATATGTATAATAATTTTATTCTGAAAACATTGAGACGACCTATGTGATAGAGTATAGTTTGCATCGTTTCTATTCCTACAAAGGAAGTATAGGTGACTTGAAAGAAAGTTATAAATGCACCACTACATGGGTGAAAATATTTTAAGAAACAAGAAGCATAAAAGTTGGAAAAAGCACCCAAAATCGAAAAAAATAATCCACCTTAATAAGAAAACAATTATTATGTGAGTAATACTAAAAAAATGAATGAAACATAAATATGAAATAATACATTTTTTCTATGGGCAATGATTTTACTGCATACACATCAAGATTAATTGAACACTTCCACTGATTTTTCACAACAAGGCCAAAATAGAAACATAATAATTTCTATTTAGAAAATTTATTTTTCACACAAATGCATGTAAAAGCATTTCCAAAACACGTTCTCACCACCAAAATAAACTATAGAGCATGCAAAAATTAACCAATCGAGAAAATATAATTATCTAAAATTGTTAGGGAATGGAACCACCTACCTTGGGTGGAGAAATTGCCGGAAAGTGATGCGAAACCCCACTCGCATCACAACCGTAACAAAAAACCCAATGTCAGATGATATTTTCTTGCAACTAGAGAACTCTCAATAGTCGAGTGGTGTGATTTTATCTTCAATTCACTAAGGAGGAGCGCTGACAGTGGGTGGATTCTGCAGAAATCTCTTGATATCGCCACAAGTTCACAAATTGTTTGGGTTTTTAAAATAGATCGGGACACTTTTATCAGCGCTTATAAATAAGCACTGATAAAAGGAATATTTATCAGTTGTAAAATTAGAGCACTGATAAATCTTTAATTTACCAGTGCTGATAAATCCTCATCTTTTCAGCGATTTTTCCCGCTGATAAAGATTCTTTTATCAGTGCTTATTAATGAAAAGCTGTTAAATGATTTATAATAATAAATATAAATAAAAAATGTAAAATTTTATAAATACTTAATAAATATATATAATTATTAATAAAGTAAAAATATTTCTTTTTAAAAATATTTATTATAATTTTATAATTATTTATTTCTAATTATAGAAATATTTTAAAAAAATATTATTTATATCATTATATATATTTATATTATTATACACATATATTCAATATATATATAAATATAAATATAGTAAATATATTAATTATTTATGTAATTTTTTTTATAAATTTAACAATTATTTAAATATACATAATTATTTATTTATAATTATATAAATACTTTAAAAAAATATTGATTTATTTATAATTATAAATATATAATTCGGTAAATATAGTAACTGTACATTTATAAATATATATATTTATAAATTATTTCTAAAAAATAAAATTTTAACATAATCAATGAATATCTCCTTATAAGTGCATGCATGTATGTTAAAATTGAGCGAAATTGAATAAATTAAGAATAAGTACACTTTAACAATATTGAAAAAATGGATAAGTTTGGTGTCTATGAAATGTATATAAAAATTCATTAATTATGTAAATATAAAATCAATATAACACATATTTGATCTTTGTTAAATTGAAAAATGAAATGACATTCAATTATATGTCGAGTACTGTAAAATTATAGTTAATATTTTGAATTCATATTAATCTTTAATTATAACCCATTATTCAATAAACATATGAATATTTAATGTAAAGTGTATAAATATTTTGTAATATATAAATAATATTTATATACATTAATATATATATATTTAATATATACAATTTTATAACCATAATTATCATAATTATTTAATTAATATTTTTTTATAATTAATAATGTATAATCAATCTATTCATTCTTATCAATAATTATTTAATTAATAAAATTTGTAATATTTTTTTAATAATTTTTTTTTATTTTATATAATTATTTAATTTTATTTATATAAATATTAATCAGCACTAAAAATAAAACACTAATAAAATATACCCCGTATTAGACATAAAATTAAAGAGCCAATAAAGGATACCTTGTATGAGCTGTAAAAATAGAGTGCTGATAAAGGATACATTTTATCAACTCTAAAAATAATGCGCTGATAAAGAAAACCATTATTAGTGATAAAAATAAAGCACTGATAAATGTCTTCTTTTATTAGCGCTAAAAAAGATGTGTTGATAAAAGGAGAAATTTTTCAGTGTTTTATTTAGTGCTAATAAATATGCCATTTTCAGCATTTTTTATAGCACTAATAATTACCAGCACTGTTAAAGGCATGTTTTGTAGTAGTGATAATAGTGTTTTTATTAATTATTATCTTAAAATTTATCATTCCAATATCATAAAAATCACTCAAATTTTTTTATGACAACCTATAATGTTTTAGTTTCATTTAATAATTATTATTTTTGTTATTTGTGATGAGGATGTTAGTGAAAAGATTGTTTTGGTAATTTATGACAAGTGAATGATGATGTATTAATTAACGAGTTGAATGTTTATATTACTAGTTCATAAAAAATATTTATTTACTTATTGATTTCAAGTATTTTGTTTGTGAAGTCATCATTTATAGAAATTTATTTCATTTCTTCATATAGGTGGTTAAACTGACCTAATAATAACATACTACATTCTATGTGTGAGTATGTCTGTGGAAGAGATTGTTTTGTTATAATATAATCCTCAAAAAAGTATAATGAAACTATATATATTTTATTAAGGTGATTAATTAAAAATGGGAAGTGTGATAAGATTAAGGTAATTGAAAAATATGTTGTCATGTATAAATAAATCGCTTTTCCTCTTGGTATATTCGTTTTAGGTGGCTAGTTTTATAATGAGTTATTATTGTTAATATTATTTATATAATACCATAATTTATATTTATGTAATATAAATCATTAAATAAATAAAATATTTATTCAATAAACCTATTTCTTGAACCAGACTTGAATGATGGTTATAAAAAAAATGCATCGTTCATGGAGGTGGTAGTCCGAATATGTGCATGAGAAACATTTTAATTTTTTTGTTTGAATAGGAGCGTAATAGATAATGGTTATAACATAAATATAAAAAAAATTAATTATATTATTTATACTTATGTGATTATATACACATGGTAATAATGGGTTTTTAGGAGGGTGGATAAGATAAAAAAATTAAAGGGTAAGTAATACTAACATTGCAAATTAGAATATTATCTCAATGTTTTTTTGGGAATAGAGCACTTGAGGTACTTTTTTTAGTCTAAGAGCTTCCTAAAGTGTATATGGGCTCTAAAAAATAAATATTTGGTATATTTTCATGGGAATTTCGAATTAGATGTATGGTGTGAAATTAGTGGAAGTGTGCTCCTTTTATTCATGAAAAAGAAAGACAAATCACTCGAAAAGAATGTTGGGTAACAAGTATGAATGGAATTTCATAGTAGTTAGTTGGCTAAATGTTGAAGAGAAATTTAGGTATTTATTTACTACATAAAAAAGATATTCTATAGGATCATAAGGTTAAATTGATTTAGTATAATTTAAGCAACATTAGATTACCCATTTTAACATTTATTAATCTTGATTAAAATTTATCTATGGTAAAATTTTTATTAAAAAAAATATAAGATGAAACTTATTAACAAAGTAATTGTGATGAATCAAAATTTATAATTCATTTAATCTAATTCAACTTCACAATATAAGAAAATTAACTTTAAAATTTGAACATATAATGTTATGAAAAAATGTTTTTGTAGAAAAATTTCATTTTAATCATTAAGTGTTCTTAATAATATTTAAAATCAATTACCAATTAAATGAGTGTTATTTTTTTTATATATGTTTATAAATAACATTAGAGTTTATTTTAAAATAGATAAATTATATTTAAAATCACAATATTTTAAAAGGTATCGTTTCTTAAAAAATAATTTTTTTATTTTGGAAAATAATATTTATATTGGACACATTATTTTATGCCTAAAAATAAAATTGACCTCATTACCAAATTTAAAAATAATGATTACAAATATTAAAATCATTTTATATAATTCAATTTCTAAAAAATAAAATGTCAATATAATAATGAATAATACATAATTTTTTTTAAGTAACATGTATATTCTAAATATAAAATAAATTTATTACTTTCATAGTAATAACCATTTGATAAATTTTGAATTATTTAATTGTATATATTATCAATAATTTAAATTTAAATCATTATTTAATAATAATAAAATAAATTTTATAGAACATGAAAAGTAAATTATTCAGAAAATATTTTTTACATAGAAAATGATTTTGTTTGTTATTAGCATTAATAATTGATTTTTATATATGTATCAGTATTAAGAAAAGATTTTTTTTATTTTTATATATATTAAATAATTGGGTTACCTCTATATTTTACCTTCCAAATCAAAGAATATATTTTAATGGTTAAATAGTGTTCTTTCATTTTTCTGGTTCTGTATTGCTTATGAAGCAAGCTATCAAACACATTATTTATATAATAGAATATATTTTTAATTCTTAGGGCCTTACCGTAACACCTTTCTTCGTACCAGGGATACAAACATATTTAAAATTTCTCAAGATTTATGTAACCCACCATAACAGAGGTGTTTGGAATGTAAAAGGTAACTCAGAATCATTTTTGGAGGGGTTTGGGAAGATTTAGGGATGAAAAATATTGTTATATCTCCATTAGCTTGCCAAAAATAGGGACACTGACTAGTTGGTGGCAAGATAAGTAGCCTTGTATTGGGCCTAGGCTCACTAACCAGTTGGTAAGGCCTTTGTCAGCTAGCCAGCGGCATCCAGAGCTGTTCTAAGTAGGTGTCACCCATTATTTCACTCAGGCCACCCCTTCATGCTTATACTATATATTTTCCCTCCCATTTGACCAAAAAATATCCTTGGGGTGCCTCCCCATTCCCATTTATATATGGTTAATATCTTTCCATTCATGGGTTTTGGGGTCATCTTTGAGGAAAATCTAGATATTACAGTAAGGATACAAATCCCACTACCACTTTCTTTAATTTATTTCACTGTTAAATGATATCTCACACCTTTTATCTAATATACCATATTCTTATGTAATTTTTCCACTTCTTCATTTATTCTAATTTTACCCATCCCAGGGCCAATACGGGGTGTGTGGAATTCTCGAAGGAAAATGTAGGTTTTCTTGAATTTTTTCCCGTAGTCTTTCTTACTTTTCAAAGTGCATGGGTTTTCATTCCCGCCTCCATATTTCTTGTTGGATGAAAAATTAAAATTTAATAATTAAACATGAAATTACCATGTTCTTATGACCATAGATATAATTCAAATCAACTAAATTAGAGGATATCTTGATGGGATACCTCACTTGATAGGTGGAACCTTTTAAATTGAAATAAAAAATTGGAAAACCAAAATGGTTTGTGATTAAAATAAAATGATGGATTTATAATTAGAATTGAAAGTTGTGGTCTTGGCCCTTTTTTATTTTGTGAGCTCATAAATAATGAAAAATTATTTGAAATGGACTTTTAGATAATATATTAGTAAATATAGGACATGTTCCGTGGTTTTGATTTTTCTTATGTGTTAATAAAACTCTCTGAAGGGTCATTTCTCAGAAATTCTTTAATTTAGTAATGGAATTATAAATGGTTAAATGGTAGTTGGTAAGAAAAATGGTCTTTCTTTAAATGATAGAGATATTATGATTCGTTATCAGCTTGATAAATAGGTAAACCATGGTTTTAGTCTTATAATATTAATTTAAGGATATGAATTGGTGTCTTTTAAAATTAATTGAAATTGTAAATTGAATTGGATAATGATAAAGTGTGAAGTGGGATAAATGTGGTTGGTGGGAAATTGTGAAATGGAAGATGTATATTAAAATTTTAAATTGATGTGGCTTATAGAAATTATATTGTTTGATATTGTGAAAAATAAATTGGGGTAGTCTTGAAACATTGATTAGAAAACACCCTTAGGGCTATTTTTGATATTTTATAAAGAAAATTATTTATAAGGTAGTCTTTGATATTGGTAAATAAAACTCTAATAGTGGTGGTCTGTGTAACTTATCAACTTATGCCTTGGTTAATAGAAATATCATATGGGAGGTCTAAGTTATTTGTGGGATTATGATTTGAATGATAAAACTCTCATATGGGAGGTTAGTGATACTTATATGGTGTACCCATGAAACTCAGGTCCTTTATGGTGGGTGTAGTCCACATGACGTGCTCAGAGACACCCTGATACTAGACAGAGTAGGTATAGTCAATTTGGGACATGGACATAAAGATCAGTGATGGTAGAGACTGATATTGGGTTTCATTATAGATTTAATCCATCAATGGGTATTTTATACCTTTTCATTTAATTTTTAAATTGTTAATTTCTTATTATAGAACTTCACATGCTACTTGATTGGATTTCTAGGATTGGGAAAGGACAATTCATGACCATTGTGTTAATTGGACGAATCATTGTAGTTTGGGAACTAGCTAGGACTCACGACCACATTGATTTTTTTTTCTTAATTTGGTATTTTGGACTTGGATTTTGATGTAATTATGGACTTATGTTGTTGTATGATTTCCTAACAAGTAGTATTTTGTTTCATTTTGAAATAAAATGGTATAGTTTGATTATTTTTCAGCACTTTCCTGAGTATTTTTTTTCTATGAGTTATTTATATGTTTAGTGTATATGGTTTCATTTATTTATTATTTTGTTTCTAAAATATGGGTATAGTCTCCCCACTATGATACCTTAAACCCACACTTCTAGTTAGTAACTTCCAATATATGGGGATGCTCATCTAATGTACCAAAGTGACCACCTATCTGGGTGCCGATTTGTGGTATAGATTGGTAGGATGTTAAAAATTTGAATCAGAGATTACTTTTCTTTTTCTAATATCGTGGAAAGGAAAAAAAGAATATATTATGTCATTAAGACTTGCTATAGAACTTGTACATTTGACTAGACACCCCACATACGAGGGAGTTCCATATTTTTAGTGATATGTTTTTTGTTCATGCTATTCAAATTTATGGTTGATCTGATTTCACATAAAGTGAAACAAATCATTATGAGGTTTTAATTTATGGGATTTGGTGGTATTTCAATGTGTGTTCAGCAAACAAATCAATAATGTATGATTTATAATCCATTTTCATGATTTCCTGTGATTGTTTACCTAGACTGTGACAGAGGTCAATTATTTAAAGTGTCTAAAACCATTAATATAGTGTTATACTGTATAAGTGTAAGGTATCACCATACTTAACTGATCACATAATTGGTTAAAATAATGTTATGTGATTGACTACCTTGGATATTAAGAGGACTTGTCTTAATAAAAGTAAAATTTAAACCTATATAGAATTTTCCTGTATAACTTGCAATTGAAATTTTACTTAACCGATCCAAAATTAGTAAATGGTTAAAATTTTACTATATGATCACTCATTTTTATTATTATTTGGAATCAAATAAATGAAATTTACATACAACTTATAAATAATTTTCTTATATAACGCGAAATTTATATTTCCTTTAACTGAGACCATGTTATAGAAAATTATGGTTATTGTAAAATGTTAAAGTTAAAAATTATGAATATTATATATATATATATATATGATATACACCTATGGGTAGTTAATTTAGACCTCATGCATGAGTAGTTGGGATTATTGAGGGTTCTTGAGTTATGTGGTAACAACATGATATTCAGACCTTAAAAAGGAAATGTTAATCGATATAGGTCATGGTGTGTGTGTGACCAAACCATGATAAAAGGAAGGGGGTATAGAGAGAGAGAGTGGGTTTTGAGATATTTATGATGTAGGTTGTGTAAGATAACAAAATTTCACTCCTATTATGGCATTAGTTGAGCTGTGAAAGTTATGGGTTGTGATAAGCTATGTTGTGTCATGTCTACTTGTGGCCATAATTGTGTGTTCCTAACCTAAGAGTGGATAGGGTGTTCTAGATTTGAGTATGTGCAAGATAACTTTTTTTGGGGAATGGAACATTAATTACTTATGATGACGAGATGCTGATGGGTGTGTTTCCCATGAACCATGATTCATATGGGTTATGAACCTTAAGTAAGCCAGGAATACCTTGTGTTTTGAGATGTGTCCTTGTTTTGGCATGTTAATTTCTCATCATGTTTGAGGTTAAACCAAGAGAAGTATTGGTATATGAATGTATGTTTTTTTAGGATGAGGGGTATAGGTAAATGATCGAGTTTTAGAAAACTGCATTTGAGGTGTTGTTAGTGGGTGGGAGTAGCTGGTGAGTCATTTTGGATATGTTTAGGCTTGAGTTTACCTATGTATCTAGATTCCCTTGGATGGGTTTGAGCAAGGGTATGTGGTTACTTTGGGGTGATTTCGGCAATGAGATCAATTTTTAAGGGTAGGATTATTTCGATGCCTATCCTTTTCAATTTATTTTATAGTTATAAAGAGTGGTTAACAATGATCCTAGATGGTTGAATATGGGGTTAGTAGAGAACGATTATATTCTTTGGTTTTCAAAATGATGCTCTGGTTGTGAGTGGTTGTATACATGATTTTGGCTTCGTGTGATGCTGGTTAATGTAAATTTCCTAGGGTGATATCATTTTTTGAGACTAGAATGTGGAGGAGGAATGGATAGTGGATTGGGTTTATAAGCCTAGTTTTGATGAGGCATGAATCATTTGAGATTGAATTAGTTTTTCCTGATCGGGCTTCATGAGACCATGAAACCGTTGATCTGTGGTGTAATCATAGGGGTAAGTGTGTGTTGGAGAGGCACTGTTCCATTTTTCTTACAAAGGATGGTATAAGAGAATACCCCAATTCTGTTTAATTTTTTTGGAGCAGTGCCTTTGGGTTATACATAGTACTATTGTGTTTTGAATCAATACGAATCCATGTGTGGGATGAGGACTAACATATATCCAATTTCAATATTTTTGGAATTTTGTCCAAGGGCCTTGGTTGAGTATTTTGATGTTCCAGAAGTGGGAATGATATTGTGGATTGATCATGGTGTAGTGGCATATCAATATGATCATGAACCTTGTTGTTAGTAAACTGGGTAGATAAGCGTGGATTGAAAGGAGTGACATGCATTTAAAGACGATGGAACATATTGAGGTTGTTCTTAGAGATAAACAAAGTGAGACCATATTGTGGAGAGCACAAAAATATATGGTTGATGAAGTACCCTTGTTTTGAATGTGGTTTAGTGGGTGACACTCATGGTAAAATGGAAGTGGGTGCTAGTTAGTGTATTATTCTATACTTAAGAATGAGTGAGGTGGTCACATCTGGTCATCAAGTCTGACGATGGATGGGAGATGGATCATGAATTTTGGAGTTTTGGATTATGGACCAATGGTGACGGTACTCCTATGGTGGGGATAATTTAATTGTAAATGAGTGTGTAATTCTATGTGTTTAGGACTATAGATGTTGTGAGACCAGTCAGTGGATGATCGAAATGACTGAGATATTTGTGTGCAAGTGAAACTGGTATTATCTAGTTTTGTAGAGGGCACCAGATTTAGTGTTTGGTTGTGACATTAGTTAGTGTATGAATGTTGTAATTGGAATTGAGTTAGAATTTTTTGATCCAAGTTGCAGTTGAATCGAGGGTGTATCGATGTTCAAGGTGAAGCATGATGGATGAAATTTAGTCGATTGAGGATCCAAGCATGGAATCACACAGAGTGTCAGGGATAGATGTAAATATGTATACTATGATGATCATGGAATTATTTAGGATTTAAATTATTTTTATTGAGTTCCTAGAAATAGATTAATGGTTATGGGTGGACTTTGTTGAGTCTGGGTGATCGAAGGAGGACTGTCTATTGTTTATGCTTCAAAGAAAACTGTTCATTAGAAACCACTCTATGAATGTTTTTTTGTATGAAAAGTTCATTTAGGGTGGTAATGAGCATTTAAATGGAATTAGGTGTGTTCATGTTTTTTGTATAGGTGTTCAGGTATTGTCTGATTCATTAAGTTTTGGAAACGTGGAACAATAATGACCCTTTATTAGTGTTGTAGGTGTGTTTGAGGTACGATGTGTTGGGAGTTATACTAATTTCATTATTAAATTGATAGTGTATCCTTGGTAGGTTAATTTTATGTTTATGAGTGTGGATCATGTTTTTATGAATGGAATTAAATTTTTTGCAGAAGGATGAGTATTGCCTCATTTGTAAATTTCTAGAAAGTCTGGGAAAGATCCATATCGGGTTGGAATATGTGAGACATGTGAGGGTGAGAAAGTTCACATTCTGTTAATTTAAATCCATTAGAAATGGGTGTTTAGAGGAAACTTTTTGATGGATTTGAAGAACTGTTACATGGTCATCGTGTTTTCAGGTTTATGTTCAATTGATTTAGTTGGGTGGATAATGAAGAGACTAGTTGGTAAGACCTCCTAAATTCTAGGCTTCCACTGGATGTGGGGACTTTTATTTTTTATGGTTTCAAGGATTAGTTTCACCATCCACTGGCTGATGATTTTTTTAGAAATCGAGCTGATATGGGTGTAATGTTTTCTCGACTATAACTAGTGGGGTATGTATTTTTGTCTCGGGGCTTCAGGATCTATGGGGATTGGTAATTTAGCTTGAGGATAAGCTATTATATAGTTGGGAGGTTATAAAAACATGACCCTTATAGGGGTATATAATAGTTAATTTTTTTAAGACTCCTATAACTCATCTTAAGAGAGGAATTTGGGGGATGTATGATAGTTTTCAGAATAATTTTAGGAGGTTTCTGAGAATAGATGGTGCTGTAGCTCCACAGGAAAGACAATGTAGTTCCACTGGCTAATCCATGGAAATGTAAGTAGACTTGCATGGGGTATGGGATCATTGGCCAGCCCGTGAGAACATGGGTGGATAGATACTGGCCTCATAGGTAGTTTCTAAGTCGGGAAACCCTGTAATTTCACAAGGGGAATCCAATTTATGTCTCTACTCAAGATTTTTCCTCCCATTTTTTCTAGTGACATCATCGAAGAGCCTCCCCCATCACCCCTTCCTCTATGACGAATCTACCTTGATTATTAGGAATTGGAGTCACCTTCAGGTGAAATCAAAAGCATATGTTAAGGTTATTACTCAAATTCGTTCTTTCCTTCATTTATTTCATCATCAAGTGATCTGTCATTACTTTCATCTAATATACCATATTTTCATGGAATTTTTATACCTCTTAATTTTCCTCTAATTTAGACCAAACCAAGAGATAATACAAGATACATGGACTCATATTAGCCTAAGGTAGTTGGTACATAAGTGATTCTTATTTATTTTAATAAATTTCATAGTGCATGGGATTTTTGTCACGCTGACGTATTATTCGTTGACCCTAAATTTAAAATTAAATCTTGAAATGTGAAATTTATTTATTATTATACCTTTATATATATTGATAATCAATTAACTATAATTATATCTTAATGGTATGCCTCAATATAGACTAGTATCCTATAAAATGGATATATTAAAGTGGAATGTTGAAAATGGTTTGTGATTAAAATGAAATGATGGATTTGGAATTGGTATAAGATGTTGTGGTTTTGGATGTTGTTTATTTTATGAATTTATAAATAATTATAAGTGATTATAAATGAATTTGTGTCTCATAAATTTCTTAATATAGGACACATGAATTGGTGTTGATAGGAATTATATGTTAATGAACCTATGTGATGTGTGATTTCAAGGAAATTCCATAATTTAGTAATGTAAACTAAAGTGGTTAAATGGTAATTGGTAAAAGAAACGACCTTTAATTAAATTAAAGGTGACATTATGATTTGATATCGACTTTAAAAATGGGTAAACCATGGTTTATGGATTGTAAGATGAATTTTATGATATCAATTGGTGGCTTGTAAAATGAATTAAAATTGTAAAAATAATTGGATAGTGTTATTGTATGAAGTGGGATCCATGTGGTAAATGGTAAATGGTGAAATGGAAACATAACATTGAAATGGTAAATTGATGTGGATTTTGGAAATAATAGTTATTTAAATTGTAAAAATTCCATTAGAGGTGGTTTTGATGATTGGATTAGAAACTTCCATTAGGGGTAGTTTTGATACTTTATAAAGATAATTCCTTATGAAGTGGTCCATGATACTTGACCAGAAAACTCTTATATGGGAGGTTCATGTTACTTATTGGATAATGAATTGGATGAAAAATTACCATATTGGAGGTCAATTTTTCTCATTCTCAAGGTGAGAAAACTTCCAAAGGGGAGATCCCTGATACTAATTCTATATACTGAGGATTATCGAGTTGCTTATGGTTGGGGAAGTCTACGAAAAGTGGTTGGAGACATTCCAAAATTGGATGAAGTGGGTGTGGTCTATCGGGTTCATCAAAATAAAGTTCAGTGATGGTATTGACCAATATTATGTGTCTCCATTGTGGTTCATCATCAGTGGGTTTTTACTAATTTTTAATTTAAATATTAGATATTAATTACTTATTATAGCACCTTGGATGCACTTTATTAATCAGACTAGCTATATTTAGGGATTCGATTGGTGGTGGTAAACTGAGTTGTACTCACAACCCACTTTGAATTCTATTGCACTTGAGTACACAATTATATGATACATGAATTTAGTTTTTTGTTAGGTTAACAATGATTCTTGATGATTTACTTCCTATTACGGAGTAAGAGAGTTTGTGTTCAGTCCAGGGCTCAGGGTCATTATTTGGTTTTTCAAAGTTTTTTTTCTCATTAGGATCTGATATAATTTTGACCTATTATTGATGTATGAATACATGAAATATATCACTCAATTTTATTTTGATATAACATGGTTTATTTTATTTATTTTTCAGTAATAGCCTGATTATTTTTATGCGACTTATTTATTTGGTTTGTGTATATAATTGACTTTATTCATCATATTATTTACTATGTTATCTGGGTATAGTATCCCCACCATACCCTCTTCAACACATGTTTTTAGTTAGTATATTCTATCATATAAGGAGGCATGACTAAGGTATAGTATAGGCCATTGGTCCGAACATCGATTGGTGGTGTGGGGAAATGGGACATTACAGTTACACCAATATTAACTTGATTTTTATCCCCACCACTTTTTTATTATCTCATTGGATATAAATATTCACCCAATGAATTATAAGATATATAATTCTAGTCCCACCCATCACATAATGAAACAGTAAATAAATATTCCATAATATCATAAAAATGTTCATAATTTTATCATAACCCATGGGGAAAATGGGTTTCCTAAATATTTTTTTATCACATAACCCATCAAGATAAGGAACATGGATGGTATAATTAGGGAACATACTTAAATATTCACAATATTCTTTAATGTATATTAACATAGATGAAACATAATTTTGTAAAATAATTTTAAATATTCTTTAAATACTACAGAAAACATCCTTTTCTTTTGGTACTTTTTTAAAAATTGAAATTCCCCAAAAATGGGAAGAATATTTTCCTTTTAAATACATATAAAAATTTAAATTAATCTTGGTAATGAATAATGATCATTTTTTTGTGATAATTTTTTCATTTAGTAAATTATTAAAAAAACAGTATTTCTACACTTTTGTAAAAAGAGTCAAAAGTTACCCATACAGAAAATGTTAAAAATATTCTTTTTTAAACCTCTAAAAATAAAGTAAAAATTATTTTAATATAACCTTTAAAAATAATTTAAATATAATTAATAACAATATTGAAACATTTTAAATAATATGGACATGTAAAAAAATATTCCAGACCTAAAATAGGAAATAAGATCGGTTTTGCTTAAAAACATTCTTTTGGTATTTTGAGTAATAAATATGGGAAATTGAAAGAATAATTAAAATAAAAAGTAGTAACCACAGTTTTAAAAAATATATTTATTTTAATAGAGATAGATAGAGAGTAAAACATCATAAAGGAGATTTAAACTCGAATTACCCTGATAGAGAATAGGATTACTACAAAAACCCTTACCTCAATTTATGACTTGATTCGTACATGCTATAACCTATCATAAAATAAATTTATATGTATTATTAATTTATATCATAACAATCTTCATACTTATATTAAAATATATGATTCATTTATAATTCTTTATCACCCAATTATTATTATTTGTTTAGTAAAAAAAAATTTGGGTGTTTACTGTTTCATTTTTCATGCATGTTTCCATTTGGAAATTCTAGTCATTGAACCTTGGTAATGGTTTCATAATATATATAATTTTAATCATTTAATAAAAATCATATTCATTCATTAAATTTAATATTATAACAATACCTGTGTGGTGATGATGAAAAACGAATTACATCACTTTGTGGAGGCGGTAGTCTATACGTGCACACATGTGATACCTTCCTTTTTAAATGAATGGAATGAATTGAGGTAAATATTAATTTATAATTATAGAATCATAATTAAATAATAAATTTCATATATATTCATTACATCAATCAATGTAGAAAACCATTTTAGCTAGTGATGAAAAATGAAAGGCATCACTTCATAGAGACGATAGTCTGTATGTACGCATGAGCGACACTTTCATTTTCCACTAGATAGATGGAAAATATATAATATTTGTTCCATAAAAATAATAATATAATTATATTTATAAAACCGGTTTCTTTATATTATTATCCCAAAAATACATTTAAATGAGGCTTAATAAGAAATGAACCTAAATGAACTTAGTTAAGATGATTGCAACTTCTTTGAGTTTCTTCCTTAATCATGCACCATAAGACTTATTATAATGGTATTTTAGTGATATCCTGACTACTAATATATTTTTAGGAAGTATAGGAAGTTATTTTTGTTGTCATTGACTGAGATTGGGTGATATAATGTGTGAAGAAGTGAGGAGATGAGGTTACTTTTTATAAGAAAGGGGAGTAACTCCCTTGTAAATATTCAAAATTTGAAAATAATATTAAGTAATTTTATTTGGAAAGTGGAAAAAGATGGATAATTTTTTAAATATTGGATAAATTATTTTATAAATAAATTCATTAAATAAAATTTATAAAAATTTTAGAGATATTTTAAGCCTTATCCTTTAGCTGAACAAAATATTTCAACACTATTAGGTAGGATTAATTTTATCTACTTAATTGATTTCTGCCCAAAATCATTTAGTTTATCAGTTTCATTTAACTATGTATTAATTTATTTCATTTTATATTTTTTAATAAGTCATTATTCACTTATGTTCAGTGTTTTATGAATCACAATCAATATAACATATAGAATTTATTGAAGATAAAATTATTATAAAATATTGGGGGTGTAACAGTTGATTCTTGGAGGATAATTGTAAAGGAATATTATGAAGGTGGAGATTAATTTGAAGATTTTGAGATAGTAAAAGATAATTTAGAGGATTAATTTAGTGAAAATACTGATGTTTATTCAATAAGATTATATAATCATGTTTTATTTGAGAACATACCTTCACCTATTTTCAAAGAAATAGATAAAATAATTCTTATAGCTTGTGAAACAAAAAAGATTCAATTTTTGATGCTAATGTATAATGAGGTAGTCACTCAGTTAATGATGAAGAATCTTATTCTGTTTTTTTAAATGATGTTCTTAATTTTTTATATATATTTAATGAATTTGGAAACATAAAATTGGAGGTTGCTGAATTAAAATATGAGTTAAATGACTTTAAATAAGAATTTAAATCTTGGAATAAGTCATCAGCATAAAAAGTTATTTTAGGTGATTTAATGTAAGAAATGGTATTTAAATCGAACTTACATGTCATTAAAGATGTGATTTTGTCCAATTTTGATTTTGACATGATATAAAAAACGATGACTAAAAAAATTTAGTTCACCAAAATGTTCTCCCTTTATCAACATGATCTATTAGT
Source organism: Viscum album (assembly GCA_963277665.1). Taxonomy (NCBI): domain Eukaryota; kingdom Viridiplantae; phylum Streptophyta; class Magnoliopsida; order Santalales; family Viscaceae; genus Viscum; species Viscum album. Next base: position 277,931,680 of record OY728147.1, read on the forward strand.
TCAGTCAAGTATCTCAAGATCTATTTTGATAGAAACCCGATCTATGGAAAATTAAATAATCTCACTTTACATATATTCAAGCAAGTTGAGAGAAATGGTTCAATTTATATAGAGTTAGTCACATTAAATTGGAACACTTAAAGAATTTACAAGGAGTGTATCTACTAAATTTTAGGATGAGAAGGAAGATCTATATAATGATATTAATGGGATATATATATCACATTTTAACCATAATGTTGTTTTTGAATATTTATATAAATTTTTTAGTGAATTAATTCTTTATATAGTTATCCCTATAGAAACTTCCTTGTGAATCCTAATGGAATAGAAGGATCCTATTAGTGCCAATTTCTTGATTCTGTATAAAAAAAATAATTAAAGTATTAAGGAATCTATAACATTTTTCTTTTGAATTAGAACCATAATCTAGTGAGATAGAGTTTGAATAAGTTGGCGATCAAGCAGTTTATCCTAATGGAATAAATATTATAATTTTTAAATAACAACCTCCAATATTTCTTCTTATTTTCCTTTTGCTCAATTAATCTTTTAATAAGAAGCACATGATGTTTTCAAGATTCTGATAAAACATTTTTTTTATATTAATCATGGTCTTACTACTCTAGATTAAACTGTAGGTTATTGTTCTATCCAATATAGATATGATCTTTTGTAAATGAATAAGATTAATAATCATGGTCTAAATTTTGGATAAAATGTTTTTATAAACTTTTCCAAGGATGATATTCTTCAGATATTGGATATGGTTAGTATATCCTTTTTTTACATTAGAATTGGAAAAAATATTAGATATATTTAACCAGATATATATCGTTATTATAGGAAAATTTTGGAATAATCTTTTGGTCCTCCATCCTTACACCCCAAAACTAAAAAGGATTTCGCGATTCTTTCCTAGAGAAAAAAGGATTTTACCTCTGTATTTATCCCTCCAAAACCTAACAATATTTTCTATACCATTATTTAAGTTGATGTGGATAAAATAAAAATAATTATAGTTGAGATTATTTTACTGAATACATGGAAGAACTGATATAATATTGGTCTTTAAGCATCTATTTTTGAAAAGATCTCTATTAAATGTAACCTAGGTCTCTTTAAAGAAGGTCTTATTGACCCCAGTGTAAAATATGATCCTACTAACCATGATGGTAAAAAACCTTCTCCTTATCATTCATCCAACCATAATCATGTGCCTAAGTATTTATATTTATTTTTTGGCTGGTTTTTAGTTACTATAAAAATTGTTTTTTTATTTCATAATGTGATTCTGATTTTATTTAATGAAATTTAGTATTGTAATATTCACTTACTTTGACAATTTTATCAGGGTTTTTACTTATTTTAATTTCATATATTTATGATTTATGAATTTATATTCTTGATTTTATCAAGACAATTCTTTAACATTTATTAATTTTTACAGTCTATTATCATGATATTCTCATTTCACTGTGCTAAAGTTGATGTATTATATCCCTCCCATAAACATTATTTCTTATATAAAAAATGGTTGAAGAAAATGAAAACAAAAAATTTTATTCAAAAGTTTGGATTATTATTATTCTAACATATTCTGATATGAAGTCTATAATCATTTGTTATTGAAATTCAATGTGTTTTATGATCATCGAAAAGGGAACAATTTTTGAATATACTAATGTTGATCCAACTTTTCCAATTTTATCCTTAGTTCTGATGCTCACAAAATCCTTATTTTTTATTTATATGTTGTTTTTATGTTTGTTATAATAGGTTTAATAGGTTCAAAAAAGTTTCCATAATTTTTTATATTTGAATATTTTTCTATCCCAAGTGAATTTTTTTTAAGCTTCAAATGTATCATATCAAAAATATAATGACACCTTTTTTGAAGCTAAGGAAATATATTCATAATAAAAAATATGTATCAAATGAAACTTATACAAGTGTTTCATAAATATTACATGAAAAAAATAATTCATATGTAATTTTAATTGACTTATATTCTTACCAGGATGGCTCATGCATAGATCAGGATGACTTGTATATATATATCGATTACTCGTATGAAAACATGGATGAGTTGTATGTAGACACAAAAACACATGTATGTAGAATTGATTGACTCTTATGGTGAATTCCAAATGACTCATTCAAAAGGAAAAAATTAATCATATGAAGTAAAAGGATTAGCAAAATATTAAATACTTATGATCTAAAGGAAATCCTTCAAAAAACATTAATTATTATTATCTAGATTCTCACAAAGAGTAAGAGTCGTCTAAAAAGTTTTTTTTCAAAGATATGTTTAATTTTTTATGAAAATTAAAATTTAAAATATATCTATTTTTCATAGAGTCAACCATTTAAATGTTTATAGAAAAATTTTCTATTTATTATTATCCTTAGAATAAAAATTATTTAATCTAGCTAAATTGGGATGCTAATATAGTGGAATAAAATATACACCATCATTATTACCTCTATATATTTTTTGTAAAAAAGAAATACGCCTTTTAGACCAACATATGTTTTCTTCTTAATTTCATGTATTTTTTTTATCAAATCATTAGTTCAAGATAACAAATGATATAAAACACAATTTTATAAGGGGAATAAATATATAGTAGATATTTTTAATGAATAAGTTCACATTAAATGCTAATACACACTTGAGACCTGAAATATAATCTCGAAAATATATACTATAGAAAACTAACCTTAATTTAAAAGGAAGAGTAAATATACTAATACAGTTTTCTTTCAAGATACATATAAAAAAATAAGTTTCTTTAAAGTTACTTTTATTTATAATCTTTCTAGGAATAATGTAAATATTTTTTCAGTTGATGTTTAAAAATATATTCTAAACTAGAAACTCTTTTATAATTATATTTTATGTTTCTATAAGTAGACACTCTTTTCACTAAGTGTGGTAATGATTGTGTGTAATTATTGTAAATGGAGATCCCAAGAAAATATTTTAATTTTTTTGACAAGTGGCTATTTATTTCATTCATTTTATCATTGTATTTTGTAAAATGACATTATTAGTAAAAATCACTAAACCTACATTTGGTTTTGTTGGAGTGGATTTGAGGAATTTATTATTCTCTTGACCACTATAAATTTTTTATATCTATCTCTTTATAATTTTTGTATTTTTGCTTCAAATATAATATAAATAGAGTGGGATAAGTTCAAAAATATTTTAAGAGGGATTTTATTATTTGGGGAAAATAATTAAGAACTAAATTCTTCAACTTCTATAGATTTTATACATCATAAATAGGGAAAAAATATCATACATGTACCATAAATTCTAAATTAAGACACCATCCCATTTTGACCAATATTAAATTAATTATTTTTATCATCACAACTTTTTTTTATTCAATCCCCAATTTAGTATAAGTCATGTTCATTTTATTGTGATAAAGTCAGTCAATTACAATTTTTTTGGATTTTTATTGACAAAGAAAAAACATTACTTCTTTAATGGGTTTTTTCTCATTGAATTTATAGATTTTCTTTTTGATTTTAGAAACATATTTTTGAGATTAATTTCCTTAAATGATATTTTTTTTGGAATCAAACTAGTTTGTAATTCAAACATCCTTCACCATAAACACTTATTTAATATAAATAAGTTTTTTAATATTTTTAATGGTTATGATATCACTATTTTGAAAAATAAATTTTTTAAATTCTATCTATATGGGTGATAATTGAGAATATATATCATACACTTATAAAGTTGTGTTGATTCTAAAGAATAATTTCAACACCTTCTATCCATACTTTTGAAAATCAAAATCCACTTCTTTTAAATTTTATAGTTTTATAAATTTTTTACTCCCCACGTTTTTATGATGTTTTTATAGGATAATTAAATGATTTACTAGATAGAGAATATCTTTTTCAATGTTCATAACATTCTTAATTTTTTTTAAAGGTGGATATAAGATAGAACTTCTTTATTGGACAAACATGTACTTTTTTACATCAGATAGATGGATACAAAGTTCTTTGAATTGAGGTTTATAAAGTCAAATAGATAGAGTATAAAAAATTCCATTAGATAAAGTTATACAATGTATAATGGATAGACTTTATCAAATAGAGAAAGGAATGTATTCCCAATTAACTTTTACTAACATGCTAGATGAAGATAATCATATGTTCTACCGAATATATCTTTTCCATTCTACCATACATAACCTAAATTCACTTTAATGGTGTAAACCATGACTACCATTATATGAAGATTCCATGTTGAACCTTTCCATGTGAAGTATGAGTTCATCTTATTATTTTAAAACTGATATTGGGAAATGTGGAATTTTAACATTTAAATAATTTTTAAAAATTGATTTTCATGATCGAGGAGAAGAATCTTTTTAAAGTATGACTTTCTAAATTTTAGGTGAAGCTTTTGTAACATCATGTTACTTGAGAGAGCTTCATTTTAATTTTTTTTTGAGTAATTTTCTTAAGGAATCCATTAAGGGGAATCTTTTATAAATGTCTTAAAATATTTTTATTTTTTAATAATTGTGTCCAATTGTGTTTCATTGAGGGGTTCTGTTTTTAAGAAAGATATAAGATATACCGATTGTATGATCGAGGATTCCTAAGGCTTGGGAAATATAAGCTGTGTATGATCTTTATGATCATAGACTTCTGTGGCTAGGAAGGAAGACTCAATGATCGGTTGATTTTCGTGGATACCCTATGTCATGGTTATTGACATCCTTAACACAAAAGGTTGAATTATATAATCTTTTTTATAAAGTTATTTATAAATTTTCTTTCATACTTTATAAAGATTCATATTACTTGTTTTTTCATGTTTGTTATTCCAATGTAGACGTTATAAGAAAAGTTTATATTGTTTATTATAAACTATTTCTTACTAAGATTATAAATTTAATCAGTACAAAACGTTATCCGATGAATTTATTAAAGAGGTTGAAGAAAATTGTATGTTTTATTTTTATACACTAAAATCCAACTTCCCCCTCTTTTAGTAAAACAGTTTCTATTTAGATATTACAAGTAGTTGGTATTGAAATATAGAGTGATATTAATGTATTATTACCAATATCTATATTTTTATTTTAACTCAAAAGTTTTTTTCATCCCTTGTATAGATTTTATATGTCAAAATTAATCATAAATATGGTTAAATAAATTATTGTGGATATGAATGAGATATAATAATTCTACTTTTAAATGAGTATTTAATATTTCTCATCTTTTTTAACTACTTTCATATTAATAAATGTTCTATATTTATTTAGAGTTGGTTCACTTTTAATGGAAAGGAGATTAGTCTCTTGAATGTAGTACATTTTGATGATAGTCTAAAATTATTTCTTTTGTATTATATGGATGAATTATTGCTATTGAACGAATCATTTTTTACTATTACTTGATTTATCACTTTGAATGATTTATAATCTAAGTTTTGTGTTTATAATATGATTTAAAAACATTATAATGATAAAAAATAGAGGATGATATAGAAACTTGAGACAAATTAGCAGACCTCCTCTTTTTTGGAGCATTAAATTATCTTATTTTGAAAGGGTTTAATTGTCACCCAGAATAATTATAGGATTCTTGATAGGAGTATACCTTGATGATACAATAAATGAATGAAATAATTTGAATAAAAATTACAACTATTATTCTCTTAGATATAACATTTAAGACAATTGAAAAGATTTAGAGGTATAGTTTTAATTACAAAAATTTATCTATTAAATTAAATATTTAAATGATAAAATTAATTTAATTTACATCGATTCAAGAAATTGATCCCATAAAATTATCGAATTAAGGTACTAGTTAAATTTTAACTTTTCATGTTTGAATTCAAAAATTCAAAAGTCAAATATGATAACTAATTAATATATTAAACATTTTGTGTGTGTGTGTAAAATAATATTTTTTTGAAATATATATGAAAATAAATTTTAAGATTATTTTTTTAAATATATATATTTTTATAAAGTGGATATCTCAATTCCATCTTTTATAAGGTAGTATTCTTGAGAGATCTTATAAAATTATAAATTTTGGATTCCATCACACTTTTTATAACATTTATTTAAGAGTGAAACATAATCTAATTTTAATTTGAGTTTTAATAGATATTTAATGAAATAAAATATTTAACAATTCCTTCTAATAATTTTTATAATTACTCTAGTAAATGGAATGGATACAATTTAAAATTTCTATACTGAATTTTCAATTTCTAGAAATGATAAATAATTATATTTCTTTATTTACTATTTCATAAAAAACCAATATTAAAACCTATCAATAAGAATCTTGACACGTATAATTTTTTTCCAGGGTACAACACCATCACTTATAAAGTGATAAACATAAAGTAATATTCCATAAGAAAAATATATAGATTCAAAAAAATAAATAATTTAAACTAAAAAAAGTGATATTATTTCCATAATATTGATGTAATTATCTGGTTAATCAATTCCAATTTTTTAAACAACCACTTTCCCTCGATGATCTCTTATAATGAAGACCATCTCGTTAATATATTTACAAGATACGAACAAATTATTTACAAATATATTAATATAAAACACTCCTCTAATGGGATTACTTGTAAAAGAGATGATCAATATCCATATCATTAACCATCCAAAGTTCCTTTTAAAAATTCAAATCTCCCCAAACCAACAACCCAATATTTTACCCATGAATATTAAAATAAAATAATTAAAATGATTAAAAATATACTAGTACAATGTATGATTATATAAAATAACCAAACATTGATACAATAATTTAAATAACAAATTTATCACCTAAAAAACAATAACGAGAGTTTAAAAGAATTCCAAACCTCAATTTCCCTCAAGCAATACTAGAAAAAATAAACAATGTCATCCAAAGAAGAATACTATGTGAACCTATAAACTACCAAAAATATCTCCCCTTTTCAAACTAAACCCTAAAATAATGATTAATTTTATATGATTATATCTAAATACAAATTTATTAAATGAAGAATAAAATTTCCAAAGATTCATATAATAAAAATTTATACAATAGGGACCTGATTTATATATACTAAAAATAAAGGATTCTTGCATTAAAGTTTATGAGGACATGGTTGATAAGATGTCCTCGGTTTTCAATCCACATCATGGGATTCATCATGGAAAATTTCAGTTTCTTTTAGTTTTATACTTTTAGATACCATAAATATACATAATAAGATGATGCGTATTGAATTAGTTGGATTTTTTAAAATTTAAACAATAAATATGAGAAAGTTTAATTAAATTTGGATTGTTATAATATCATTTTATCATTTAATCTATAAGTTTTTATCAACTATTGGACTTCTAAGGTGCTTACTTTGTTATGTAATTTTTTTTATAAAATGGGATATGATACGTGATTTTATAGGGGTATTATAAGATCTAAATAACTCTATAAACACAAATAATAATCTATTATCTATATATATATTTACTCTAAACTTTATATCTGGTCATGAGTAGAAGAATGAATTGCCTAGTTATTTTTGTAGTCACATTGAGAGGGGGTGAATCAGTGTAATCCAATATAATCGAAATATTATTATCTTTCAATTACTAATTTTATTTTCGAACCTCTAAAACTTTTCTGGTGAAACGATCTATATATGAATTCCTAACACTAAACACCACATGAAAATTAGTAAACAATAGAATCATCACATAGTATTCTTACATGGTTTCAATCAATGTGGATGACTACAAACCACTAGTACAAGAATGACCTTTAGCGACCGCCAAAAGTCATCGCTAAAGGCCTATAGCGGCCGCCTAGCGGCCGCTAAATGACAGCCGCTTTTGCCTCGTCGATGTTAATATCAGCGACCGCCATTTGGAGGACGCTGTAGGCAAGCCGGCTGTCATATTCCAATATCCGCATCCATCATCACATATAACTGCATAACAAAATTTAATAACAAACTTAGTACCGAATAAAACCTAGAAAACAAATATCCATCTTCAAACTTCCTGTAACAGATCTAAAGTATTTGATTTTCAAAATAATATTCATAATTTTGATTAAAGTTTTATAAATTTAAAATCATCAATCCTATTGTTCTAATTGGATTGTTGTCCTGTGATTTTAGGTCAATCCGATGTCGTCTGCTAAGAGTTTGACTGTTAGACGCCAGTTTTGGCCGTTTATGACACCAGAACGGCGTTCCCGGTCACCGCGGGCACACGACACATCCGAATGACGTGACGTATGCTCGAACACATCAAAATTCACTCACCCTTTGATTTCGTCCAATTTCAGGCCATTCGGACATCGTTCGACCAGTTTGGACCCTCCCCCCCCCACGCACGTTTATCAAGAGCGCGCAACTCTTAAAGAACGCATAATGAGCCCTACCGTGCAGAACCCACGTCCGATTGACATGCCGTCTGCGCGTGCACGTCGCGAATAATAATGGGATTTTTATCCTAATATTTCAGGTCAATCTGATGTCGTCCGCTATGAGTTTGACCGTTAGACGCCCTTTTTGGCCATTTATGACACCAGAACAGCATTCACGGTCACCGCGGGCACACGACACATCCGATTGACGTGTCGTCCGCTCGAACACATCACAATTCACTCACCCTTTGATGTCGTTCGATTTCAGGCCATTCGGACTTCGTTCGGCCAGTTTGGACCCCCCCACGCGCGTTTATCAAGCGCGCTCAACGCTTAAAGAATGCATAATGAGCCCTACCACGCAGACCGCACGTCCGATTGACGTGCCGTCTGCGCATGCACGTCGCGAATAATAATTTGATTGTTTTCATTTGATTTCAGGTCAATCTGATGTCGTCCTCTTAGAGTTTGACCGTTAGACGCCAATTTTGGCCGTTTATGACACCAGAACGGCATTCCCGGTCACCGCGGGCACACGGAACGTCCGATTGACGTGGCATCTGCTTGACCACATCACAATTCACTAACCCTTTGATTTCTTCCTATTTCAGGCCATTCGGACATCATTCGGCCAGTTTGGACCCCCCCCCCCACCCACGCGCGTTTATCAAGAGCGCGCAACTCTTAAAGAACGCATAATGAGACCTACCGCGCGGACCGCACGTCCGATTGACGTGCTGTCTACGCATGCACATCGAGAATAATAATGGGATTGTTGTATTGTGATTTCAGGTCAATCTGATGTCGTCCGCTATGAGTTCGACTGTAAGACGCCTGTTTGGCCATTTTTGACACCAGAACGGAGTTCTCGGTCACCGCGGGCACACAGCACGTCCGATTGACCTTCTGGATGCTCGACCACATCAAAATTCACTCACCCTTTGATTTAGTCCGATTTTAGGCCATTCAGACTTCGTTCGGCCAGTTTGGACCCCCCACGCGCGTTTATCAAGCACGCGCAACGCTTAAAGAACGCATAATGAGCCCTACCGCGTAGACCGCACATCTGATTGACGTGCCGTCTGCTCGTCCACGTCGTGAATAATAATTGAATTTTTGTCCTATGATTTCAGGTCAATCCGGTGTCGTCCGCTAAGAGTTTAACCGTTATACGCCAGTTTTGGCCGTTTGTGACACCAGAACGGCGTTCCCGGTCACCGGGGGCACACGGCATGTCCGATTGATGTTCCGTCTACTCGAACACATCACAATTAACTCACCCTTTGATGTCGTCTGATTTCAGGCCATTCGGACATCGTTCGGCCAGTTTGGACCCCCCCACGCGCGTTTATCAAGAGCGCCCAACTCTTAAAGAACGTATAATGAGCCCTACCGCGCAGACCGCACGTCCGATTGACGTGCCGTCTGCGCGTGCACGTCGCGAATAATAATGGGATTGTTTTACTATGATTTCAAGTCAATATGATGTCATCCGCTATGATTTTCACCATTAGACGCCCGTTTTGGCCGTTTGTGACACCAGAACGGCGTTCCTGGTCACCGCAAGCACACGACACGTCCGATTGACATGCCGTCTACTCGAACACATCAAAATTCACTCACCCTTTTATGTCGTTCGATTTCAGGGAATTCGGACTTCATTCGGCCAGTTTGGACCCCCCCACACGCATTTATCAAGAGAACACAACTCTTAAAAACGCATAATGAGCCCTACCGCGCAGACCGCACGTCCGATTGTTGTGCCGTCTGCGCGTGCACGTCGCGAATAATAATTGGATTGTTTTACTCTGATTTCAGGTCAATCCAATGTCGTCCGCTAAGAGTTTGACCGTTAGATGCCAGTTTTGGCCGTTTATGACACCAGAACAGCGTTCCCGGTCACCGCGGGCACACAACATGTCCAATTGACATGCCGTCTGCTCGACCACATCACAATTCACTCACCCTTTGATGTCGTCCGATTTCAGGCCATTCGGACATCGTTCGGCCAGTTTGGACCCCCCCCCCACGCGCGTTTATCAAGAGCGTGCACTCTTAAAGAACGCATAATGAGCCCTACCGCGTAGACCACACGTCCGATTGACGTTCCGTCTGCGCGTGCACGTTGAAAATAAAAATGGGATTGTTGTCCTGTGATTTCAGGTCAATCTGATGTCTTCCTCTATAATTTTGACCGTTAGACGCCCATTTTGGACGTTTATGACACCAGAACGGCGTTCCCGGTCACCGCGGGCACACGGCACATCCGATTGATGTGGCGTTTGCTCGACCACATCACAATTCACTCACCCTTTGATGTCGTCCGATTTCAGGCCATTCGGACTTCGTTCGGCCAGTTTGGACCCCCCCACGCGCGTTTATCAAGCGCGCGCAATGCTTAAAGAACGCATAATGAGCCCTACCATGTAGACCGCACGTCCGATTGACATGCCGTCTATGCGTGCACGTCGCGAATAATAATCGGATTGTTGTCCTGTGATTTCAGGTCAATCTTATGTCGTCCGCTATGAGTTTGACCATTAGATGCCCGTTTTGGCCGTTTATGACACCAGAACGGCGTTCTCGGTCACCGCGGGCACACGCCACGTCCGATTGACGTGCCTTTGACTCGACCACATCACAATTCACTCACCCTTTAACGTCGTCCGATTTCAGGCCATTTGGACATCGTTCGGCCAGTTTGGACCCCCCCCCACGGGCGTTTATCAAGCGCACACAACTCTTAAAGAACACATAATGAGCCCTACCGTGCATACCACACGTCTGATTGATGTGCCGTATATGCGTGCACGTCGCGAATAATAATTGTATTGTTTTCCTGTGATTTCAGGTCAATCCGATGTCGTCCGCTAAGAGTTTGACCGTTAGACGCCCGTTTTGGCCGTTTATGACACCAGAACGGCGTTCTCGGTCACCGCAGGCACACGGCACGTCCGATTGACATGCTGTCTGCTCGACCACATAAAAATTCACTCACCCTTTTATGTAGTCCGATTTCAGGCCATTCGGACATCGTTCGGCCAGTTTGGACCCCCCACACGCATTTATCAAGAGCGCGCAACTCATAATGAACAGATAATGAGCCCTACCGTGCAGACCGCACGCCCGATTGATGTGGCGTCTACATGTGCATGTCGCGAATAATAATGGGATTGTTGTCGTATGTTTTCAGGTCAATCCGATGTTGTCCGCTATGAGTTTGACCATTAGACGCCCGTTTTGGCCGTTTATGACACCAGAACAGCGTTCCCGGTCACCGCGGGCACACGACACGTCCGATTGACGTTTCTTCTGCTCGACCACATCACAATTCACTCACCCTTTGATGTCATCCGATTTCAGGCCATTCAGACTTCGTTTGGCCAGTTTGGACCCCCCCACGCGGGTTTATCAAGCGCGCGCAACGCTTAAAGAACGCATAATGAGACCTACCGCGCAGACCACACGTCCTATTGATGTGTCATCTGTGCGTGCACATCGAGAATAATAATTGGATTGTTGTCCTGTGATTTCAGGTCAATCCGATGTCGTTCGCTAAAAGTTTGACCGTTAGACGCCAGTTTTGGCTGTTTATGACACAGGAACGGCGTTCCCGGTCACCGCGGGCACACGGCACTTCCGATTGATGTGCCGTCTGCTCAAACACATCAAAATTCACTCACCCTTTGATGTTGTCCGATTTCAAGCCATTCAGACATAGTTCGGCCCGTTTGGACCCCCCCACGCGCGTTTATCAAGCGCGCACAACCCTTAAAGAATGCATAATGAGCCCTACGGCGCAGACCACACGTCCGATTGAAATGCCGTCTACGCATGCATGTCACGAATAATAATTGGGTTTTTTTCCTATGATTTTAGATCTATCCGATGTCGTTCTCTATGAGTTTGACTGTTAGACGCCCGTTTTGGCCGTTTATGACACCAGAACGGTGTTCCCAGTCACCGCGGGCACAAGCCACGTCCGATTGACGTTCCATTTGGTCGACCACATCACAATTCACTCACCCTTTGATGTCGTCCGATTTTAGGCCATTTGGACATCATTCGGCCAGTTTGGACCCCCCACGCGCGTTTATCAAGCGCGTGCAACTCTTAAAGAACGCATAATGACCCCTACCGCGTAGACCGCACATCCGATTGACGTGTCGTCTACGCGTGCACGTCGCGAATAATAATTGGATTGTTGTCCTGTGATTTCAGGTCAATCCGATGTCGTCTGCTAAGAGTTTGACCGTTAGACGCCAGTTTTGGCCGTTTTTTACACCAGAACGGCATTCCCGGTCACCGCGGGGACACGGCACATCCGATTGATGCGTCGTCTGATCGACCACATCACAATTCACTCACTCTTTGATGTCGTCCGATTTCAGGCCATTCGGACATCATTCGGCCAGCTTGGACCCCCCACGCGCGTTTATCAAGAGCACACAACTCTTAAAGAACGCATAATGATCCCTACCACGCATACCGCACGTCCGATTGACGTTCCGTCTACGCATGCACGTCGCGAATAATAATGGGATTGTTTTCCTGTGATTTCAGGTCAATCCGATGTCGTCCACTATGAGTTTGACCATTAGACGCCTGTTTTGGCCGTTTATGACACCAGAACGGCGTTCCCGGTCACCGCGGGCACACGGCACGTTCGATTGACGTTTCGTCTACTCGACCACATCACAATTCAATCACCCTTTGATTTCGTCTGATTTCAGGCCATTCAGACTTTTTTCGGCCAGTTTGGACCCCCCCATGCGCGTTTATCAAGCGCACACAACGCTTAAAGAACACATAATGAGCCCTACCGCACAGGCCGCACGTCCGATTGACGTGCCGTCTACGCGTGCACGTTAAGAATAATAATTTTATTGTTTCACTGTTATTTCAGGTCAATCCGATGTCGTCCGCTATGAGTTTGACCGTTAGACGCCCGTTTTGGCCGTTTATGACACCAGAATGGCGTTCCCGGTCACCGCGGGCACACGGCACGTCCAATTGACATGCCGTCTTCTCGAACACATCACAATTTACTCACCCTTTGATGTCGTCCTATTTCAGGCCATTCGAACATCGTTCAGACCATTTGGACCCCCCCCCCACGAGCGTTTATCAAGCACGCGCAACCCTTAAAGAACACATAATGAGCCCTACGGCGTAGACCGCACGTCCGATTGTCGTTCTGTCTGCGCGTGCACGTAAATAATAATAATTGGATCGTTGTCCTGTGATTTCAGGTCAATCCTATGTCGTCCGCTATGAGTTTGACTGTTAGACGCCCGTTTTGGCCGTTTATGACACCAGAACGGCGTTCCCGGTCACCGCGGGCACACGGCACATCCGATTGACGTTCCGTCTGCTCGACCACATCACAATTCACTCAACCTTTGATGTAGTCCGATTTTAGTCCATTCGGACATCGTTCGGCCCGTTTGGACCACCCCACGCGCATTTATCAAGCGCGCGCAACGCTTAAAGAACGCATAATGAGCCCTACCGCACAGACCGCACGTCTGATTGATGTTCCGTCAATGCGTGCACGTTGCAAATATTAATTGGATTTTTTTCTTGTGATTTCAGGTCAATACGATGTCGTCTGCTATGAGTTTGGCCGTTAGATGCCCGTTTTGGCCGTTTATGACACCAGAATGGCGTTCCCGGTCACCACGGGCACACAACACGTCCGATTGACCTGCTGTCTACTCGACCACATCAAAATTCACTCACCCTTTGATGTCTTCCTATTTCAGGCCATTTGGACATTGTTCACCCCATTTTGACCCCCCACACGCGTTTATCAAGCGCGCACAACGCTTAAAGAACGCATAATGAGCCCTACCGCGCAGACCGCACGTCCGATTGACGTGTCGTCTGCGCGTGCACGTCACAATTCACTCATCCTAAAAAGATACAAATATTGAAAGAGTTATTGGGCTTATCCCAAGAAACAACTGTCTGGAGTTTCTCTCCATCCACTAACACACCTTCCTCTGAAATTATTTGACCCAATAACTATACCTATATAATCAATACAAAACTGACATATATATAGCTTGACGTATAGTCAATAAGTGTAATCTGTATGATTTTAAGATGTTGGGTATGATCATAATCACTCTTGGAGTACACGAAGATGTCATCCACAAATATTAAAACAAAATAATCTAGGTAAAAAGGAAAATTATATTCATCAAGGATATAAAAAATTCTAAATAATTCATCAAGACAAATGAAATTACCTCATGCATGGGGTTCATTCTCATCTGGATCACCAATATCACTGTGCTGTCCACCATATTTATTCGGAGCCTAAAATATATTTCAATATTATGTATCTTAAACATATCAATAAAATTCAATCTGATTATGGTTTTTTTATTGTTTACCTGTGGCGCCAGTCGTTGCGTCATCATTTCATCGATACGTGATGACATCTGTGACAACCTCTCCTCATACTCTGCACGTAACTATTGAAACTGTGAATCAAAATTGCGCTGCATATCCTGCATGGAAGCATCTATCTCAGCCTGTGTTCGCATCCCTGACTCTCTGCATGCACTCATCACATCTTCTCTAACAACTGCACGTTGTGGGACACCGCCTCCATAAGTCAAAGAATAACCATGACCATCACGCCCCACGACACGGTGAAATATTTCATCTCTACGCACAATACTACGACGTTGCTCCTCTGGAAACTCTGCTAACTGAGCTTCAAACTGAGCCTGTAGCATATAATGAATCAATTAACAAATATTCATGATTTATATAAAATAAAAAAATACATTTATTAATTAGTAAATAATTTTCTTACTATAACACCGGAAACATCGAGATCACCCGCCCTACTAGTCCTCATCCATATAGACATCCGATCGATTGGCTCGCCGCATTGGTGTAACTATAATAAAGTGGTTCACCATGTTATACTACAATATTTTTAAAATATGAATGAAATAGTGAATTCTGAACTTACATCATGTCTGAGCTGTGACACATGTCGAGTGCCAAGTCTGGAAGGCGTGGCCTGTATCGCCCGATTATGTGAATGACGAGCAGACTCGGTCTACATTCATCGTATTTACTTAATAGATATTTGAAAAATTAGTCATTTATAGATTAAAAGTAATAAATCTTACCATCACTGCCTCACTCGACCAAAACGTAACCAAATCCTGCCACTGTGCAGGAAGAATGCCCGGAGGGACTCATTGTAGAATGTCTGGCACACCCGCAAATGGTGTCCAATGATCTCTCTTCACCCTTGACTTGTAATCCTTCCATAATTTTCTGCATTTCGACATACAAACAGCCCGAAACTCATCTGGACATGATATCAAATTATCCTGTTAAAAATATTGTCAGTAGATGGGACAATAATAATAACAATATCATGAAAAATTAAACATTGAATTTACCTGAACCTCCCTCCATAATCTGTCCATCGTATCCAGAGGGAAAGAACTCCAGTCACGAGTCATCAGAGGGAATCTGTGTGAGTCTCATATCATATGCCCAAACTGACGACTCAATGCAGTAGCACCATCTCCAACTGGATGAAATGTGTCCTCAAATAACACATCCAATCGGGCTCCAGAGTTCCAGGATCGAACCCCTCTACTAGGACCCCTACGTCTGCTGGAAGAAGCTGTAGATCCTGAAAAACATAAATTCATAATTCAATTACAATATAAATTAATGATTAGAAACAGTTAGGGAAATATAAACAGAAAATTTCAATCAATTAATTTATAAAAATGAAAACATACATACCAAAAACATTAGGTGAACCACTGTGAACACCCTGTGACATACCTGTATTAAAAGAAATTATAGTCAAATCAAGAAATTTTTATACATATATAACTGATAAATATTTTTACAAATAATAACTAGGAATATAATTACAATTTCCACTAATCATGAAAGTCTATCGTATCTCCTTCAACCGTCTCTCTGGTCCATTGTATATCAACATTCATATGAATATTTTCCGAGCGATGACATGAAACAGAATCTTCTCCATGACGCGTCCATGTCTTATAGTTTTTCAAAAACCCATTCAAAAACAAATGTTTTCTAACACTATCTCGTTTGAGGAGATATCTATTTGCACATTTTCTACATGGAAAACTAATCATATCGCTTGGAAATTTGTTGGTGAAATCCATAAATCGCTTAATCCCCTCATAATATTCAGCTGAAAATCTATCTTGCATATCAATCCAACTCCTATCCATATATGTATTTAATAGAAATCAAAAGTGAAATATCTTATTTAAATTCTAAAAAAACACATATCATAAAAATTTAAAAACCAAATTTGGTTAAAAAAACATTACCTGCGGAGGACTCGACCATGGGTAACGGAGTCTGACTCAATTTCGGATCCATGACGGCGCAGTGAACTGAAGATAGAGGTTAGACGGACGGACTCGAATGGAGCGGAACCATTGGACCGTATGGAGGGTTCTACACAGCGGGGCACAATGGACCGGAAGGGTCCAACAGAGGCAGGAGGACTTGCCGGAGGGATACAATGGGGCCGCGAGGGGACGGCGGCGGCGAGGCTGTCCAAAGGTGCAGTGAGGGCAGGGGTGGGGGTTGCCGGGTCGCGGGGGTGTCGGGGTCACGGGGGCTCAACGCAGAGGCAAGGCAGTGGGGGTCGCCGGGGTACAACGCGGGCAGGGGGTGTTGGGGTCATGGGGGCGCACCGTGGATGAAAGGCAGTGGGGGTTTCCGGGGTTTCCGGTGGCACATCACGGAGGCAAGGGGGTGGGGATCGCCGGGGGTCGGGGTCGCCGGGGGTCAGGTCGCCGGGGGTTGCCGAGGTCGTCAAGGGGTCAGGGGTCGGGGTTGATGGGGGTCGGGGTCGCCTGCAGGTTTGGGGTCGCCGGGGGTCGGGGAGGGTCGCCGGGGGTTGGGGTCGGGGAGGGTCGCGGGGTCGGGGAAGGGGGGGTCGCGGGTCGGGGAGGGGAGGGAGGGGAGGGAGGGGAAATTAGGGGTTTTTTTAGGAAAAATTGCAGCATCCGCCAAATGGCGGCCGCTATAGATGCCCCACCTCCAAAACCATATTTTCTAGTAGTGAACATACTATGATTGGGTTGAGCCTATTCCATAGTTATATAATAATATAATTATGTGAACATATATAAGGAAGGTTAAAACCTTAAACTAATATTATATTCTAATAGTTATAAAATCTCTTCAATAGTTCTTTATACTAGCTTTCACCAGTTTACACAGGCCCTCGCAACACCACTAATGAAAAATATCTTTAATCTATTTCACGATGTCACAAAGAATTACAAAGATAATTTATTATTTCTCATAAATGGTATTCAAGAAGAAATTTATAGTCAATTATTTTCAAATTAAATTCTAAATTGTTCTCGTCATCTCAATTTTTAAATGATATCACTATTATAAATCCTACATATAACAACAAATCTATACCAACGGTTTATAAAAATCATTGGTATAGGCCACCTTTCCCAACAGGTTTTCCATAACCATTGGGCAAGGGTACTTTGAGACAAATTTTTACAATGTTTTTTCCACTCCATTGGTAAAGGGTCCACTTTTCCCAATTGTTTGGCCAAACCATTGATAAAGGGTCCACTTTTCTCAACAGTTTTTCCAAAACATTGGGAAAAGGTACTTTGAGACCACTTTTCCCAATGGTACGTCCAAACCATTTAGAACGGGTCCACTTTTCCCAACGGTTTTGGCAAACCATTGGGAAATGGTACTTTGAGACCACATTTCACAATGGTTTGGGAAAATCATTGGAAAAAACCATTGGGAATGTGTAATTTGAGACCAATTTTCCCAACGGTTTTTCCAAAACCTTAGGATAGACCTTTCCAAATGATTTTGAGAACCGTTGGGACAGGTACCCTGATTTTTTATGAATTATTTTTTCTAATATCGTTAAATAAATAAATATATAAATTTCTTTTAAATAAATATATATATAACAAAATATATTCACAAAGGTAACTGTAGGATAGTGGTAAATTCTTTGATATATAATATATAGGTTGTGGGTTCAAACCTCTACTGTATATTTTTTTATATTTACCTATCCAAATGGTTTGGGAAAACTCTTGGGAAAGACCTCTCCCAACAATTTTTTAAACTATTTGGATAGGTTTTTCCCAACGGTTTTCCCAAACCATTAGGATTGGTCTTTCCTAACTCCAAATCACCTAATGACTTCCCAAACTGTTATCATAGGCTATACCAATAGTTTTGGGACCTATATCAATGCTTCCAAACCGTTGTTATAGAAAATATTTCCATTAGTAGATTAATGGTGGAATATATTGAGTACCTAAAAATTTTATTCTACTTTCTCTACAATAGGAACTTCAACTAAAAATAAAAATTATAAAAGTAGAATCATGTAGGTATTTCTCACTATATCATATTATTCTTCGTATAAGTAATATATATGTACATATATATCTATGTGTTCATGTGTATTATTAGTATTTTTAACCCTATTTATCTCTCCTATTCACATATTCTTTACCTTCTATGATATAAAGGTGTCATAGGACAAATATTTCCTCATTATTCTTTATTTTTATTTATTGTCATTTTATGATAATAGGTTATGAATTAGTATCACCATTTAAGGAATATCATCATTATTTTATTCATTAATACAAAATATCCTTAGAAATATTATAATATGAGTTTCTTCTCGCTCTTTTTTTATACTCTTCATTTTATTTTTCTCTTTTTATACCCATCTCCTCTAAAGATCATGTGGGTTTGTTCAATTTTATCATTAAAGAATAAATGATCATGCAACACTATTCCCTGAAATCTTGGATCCTTATAATCATATTAAGATTATTTAATTGATATTCCAAAAATACCCTCACCAATTTTAATTTTTTATGTAACACCCCCAAGACAAATTTCCTAGAGTTGGTGGCTTATTTATTATATGGAAAACAAATTAAAGGATATAAAATTCTAAGGATCCTAATTTTAAGGTCCTAGAGAGACTAGAAACATAATAAATACATTAAAACATCATATTTTACAACATAAAAGTGATAATATTTATTCCAAAATGTTATACTTAGATCTTTTCAATCATAATATTCATCATTCATTATATGTGGAAATGATAAAACGAAGTAAAGGTGGTGAGATTAAACACTCCATGAGGGAAATCTTAAAACACATGCTAATAAAAGAAAAATATGTCATAAGTGACCAAATGAGTAATTGTATCTATAATAATTAATACTTAATCATAACACTTGGATGAAATATAAGTACAAAATTTATATGGATCACATGATAATATAAAATATGAAATTTCATAATATCAGACATCATAATCATATCAAAGAGGCCTTATACCAATACATTATATATAATGGGTAAGGATGCTTTTATTACCCTATTTTAGTTGTCCAATGAGACCTAACTATCCATTGAGAGGATATATATTTTGGTCCCCACCCATCACATAAAATTCAAATGCATTCCATCACATACCAAATGATTATAGTTTATACAAGCTATAATTTTTAGGGATGGAAAAATTAGAAATACATTGAATCTTTTCCTAATGGAACTTATAATACATGGTATTTCTATGTGGAGAAATACTTTATATAGGACATTAGTATATTTATTATAATGTTTCTTTCCTTACTAAACAACTACTTTACTAGTTTGTGAGTTGGAGGAGTTTGGAGGGGGGTCAAGGAGGGATCAACAGAGTATTGACCCATAATTCTATAGTAATGGGTAGTTCACGATGTGAATATGTATTCATATTATAATAGGTTGATTCATTTATAGGAGATCAATGATTCATGTAATGTGTTTCATATGGGGTTTTGTTCCTAAGTAACTCACTATATGAATTAAATCAAGTTTGAGGCACTATAAAAATTGGTGGATGTCTCTCAGTTTTTTTTTGTGTTTAAAGAGTTCATGGCCGGAACTAGATTCATGACTTGAGTTACAGGGCCACATGAAAATTCAGGATATGAATATGAGTTTCACACCATGAAACTAAAAACATCCAAGTTTATTTTGGGAAATATTTTGGATGGTCCCTTTATGTAATCCAGGTTGATCTGGGGTTTCCTTATGTGTTTTTGGACTTCTGTTGATTTCTATTTCTCTATGTTATCCATAATGAATCAGAAATAATCCTTGAGGTACAGTATCTTCATTCTCTTCCGATTTAGGTGCATGTGTGGTGATTTTATTCTTTTTTACTTCCATTGGGTAGATATTAAGTTTTGGATTAATATTAATAATGATTTTTTGTAAATTTAAATTAACGGGAATGGGTATAAATCACATGTTTTAGGGATTTTGATATTATTACTGATGAGATTATACATTTTTTTCCATTTCTGAAAATCATGGTTATTTGTATCCTTTCCAGTGTTTTACTTGATATGTATGTGATGAATTACTGTGTTGATTTTTGATCATGTGCTGAATAAAAGGATAATAACATATATATAGCTAACGAATTAGTTTCCCATGGAAATATGGAATTGTGTGAGAATACCCGTGCTAAATAATGAAGTCTAGTAATGCAATCCATTGAAACTAATTTTTGGAAGATGGGATTTGATGATATGTGTAGTTATATATATCTTGTTCCCTTGTGTGATGTGAGATTTCGTGTGGTGATGGGGGTGACCGGCTAGTTTGTGAAGTAAGTGGGGGTAGTGGTGTGGTGGTTGGTTGTCATGGGATGTGACGTGGGTGGTTTTGCGATTTTTGTGTTGTGTGTTGGTGGTGATGTGTTGTGGTTGTGTCATGTAGTGGTTGTGATGTGTAGTTTTTGAGATTTGTGGTTGTTATGGTTAGATGGATTGGTTGATGTGGTGTGGTGGTGATGTTTCATGTGAGTTGGGAGAGTTTTATGTAGTGTCGTTGTGTTAGTTACCCAGCTAGACATGGAATAAATTTTAAATTTGATAATGAAATTGCATGAGGTGATTAATAAATAAGAACATTCTTGAATTTATGCATGTTAATTGGATTTAATGAATTGAATGATTAATTAATTGGTTGTTTTAATGTTAATGAAATGGATTAGTATTAGGGAGTTAGTCAAATTTTTTTAAATCATGAAAATTGTGGAACCTATAATTTCAAGTGGAATTGTGGTACTATAAGTGGTTTTTGTGTGGTGTGATGCATTTAGTGGTGGTGGTGATGATAGATTTTTTGTTGTGAAATGATGGTGTCATAGAGTACACTTATGTAGTTGAACTGAACCTATAGGTTGGGAATTTTATGATATCTATCAATAATGTATTTTATATTATTTCCAGATGTTCCCTATCTGAGTTTGATAACCTTACCCACACTCAAATGTTTTTTTATTGGGTGCTTTCCCGATATCTAGGTTGGTGGTGATACAGATAGATAGATATCCCCTCCTTCCATTTTTTCCTTCAACAATGATGATACTTGTTGGTGTTGTAGATTATCCAATGATGATACAGGTTGGTTTTGGAAATTACCTAGTGGTGATGTGGATGTGATATATGGTGGGGGTCATGTTTAGTGGGAGGAGAGAAAAAAGTTGATTCCCTTCACATTTTTGATATTCCACGCCCATAGATATGTGATGAGGCTATTATGTGATGAGTAATAATGCTAGTACAAGATTCCAGACCTTGTGAGGGTGGAGTAGGCATGGATTCATCCCAACCCACATCAAAGATAGTTAGATATATGATGTGATATGGATGGAAGGGATAGGGGCACATGTCATTTGATGTTGAGGAATGATATCTGAAAATCATTGCAGTGCTCCTACTGAGTCATTTTTGTTCATGTATCCAGGAGGAGTTTGGGTACTGATCTTGACTTTTCTAAAATGGGGTTTTGGGATTCTATTGATTCACTTCCATAATATTTTTATTTTTTTATTTACCTCGATACTTTTATTTATTTATTGAAATTCTTCATACACCGTGGGATGGTTTTAGGTTTAATTTTCTACTACAAGCTGGTGTTTCTTGCTGGTTACTTATCATATCTTATGATAATATATTATTTTAGAGGGTAATTCCTTCGAGATGTGATAATTTTATACTCTAGGTGTTTATTGAAAACCTAGGACCTATTGGAGGTGGGACTCGGAGGCGTTCATTGTCTATATTCCTTCATTTTCAGCTTTTATATGTTACCTCTAAAGGGAGGTGGATAAGATAAAGTGAAAAAAATTGGTTTGAGGGATAAGATGGAGTTTGGAGTTAAGAACTATGATGATTTTATGGGTTGGTTGGGAAATGGTTCTTTTTTATCTTGGTGCATGACATAGGACATGGAGATAGGCTTAGATCAGGTATTTTATGTCCACCATAATCTGATGATGGGAATCTAAGATTATTTAATGACCAAGTTAGATGGGAATATTTTCCTAGTAGAGATCTAGGAGAGGTATATTCATCCTGATTTTTTGTGTTTGTATCTAAATTGGGTTATTTTGGGGAATTAAAATGAATTAATGAAATTATATTTGATAAAATTCTATGCTACTGGGATTAATATTTCTACTTTCTTTTCAAAAATGGATTATTGTGATGACCCATGAGTAGATCAAGTAGTATAGTATTTGTAAGATGATTGAGTTGATCTTTGGTGGATCAACCCAACAGAGGAGGATGAGGCATGACAGAGGTATTTTTGTGCCTTTCAGTGCTATAGTTTGAGAATGTATGAGGAGATCAGATCAGATCTTTAGGCAAATCACTGGTTGGAGGATCTCAAGATCTCATTCAGTTTGATTCAAGCTCAAGATGAGTTCTATGTGTCTTTACAAGTTAGTCATATGTGGGGAGCAATGCATCCCAGGTGTAAATAGTATTTAGTGATTGTAAAGAGGAATATGTGTTTTGATATAATTTTTGAAGGTGTTATATTTATAATTCCTATCATTAAAAATGAAGTTAGAAAAGTTGTAGAAGTTTTTATCCCTTAAATATGTTTTTTGAGTGAATGAGAGATTGGGACCAGATTTGAGGACCTCCTACACATTTCCCTTGATGTATTTGTAGATAAGGAGTCTAGAGCATGACATCTAGAGGAGACTTTATACACAATAATTAGGTATATGGTCACCCACTTTATGATTTCCATATACCAATAGGTGCATAAGATGTTTTTGGTTATCAATAAGATTATTTCTATTGTGGGGTGTGTCTAAAGAGAGTGTCCAACAATTTTTCTTAAAGAGAATACATTCAGGAAGTTGGTTGTGTATGTTTAATAAGTTTGGGTTCTGACCAGTGGGGAACTGACTATAAAAGATTGCTTCACATCATTCTAGGGAAGAAGGCTTCCAAGAAAATCTTGGGGACATATTATTTACAAGATATATGTGAGTTTGGGGGGAATGTCCACCACTAGACTCAATGTATAACCTCTCAAGGGGGAAATTATTTATGGGCTATAAATACCATTTCGGTAGTAGCATCACTTTCTACAGAAATAGTTCCAGTATATGAGACCACCGACTATTATTTAGCTATTAAGAGTAGATGGTGTTTGTAGGGTTCAACCTCATCACAACCCTCATCTGAACAAAGTTCTATCATGGAGGATGATAGCAAAGAGGTAAAGGAGTTGGGCCTGGTCAAATCTATGAATTAAAGGGGGTAGTTACAATAAAACCGGAGGTTATCTATGGTATGATCAATTTATCATCTACCATTTCTTGTGCATTATTTTATTTAGAAGCCTAAAAATCCTTTTTTTCTTCTACTTTGGTCTACACCTTGGGATTGGATGTGGAGATAATTTTGGTGCACTTAGTGTTATCTTTGCAGGTTACATGTTTGGATTCTTTGTTTTATAAGTATGAGGAATGTAGACTAGTGATGCGGAAACACCAATCAATGGGATATTTTTTATTTATTTATAGATATCCATACATGTTTACCCTCTTAATGGATTGGATTTATTTTTTTAATTCATTCATTGACTCCTTATAGAGGAGAGTTTAATTTTATGACGTGGAGTGCTAAGTAGTGGCATTCATTTTTGATCAAGGTTATTTGATGGTGGAAAGAAAGTGGAGACTCTTTTACCTTAGTTAGGAAAGTTTTCAGTAGAATCTCATATAGAGGATGTTCCCATGGTTGTGATGGAATTCCTAGATGTTTTCCAAGTTGTGGTTATAATAGTACCCCTCAACGCGATGTCATATTCGGTATAGAGTTTCAACCATGTGCATCTTTGATTTTTTGGATCCTTAACAAGTGACTCATATGGAGTTTAATGAGTTGAGGTTGTAGGTTGATGCTTTGATGTAGAGAGGTTTCATCCGACCTAGTGTGTCTCCTTAGGGTGCCCCATTATTGTTAACCAAGAAGGTGGGTGGTAGTCTAAGGATTTATATAAACTATTTGAGGATAAATTTGGTAACATTTATGAACGATTGACCTCTTCTCAGTATTGATGAAATGTTTGATCAAATAAATGGATTTAGTTGGTTTTCAAAGATCCACTTGAAGGCTGGATATCACCATACATTGATGAAAGATAAATATATCATGAATTCTACCATCATATGTATGTGTGGGCACTTCAAGTTTTTGTTTATTCCATTCTGTGTCATAAATGAACCAGATGTATTCCTAGGGATCATTAACTCATTATTTTTTACACTTTCAAGACTCTTTCGTCTCCATGTAAATTGAAAATATCTTAGTCTACGCGATTTTGGAGGAGGATTATGCCGATCATCTCAAAATTTTCTTTTAGGTACTTCGAAAACACCGACTCTATAGAAAAATTTCCCAGTTTATGTCCTATATGTTAGAGGTAAATTTCCTTAAACATGTAGTTTCCATCAGTGTGTGTTCATAGACCCATAAAATATAGAGTCCATTGTTTCTTAGGCAACACATAAGAACCTGAATGAGGATCAAAATATGCTTGGTGTTGTCGGATAATATTGAAGGTTTACTTCCAATTTATCTCATAATTTATTCTCAATGATAGATTTTACTAGGAAGTACCGAGCCTTTGTGTGGACTGATCAGTTCCAGTCAGTATTTGGTTACTATAAGGAGAGGTTGATCGGTGACTCACTGCTTCATTTTCTAGAAGGGGGCCTGTTTTTTAGAGTTTTCTATGATGCATCCTCTATATGTTTATGATCTGTCTTGATGAATTACATGGGGTGATTTATTAGGGTGATAGTATGTTATTACTTTATAAGTGTAAATTTTCCACAGATGATTTGGAGTTTCCAGTAGTGGAATATTCCCTGATGTTGTGGAAGTCATTATCCTATCTGTTAGTGCTTTGTGATTTTCGTGTACCACAAAATTCTAAAATATATCTTTTCTTAGTGGAATTAAAATAAACACCTATATAGGTGGATGGAGTCTATATAGAAGTATTATTTTTATATCTATTACACCCTGGGATAGGATAATGTTGTTTCTAATGTTGTGATTCATAAGTATCCAAGAAATGTGGCTTGAAAGTTTGTAGTTGTTTGGAAAGGGATGGTAGAGCTTGTCGTGATGCGTCTTGATGTGGGGGGAAATAGTTTCATAGGTTTTATATATTAGATGAATGTGGAGTCATCCGTGATGCCTCAGGTATATTATTCTCAATGGAGGGACCTAGAGGCAGAGGTGATGCATGACCACATTGGCCATGGAAAATCCCAGGAGGAATTTCTGAGAACTGGATGTTGTTCTAGGGGAGGTTGTTTGTTATGTTGAAATTTAGAGAGGGAGTTATCGGTGAGTTTAATTGATTAAATTTTATAGTACATATATACAAGTCTAATATATATCATGGATTAGAGCGATAGATTTGGTGGCTTGGGATGAAATGGTCAGTGGCTGAGTTTATGGTGGAGTGTCTGGTTTTTCAGCATGTGAAAATCAAACACTATATCACTAGAGTTTATTTGTAGTCCTTATACGTACATGATTCTAAATAGGAGGACATATTGATGGATTTCATCACCATTTTATCCCAATATTAGGGATGATGTGATACAATTTGAGTGATTTTGAACCATTTAACAAAGTTGGATCATTTCCTAGTGATCTATGAATCAAGTGTCATAGATATCTTGGTGATGCAATATATAGATGATCTTGTTAGGAATCACATGGAAACATAAACCATCATCTATGATCAGGATCTCCATTTTACCTGGCTAGTTTGGAGGGGAATAACACATTCTTTTGAATCTTAATATCACTATTCCACTGTTTTCCACCCTCAGACATATGAGAAGATGGAGACGACTGTCTAGATTTTAGAAAATATGTTGCGATCTTTTGCCCTATACATTGTAAGATCACGGGTAAGAAATACACATTTGGTTGAGGCTTCCTATAACAATTTTTATCACTCTTCCTTTGGAATGGATTCATTTGAGATGTTGTATGGGTGGCCATATTCTTCACTGTTGTGCTACACAACGGTTGGAGAGTTAATGGTACTAGGTCCCGATGAGGTTCATAGAACGATTGAAAGGATCTAGTTATTTCAAGTGAATAAAAGGTCATTAAAAACCCTCCAAACAGAATATTTTAATTATAACAATAGGCCCATAGAGTTTAAGGTTAAATACCACATGTTCTTAAAGGTTTCCCATCATTATTTGAAGTGAAGGTTTGTCATGACCTGTCCCCTGGGGCCCGTTCCGTGACTACCCCAAGCCCGCCTTCCCCAGGCCAGGGGCTGATGACTAGCACTGAAGGCATATTCCCTAAAATTGGAAAGGCATTGACTTCATAACCTGTAAGCACATGTAACCAAGCACTCAACAGGATAGGAACACAAGTAAAATGAACTATAAACAGAGTGAGTGTAGTAACTAAAAGAGGCCAGAATACAAGCCCAACTAGAATGTACAAGTAAAATTGTTATACAATACAACTAAAGAAAAGGGAAAGTTAGCTGTTGGGTCATCCTCGGAGGGTTCTTCCTGAATGGTAGGAACAGATCACATACTCAACACTCCACGTCCACCCATCTTCTCTGCGTACTGACACGCTGTATGGTCCACCTCCAGGTACCATCCAATCATGGTTCTCTCAGCCTCAGTCAGTACTGTCCATCGTCTTCATCCAACACAACAAGGTGCAGGCATATCCAATGGAGGGGTGAGTATAACGATACTCAGTAGGGACCCCGAGACCCTCTAGGTCTCACAAAATCCATTAAGGATAAATCACAAAGTATGAAATCAACATATAATCTTACTTATGTATATTCCCATACATATAGCTAAGTTATCAATTAATCCATCTCAATCATGAGGAAAACATAGAGGTACTGACTCATCTCACAGTAGGATTTATTCTAGGTGTAGTATCAAGTAACATTCCCAGTCACAACGTCAAACACCTCGGCTTCTGGTGAACTCCTCCCCTATCGCGTACAACGGGCCTCCCGCGTCACACAGAGGCGCTTCCCACTAACCATGGACAGCTGAGGTACTCCTCCTATCGAGTACCGTGGGTCTGCCGTGTCACCACGTCACTCCCCACCGTGGGTCTGTCGCATCACTAAGGCGCTCCCACTCATGGCCTGATGAGGTACTCCTACTATCGAGTATTGTGGTTCTACCGCATCACCGTGGTGCTCCCCACCGTGGGTTTTTCACGTCACCAAGGCGCTCCCCACTGGGCCTGTCAAGTCACTCTGAGTTGAAACGGTCAGTAGTCGTCAAGTTTCAGCCAACCACTAGGTTCTCGTACTATGATCGCTCGTTTTTAAGAGGATATGCTCAAAAAGTTACTGATTAATACTTCAACTTCCATGAAGTACCACGAAGAAGTATCTTAAAAGTCTACCACATTATAGGGGTCTCAACACAACAGACGACACATCAATCAGATGCCTGGTCTGTGAGTTATTAGCCTTTTAGTCCCGAAGGCCTAGTTAGATTCCTGCTCGATCCAACCTGATTGTTTCCCATCTTAATCCAAAACTCTAGTGGGGTAAACTCAAAGGGACCATCTCGCTCCAAGATTTCTGTATTCGCTGATGGTTCGTCAAATGGACGTCCTGTGCCCAAGTTATGGCCAAAAGAAAGTAAATAGGTCATAGTGGGCCTGGGTCCGGTCAGACCCGGCCTGGGCCAACCCAGTTCGGGTCAACCCGACGTGATCCCTTGGGTCTGGCCCAACATGCCACGAGGGGCTGCGGAGGGTGCCGCGAGGGCATGAGGCCGCAGGGCGGCTGTCCGGCCGCGGGTCAGTGGTCAGGCCGCGGGCGGTGGTCCGACCGTGCGGTGGGGCAGTCTAACCATAGGGTGGCGGTCCAGCCGCGGGTCGGCGGTCTGACAGTCGGGTGGCGATCCGGTGGCATGGTGGTGGTCCGGTGGCGGGACGGCGGTCAGACGACGGTGCGGCAGTCCGGCCGCAGGGCGGCAGTCCAGCAGCGGGGCGACGGTCCGACCGTGGGGAAGCGGTCCGGCCGCACGGGGGGGGGGGGTGGGGGGGGGGGGGGTGGGGGGGCAGTTAGGCCGCGGGGCGGCGGTCCGGAAGTGGAGTGGCGGTCCGGCCGTGGGGCAGCGGTCGGACCACGGGTCTGAGGTCTGGCCGTAGGGCGGCAGTCCGACCGCGGGTTGGCGGTCCAGCCACAGGGCGGCTACGGCGGCCGCAGAGCGGCGCCGTTGCACTATCACCTTCATCGCGATCAGAGGTGGTTCCAGCCGCCGTTATTTTGCCCCAAACATGAATGGTTGTCATCCTTCTCCATCGTGAATAACACCACAAGATTTGTGGAAGGGTCGTGCCATGTTTTTTTGGCCCGTACCCTCTACGTTTGGTTGGTAGCAAGCGGCTCATCATAAAATGATTCAATGCGAGAGGAAAATGACATTGATAAATTTTTAAACACACCCTTACCTCATTCACTTGATGACATCGACGAGGTCGCAAGGAAGAAGAGGAATCGTTGGGAAAAGATGGACATCGGGGTCGTCGGTGTTTTCCTCGATTATCAGTTTGTGCATCATTGGATATCCTTTGATGATGTTTGGAGAAGAAAACGTCGAAAGAGAGGCATTGCTCGTTGGCATTTTTCGTTGGCATTCTTCATTGGAGTTCTTTATTGGAGAGATTCTCTCCCAAAGATCCTCCTCTCCCCAAATCCACCGAAATGAAATGGTAGCCCCAAAATAATAGTTTATGTGATATATTATGTTTTTTGGCATATAATTGAAATTGGGTTAATTAATCTCATGGGTTGGCATAATTAAAGTGGTGCGTTGGATTAATTATTGTGGAGGAGGGTTGAAACAATTAATATTGGAGGAGTTGAAGAGGCTCTCCCATATTTAATGAGGGAGTTGAGAGTTTTAGGCCTCGGGTGGTCCCCACCACCATAACCTCTCTTGAGAGGTTAAGTTCAGGTGGTCTCCACCACCATAGCCTATCTTGGGAGGTTAAGTTCTGGGGGTCCCTACTTCTCAACTTCCACAAGGAGGTTTTAACAAATGAAATACAAATAAAAGCTACACAACTTTTTATTTTATTTTATTAATTCATGAAAAACCCAAAAACTAACTTACATCCTCCACCAATTGTCTTCAAGGTGAAAGTCTCTTTAAGTGAATACTGGAGTTGTGAGTTCAACGATGCCCTCATAATTCAATTCCAAGCACCGGTTCAAACGTTAGAAAAAAACCGCTCGCACGTTTACTAAAAATACCTGAAAAAATGTTCAGAAATTCATTCCAGGCACTCCGGGCCTCGAAATCACATGCCATCAATTTTTTCGGACTCATAAAATTCCCATTTATTTAAAAAAAATTACATGGAAATTCTGGTTCTTTACATTCTCCCCACCTCTGGGCTCTACATCCCCGTAAGTCACAACTCAAACTAGGTAAACAAGTTGTGGTATTGAGCACGCATCTGAGCCTCCCGCACCCATGTTCTCTCCTAGAGGTTCTCGTACTGCCAGCGAATGTGCACCAGAGGTATCGACCGTCCACGAAGGACCCGCTTTTGTCGATCCTCAAGGTCTACTGGAACCTCTGTAAAAGTTTCCCCATCACCGATGTCCAGCTTGCCATGGTCGATGATGTGAGAAGGCTCGTTCACATATCTTCTCAGGTGGGACACGTGGAAGGCATCGTGCACTTGGTGCAACTGAGGTGGAAGAGCTAAGCGGTATGCCACCGCAATAACTCTATTGAGGACATGAAAAGGTCTGATGAATCTCGAAGATAACTTGCTGCCTAGGCCAAATCTCCTTAGACCTCATCGGGGTGAGACACATAGAAAGATGTAGTCACCATCCTCGAACTCCAAAGGTATTTATATACAATAAACATACAACTTCTTCCTGCTCTGTGCAGTCTTCATCTACTCCTGGATGATCTACACCTTCTCTGTGGAAGCTTATACCATCTCTGGTCTCACTAGTGATGACTCCCCTGGGTCAGTCCAACACAAAGGTGATCTGCAAGGTTGCTTGTACAATGCCTCAAAAGGTGACATCCCAATGGTGGAGTGATATCTGTTGTTTTATATAAACTATACCAAAGGTAAGTGATCCTTCCAACTAACACCAAAGTCGAGGACACAAGCACGCATCATGTCCTCGAGGGTCTGAATGGTCCACTCAGTCTGACCATCCGTCTGAGGATGGAAGGTGGTGCTCAAACGAAGATGTGTCCCGAAAGTCTATTTCAACCCCTTCCATAGCCAGGAAGTAAAACGTGCATCACTATTGGAGACATCACAAGCTCTCTACTGAACCCTTCTCTCTGATCGGTAGGAAGTGGGATGACTTGGTGAGTCGGTCGACGATCACCCAAATCGAGTCATGTCCCCTGGATGTATGTCGAAGTCCTGTCACAAAGTCCATGGATATCCCATCCCACATTGACTCTAGGACCTCTAAAGGATGAACCGAGCCTGCTGGTACCTGATGATCCGCCTTCACTTGCTGTTACGTGAGGCACCGAGAGATAAACTATGCTACTGCTTTCTTCATTCTCGGCCACCAGTGCTATCGTCGAAGATCCTGGTACATCTTCGCCACTCTTGGATGTACTGATAGAGGGGATGTGTGGAAATTACTCAGTGCTTCCTCCTAAAGTGACACTGGTACCATGGTACGTCCTCTGAAGAGGATGAAATGCTCCCCACCTTCAGAAAATCCATCAGGTGCCTCTCCTGTGGATATCTGAGCATGTCGTGCCTCGCAGTCAGCGTCCCCACGTTGCACCTCCTTGACTTGCTGAAGAAGTGTGAGAGTGACTATAAGAGACTGTTGAAAAGATTCTCTATCTCTATCCACAAAGGATATCTGTAAAGCAACCAGCTACTCAGTCGCCTCACTTAGCAGCTGTATACTAGACCTTCTTCTAATTTAATCTACTACAATGTTCCCCATCCGGGGAGTATACACTATCTCGAAGTCCTAGTCCTGAAGAAACTCAAGACAACAATGTTGTCTCAGGTTCAGGTACTTATGAGAGGATATATACCTGAGACTCTTGTTATCAGAGTACACTGTAAAAAGCTCACCCATCAGATAGTGTCACCACATCTTCAAGGTGAAGACCACTGCTGCTAACTACAGGTCATGGGTAATGTAGTTCTGCTAGTGTTGTCTCAGTTGTCGAGAAACATATGCAATAACTACTCAGTCCTATATTAGAACACATCTGAGTCTGTTCCCTGATGTGTCAAGTAGACTACGTACCCTACGCCCTCCTCTGGTAGCCTCAATATGGGGGCACTAGTAAGATGCTTCCTCATCTCTTGAAAACTTTGTTGGCATCTCTCCGACCAAACGAAGGGTTTCCCCTTCTTCGTCAAGGGTGATAGTGGTGCTTCAATTTTGGAGAAATATGGCATAAATCTCTGGTAATATCCATCCAAACCCGAGAAACTATGTACCTATATCACGCTCCTGGGTGGCTCCCATGAAAGTAACGCCTTAATCTTCACTGTATCTATGATAAATCTAGCCTCTGATATGGCATGTCCCAGAAAGTGAAACTCTTGGTTCCAGGACTGGCACTTTGAGAGCTTACCATAAAGCTGGTGCTCTCGGAGTGTGTCCAGTACTACCTGAAAATGATAAGCATGATTCTCTTTAGTAATCGAGTAGATAAGAATGTCGTCGATGAAGACCACTTCCAAGTGATCAAGTTATGGCTGAAAGATCCTGTTCATGAGTCCCATGAACACTTCCGGAGCATTGGTCACGTCGAATGGCATAACTAAGAACTCATAATGGTCATACCGACACCTGATGGTTGTCTTCTACACATCCTCATCTCTTACTATGAGTTGGTGATAGCCTGATCTAAGGTATATCTTTGAGAACCACCGTTCTCCCTTCAACTGATCAAAGATGTCGTCAATCCATGAGAGTGGGTACTTGTTCTTTACAGTCACATGGTTTAGGTGCCTATAGTAAACACAAAGCCTCAAGATTCCATCCACCTTACCGAAGAACAGAATCATGGCTGCCCATGGAGAAACACTGGTCTAGATGAATCCCTTCCCCTGCAAGTCCTCTAACTATACCCGCAACTCAAGATGTTCTGTGGGATCCATTTGATTTTCTTTTGTAGATATGAGTTCCATCGCAGGGTACAATTCAATGTAAAATTCTACCTCTCTGTGAGAAGGTAGACCCAGAACATCATCAGGGAAAACATCTTCATACTAGTCCACCAATACAGGATAGATCAACCTCTCCACATCAACAGATCCAAGGGTAAGGCTAGCCAACTGAGGAGTGATCACCTACACTTTTCCCCGGGTAATTCAATCCTGCTCTATAAAGGCTCCCTTCTCACTAGTGAAGTTAAACCTGGTCCCATCCATGTGGAAACACTGCACCTTGCGCCTAATATAGTCAATCTGAGCATGGACTGTAGATAACCAGTCCATACCTAAGATGATGTCGTAAGTCCTCAAAGCTGCTGCTCAGAGATCCTAGCCAAAGATCTCACCTCTTAGAGTAAGATCAAACTGCTGACACCGGCATGTAATCATCGAATCTACTCTCGTAGGAGTCTCTAGCCGTACGGATCAATCCAACAGCTCCGTCAGGATCTCTGATCTTTGAATGAGGGAAGTGGAAATAAAATAATGACTAACACCTGTTTCTATAAGTACTAAAACTATGGTAGAGTAGACACAGATCATACCTCGTATATTCTCTAGAGCGCCATGATCATAGGCCTCAGCTTCCTGGAGTTGAGCTCTCCCCTGTTCACCTGCTCCCTCCAGTCAGGGTGGACCTCCTAGTGGTAGTGGCAATAATATCTCAAATTGTCTCCCACCGCCAGTTACACGACCATCTCCCCTGCAATGTATGCCTTCTCCCTGTGGACCTCCTCGGTCAAACCACTATCTCTTCCTGGGTGGTATTTCAACCATCTACTGATCATCCGTACGATGGGTTAGACAGTCACAAGCCATTTGACCCTACCTGCCACATGTGGAACACTTCCTGATCCTGGTAAAACATGCTCCGCCTTGGGTACCCCACAAAACCAATCCTAACTCATGCTATCGTCCACCTGTAGGTCTGGTCCACTTGGACCTCTGTGACGTCTTTCAATTGTTAGCTGTAGAAGACACCACTACGTGATGACTGGTAGTGGGTCTCTCTACTGGTGATTGCTCATCAAGGAACTCTCCGCCAAGAGGGAACTCTCTAATACCCCCGCCTATGTCAGGATGCTTAGTGAGATCATCGAAGCCCTGATATCTCGCCTGAGCCCGGACTCGATGGTTCGAGTCCTGATGAAAGGGTACCAAACCATATCTTTGGAGTAGCATGAGAGGTTAGTGAACCTTGCTGAGTACTGAGACACAATCATGTTTCCCTGCTGTAGATGAAGAAGCAGCTATATGTGCGCTGCACGAAGAGTCGTTGGGACAAACTCTTCCCGAAATAGGCTCTCGAAGTCTGCCTAGAGAAGTGTAACCTCATCATGAACCTGAAGCATCAAGATAAAACATCTACCTACTACTTCCTATAGAAGGATAGAAGCAAGGATCACCATGAAATTGGATGGTGTCCCTACGAGTCAGAAGACTCCCACCACAGCCTCAATCCAATCCTCGGCCTCCCGCAGGTCGGTCTCTCCCCTGAACCTGGGTGGCCCTTGGCACTGGAACTCCTGCATCATGATCAATTGGCATGCACCATCTGGTGCTGGGGCTGGTGGAATCGGTGGCCCAATGGGGAGTGGTACCATTGGCGCCTCTACTGTAAAAGGGCCCTGCACCGAGGCGTCGTCACTCGGTGGGCTATCAGTGCGTACAAATCTTGAAACCCTAACCAACTGTCTATGTGGAGGCATCCTGAAACGAAACAGGCGCTCCACACTATATAAGTTATACCTAGTGAGATGACTCAATAGATAATAAAGAAATCTCTTAAAAACACATATGCAATCAGTGTTTTCATGCACTGAGTCAGAAATCAGAAGTTAGGGTCCCGGTGTATGGATATGTCAGCCGCCACACCAACACTGGTTTCCCAAAACTAATAACCATACTCACTAAAATTTACACTATTGCAGTTAAAAAGAAAGATATGAGTCCTAAGTTCTGTGGTAGAACCAACTCCTCTAATACCAATTTGTCACGACCCGTCCCCAGGGCCCATGTCGTGACTACCCCAAGCCCACCTTCTATAGGCCAGGGGATTTCGACTAGCACCAAAGGCGTATTCCCTAAAACTGGGAAGTCATTGCCTTTATAACATGTAACAACACGTAACCAAGCACACAACAAGATAGAAACACAAGTAAATTGAACTATAAACAGAGTGAGTACAGTAAGTAAAAGGGGACATAATACAAGACCAACTTGAAAGTACAAGTACAACTATGATACAATAAAATTTAAGAAAAGGGAAAGTCAGCTACTGGGTCGTCCTCCAAGGTTCCTACCTAAAGGGTAGGTGCAGATCGCCTCCTCAGCACTCCACGTCCACCTGTCACCTCTGTTTACCGACATTCCGTATGGTCCACCTCCACGTACCGTCTAGTCCTGGTACTCTCAGCCTCAGTCAGTGTTGTCTGTCGTCTGCATCCAACACAACAAGGTGCATGCATTGCCCGTGCAGGGGTGAGTATAATGATACTCAGTAGGGACCCCGAGACCCTCTAGGTCTCACTAAATCCATCAAGGATAAATCAAAAAGTATGAAATCAATATATAACCTTACTTAGGTATATGCCCATACATATAACTAAGTTATCAAGTAATCCATATCAATCATGAGGAAATCAAAGAGGTACTGACTCAGATCACACCCGGATTTATTCAAGGGGTATTATCAAGTAACATTTCTAGTCACAACGTTGAACACCTCAGATGATGGATAAATCCACCTCTATCAAGTATAGTGGGCCTGTCGTGTCACACAGAGGATCTTCCTACTATCC
Organism: Viscum album; assembly: GCA_963277665.1. Taxonomy (NCBI): domain Eukaryota; kingdom Viridiplantae; phylum Streptophyta; class Magnoliopsida; order Santalales; family Viscaceae; genus Viscum; species Viscum album. The sequence goes on from OY728147.1 coordinate 277,967,555, forward strand.
TTGGACTGCTGAGGTACTCCTCCCGTCAAGTACTGTGGGTCTGCCGAGTCACCAAGGCGCTCCCCATCGTGGATCGGTCGCATCACCAAGGCACTCCCCCTCATGGCCTGTAGAGGTAATCCTTCTGTCGAGTATCGTAGGTCTACCACGTAACCAAGGTGCTCCCCACCATGGGTTTGTCGCATCACCCAGGCACTCCCCACTAGGCCTGTTAGGTCACTTCGAGTCGAAACGGTCAGCAGTTGTAATGTCTCAGCTAGGCACTGTGTTCTCATACTATGCTCACTCGTCTCTGGTAGGATCCCATCCATAAGATACTATTCTATACTCTAACTGCCACTAAGTCCCACGAAGAAGTATATCAATGGTCTGCCACGCCATAGGGGTCTCAACGCAATAGAAGACACTTCAATCAGACGCCCAGTCTGTAAGTTATTAGCCTTTTAGTCCCGGGGCCCAGTTGGATTCATGCTCGATCCAACCTGACCATTCCCAATCTTAATCTAAAAATCTAGTGGGGTAAACTAAAAGGTACCGTCTCTCTTTAAGATTTCATATGCCACTAACAGTTTTTCAAATGGACGTCTGGTGCCAAAGTAATGGAAAAAAGAAAGTAAATGGGTCGTAGTGGGCCTGGGTCTCGTCCGACCCGGTCGGACCAACCTGGCATGACCCGGCCTGACCCGCTGGGTCTGGCTCGGTCCGCAGGGTTTCCTGGATCGGTAGTCATCCCGGACTGCTAAGTTCATCCCCATAGGCCACGAGGGGCTGCAGAGGGTGCCACGAGGGCGCGAGGCCCTGGGGCGGCAGTCCGGCCTTGGGCGGCGGTCCGTTCACGGGGTGGCAGTTCGGCCGCGCATGGGGGTAGTCCAGCTGTGGGGCGACGGTTCAGCAGTGGGTCAGCAGTCCGGTCAAGGGGCGGTGGTCAGGCCGCAGGTCAGCAGTTCGGCCATGGGGCGACGATGATGGCTGTGGGGCGGTGTCGTTGCGTCGTCGCCTTCGTCACGACCCGCGGTGGTGCCGCCCGCCTTTCTCATGCCCCAACCATGGATGGTTGCCATCCTCCTCCATCGCGAAGAACACCACAAGATTTGTGGAAGGGCCGGTCCATGTTTTTTTGTCCCGTACCCTTTGCGTTAGGGTGGTATCAAGCGGCTTATCATAAAATGTTTCAATACGATGGGAAAATGGCATTAATCAATTTTTAAACATACCCCTATCTCATTCTCTTGATGATGTCGACGAGGTCGCAAGGAAGAAGATGAATCATATGGAAAATATGGATGTCAGTGTCGTCAGTGTTTTCTTTGATTGTCGGTTCATGCATCGTTGGACATCCTTTGACAGAGTTTAGAGAAGAAAACATCGAAGGAGAGGCGTTCTTCGTTTGCGTTCTTCATTGGCGTTCTTCGTTGGCATTCTTCATTGGAGTGCTTTTCTCCCAAAGATCCTACTCTCCCAAAATCCACCAAAATTAAATGGTACCCCCAAAATCATAGATTATGTGATCTATTATGTTTGTTGGGATTTAATTCAAATTGGGTTAATTAATCTCATAGGTTGGCATAATTAAAGTGGTGCATTGGCTTAATTATTGTGGAGGAGGGTTGACTCAATTAATATTGTAGGATTTGAAGAGGTTCACCCACATTTAATGAGGGAGTTGAGAGGTTGAGGCCTCGGGTGGTCCCCACCACCATAACCTCTCATGGGAGGTTAGGACCGGGTGGTCCCCACCACCATAACCTCTCATTAGAGGTTAAGGTCTGGTGGTCCCCACTTCTCAACTTCCACATGGAGGTTTTAACAAATAAAATAAAAATAAAATCTACACAACTTTATTTTTATTTTATTCATTCATGAAAAACCCAAAAACTAATTTCCACCCTCAACCAACTACCATCAAGGTGAAAGCCTTTTTAATCGAATACTGGTGCTATGAGTTCAACGGTGCCCTCATATTTCAATTCCGAACACCATTTCAAAAGTTAGAAAAAAACCTGCTCGCGCGTTTACTGAACGTACCCGATAAAAAGTTCAGAAATTCATTCCAGGCACTCCAAGCCTCAGAATCATTTGTCATCAATTTTTTCAGACTTTTAAACTTCCCATTAATTTTAAAAATAATTACATGGAAATTACAAGTCTTTATAAGGTTTGAAAAAGGGAGTAAACTTTCTCCATGTTTCATTTATTCTTTTGAAATTTTGGGGTGAGTTAGTGTGGTGGAATATTATTTAGTATTATGACCAAAACTGGACAGGTTCCATGATGTCATCCACTTTTCCCATCTTCATTGGTATCTTCACAATGACTCCTATATCATTGACTGGTGAGAATTAGATATTGAGGATGAAATGTTGTTCATGGAGAAACCACTTGAGATTTAGTATCATTGAGAGAGGGTTCTATATAGATGATCTATCACCTTGGTTCATTTGTTATGGAGGCCTATTGGCTAGGAGGAGAGTACTTGGGAGTATAAGATGCAGATGCGTGTCTAGTTTCTTGAGATGTAATGTGTTCTTTCAATGTTTTGATTTTTCCTTGATGATGTGAAATTTGAATCTTGATACTTTATGAGATATGAATTATTCCTATTCTTTTGGCATGGGTTAATAATAATAGTATATGAATTTTGGTACACCCTTTACTAATAAAGATTAATTAGGATTATGACATGTTTTAAAATTGTTTTATCAAGTTAGTGTCACCTAAAGATGAATCTATTTTGATATGTTATGTGGGTTTAATTGATTTTTATGCTTGGGGAAGTGTTTCATGATGGTTGAAGAGTTCGTTTTTTTAGGTTAGATAGATATTGAAATTCAAGTGATGATGGCCTTGTGGAAGAGATGTGGCTTGTGGCTGGTATGAGGTATTTTGGTGTTGTTCCTGGTGGTGAAATCATGATGTTATTATGTGGGGGTATTTTGTGGATGTTTTTTCTTGGATCAATGTGTTTGGTTGGTGGTATCATTTGGAGTGTAATGATATCCCTAATAGATATCTCATAGGGTAGTTTTTCACATAATCTACATTATTTCTGGATTTGTTTTTGATTCTCAAGAATTAGAATTGTTTGAGAGGTAACTAATTTAGTGGTTCATGCCTTCTTGGCCCATTACATTGTTGTTTTGAGAGTTTTTTGTTTTCAGAGGAGGTTCTAGGTGGGTTCCATAGACTTTTGGGATGAAATTATATTGTAGAAGTAAGTTCATAACATTAATATATATATATATATATTCATGTTCTAAGAGGCTAATTTGTGGATAAGAGGATGAAAATCCACAACTTCTATTTTATATGTGGGTTTTGTTCTTAATGAACTCACTATGAGAAAGGAAAATTCATAATGTGAATTAAATCAAGGCTGAGGTGCCATGAAAACTTGAGGATGTTCATTGGGTTTTTTTTATCTTAAATAGTTCATGGATTAAACTATATTCACAACTTGAATTTTAGGTCCCCTAAAAAATCATGACATGAATAAGGGTTTTACACCAGGAATGTTCCAACGTCCAAGTTTCTTATAAATTTGAGGGGAAGGGGGGGGGGTTAGTTTTACCGTATTAATCTCTTGTCCTTCTAAATTTTGGGAAACTGAATTTGTTTTTAGGAGATATTATAGCCCCTTTAATTCTTTATTGATCCTTGCTTACTAAAATTTGATCATTTGAAATCCCCTGTGAGTTTTCCTCCATCTTTCAATGTTTCCTTTAATTTTTATTTCAGGGATTTGTTATGCGGGTTATTTTTTCTACTCTAGGAAGAATTTGGGTTGTGTTTTTTATCCCTTAATGTGATCCCAGTTGATCTATGGTTTCCTTGTGCAGTTGTGGTTTTCTTGTTTTTTATCCTTTCCCTTATTTTGTTTGTAAAATTGGAAGGCTTCTTCAAGGTAGGGGATTCACATTTCATCCCTATTGATGTTTATGTGTGTGGATTATATGATTTTCCTTCGATTTGGTGGATATTAAGGGTCATATTAACATAGGTAATGAATTTTATAAATCTATAATTTATGGGAATGGGGATAAATCACATGTTTTACTGATTTTATAATATTCCTGAAGAGATTATTCATGCTTGTTGAAAATTTTAAAAATAACTGATGTTGGGATATTTTTTTGTACTATAGTTGATATATATGTGAGATCCTCCCTATGTGGATTTTTGATTCCACCCTAAATAAAGGGCTGATAATGTATATATGGATAAATAATTGCTTCTGATGGAAATCTAAAATTGATTGAAAATACCCATGATAAATAATGAAGTTAGGTAATGTATTCCATTGTATCTAATTTATGAAAGACGAGATGTGATTCTATGCATGGTTATGATTATTTTGTTGCCTTATGTGATGTGGGATATGGTGCGATGATGGTATTTACTTACTAGGTTGTGAAATAAGTGGGGTAGTGATGTGATGGTTGATTTGGATGGGATGAGATGTGGATAATTTTGAAGTGGTTGTGTTGTGTGTATGTTTTGATGTGTAGTGGTATCATTGTGTGGTGGTTGTGATGTATGGTGGTTGATATGTGTGGTTTTTGTGTTGAGAGGGATTAGCTGATGTGGTGTGGTAGAAATGATTGATGCGAGATGGGTGAGTTGTGTGGAATGGTTGTGATAATTTCCCAGTTAGCCAGGGAATAAATTGTAATGTTGATAATGGGATCTTATGGGTTTGTAAATGAATAAGAATATGTTTTAATTAATGTGTGGTAATTAGATAAAATTAGTTGAATGATTAATGAAAGGGATTTCTTAATATGAATGAAATGTACTTTTAAATGTGAGTTAGTGAAGACTTGTTAAATATAGAAAATGGTGGAACCTATAATTGAAAGTGAAATTGTGTGGTTGTGTGGACTGATTATGTGATTTGATGCAATTTATCTTAGAGACAATTGTGATAGATTTTTTGTTGTGAAATGATATTGTTGTGGTGTATGTAAGTGTATTTAATGAGTACTCATATGTTGGGTATTTTGTGCTTTCTCTGTATCATGTATTTTATGTTCTTTATATACACCCTATACCCTAGTTAGATAACCTTACCAATTCAAAAAGGTTTTGGGTTATAGGTGTTTTTCCTATCATCCAGATAGTGGTGATATGGATGGATAGGTACCTCGTATCACCCACTCTTCCTTCAGTAGTAATGATATAGGTTAGTGTTAGATATTACCAATGATGATATAAGTTAGTCTTGGAGATTACCCAGTGGTGATGATGATATGATATATGGTTGTGTCATTCATAGTGGGAGGAGGTAATGAGGTTTGTAAGAACCCTAACTATAGTACCATAGAGATAATGTCTATTTAAATATAATGGTAAAAGTATAGAGGATCCAATAGTTTAATAGCCTTAGGAAGACCAGATACGTGATAGAGTTTTATATTACATTGAAAAATAATTAAATATCATTAGAAAACATGAAAACATTAGTATTCTCCTTGAGACCCTTTTATCATATGTTCCTGGATTCCTAGGGAAAAGAAAAATAATATAATCGGGAGAGATCATACACTTAGTAAGTGTTAGGGTATAATGAAATCAATTATAAATAAGGCATTATGTCCTGAATAAATAAATTGAGTTATACCATATCAAAAGAAACTGCAAGAATAAATAAATGAATGTCAATCATAACAATACATATGTTATTGGAAAATAATAAATGATCAAATAGAGATAGGAATGTAGTGTTCTAGGAATCATAAACATACAATCAAGGCCTTGTTCCATGAAATATTACATAAGGGGTAAGGACTCTCCCATTATCATATCTTTATTATCTAATTGAGACCTACCCGTGCACAAAGAGGCTATATAATTTTGGGACCCACCCATCACATAATAGCCTAATTTATTCCATAAAATATAAAATTATTACCTGAATTAATATTCAAGGGAAGACCAATATAGGCACATAGAACAATTTCTCAATGAGGCATATCATATAATATTTTCCCATATAGAAGCAAGAATTATATAGTATGAAATTATTTTTCCTCTAATCTTAGAATCAATAATGATATATGAATTTTACAATGTATGATATCAATGAAATGATATATAAATCCTTTATAATTGTTTTTAGGTAGAATGTATGTCATCCAAGCATATCCCCTAGGAGTTTCGAACAAGTTATATAACAAGTCCCATTATCGTGTACCAAGTGCTGATTGGGTAAATATCAATGCTCCCTTTTCAGGGTTATTACCCCTACGTACAACTGTTATATATATACACCCACTTATAGCATATACACATGGATTTATTTTCTTAGAAAACCATACAAACATTACATCACAAAAATTTTATGATGGTTCTATGGTTACGAGATAGTTCAAGCAATATAACGACTTATAAAATGGCTAAAATGATAGGGAGTCAGTAATCTATCATCTAGAATTATTTAATTAGATAATAATAACAAGTAATTAAAATTATTTTTTTAATATTATTAGGAGTGTTGAAAGTATATATTATAGAATAATTTTAATTAAAAATTAAAGGGGATGATTAAAGAAACCCTTACCTCCCTTAAGCTTCTTAGCTTTGAGATGAACCTTCAGACCAAAAAAACTCTTCAAGATTGAAGAGAGAGAAACGAAAGATACTCCTACCGAGGTATATTACGAGATAAATTCTAATTGGGTGTGAGATAATTGTAATAGGGGTGGGTATTTATAGTTTAGGAGGGATGGTGTTAAGGGGTTAAATAATGATTATTTTTCCATTAAGGCCAACCAATTTTGGGTGGTGTTAATTCCAACATTTTTGGTTGAATATTAATATCATCAAGGAATTTAAGGTCATGTGATAAATAAATCACAAAATATTTTTTTCTATTTTCTAAATATATTTTGATAAATAATAATGATTAATAAATTTGAAAATTTCATCAAAATTATAGTATTTACCTTTCAATTGCACAATATTTTTCTTCCATAATTTTATTTCAGACATATTTTAATTTGTGAGTGGATTGCACACTGATATATATAAATTTTTAATTTGATTAATGAAATATAGATCCAAATTTTGAGGTGTGATACGTGTCCATAAAGAAAACGCCATCGTGGATATGACTATATGGTTCCCACTACAATAATTCAGTACTCACATTTTCCCCCGTTATTGTATTTTCTTAGAATATTGAATGTTGTTAGATGAATTTATTTTGATCATTTATTGTAACTAGAGAAACATATAATTTGAAACTTATCATGGTCAAAAGCAAATGCGAATTCAATGTATCCAGATTTAATGAATATACCAAACTGGAAATATTTTCTATAGTGATTTGACCATAAATAATAAAATAAATTGTGCATGAGGCTGAAATTTTGATTGTGAAATTAAAAGTCATTTGGAAGAAATTCCACCAAAGACGACATTCCAAAATTCATTCATTAAGGTACCCAAAAACAAATGGGTGTTTTTTTATTGAATATAGATAGTCTGTTAGGACAGAATTATTTTCCATATTGATTAGACCATATCAACTTCAATACGTGGGAAAATAAATTAGAATTTTGTGGAAAAATAGAGAATAATTGGAAAAATAACTTTACTATAAAAAAGTCCAGATGTGGTTATTTATTTATCCACAAACATGTATAACATTAGAGGATAAAATTTAATCAAATGTATTATTAATGGATGAAGATTAATTTTAATAATATAGTACTCACAGGTTTTTAATAAATTAATTATTATATATTAAAATAAATATCAAATAAAATATAAAATTATAATACAAATAAAATAGTTTTAAATGTAAAATTTAAATTATTTTTTGAATGAAAAATAATAAAATATATTTTAAAGGCCTCAGTTGTTACATCCTCATCCCTTTATTAAATTTAATGCTCAAAATTTAGTTTTTTTCCTCATAGTGAACAAAGTGGGTACTTCAATATCATTAATCTTTCAGGTTCCCATGTTGCCACTTCTATCTTTTGATTTCTCCATAAAATTTTTATGAGGTGGTTTTATTAGTCCTCAATAATTTATCTATAGTGGGAAGAATCTTGACTGGGTCCTCAATATAAGAAAGATCAGTTTTGGGATCCATCCCATTTCTGGGGAGTAAATGAGTTGGGTCCTGGGTGTATTTTCATTTTATTGATATATATAAGAATCCATGAACCTTATAGATGTTGGGTGGGAAGGCTAAATTATAAGCTATAACTTCAATGATATGTGTGTTTTTAAATGGACCTATTCACCTTGGACCTAACTTTTCCTTCTTCCAAAACCTCCTCACCCATTCCTACAATGATGCTTTCAAGAATACGTGATCACCTATTTAGAATTCCATGTCTCTACTTCAGTTATCAGCATATATTTTCTGTCTTCTATGAGGTTTTTTGATATGATTCTGAATTTCTATCACCTTCTCAGTTATCTCTTCAACATTTTTTGGACTCACTAGCTTCCTCTCTCCAACCTCATCCTAGTAGGTTGGAGTACAATATATTTTCCCACATAAGGCATTATATAAAACAATTTTTATTCTTTAATGTAAGATATTAATATATGAAAATTACACTAATGTTAAGTACTGGTCTTATATTCTGTGGAAGTCAATTGAAATGACCTCATCATATCATCTAAGGTTTAGATATCCCTTTTACTCCACCCACTTGTTTGAGGATGATCTTCTATACTAAAAAAAATAATGTTTAATGCATTTTATATACTTTTAAAAAATTTGTATATGAAGAAATAATCACAATAAAAAACAATTGATAATGGTTCACCATTATTTATAACATATTTATTGATATAAATATGAGAAAGATGTTCGATCGGTATATCCTCTCTTATTTTAGGATAATATGTAGATTAGGTAAAGTGATCAATAATGAACCATATTTTGACACCCACCAGGCCACTGTTATGTATTCTTTTGATTTATATTTATCCTTGATTGGGTTCATATAGTTTAAATGTGATGAAGGTAAAAATTTGGAGTTTTTTTGGAGATAGACCAAGGCACACAATTAGTGCATGGTTTGTGTAAATCATGTGTCAACCATGTGAGGGGTAAAAAATTTTGATAGTGTGATTTCACATGACTTTAGAACGGTTTTTTAAACCATGTGGCGCCATAGATAAAACCACGAGGCTTGTCTTGGGTAGATAGTGACACCCACGTAGTTGTCACTTGGTTTTTGTAACTGTGTAGGAAAAAAATGTGTTCCCGTCAAGATGATTAATAATGGGAAAATTTCAAAATTTCCCCTATCATGTTTTTAGATTTTGGCCATCATTTTTCCTCATCCAATGGGTGTATCCCTCCTCCATGGGATTTAAATCTCCCCCTCCTTCCTTGATGGATTACCTCATGAATCACTGGTGTTTTTCTTGAGGTAAATTTCCATCCCCTAGATTTATTATTATTTTTTGTATGTGTGGAACCTTATGGGTAGTGTTTTTTGAATATATTTTTTTAAAGGGGTTTTGGTTCAATTTATTATGTATTAAGTTTTTGAGTCTTTGTTATACCTCTTCTGGGAGGCCTTCCCCAATGGCGATGGTTTTTAGACCAAATGCAAGGTAGATGTATCTATTTAAGTGTATTATTCATGGAATAATATTAAATTTATATTTATATTTTGTCTTTTAAAATTTCCATTTATATAATTTATGGTTTTATCATATTCCATGTTTAATGTTTTTCAAGGATTGGATTAGCAATATTGTTGTTTAAAGTTGGGTTTTCCAAGTGGGTGTGTCTTGTTTGCCCACTAAGTGTTTCATAAAATGAATTAATTTTTTTTTATGATTTTATATGTATTTATAAAGTGTTTTTGGAAATAAGTTTTACTTGGGAAGGGTGTTTTGTTAAATTGGGTATTTTTTATTATGTAACGACTCATGTTGTGGCTTGATTGATTTGGAAACATTCTTGTGGGGTGTTGGATTGGAGTAGAACATGGGTTAACTAGGGTGTGGGTGAGGGGTTTTCTTGAGGGACCATGTGAGGATTCATAGGGAAGACTATATGAGATTCTATATTGGTCTCATTGAGGGATCATGAGGTCCTTTTGAGGGGAAGACTGATATAGCTTCCATTTCATAGATAGTTATCATACTTGTTTACTCACTCATGATAGCCTTGATAGTTTGACCCTTAGGTGAACATTACTCATACTATATTTATTTCTATGGTTTAAGCATTTTGTTAGTTTCATTTTAATGTGATGATATTTATTACGCCCAATTTTTCATTTTATATTAATATGTTCATATGATGTTGTGATTAAGATCATCTTTATTTTTCATTTTTTGGATATGTTTGAGAATTTTTTCCTTAAGGCTTTGTTTGTTTATTCCATTCATGTTTGAATTTTTCTGTAAATCCAATCTTTGTTTTAAAAAAGGAAAATAAAAGGGTTTTTAAATGTTTACTTGGAATTGGTTTTTTAAGTGGTTTAGTTTTGATTTTTTTTCAAACTAGTCATGGGATTTCATGTGTAAAGGGATAAATATATTTATGGTGGTATTATTCTGGGCTTCATACCTCAAACCCTACTGGGGACCTTTTTTGGTGATTTTAGATTTTTTTTACCGGAAAAAATTAGAGGAAAGGGAACCTTGTTATTATGTGTTTCTTCTTGATTTCCACTATCTAGTGTTTTGTGAAGAAGACATGGACTCATAGAGATGGAATCATGTGGAGTCATTTTTTTTTATTTTGTACTCATTGGGTTGTTCTTTGTACTTGTTTAGAATTGTATCTTTTTGTGAGTTTGGGTTTGATCTTGAGTTACAATGTTTGTTTATATGTCCTTTTATGACATGTTTGTCCTGTGACGTGTGTTTTGGTTTATGGTACCTATTTACCTAATTTTACTGAGTTAGATTATACATGTGGACATATCATTTAATGGATGGGTCATATGAGTTTAATTGTAGAGAAATAATTTTCATGTTGTAGTTGGTTATGATTCGTGCTTTTCGCCATCCCATAGCAATCAAGAATATGCTTCAGGATGTGTAGCAGGCCAACTAAGGTGATGAGTTGGGTCAAACTGGGTTGGTTCATTACAAAATGGTATTAGAGATGTTGTTTTTTGAGAGTCTTTGGATTTTTGGAGTTAGAGACACAAGGAATCAAGAATAGGAATCAGGGAGTTCGTAGCCATATCTTATTCATGCCAAAGCTCAAGTTTCCATGGGTGGTTTAATATTATAGTTAGGTTTTGATCCCAGTTATGTGTTTTTAATGATACCTAAAGTTGTTTCCCAATTGGTGGAAAGTACTAGGTTAATCTTGAGTGATGGTTGAGTATTGTAGGTGAAATAAGGTATTTTATAGGAGTCTCATGGTTAGTGCACATTATTAGTGGTAACCATGCACAATCCATGAGGATTTTCCTCTAGCTCCAGTGACACCACCACAATTGGCACATAGTTTACTGAACCGTAAGGTTATACCATACACTATGAGAAATGGTTGAAATTTTATATATTTTTATATAGTTCCCATTTTTTTTCTTTTTGATGTTATTTTTCTGTTGGCCAATTATGATAGTTTTTTAATATGACCATTGGAAACAATACTCTTAATAATAATTTTAACGTCATAATTAGTATTATAAATAGAAATTATAGTGATTAATTAATACAAAAATAATACTCAATGGAATCCTCCAGTAGAGTCATGTAATACGATTCAAATTTGTTTGTACTTGGGGTGGAGGTAGTGTCTCTAGTATTCCCTCTTGACCAATACCATGTCGATCTTCAAAAATTTGAGCTTGAACGAAATCACCTACCAGAGAAGTTCATGTAACTGTAGATTACCACTCGGGTGATGTTTTCCTAGCCGCCTCAAGAATCTATAACCTTCACACACCTCAAAATTATGTTGTATGCTGGTATTATAAGGGTTTATGTGTCAAGGACATAGTTACTTAATGTGTAATCCCTTTGTATATTTTTTTATTTCATTATTTCTGTTTTAAGAATAGTATTGCTTAAAAATTGAGATGAAATTTGATAAATTGATTTTTTGGTTAAAAATTATACTTTTCAGAAAGATATAAATTATTATATTTAACTAATATTGTATTAATAACGTTTATTATAATTAAATAGTGTTATAAAACGCTAATTTTTATTTATAAATTATAAAATAATTATTTTAGGTATCGAAAATTTTACTATGTATTTTATTATGCATTTTCTGTCTGTTATTATTTTTAATAGTTAAGTATTTTTATAGTGAAAAGTAAAATTTCTCATATTTATTGTATTATTATGGAAAAATTTATTTCATTTTTGAAATCATAATGTTGATATTAGGTTATATTTAATTAATGATAATTTTATAAAATGCTTTTTTTTTGTGAATAGTAAAAATACAGTATGAGTTTTTCAGAATGTTTAATGAAATCATAATGATGTAATAATTAATATAAAAATTATGGTTGAATATTTTGTATTAAAATATAATAATTGTTTTCCCAAGTGGAAAATAACATGGTAAAATACCATTGGGAATCCCGTGGTTTTGTTAATACCACTACTATGGTGTCCAAGGAAATTAATAAAAGACTCACTCACAGTTGCTATAAATACCAACCAATTTATTTATTTACAAACATTATAAGTTCATTATACATGAATATATGATATTGTTACCAAAAAAGGAGTCCTACCAATGTTTTTCATGCCACCAAGGTCCCAATCTTCAAGTTTTATGTGTCACTCTTTAGGGTAAGGGAAACTCATCCTCTCTTTTCTTTTCAGGTTCCCTTTTTATGTGGTATGTCTTTCAAATTTTCATACTAGGTTCTTTTATACATTTTATTCTATCCATTTACTATATTAGGAGTCTTTTATGAGTGATTTAACTTTGTCCCTTATTTTTTTAATGTTTTCTAAAACCACATTTTATATCCATTATGCTGTCATTTTTTCTTCTAAACATTTCTCTTTTTTGAAAGAAATTATTTTGTTTTATTTTTTAATACCCAAAAATCTTTCTTCTACAAGGGTATTCATATAGATGTCAAAATGATATATTTAATTATATAATTGATGTAAATGCTACCTGCCTTCCTTTTCAACGGGTTTAAAATGACAAAAGGATATTGTTTTTAAGCACTTTCTAAAACACCATGATTTTGATATAAAAAAATTATTTTATTATCCATGGGTTATTTATGAAATTTTTTATTATGATATTTGTAGAACATATTAATTAATTCATATTACGGGCACACCCTAATATCACACCAATTCATTGGGAAAAGAATTTAATCTCTAGATTGGACATGTTTTATGATTCCTTTGTGAATAACCTTTGTAATTTTTATGACACCTTGGTGAGCAGCCTTGGTGGTATGCTTACGAATGACTCAATTAAATGTTATAACAACATTTATATGTTATTTATAATGATTTTTTCATTATTAAATACCTATTTTACCATTTCTTAGGCCTTTATGATATTCCTTAAGTTCTTATCAATAATTATCACGATCACAAGTAAACGGTTTCCCTTGAGGGCCTTATGCTCACCCTTTCCTTTGATGCATGTCCCCAAGTTATGAGATGAAGTAATTAAAATTAGTATGAACCTATGATAAAAACTTTAAATATGATTATAATAATTTATTTTCATGTTTTCATGTGTTATGTTCTTTTTTACAAGACACTATACTTGAAAAGATCATCTAATTGTGAAGTTCTATGTAAAGTTCTCTGTAAAGTTTATTTAATAAAAGGTAGGATTCAATAGTTTCTATAAAAGGATGGTTTAGTTATTTTGGTAAATTTGGATTTAAAAAATTTAAGAATAACATTAGGGATAAGTTTAGATATATGAAATATATCTTTTATGTTGGTGAAATATTAACTAATAAGTTTCCAAACAAATAAATCCATGTTTGGATATGAATAAGTGGATGTGGATCTTGCACAGATGTATCTGGGGGAAAACGAGGAAATAGAACTTTTATCTTGACTCAAATGGGAATAGGGGAACAAAAATGGGCTTTACTGAACTCCTAGTTTGACACTCTGATGGGATATTTTTGGTTATTCATAATCATTTTAAGAACCATTTTGAAGGATTTATACAAATTTTTTTAATGAATACCATTTTTAAGTATGATGTTATACAACATAACATTTACCTTTGAATTACAAGATTATTAAATGAATCAAATTTCTCACTATAGTTTTATTATTTTACAAAATAGTCGGAAATAGGAGAAACCATGTTAATGGAGAGCACAATAGACTTGGCACTGAAATAATTATGATGGAATCCAGAATGTAAAATTTCACAAGAATGAAGAATCAACTGACTCAAGTTGTGGGAAATAACATGAATCAAGCAAAGATATCATATTCTCCTCTAATGGAAAAAATTTATATTGAGTCCTTTAGGTTTCAATTACCACCATCTTTTAGTGGATCTAATGACCCATGAATTGCTGAAAAATGGATAAGTTTTATTGAAAAGATCTTTTATGTACTTTATTGTTCAGAAAAAGTGAAAGTAACACTGACTATGTACCACTTAGAGTGAGATGAATAAAAATGGTAGAAAATTATTAGAAACAGGAGTCCAAGAGGGGATATTGAATCTTTGGTGTGAGAAGAGTTTAGGGTATTATTATTTAATAAGTATTTCACTCATTCAATGAGAAATAAAATGGAGAAATAATTCCTAGAGCTGAAGAATAAGGAGAATGAATATGTGGTAAGCGATGAGATGACCTTAAAAAGACTTTCTAGACACCACCATATTTCTCATGGATCCTAATGGGAATTTTGATTGATTATTCAGTGGACTAAGACCTCATCTACAGAAAAATATTTCCAACTGAGGCTATGAAAACTGTGAGGAGATCATGAGACGTGATATGAAAGTGGAACTGGAGTTCAAAGAGACACATTGGTTCCATATATTGAATGAAAATAAAAGATATTTGGAGTCAACATTGGGGAGGGTATTTGATCAAGGAATAATAGAAAATAAAGTGAAAATTTCCACATAAAACAAATACGAGAAGAAGGATTCATGGAACATCTTGCATGGGAGGTAAAAATGTTACAATTATAGAAGAGAAGGACATATTTCATAGAACAGTCATAGTGATGTAAAGACTCAACTTCTCAGCATGAAAAACAAATGAAATATGGTGTAGGCCCTACCCGAAGTCCAATAATTTATGTGTGGAAACCATGGGAACTTTTCCATTCACTATCCAAATATGAGGGCAGTGGAGGGGGATCATCATCAACCTCATCATAGTCCAATAGAGTAAGTTAATTATTTTGATATCACAATGGATAAAGTTGAAGCTCAAAATGATGTGGTGGAAGGTAATCTTGTTTTTATCTTAAATATAGAAATTAATTTTTTGATTATGGTTTTACACATTTCTATAGTTACACTATGTTTGAAAAGAACATAGAATCGAATGTTGAACTTCTAGATGTAGAAATATTTTTCAAGACTCCTGGATAGATTATCCAAGCATCAAATGTGTATAAAAACTATAGTATTAGCTTTGGTGAGCAAAAACTTATTCAAAATCTAGTATTCATTACCATGATGGAATTTGAAATTATACTTGGGATGGAATATTTGTCAAAGAATAATACTAAGATAAACTATAGAAGCATGTAAATATCTATAGTATTGAATGGACAACTGAAATTTGTTTTCAAATGAGAAATATCGTGACCTGAATTTTGTCTAGAAGCACCACCCAATCCTTGTTTATGGAAATGATCAATGAAAATGGAGAAGTAAATGAAAGTATACAAATAGAAAATGTCCCCATCATTTAAGAAAACACTGATGTATTTCCCAAGGAGTTACTTGGACCTCCCACAGAAAGAGAGGTAGAGTTCTCCATTGAACTTATTCCTAGATCCAAGATGATATAAAATATAGGTATAGAATGGAAAATGTGGAGTTGGTGGAATTAAAGAAGTATCTCCAAGATATTTTGGAGAAGGGGTTTATCTGAAAAATAGTGTCTCCTTATAGATCACACGTTATCTATGTGAAGAATAAGTAAGGATCAATGTGGTTATGCATTGATTATATATAACTTTATGAGATCACATTTAAGAACAAGTACCCTCTTCCAATAATTTATGATTTATTTGACCAGATTTGTGTGGCTCAATTATTCTCGAGGATTGATCTTCATTCTGGTTATCATTAGTTGAGGGTGAAGAAATAAGATATTCAAAAGGCTAATTTATTATCAAGATATGGTCATTATGTGTTTGTTGTTATGCCCTTCGGCTTGACTAATGGTCCTGCTATTTTTATGGATTTGATGAATAGAGTCTTTAAGGACTACCTTTATAGCTTTATGATAGTTTTTACTAATGATATTATGATATATTACAATATTTAAGAGATTCATGATGATCATATAAGTGCTATTTTGCAAAATATGGGGACATAGAGGCTATTTAGAAAGTTAAAAAAAATGTGAATTCTGGTTAAAAAATGTTTCTTTATTCGTGTATATTATAACCAACGAATGAATTTTAGTTGTTCCTACCAAGACAAAGGTTGTAGAGGAGTGTCCTCAACTGACAAAAATAACTGATATTCATAGTTTCCTTGGGTTATAAAGATATTATAAGAGGTTTGTGAAATAAAATTCATGACGTTCTAATATACTAACCAAGTTAATTCTAAAGGGGTTCAATTTTATCTGGACAAAGGAGTGTGAAGAAATTTTCCAAGAGTTGAAGAAGATATTAGTTACTACACCCGTATTAACTAAACCCTCTATGGAAGAAAGATTCATTATTTTTAGCAATGCATATCTAAAAGTGATTGGGTGAATCCTCATTAAAAGTGACAAGGTGATTGCTTGCGCATCTCTATAGTTGAAGCCTCATGAGAAGAACTATCCTATAAAATATATGGAGCTGGCTACTATTGCATTTTCATTTATGAATTTGTGGCACTATATTTATGGGGAAGATGTGATATATACACAGACCATCAATGTTTGAAGTATACATTCACAAAAAAAGAATTGAACATGAGATAGAGTATATGGTTGGAAAATCATGAAGACTATGATCGTTGAATTCATTGTTACCCCAGAAAAGCAAATAAAGTCATTGATGCATTAAGTAGGAAAGAAACTATTGTGGTGGAAATGATGAGGATTCAAGGATATCCATTGATAAAAGACCTAGTAAAACTAGATACGAGAATCATAAGGAAAGGAACATCATCAATCCTATCCCAAATAGTTTATCAACTGTCATTAGTAGATAACATTAAGAAATGTCAAAGAGAAAATCCTTTGTTGTAGATAAAGATAGAGACTGTGAAGAATGGTATGTTTCCTTAGTTTAATACTAATCAAGATGATGTACATAAATTTCACACATGGATATGTGTTCCATCTATTCTGGAAATAAATAATGATATGATGGATGAAGCTCATAGATCTACTTTCTCTATATATTCTGGAAGCACAGAAATTTATATGGACATTCATGGTCATTACTGATAAGATAACATGAAAAGTTAAATTGCTGACTAGACAATAAGGTGCATGGTGTGTCAACCAGTAAAGGTATAGTGACAACTTGATAAAGGGTCATTACAACCAATTCCCATACCATAATTGAAGTGGGACAATATCACCATCGACTTTGTCACTAGTCTCCCGAAAACATTCATAGGAAACAATACAATATGGGTTATAGTGAACTTACTCAACAAAACTACCAATTTTATCTTTATTTTGGAAGATTTATCTCTTTAACAAATCACCAACATATATAGGAAGAAATTGGTAAGGATTCATAGAGTTCCAATTTCTATCGTATTAAATCATGGTCCAAGGTTCACATTAATACTCTAGAGAATTATTCCACATGATCTGGGTACCGAATTGATTTTCAATATGGCCTATCACCCTAAAACTAATGGAAAGTCTTAAAGAACTAGTTAGAAACTCGAAGAAATACTGAGAACATGCTCAATGGAATTTAATGGCGGGGGGTTCAAAATACCCCATTATATGAGTTCTCATACAAAAACAACTTAAATTTGAGTATTCAAATGGAACCATATGAATCTATATTTTGGAAACAATGTAGTACTATTACTTGTTGGGATAAAGCAGATGAGAGAAAGATTCTTGGGCCTGATCTTGTGCTAGAGGTGATAAAAAGGGTTCAGGACATCCAACAACACATAAAAGATGCTCAGAGTCAGTAGATGAGCTATGCTGACAACCGTCTAATGTACTTGGAGATTGATATTGGAGATAAAGTCTTCTATCGAGTTTCACCTTGGAAAAGAGTGATGGAGTTTGGTAAGAAATGGAAACACTGACCCAGGTACATTTTACCATGTGAATTCCTTGATCACATAGGAAAAGTGTCCTATCAACTTGCACTTACTCCAAATCTAGCTCATGTTCATGATGTTTTCCAGGTATCTCCCATGATGAAGTAAATACCCAACCTATAACATGTAATAAATCTAGATATGGAACAAATAAAACATGACCTATCTTTTGAGGAGAAACTATTGGAGATCTTGGACCATAGTGTTGAGATGGTATGTGAGTATGATATACTCTAAAATACGGAATTTATGATCAAAATAATAGATATACTGAATGTAGTATCTAGTGATACTCAATATACAATATGGGGTGAATTGTATACTTTTAAAAATTACTTTTGGAACTTTTAAAAATGATTATGTTTAACAAGGTTAAACAAGGTAATTCACAAAACCTCTAGTTCTACACACTTTCTTGAATCTGAAAATATGGTTCCGAAAAATGAAACTTAATGAAAGTTTACAAAGATAAAGATTCTACCTTAAAGCATTTAAGAATCTTACTAAATCAGAGTACAAGAATAAGGAAGTATAGAATAGTTATACTTTCCCCAAAAATAAAATGCATCGGAAAACTTGTAATAAGACAAGTGACAAGTAGTAAATATTTTAACCCAAAGAGAATGGTATCCGACAACCTTGGATAAAGGTCCCTTGATTTATACTTTTAAGAAATTCCGTCTTACCCACTCCAGGATAAGCCCTTGATATGAAGATTGGAGTCTATATTGCTATCCCTACAAGCCCTCAAATTCTAGGTAGTCAGCACCTCTGTCTTCCTCAGAAAGGAAGTCCTCGAACATTAAGGTAGTCGACACCTCTGTCTTCCTATCCCTAAAAGCCCTCAAATGTAATCAGCAAAATTCGGAGTCGCACAAAGAAAATATGAACAAGGAGTTTAGTACGCACTAATCATCAGAGTCTCTCTCTAAAAATCACTTCAACAACATGTAATCTCTAGAGTCATAGAACATTGTTCAAAAAGTTGTGATCTCTTTAAATGAGCTCCTATTTATAGGCACAACTCCAATGGTCGGCTCCCTCTTCCAACGGTCATATTTTTCATTGAATTTCGGAGGTACCTGTACAGGTTTCACTCAAACAATGTTTATTTAGTAATTGAATGCACGACATCGTTTTATAACAAAAAAAAGTGTAAGAAAAAATATGGTCACATAACCAAAATCCAATTTTCGGAATGTAAGAAAATAAAATTTAGGATTCTAACCAAAAAATAATTCTGAGTCTATAATACAAGGATACTAAGAATCTGTTTTCTAAGGTATTAATAACCTGAACTCTATAGAATTTCAGAGTCTGAATTTCAAGGAAATTCGGAATCTGGATTCTCCAGAATTTAGAGTCTGAATTCATTAGAATTCAGAGTCAGAACATAGAAGATTTCGTAACCAGAATTATGAGAATTTGGAGTCAGAACATAGAAGAGTTCATAACCAGAATTTGTATTCAAAATTCGGAGTTAGTACTTAGAAGAGTTCGTATCCAAAACTTAGAGAATTCAAAGTCAGAACTTGGAGTTTGAAAACAGAATTATATTTAACTAAGTATTATATGATTCTGAGGTTTTAGGCATGAAACCAAATTTTACAATTAGAAAAGATAAAGAACGATGGATAAAATGGTAAGGATAAATTTCCTTGGGGAATGAAAATTTCCCTTATTGAAGTAAAACACAGGGTAAAATGGGATTTTACTTGAGATATAGTGTTTGTGATTTTCAAAACAAGAAGGAATGGTGAAGTCCTAAGGAAACCTTATTGACTCAAAAAACACCCCCAAGTATGAAGGAATGGAAAAATTCATAAGGAAAACCTTATTGACTCAACATATAGAGACAAGGTTCTATGCAACAAGACTACCCACCTCATTAAAGTTTTGTAGGGAAGCCCGAAATATGAATAAGTGAGTTAAAACCAGTATAAATAAAGAGGTAAAAATACAATCACTTTTTACCAAATGAGGGAACAACTTGAAATTTCAGGGACAAAATTTCTTAATGGGGGAATAATGTAACAACCCAAACTTTTTGAATGATAATTATTTCTTGAAAATGTGTGTTA
Source organism: Viscum album (assembly GCA_963277665.1). Lineage (NCBI taxonomy): Eukaryota > Viridiplantae > Streptophyta > Magnoliopsida > Santalales > Viscaceae > Viscum > Viscum album. Next base: position 277,988,033 of record OY728147.1, read on the forward strand.
TATTATTTTTTACTCAAAAAAACTATATCTTTAATAATGAAGTGAGTATAGTTGAAATTTGACCGTTAGGATTCAATTATTATTTGATCATTGGTCAATTATTCCCGTTTCTCAATATGACCATTGGAAACAATACTCTTAATAATAATTTTAACATTATAATTAGTATTATAAAATGAAATTATAGTGGTTAATTAATGAAGAAAGAATATTTGATGGACTCCTCTGGTGGATTCACTCTATACAAATCCCATTTGTTAGTACTTGGGTAGGATATAGCATCTTTGCGATTCACTCTTGACCAAGTCCAGGACGAGATTTAACATGTTATTCTGGAACTAAATTTCCTATGGTAGAATTTAAAGTTAGTGGATATTATTACTAGGGTGATATTATCTGAGATACCCCAAGAATCTATCACCATCGTACACGTTACCCTTAGTTCGTATGTAAATGTTATAATTGGTTATGTGTTAAGGATTTAGTTACTAAATTTATAATCCCTTTTTATAAATAAAAATATTTTTTCATCATATTATTTTAAGAAGAGATTTTCTTAAAAATTGAGATGGAATTCGATAAAATTAATTTTTTGGTAACAATTTTACATTTCATAAAGATATAAATTATTATATTAAACTAAGGTAGTATTAATCGTGTTTATTATAATTAAATAGTGTTATATGAGCAGTCCTTTTTAATTATAAATTATAAAATAATTTTTTTCTAGTGCTGAAAATTTTACTATGCATTTTAGTAGGAATTTTCTTTCTACTATTATTTTCCATAAATATGTATCTTTTTCGTTAAAAGTTATATTTATAATATTTATAGATTTTTTAGGATAAAATAAATTTCGGTAAGTTTAATGAAATCATAATGATGTAATAATTAATATAAAATTTTGGTAAAAAATTAAGTATTAAAATATGATAGTATATGTCTCAAGTGGAAAATGCCATGAGAAAACCCATGGTTTTTTAAATACCACTACTGAGGTGTCAAGGAAATTAATAAAAAATGCACTCACTTTTTTTATAAATAGCCACAAATTTATTTGTTTCATTTCATTCGCAATTAATTCTCCAAGAATCTCTGATAGTGTTACCTCCCAAGGATTCCTCCCAACGTGACCTCAATCCCCCATGTTCCAAATCTTCATGTTTTCGGAGTCATAATGGTCACACTTTGTATCTGATTGAGGTGAGCTTGATTCCAACATGTATCAAATGAATTATGGATCATTGTACTAATGTATCCAAATAATATGAATGTGTTTTCCCAATTTTGAGTATTTCAGTTATAACGTTCTGGATCAAGATGCCACTCAACTGGTGCCGCATACCTAGTTCACCACATGGTTTCAAATGCATTTCCCCAAATTTCAGAGGCTGTCAACTAGCAATGAGGGCCCAAGGTGTGATAGTGGGGATACTATTCCATTATTGGAAAAGTACAGCACACCAGAATAAATAATAATATAATAGTGGAAGTAGTAAATATAATATATATGAAATAAATAGCGGAAGACGGATAATATAAATAACCAAACATCATTTAATACAAAAGATGATGCAACATGTAACATGTTCTAAGAAAGAATCCAAAAAGGATACAATACCAAGGTACAAAATGAAATATAAAATTTATAAGAAACTCAACCCACATCTTGGTCCCATGATCTCCTAATCTTAAATTGAAATCAAGTAGTCATAGAAGGAAACTTCAAATGAAAATTAACCTTTTTATTTGGAAAACACTTTTGAGGAAAAGTGAGAAACCGCAATATCCAAAAATTATACAAAACCCAAGTCAATACTACAGGATCTGCCCCTTCCCAGCAAATACAAGTAGATAAAAAGCCTTTACCATTGCATGAACACTTGGCTAGCTATCCCATGCAGATTTTCATAGGCTTGGTACCATTGACAGAGCCATACCCTCTCGAACTTCCAAATCCAAATGGTTTGAAAAGTGAAAGTTTCATGCTCTGGACCTCATCTGAAGCAGACCCGTGTATTATGCTAGATACAAACACACCTAAAATTAAACGGAAAGCCATGAAGCATCTTCACCAAAGAACATGGAACCAGTGAAATGAACATATTGCTATCAACCACTCCAAGCATTGTAGCACAAATAAGCACTACAGTTGCATCATAAAGAGCTAGGCAATGAAAATAACAACTTCTTAATCTTGAATCCAACATAAATCAACATGGTCATAGCAGCATGGACATGGTCCAAAGTCACAGAATCATAAAAAAAAACAGAATCACACAAAAACAGCAGGACCTCAAGAAGGATGAGGTTCAAAACACCAATCATGCCAGACACTGCGAAAAACCAAATCCCATAGTAGAAATTCCAAGTAAAAAAATCACAGACCCCAATCCAACTAACGAACATCTGCAGCCAAATCTAAACTCAAACAACGAAGGAAACAAAGGAAGATTAAGAAACATCACCAAAACGCTGGACACAAGAGATTCAAAGATCTCTGGAAAGGCCCTGCTGAAGAACAGAAGTCTTGTCGCCGCCATCCCTAAAAACCTTAGGGACTACAACAGACCATCCAACACAAACATCAGTGGAAAGGCTGAAACCCATAGTCACCGAGGGTGAATATCGGCCGCTGGACCATCACCGTGCCACCAGAAGAAACCCTATCCAATGGGGTGGAGTGGGGCGTGAAGAAGGTCGGAACGATGAGAAAAGCCAGAACAGCCAAGTCCCCAAGGTCGCATGATGCCACCGTGGATCACAAAAAATCTGTTGAGCCAATGCCGAGGGGAACCGCCGAGCCAACCCAAGGCAAGAGGTAGGTGGTGATGGGGAAAAAAACCTAGCGGAGATGACCCTTTAGGGCTCATTTCAGTAGAAGGGCGCTTTCCCTTATCGAAACCTGCAACAATTTATTATGTTTGGAACCAAAATCATGACCCAAATAGGGTGTGAGAAATAAATCTCAATAAGCAACCACTAAATATTTGTTCCTATCTTTCAGTGAGTATATGAAACAAGTTGTGTACCAAAAGGAAAATGAGTAAACTAGGAAGTACTAAAAAATAATCAATCATACAAGTCCTCTTTTAAATTTTCATTTATTATGTTCAATTCAACAATTCAATCAAATTTAATTATATAAGTCTCAAGATCCAACCTAAGCCCATAAATCCCCCTTATAAAGAATACACAACAAATACCTCATAAGGATATAAAAACAAATAAGTGAAGACTAAATCCAAGATTGTGCTTTGGTTTGGAAGATGCTTCATAATTCATTCCCTTTCAATAATCTATTGAACATATTTCCAACATGCATAAAAAAACCCTGCTCGCAGGAATTACCAAATCCTTTTCCCTAGGCCTAAGGAATTATTTCCCACATGCATAAAAACTAATCACCCATAGGCCTAAAAAATCCTTTCCCACAAGCATAACAGATCCCTTCCCTTAGGTATAACAAATTCTCACCAAAAAGCATAACAAATCAAATAGGTCCAAGCCCAGTATTTTTGCATTTAAAAATATTAAACAACAAATGTAAATTACACTATTAAATGATTAACAAATAACAACTTACTTGGACATCACACATGTAAAGAAACAAGTTAATTAAGCCACCGCAAGGCTTAAACGATAATTGGCATATCATGGGGTAAAGGGGAAATAACTAATCCCAAAACTATTAATCAAATAAATCAAAATTTACCACAATTGAAGTTCCATTATAATGAAATTAATACATAACAACCCAATAATGGAAAACAAGAGATGCCTCATAGGAAACCTTGTCCAAATGGCCATAAACAGTCATTCTAAGGGAACACAACCAAGGGGTGGCCCTATATCAAACTAACAAGCTCAAACATGATTTAATTAATTTAATTCATGACCTAATCATAAAAAGGTACAAAGGGAAAATTTCCATTCAAGGTTAAACCCAAAATTTGGAAGAATGGAAATATAACACATATAAACAACATGGAATTTAAATAATGGAACAAGACTACCAACCTAACCGTAATATGACTCTCCTCGTCCTACATTGGGCTTTTATCTTCTTAGAGAGGAGTAGATCTACCAAATGGGTATAAATGATCAACCTTAAATAACTCAATTGAGAGTGGAAATCATGAATAATAGATCAAGAGGTATCAAGAGCTCACCGATCGGGTTCAAACACAACTGATGAAGAAGGAATCAAGGTTCAGATAATAAATAGATAAGGAAGATAGCCCTCATGGCTGCTCTTTGAAATCCCAGATGATCCCCTTTCTATTCTTCCATAAAATGTTTATACTACCTGATTTAATCAATAAATAAAGTACATGGTGTGTACTTCAGACTACATTCCATGTCAGTAAAATTTTTGTAAAGACCATTACATGTCCTTGTACGAAGATTACATGGCGTGTAGCCTTCCGTACACAACATGTACCTATAAGTTCATGGAATGTAGTTCCCAGTCGTGACGTTTAATAAGCATGAAGCTGACCTCTCAACCTCTTTTCCCCCATTTTCATAAGTACAAACTGAAAAGGAAAGATCCATAACTCAAAGGAAGAACCATGTTCTTAAAAAATTACCCCTTAAATAAATTCGTCCCCGAATTTCCATTATATGTTTAATGAAGAAAAATATGAGAACAACTCGAACCACTATGATCATATGTTGGCCTCCCTATCCCAAGTCTCCTCCTACACTCGGTCATGCTGCCATAGCACCCATACAAAAGGAACTAATCGGCCATGTAGAACCATCCTACTACTATCCATAACACAAATGGGATGTTCCTCAAAGGATGCATCTTCCTATAACTCCAAATCCTCGGGATGAAAGTTGTGAGATGGGTCTGAAAATTAATGTCATAACTAAGAAACATGGAATATGTCATGCATAGCCCCATACCATTGAGGTAACTTTAATTGATATGAAACTAGCATGAACATCTCTAGAATATCATACATACTGATGTATCTCAGTGAAAGCTTACCCTGTCTCCTAATTCTCTTATGTCCCAACCTCATTGCAACATGAAAGAAAAATCAATCCCTGAACTTGAACAATAGATTTCATATGCGGGTATCGACATAATGTTTCTAATGAGACTATGAAATATCCATCTGCTTCTGAATCAACTGGACCTACTCATAATTCCCTTGTATGAGACATACTCCCAGTAAAGCTGCCTCAACCGCCTATAGCTAGCACGTGGGTGATCAACATGGCCAACCGTAGAAATCCTCATAAGGTTCCATTCCTGTAGTAAACTAGAAACTATTATTGTAGGAAAATTAAAACAGTGGAATATGGTTCTCCTAAGAGCCCCCAAATTCTAAGATGAATGCTTGAAGCATGTCCTCCAGCACTTTTATCATATTCTCTGACTGGCCATCCATATGAGGGTGGTAAACTGTGCTCAGAAGCACCTGTGTAACCAACACCCTCTGAAAAATCTTCTTGAAATGAGACATAAAGTGTTAATCCCAATATGAAATGATAGATCATGGGATTCCATCAATTTATACCACCTCACTAATTTATAGATTCCCAAGATCATCATCACCGAAAGTCTCCTTGATCAGTATGAGGTGAGAAACCTTCATAAGTATATCATCCACCACCCACATTATATCATTACCTAAAGGTGTCCTCGGTAAAACCATCATGAAATCTATTAAGAAAACATCCCATTTACACTCCAGAATAGGTAACTGCTGTAAAATCTCAGTTGGCGACTAATTTTTCTCCTTCGCCTATTAACAAGTGGAGCACCTCACAATGAAACCAACCACCTCTCTATTCATACCCGATCACCAATACCGATAGATCAAGTCATGGTACATATTGGTAACTCTGGATGTACAACCCACGCTGAAGCATGAAGCTCTCTCATCAACTACGCACGTATGTACACCAGAACCTAGACACATCCATGGATATTCAAGATCTCAACATTACCTACCATCCAACTAAGAGGTGGATCCTCATATGCTAAACTATTCTTTAAAACTAGGCCCTCAGAATATGATATATGTCTCGTCCTCACTCTTCCTATTAGGGTATAAGTAATAGGTAAAGAAGAAAAGAATATTTTCCCCTGACTGTCATGAACATCCAAGTGCATATCACAAAACAACACCACAAGCTTCTACTCGCTACTATCCTCCTGTATTTCCTTTATCTGAGTCCCCCTTCTCAGTTCATTAGCCAATGCATTACCTTTTCTAGGTGTATATGAAATCTCAAAGTAGAAATACTGAAGGTACTCTACCCACCTTCACTACCTCAAATTTAATTGACGTTGAGTAAATATGTACTTGAGACTTTTGTAGTCCATGTACACCACACAAATATCCCCCAATAAGTAATGTCTCCATCAATGTAAAGCATGAAAAACCACGGCTAAATCGAGATCGTGAATTGGATAGTTTCTCTCATGTGGCCTAAAATTACAAGACCCATATGCAATGACTCATTCCCCATGCCTAATCACTGCTCCAAGATCAATACCTGATGCATCACAGTACACAATATAAATCCGACTCAGCTCTAGAAAAATTAGTATCGATGATGATGTTAGTCGAATTTCAGTTCCTAAAAGTTCGTCTCAAAAGAATTTGACCATACATACCTCACAAAATTCTTTGTCAAGCCCATCATCAGTGTTGTTAAGCATGATAAATCCTATATGAAATTCCTGTAGTAACCAGAAAATGATAGAAAACTCTGCACCTCAAAGGAATTCTTTGGATTCTCCCAGGTTACTACTTCTCTCTCCTTCTCTGGGTCCACTGATACTTTTGTCTCCAAGATGTCATGACCTTGGAAGTGAATATGATCCATACAGAAGTGGAACCTTTTGAGATTAGCATATTACCAATGATATCTCACTATAATCAAAACAAAATAAATATTGGTTCATCAGTGCCATGAAAACCGCTAGCACATTTGTTAGACAGAACGACATAACCAGATACTCATATAGACCATGCATGCTACGAAACACAATAAAAGGTATGTTTGAAGGTGGAGGACATACCTGGTCATATCCTGAGCTTATGTTTATTTTTGATAACACCCGGGATCCTCAAAGCTCAACAAATAGGTCATCTATATATGGAAAGGGATATTAGTTTTTAACCGCCAGCTAGTTTAGTTTTTGATAGTCCATTCATAGCCTAAGGGAACCATCCAACTTCTTCACAAAAATGAACAGAGAACCCCACAAAGAAGTACTAGGTTGAATAAACCCCTTTTCCTCAGAATCCTCTAGCTACCTCTTGAGATCCTAAAGCTTCATCGTATCCATCCTGTAAAGAGGAATGGATATCTGTGCATCTCCTAGCACTAGACCAATAGATAACTCCACCTCTCTTACCAGAGGTAATATTAAAAATTAATATAGTAAAAAATCCATTAAATGATCAACCACTATAGGTAAATATATCTGACATGTTCCTTTGTCATCCAAATATAAACTGGTAGTCTGTTATATCATCCCACTCAACCCACAATGCTTGGATAAATCTCAGCTTTCCTAGACATCCCACTCTCCCATGAATAGAAACAAACCAACTTCTGGTGACGTAAAGATCACCATACAACAATAGAAATCAAAAATTTATTGAAAGGAGACTAACCGGTCCATTTCATGTATGAAATAAAATCTTGTCATCTCTATGACATAGATATACCAAAATAAGTGACACTCACCAACCTCAAGGGGCACTCCTTACACAGATGGAAAACTACTTTCCTTTTCCCTAATAGAGTGTCTAACATCATAACATCATCAGAAGAGAAAAAACAGATCCCAATGATCTCTAAAATGGGCACAGATATAAAAAAATATGAAGCCACTATATCAAAGAGTGAAAAAGATAAAATGAAGGTGACTAGAATAATACCTATGGTAGTAGAAGTTCCATGATCCAACTCTTACTGAGTCTGATGCACTACAAAATTCATTGCAATAGCATGACCCTGTGACACTGCCTGCCTGACCTATGTTGATCCACTCTAGTGTCTCTAAAAACATGGAGTCTAACTACCTCAACCCCGACCACCACCTTGGCAAGAACAACCTGACATATTCCAATTCCCTGATTGGTGGGAAGATGCTGACCCAACTCTTGAACATGGAGTCTGTGCAGAACCCCTCATAATAGATTCTGGTGGAAACAACCTACAATAGAACTATTGATGGCCCATCCTACCGCAAGCTTGGAACTTGACTGGGTCCATAGGGCACTATAGTCTCACATTCCCAACTCTTCCACACTGATAGCACCTTACCTGGCTACCAAAAGAAATATTATGACTACTCGTATCACTACAAGAAATCTTCATATGATGCTTCTTTCTCCCAGTCAAGATAGTTCCAGATATTGGTGCCAAACCGTCGTGGTTCACACCCTCAGCTTCTAGCAGATTACGCTTAGTAATCAGTGCCTGGTTCATGATGGAATATAAATAAGGCCACCGGAAAATGTTCACCCGTAACCAAATTTCTTACATGATACCATCCATAAATTTTCTAACCCTCACGACTCATAACCCATCAGAATAGGTGTGAATATCTGAATCTCAGTTAAATGGGAAGATTAGTAAATCACTAACATAGTTCCCAACTCTAGATGTATGAACTACCAGGCTCTATCGGCCCTCAACATCTCAGGATAATAGTATTCATAGAATATTATCTGAAAATTTATCCATTACATGTCCTGATGACGCTCTATATGAGTGATAACATCCCATCACCTCTTGGATGAATCACTCAACGTATAAGTTGCGAGCTTGAATATCCTCTCAAGAGGCATCTTCAGATTCTTGAAGATTGTAGGCATGGACTCTATCCATTTCTCTATATCCTGTAGACCACCATCCTCTGAAAATATAGGCGGATGTTTCTTCTTGAATACCTGTGTTAGTAAGGCCATATACGTGCCAAGCTAAGGTATTCCCTGGAAGGTATGTATAAACCTCATGAAGCCTTCCTAAAACTGTGAATCCACACCTATGTCGATTAAAATAGTTATTTCCATGACTGGAACATCTATGGGATCCACTAGAATCCTATACCCTACCACCTCCGAGGTATGTTCATTGCTACTCTCCCGACATACAACTGGAGGCCGTCATGGTTGTATTTCTCTGTAATGTAAAAAAAATACACATCAATATAAGTTTATTAATCAACGTAAGTAGTTCAAGAGTGAAAGAAATAAAAATGAGAAGAAAATCCTCAAAATTTCTCAAAAGATGAGTACACGGCGTTTAGAAACCGTACACGATGTGTACACTTATTCCCTTACATTTTCGGGTACTCATGTGTGCCTGTGCATGTAAATAACCCAGGTACATGATATATAGGAAATACATGACATGTACACTTAAAATATCACATAGGAGTGTAAATACACCTGTCTTGGTCGTGTAGACTTCCTAGGTACACGACGTGTCCAAATGACACACGGTGTGCACTTAAGTCTTACCTCCTAACCATGTACTTTTACATGGTCAGAACCACACGGGTATGCCTATGTAAAACTACATGGGGTGTAAATAAGGTACACAATTTTTTCTGATTAAAACTCAAAAAAACATGTTTTTCTATCCCATTTTCGGTGACATGGTCATATACCACATGGAGTGTACTGATAGTACAAGACACGTACTTGGAAATGTTCTTTTCTTCCTGAATAGAAGAACAGATGGTGTATGTTCATAGGTCCACACACCGTGTTGTCTGGGTTTCTGGACAGTAAGCCTCATAAACTTCTCTAAAACCCATGTTTTTTCCAAATAAAGGAACGGTGTGCCAAATTATGATCCATGAGGGCCCATACACCCCGAGAATCAAAGCTTGTAATCCACATATAACACATAACAACAAAATTTATATCCCAATTCCGAAACATGATCCACGAAATTGTGATATAGGAGGTCCCATACTCCTCAGGGATCAAAGTTTGGAATCCATCCAATTCATCCATAACACATACCAATACACCTATCTCAATAGTAGACATATCTATCACAATATATATCACAGAAACATGCATATCTAGCATGGAATCTATCAAGACAACATGAAATAAGTAATGATATCTAAATGGCATGGGAAAATGCATGGCATGTGATATCTAACAAGTTAATTTATGATGCGTGAGATGGAATACCCTCATCTCATTGGATTTCCACAAAATATAACAATAATAATATCAATAATAATAGCACAAAACAAGTGTGTCACTAAACAGTGAAATTGAATCAACTATAATAACTCAAAAATATAAAAAACATAGTTCAATTTGTGGTAATATAGATTTTCCCTATTCATAGGGTTGCTACTCCTGGGAAAAACTAATTACCAAACTCCATTTTCTTCCTATCGCTTTCCAATGTCACCAAACAGTATGACAAACTAGAAAAGAAATATGATCTTGTACAACTTTTTAATGTCTTGGATCCGTATTTCACTCAACTGGTGCCCTATACCCGGTTCACTACCTGGCCTCAAGCACATTTTCCCAAATTACAGAGGCTACCGACTAGTAGTGAGGTCCTAGGGTGTGATAGTGGAAAAAATATTCCCTCATTGGCAGAGTGTTACATGACGAAATAAATAATAATATAATAACATAAGAAGTAAGAAAAATACTTCTGAAATATACAACAAAAGACTGATAAGATAAATAACCAAGAATCATTCAATACAAAAGATGTTGTATCATGTCACATGTTATAATAAAGCATAAAAATATGATATAATACAAAGGTACCAAATAAAAAGAAAACTCAGAAGCATTGCAACCCTTAGCTTAGTCTCATGCCGTCCTTTTCCTAAACAATAATCAAGTACCTATAGAAGGGAATTTTCCTATATCAACACCTGCAATAATATAATATTTATGGGACCAAAAGCATGACTTAAATAGGGTGTGAGAAATAAATCCCAGTAGGAAACCACCAATGATCTATGCCTATCTTTCAGTGAGTATATGCAACATGTAGTGTTAAAAAATGGAAAATAGTAAACTAGGAAGTACTCAAAAGTAAATAATACTATAAGTATTATTTTCCATTTCTATTTATTATGTTCAATTAAAACATTCAATTTCTTCAAATTATATAAGTGTGAAGATCCATCCTGATCCCACAAATCCCCCATACAAATAATACTCAATATATACCTCATAAGGCTATCTAAATAAATAAGTAAAGACTGAATCCAAGCTTCTACTTTGGATTGAAAGATACATAATAAGTCATTACCTTACAATAGTCTATTCAACATAATGCAAGAAGGCATAGAAAAACCCTTCCCATAGGCATAACCAAATCCTTTCCCTTATACCTGAAAAATCCTCACCCATAGGCATAAAATATCCTCACCCACAGACGTAACAAATCCTTGCCCACAGGCATAACAGATCCTTGCCCACAAGCATAACAAATTCTCACCTATAGGCATAACAAATCAAATAGGGTCAAGCCCGATATATCCACATTTTAGCAAATTAAACAACACATTTATGTTACACTATTTCATGGTTAACATATAAAAACTCACATGGAAATCGCACATGTCAAGAAACAAGTGAATTAAAATATCCTAAGGCTTAAACGATAATTGGCATATCATTGGGAAATGGGGAAATCACTAGTCCCAAAATGGTTAATCAAATCAATCAAAATTTACCGAAATCACAATTATATTATAATAAAATTTGTTCATAACAACCCAATAAGAGAAAACAAGGAATGCCTTATAGGTAACCTTGTCCAAACAGCCATAAATGGTCATTATAAGGGAACACACCCACGCGGTGGCCCTAAATCAAACTGACAAGCTCAAACATGCTTTAATTAATTTAATGCATGACCTAATCGTCTTTAAGGAAAAAGGGTCAATTTACATTCAAGGTTACACCCTAAACATGGGAGAATGATAACACGATGCATATAAACAATTTTACATTTATCAAAAGGCACAATACCACCTACCTCATCGTAGTACACCTCTCATCATCCAGTGTCGGGATTTGATTCTCCCTAGAATGGAGTATATATACAAAACAGGTATAAATTTTCTACCTAAAATAACTCAATAGAGAGAATAAATCATGAATAATGGCTCAAGAAGAACCGATAGGTCAATGATTGCGCTCAAACACAATTCATGGTGAAGTAATCAGGGTTCAAATGATCAATCATGAAGGAACATGGACCTCAACACTCCTGTTCATGAACCCAGATGAGCCCCTGCCTATTTTCACAAAAAAATGCTAGCACTCGATTTAATCAATAAAATAAAGTACACAGAGTGTACTTGATACTATATGTCTTGTCCTTAAAAATTCTAGACCGACCACTATGTGGCCATGTATGGTGATCACATGGCGTGTTGCCTTCCACACATAGTGTGTACTTATAAGTACACATCATGTTGTTCCCAGTCACGTCTTGTAACAGGCCTATAACTAGACACTCAACCCATTTTCCTCCATTTTCTTAAGTTCAAAATGGAAATGAAATATCCATACCTAAAAGGAAGAATCATGTTCTTATATTAGTTGTATTTTTTACTAAAATTACATTTTTATCTGGAAAGATGCACTTTTGACTCATTCTGATTATAGAGTGTACTATTTTGATGTGAAATAGATTCCTAAATGTCACAAATAACTTATGAATTGTTTTCATAAATTGTCAATAAAATCAAAGAGCATTTTATCAGTTTTCAGTTAGTGACATGTTTTAAACTAAAATATTGATTTTAAACTAATAACGTACACTTTGAGTCTTACTAAGAACATCATGTATCATATTAAGGTGATAATGACTCCTACATGTCATAAATTACTTAAGAATAATTGTAGTATATTATAAAAACAATCTGAATATTTTACTGGGCATTAATTGGATAATTTTTCATTTTACTAAAATTGATGACAATTTTAAATAAAAAGATGCACTTTGAGTTATACCAATCACACTGTATGTCAGATTGAGGTGTGGATGATTCCTACACATCCCAAATGAATTATGGATCCTTTTCCTAAATTTTCAAAATGATCTAAATATTTTTCTTAGTTTTGAGTATGTTAGTTGTCTTTTTTTCTTCTAAAATGTCATTTTAAAATTGGAACACACTCTTTGACTCATACCGACCACATTGTATATCAAATTTAGGTGTATCATATTCCTACACATCAAAATTGATTTATAGACTGGTTTTATAATGTTTTTAAACAATGTGAATGAATTTACATGGTTTTGAGTAGGATCATTGGCTTTTTTACTAAAATTTATGACAATTTTAAATAAAAAGATGCACTTTGAGTCATAACGGTCACACCGTGCATTAAATTAAGGTGAATCTAATTCTTAACTATCCCAAACGATATACGGATCATTTTTCTAAAGTTTCAAAACAGTATTAATTCATTTTTTTTCCTATTTTGAGTATATAAATTTTCTTATTTACTAAAATGTCATTTTAAAATTGAAACACATACTTTGACTCATACTGATCATATTATTTTTTAGATTGAGGTGAAGATAATTAATACACATATAAAATGACTTATGTATCATTTTACTAAAGTATGAAATCAATGTGAATGCATTTTTTTTGGTTTTGAGTCGGACAGTTGTCCTTTTTACTAAAATTGATGTCTATTTTAAATAAAAACACAAACTTAGAGTCATACCATTCATACAATACCTCAAATTGAGGTGTGAATATTTCATGAATGCCTCAAATCACTTGTGGAAAATTGTTCTAAACTATCAATACAATATGAATGTTTTTCTCAGTTTTGAGTACGTCACATTTCTTTTTTCCTAAAATGTCATTTTTAACTTAAAACATGAACCTTGACTAATATATATCACATTTTGTATCCATTTTATGTGAGGAAAATTCCTACATATAAAAAATGATTTATAAAATAATGCCCTAAACTATAAAAAAAATGTGAGCGTGCTTGCTAGATTTTCAATGAGTGACACTTTTTAAAGTCAAATGTCAATTTTAAACTGATAATAGATACATTGAGTCATATCGGGAGCATCATGTATCAGATTGAGGTGAGGATGATTCTTACATACCACAAATGACTTATGGATCATTTCTGTAATGTATAAAAACAATATGAATATGTTAGATGGGTTTTGAGTATGTCAGTTGTCTTTTTTACTAAAATTAATGTCAATTTCAAATAGAATAAACCACTTGGAACCATACCATTCACATAATGTGTCAAACTGAGGTGAATCTCATTCCTACATATCCCAAAGTCTCAAAATAATCATAACTATCAATGTTACCATGAATCCTATGGACTTTGTTTGTCAAACTGCCAACACTACATGGGAAGATTTGAACAAACTATATCAACTAAAAAAATACACTTGTATAAGAAAACAATTATTATGAGTAATAATAAAAAGAATTAAATTAAACATAAATATTAATTAATACATTAATTCTATGGAAAATGATTTTACTATGCAAATATGGGGATTACCTTTATGATTGAGAAGGGTAGGGATCTTGAACGAAAGTGATAAATGTCAAAACTGTAGGGGTGAATGGTTTTGGGGGTGAAGAAGTATGTGGAGGTTTTTGTGAGGAAAGTCAAGAAATTTTGACAGAGAACACCAAATCAAACAAAACAATCCACCAGTATAAGTAAATAATTATTATGTGAGTAATACTGTAAAAAAATAAATTAAACATTGACACTAAACAATACATTAACTCTATAGAAAATGATTTTTCCGTGAAAACATCAAGATTAACTTCATAATTGACCAGAGGTAGCATCATTTCTATTCCTACAAAGGTATTGGAGGTAACTTTAAAGAAAGTGATAAATACACTACTGTAGGTGTGGAATGGTTTTGAGGAAGAATAAATTTGTGGATGTTTTGGTGCAGAAAGCCATGAAAGATAGACAGAGCACTCCAACTCGAACAAAATAATCCACCTATATAAGAAAAAAATTATTATGCAAGTAATACTAATAACAATTAAATTAAACATAAATATCAAACAATACATTAATTCCATGTAAAATTATTTCACTCTGTAAAAATCAGTATTACATTTATGATTGAGTAAAGACAACATTGTTTCTCTTCTTCTAAAGGTATGAAACATGGAAAGAAATATTCTAAAATAAAAGAACTCTACAAAGAATAATTAAAATTAAATAAACCGTCCATTATATATTTTTTGGTAAAATAGAGAAATTTTATCCTATCATTACCTTTACATGTTTCTAAAGGGTATCCTTCATTGTAGTTTGTTCTTCCTAGTGATTGGTAATATCATCATGTGCAGGAGACATTGTATAATTGAGTTGTAAAACATTTAATTAAGACTAAGTTAATGTAGTAGGGAATATATAATATTATGAAGAATACAATAATATATTAAAAAAAACCATTACCTTCTAATTGAACCCACTTGTTTAAGGGTTTCAAGGATTAAGTTCTTCTATAGAGAATCCAAATCCCATATTTGTGGTCCCCTATAACGTAAAAGTAATTTTTTTACATTGGGACCCACATGAACTGATTTTGATGTCCCAATGAAAGGGTCATCCTCAATTGAATTTTTGTCTGACTCAACTTTTGTTTTAGTCACCAACATGACAATCAAACAATTATTGTTTGTTTGATCAAAGACATAAAATACTTGAACAACTTGTGATGCCATTGTGAATAACTAATATTTTTCCTCTTCTACACAAAATATCACCTTCACAAATCACATTTCATCAACCTTCACTCCATGTATATTGTCATCCCATTTGAAAAGGTGAAAAGACACTTGAAATTTTATATAATATAAATTTTATATCTATTTGATAATGAAAAATATGACATATTTTCTTAAATTGGATTTCTATTTTTGGACCTGGATATGGGAATCATTTCATCCACAAGCATAACACCACTGTTTTACATCATACAAAAGTCATCATGTTCTTTTGTAAAAAACTTATAACCATTTATTGAAAAACTAGTGTATGATGTTACATTTTCATTCAGTCATATGGATATCCATTGAAGTCATTCGACAATTGAATTCAGATTTTTAGATAAATCCTTATAAATTTGATCTATAAACCATCCTATAAACTTTTTATTATTTGTATTTTATATCCATCCTTTATCCCTTAATGGATTCAAATATTTAAAAATTTATTTTTGGTATTCAATGTATGGATCAAAATCTTTAATGTTATGTAATATGTAAAGATGTGCTTATTTCATCTCTGCCTAGGAAATTTTAACAACATATCTTCTAAAAAACCCTTCAACCTCAATGTGTTCACTATAACGAGACTTTGGGAGATTCATGATTTAAATATTTGATAGGTAATCGGTACAGAATTCAACAGCTTATTCGAAAATATATCATTCTATAACAAAACCTTTTGGCCAACATCGATTCTTGACATGCCTTTTCAAAATCGTTATATACCATTCAATGGGGTACATCTATATTTAATGGGTAGGACCACATAGTTGAATATCTATGACCAAGTGAACCATTATATAGACCATTATGTCAAAGAATAATGGTGGAAAAAATATATATAATTCACATAACATGACTTCAATCTTGTTATTCATGATGGGAAACTTCGTCGGGTCTACTACTTTACTGCATATGGCTTTGAAAAGGAAATAGAGTATGGTTATTGTATGTCATAAATTTTTAGGAAGAATGAAATGGAAAGAAACATGCATTAAATCTTGCATCAAAAAAATGATAGCCATGTGATTTTAGTCATTGTATCTTCAAATTAATCATTGACACGATATTCTAGATATTTGATGAATAACCCTATCGAAATTTTACACTAGTAAAAAAAAGGAAAAATTGAAAATTTTCCTGTCTGTATACAGTGTAAGTTGTTGGAGGAAGAAAATTTTGCCTTTTAAACATCATTAGTACCAACTGTTCCATTATCCCCATTTCAATCAAGTCCAACCTAGCCTTTGTGTCATCTTTTTTTTTCAATAAAATTTATTAACATGCCAATAACACTAAAAAATATATTTTTTATATATTTATGACATTAAGAAAATTTCCAACATAAAAAAATTATAATATGGTAATTCAGAGAAAATTGATCTCGTCTTCCAACCTAATTTTGTATGTTTTTTCTAAAATCTATTACAAAAAATAGTGTCAATAATTTTTTACTTTTTTGTACAGTTGAATGCAGGTTACTAAAGATGGTGTTGTAACTTGTTTGATATTCTTATCAAATGCTGTCCTCTAGAATTGGTGTTTATGTATTTGAGGAAAAAATTTATAATTTTCTAAAAACAAAATCTTCGAGGAATGCTTCAACTTAATTGAGTATATGTGTTTTTCATAAATGGGACACCCCAACATTCCTTTAATGCTATATCCAAATAAAATTCCATAAACGGGGAATTCATTTATCATCCTCTGCAATTTGAGCCTCAATGTGAATTCTTCACTTCTATGAGCATTACACATTGTAACACCTATACCCCACATCAATTTCAGATCATCGATCAATTGATCCAAATATACATCAATATTATTATTGGGTTGATTTGATCCAAATATAATTAGAGACATAAAAATTTATTTTTAGTTTATATATAACCGTGGATGAATTTTAAAATTTACCAACATGATGAGAAATGTAATGTGAATACTACTATGTACACCAAATGTATTTATTCCATCTGTAAATAATACAAGTCGAATGTTTCTTGACCCATCTCTAAATTCATGAAACTCATAATCAATTTTCTTCCACTAAGGAGAATTTGCTGGATGACATAGGTTCCCATCATTAATTCTTTTATCTAAATAAAATTTTAATTGTCTAGTAGTTTCCTGACATCCATACAGTCTTCTAAACCACATAATTATTGTAAAGTTCTATACATATTTTGGAAGATTTGATTCATTTTCTTTTTATCGATATGCAACACACATGGGGAACTTTATGAGTGATTCATGCTCTTTTTAAAATAATATGAAATCATTTTAACAAGCATGTTTTTTAGAGATAATTACCATTTAACATGACATTCATTTAGCATCATATGTTTTTCATGGTAGATTATTTCCTTCTAGTAGCATATCTTTCAGAAGACCAAGTAGTTCTATAAAGCAGTTTTCACTCTATCCAATGCCAGCTTTCAAATTATATAACTTCAATAAATCCGAAAATGTTTTTTATATAGTATAACCGGTATACAATGGTTTCTTGGAACAACTATTTAACACATAAAAAACTATTGGGAAATCATGAAGGTCATCTTAAATTTCTATTTTCATTTATTCTATGTGATCTCCATCTTGTTTTACAAAGTCATTCATATCAAATGATTCATATACCATAGTATCATCTCAATCAATGTCCACATTCAATTTTTCACTGTTCTTAGTCTAACATTTATAGATTTGATCTATTCTGTTAAAAATAAAATTTTCTTCTAACTCTTACAGTCCAATTTTTCTTCAATAACAACAATGTAGACATGGACATAGGATATTGGTCCTCTAACTTCTCTCTTGAAAACTTGATGAACTCTTTAACAAGAATAATAAGCTCTCATTCAATCGACTAGATCTGTGGTTTTATGGATCGAGGAATAACGCTAATGATAAAAGGGAGACAACTATCATTATTTTTGTAGAATTTTATTGCATTTGTAAAGAAATGAAGAAATATTGGTTCGTGGGGATTGATACTTTGATGAAGGGAAATATAGATCATTTATACTAGAATATCTGAGTTCCTAGATATTCTAAATCCAATAATAAGGGGTTTTGTGTCCTGAAAAAATATTTAGAGATATAATATAATCATTAATAACATCATAACGAGTAATCATTAAAATTTAATATATATTAGTTGATTTTTGTAGATTATGGAAAGTTACTTGACAACATCACCTTCCATATGATCTAAATTGGGGAAAAAGAATCTGATATCTAGTGAAAACTTCTATAAACTATACAGACACTAACACATTATATTATACCAAGAATAGAATTTAAAATTTTCAGAATCCAATATACTTGATTACCAACAACGTAGAGATAGTTATGGTGAGAAGAATTCCAGTAGAATCCACATAGGGGATGCATTATATTTATGATGAATCATGTAATTAGTTATGTCTTTGATATAAGTATACTAGGTAAGAACAACAATGGATACACTATATTGAATCCTCTCAAATAATATGATAATGCGAGGGAGATAAAGGTAGATAATAAATGATATTATCACTAAAATTTATTGGTGTAAACTAAAATATAGATAATGTAAAGACCCTTGCATGAATTACCCAAACAAAACCATGTCATATTATTTTATGACCTATAACACACCTCAATTTCACTAAAAAATGGTTTAAAATTTGGTATAAAAACCATAAATAGTATATTCCCCCCCCCCCCAAATAGAAACAATTAGTATGAGAGGTTGAACAAAATTCTAGCATGACCCTTGGGGTCAATGGACATGAAGACCTGAAATCATCATTACATGATTTAGGCATACCTATTAGAAAAACAACTATTTAAACAATTGACACAATATCTATATAGACACACATACATGTAACATATAAAAACTCCCTTATGGTCTATAAGAAATATCAAATAGATAAAAACTTAATATTCAAACATAATGTGAACTAAAGGCACCATAATGATTCAAAAAGTAAAGGATTTATGTAATAAAACTTCATGTGCTTAACTAGGTATGTCCCATTTGAATTTTCTCCATAAGAAAATTATGAAACATAGTGAATTCTAAGAGGAACAAGATCCTATGATACATATAACCAATAGAAGAACATACATCACTCCACTAACTTGGTTCCTGAAAAATAGCATCTGAAGCCACATGTCCACTGAGGTGTGTATGAAATGTTTCATTATATATATAATCATTAGGGATCCAACAATGGGTCTCAAATAAGTAGTTAATAAACAAGAATATATATAAAAATTTCTACACATTTATATACATATATAAAGAAATTATTTACTAATAACATAAAAAACATAGCCAAAAACAATAATGAATAAATCCAAGGTTTAGTGTTAGATATAATAAATAATTCCATATATCAAGAGGTTCTATACGTCGGTATTCAATCAAACAACGAATCATAAAAGATTCTTCTGTTCATAATTTAAAATCAATATAGTATACAACCATCAGACCAAAAATAACGACATAATAGAAGAAGAAATCAAAAATAAAACCAAAAATACACAAAGAAAATCAGAAGGCCTACCTCACTAGGTTGAAGAAAATCTGAGACCCCTTATAGAAACCCTACATGTATTCAAACACTGGATGTCAGATGATATGTTCGACCAAATGGAGGAAGTCGAGGGGTGTTATTTGAGCTTCAATTCAGTAAGGAGGAGTGTGGACAATGGGGGAATTAGAGAAATGTTTCTGATATCCTGACAGGTTGTGCAAATGGTAAGGATTTTTTAAATAGACCAAGACACATTTATCTGCACTTAGAAATAAGCACTGATAAAGTGTACTTCTATCTACGGTTAAGTAATTACCACTAATTAAAAGGCCCTTTATCATCACTTTTTTAGCGCTCATAAAATAAATATTTATCAGCACTAATGTTATAACATAGATAAATATTCCTTTTTTAGTACTTTGTTTAGCATTGATAAACCCCCATCTTTATCAGTGCAAAAATGGATCTGATAATTATTATTTTATCAGTGCTTATTACTTAAGCGCTAATAAAGGATTTATAATTAAAATTTTAAATAAATAAATTGTAAATATTTATATATAATAAATAAGTATATATAAATATAAATATTGTAAATATATTCCTTTTTAAATATTTTTTTTTTAATTTTCAAATTATTTATTAATAATTATAGATTTTTTAAAAAAAATATTTATATCATTATATATATTTATATAAATATAAATATATATATTTAATAAATATATATAAATATAAATAAATTAAATATATTGATTATTTAATTAAATTTATTATAAATTTAATAGTTTTTAAAATATATATAATTATTTATTTATAATATTATAAATACATTTAAAAAATATATTTATTTGTTTATAATTATAAATATGAAATTTCATTAAAATAGAAAAGAAACATTTAAAAATATAATTTTTTATAATTTTTTTTACAAATATATTTTTAACACTATTAATGAATATCTAATGTAATGCGCATAAGTATTTTTTAATTTGTGAATAAAATTTATATACATTCATATAAATATTTATATAATATATACAATTTAATATCATTAATTAAAATAATTTTCTAATTAATAAAATGTTTAATATTTATTAATTTTTAATCTATTTATTATTTTTTATCATAATGTATTTAATTAATTAAATTTTCAATTTTCTAATAAACTCATTTTTTATTTATTTAATTATATCATTTTATTTATTCTGAACTTTATCAATACTAGAAGAGCGCTGATGAAATAAATATTTATTAGTGCTAATAATAAAGCACTAATAAAGGGTACCCTTTATCAGTGCTAAAAATAAAGTGCTGATAAAGGATACCCTTTATCAATACCAAAAATAAATCACTGATAAAGGTTTCCTTTATTAGTGCTAAAAATAATATTCTGATAAAGTGTTAAATTTATTAGTTCTGATAAAGATTCCATTTATCAGTTATTTTTTTAGTGCTGATAAATACCAGCGCTGTTAAACCTGGGTTTCGTAGAAGCGAGTCTTTGGGATTTTTGTATATGGATCCTATGGGGAAAAGTCCAGTTGTATATTTCCAGTGTGGGAAGTCATGGAACACTAGGCTGAATTTCCTAGACTCTCCAAGGATGTTTCACTGGTGTTGGTATAAAGGGAATATCTAGCACTTTTGTTAGTTGTCTTCATATGGGAGCTGTGTAGGCTCCTTTTTATCAAAGGGATATCAAGTGCAGTCAGAGGATTATATGGATAGAGGATATCATCCCTGTGAAATGGGGTATTCTCACCAGATGAAGAATTCTAAGAGAATGTCTAATAAAGGGTCATTCCATCAAATTGGAGGTCATTCAATAAGAATTAGATTTCAGGCCATCTATAGTTTGAGGTACGATGTTCATTACTTCTTTTAAGGAATATTATTTATGTGACATAGGGGAATCCCATTGTCACATACATAGCTCATTTTAAATTTATTTTTATTTTAATTTCCATTAATTCTTTTTTTTGGGGGTTTCCAAAGGTTTTATGGAGAATATGTGAGTTTTCCTGATATGGGCCAAACTGTGAGCCCAATTCCAAATTTAAAAATAAATTTTGTTTCTTTTATAATATTTTCATTTTTTAATATTTTTTACTCATTCCAACTCTTAAATGTCCTCCCCTGATATATTAACACCAAAATTAAAATTTGGAGCCTTTAGAAATCCATAACCAAGGTTTATTTTTGTTTTTATTTAAGGGATTGAGCCTTCCCAGAAGCCCATATCTAGTTTTAAAAATGAATTTTATTTATTCAATAACATATTCAATATTAGGTATCTTTCGGTGATTTCAAGTCTCACACAAGCCCATTACACCCAGCCGTTCCCCCAACCACTTTCCCCCCTCTTTGGAGCTCTTAGGAATCGATATTTAGGGACGAACAAATTAGGGTTATTAAAATCGTCTAGATTTGAGAAGGTAAGTTGATTCTTTCATAAATCTTTTAATTTTTACTCTTTTCCCCCATTTCAGTCCCCACATGACTTTATATTCCCCATTAGAGACTCCATATCAGGTTTGGTTTCTTGGAGATTCAACTTTTGGTTTATTAGGTTTGTTTGATTCAAGATGTTTCAAGTAAGTTTTTCTTTCCTTTATTTCTTCCCCTTCCTTAGGTTTTCTTTCACCCTTTCATGAAGTTCCTCATGTCCAGAAGTTGAGTTTCTAATCTAGGGTTTTATTTTGTGTCTTTGTGGTCAAATATTGTGGTATAGGTTTGGATTTATCTTCCTTGAGGTGCGGCGGTGGTGCGGTTGATGTTTCACACCATGTTTTGAGGGTTTCGACATAAAAGGTTGGTGATTCCATGTGTAATCATTTATAGATGAGTTAGTTTTCTTGAATTACTTCTTATGAATCTTCCTAATATTCTTTGTGTGGTGTGATAACTCTTTATGTTGGATTTGGTTAAGCATTTATTTTTGTAGTTTCATTTTAGCTTAAAATTGGGTGTTTTTCATGTGTTACCCTTTGGGTATTGTTTGGGTGTGTTTTATAACATATGAAATTGGTTTAAAAAAAAAAATTTCGGAAGAAAATTCTGATTTGGTGGGTTATTGGTGTGCCATTAAGTTTTAAAGAGTTTTTTAATGGGTTTAAGGTGTAAATCCTTATTGTACTTCTTTAAAGTGATTTTGAAAACGTGTGCTTTTCAAGTGGATCTTTTGTGGTATTGTTTGAGGTGTTTGTATAACACTTGTGGGGTAGTTTAATAAATGTTTTTGGGGCTTCCAAATATGTTTTTAATTTGTATTGGTGTGATTTTGTCCTTGAAATACGGTTTTGAAATGGGTTTTATGTGAAAAGCTTTGGTCCACACTTTAGAATTGTTTTATGAAAGTTTTTAATGGTTTAATAATTTATGTAAGAGGTGAAAACATATGGGAAAACTATTTTGGATTGTTTATACATTCAAATGGACCATTTTAAATGTGAATTGTTCAGTCATGTGATGTGTATCTTCTTGGAATTTTTTTATAAAAATGTTTAATGGATTTACTGAAATGTGAAAGAGGTGTGAACGTGATGTGGGTTGTTTGTGTGAGTGTGATGTGAGAAATGGATTTTTTTTATAAAAAGGATTTTATGAAACATGTGAGTGGGCTGTTATGTGGTGTTTATCATATTTAGAGGGACTTCATAAAATTTTTAAAGGACGTGTTGAATTGTGAACGTTATGCAAAAAGTGTTGTGGGCTATTTTGGTGTCAGTTTGATTTCAAAATGCATTTGAAGGAAAAGTGGAATTTGTGACTTGTGGGGTCTACATGGGAATGTTTGGTTAATTTGTGACGTGGAAGTGATATTTTAATGTGAAAAATATATTTCTTGGCTTATTGAACTTGTTTGAGCACAAAGAGAAAACCCGGGTATCTAGGTGGGTGGATGTGTACTACTATGCTAGTGAATCCATGGGGTTTGGCATCAGTTTCACTTAGAAAGATTGATGCTTAAAACTCTAACTAAACTATGATGATGATTATTGGGTACTACTAGGTTATGGTTATGTTCCCTACTAGGGTCTCGTGCATGAGAATTGATATTTTTTTGTTGTTACTCTTACCGAGATACAAGGTACATGGGACCCACAACTAGCTAGTGCCTAGGGGTTATTTCCTATTTCTTGTGCTCATTATGTAAAGACCTGTAAAATTCAAGGGAAATTTTTTCTAAATTTTCTTTGTGATTTTAGAAGAACGTGGTTTTTAACGGCACTTGATTCCGAGGCCCGGAGTGCCCAGAATCAATTTCCGATGTTTGGCTCGGGTACGTTCAATGAACGAACGAGCAGGTTTTCCTATCTTTTGAACCAGTGCTCGGAATTAAAATCCGATGGCACCGATGAACTTGCAACGCCGGTAATCGCTTAAGGGAACCTTTACCGTAGTTGCGTTTGTGAGGGAGAAGAAGTTAATTTTTGGGGATTAATTAAAAAAATTGAATAAAATTGTTAAATCAATTTTATTTCATGTTATGTGGTTAACTTCTCCCATGGGAAGTTGGTGGTGGGCCCACATCCATCCTACTTCCCATGTCTGGATATTTGAAAGGGTGGGGCCCACACGAACCCCCCACCTTTTCAAATTCCTTAAACTCCCTAACCCTCTTAACCCCTCACTTTCCTAACCCCTCTAAACCCCCCATTTACGTTTTGTTAACTTATCACCTCATTAATTTTTTAACATCTTATGTTAATAACTTAAGTGAGTTAAATGTGGGTTTTGAATTTCCAAACTTTTGAAATTCAAAGAGGTTAGGATGTGTAAATAAAATAAGGCTTGGACTTATTTTATTTTGGTTAGTTTCTTTTGCAACCTTGAGAGGATTGGGGAAGCAGTCTTCTTCTTCTTCAACCTCGACGAAGAAAGAGAAGAACACCGTTCTTCAATGAAGAACTTCTCCGCCGAAGAACACGGTTCTTCCACGATTCCATATCCGCGAGACGACGTTATTCTTCCGCATTATCTCTTCCGAGACGATTTTCCACGACGAAATCACCGTCAACGACTTCGAATCCTCGCTTCGCGACGTCGACGTTCTTTTCCAGCGACGCCCGACCTCTGCGACGCTCGTCTTCCGCGGCTTGTTGACGAACACTGTTCCTGAACCGAGGTAGGGGATTATTGTTATTTTATTAAATTATTTCCGTTCTTGATTCTAGCCTGTCGAACTTCGTGGTTAATCGACTATTTGTTATCGTTTAACGAGAGGGGGCCGGACTGCACAAACACGGCCTAACCCCCTCCTATGTTCATGATTGTTTCTTTATGAATGGAACGGGATGGCGTGGTGCCGTCGCACCACGCGAGAATCGCTCGGCAAGTACTACGTGACGCCGTAGTGCCACGCCGAGGAGTCGAACAAGAACGTGATGCCTTCGCACCACATCGAAGGAAGTCGAAGGCGCCGCGGCCGGAGCGGAGCCACGGCGAAGGAGCGCGGTGCCAACGCGCCGCGCCGGAGAACCACGAAGACGGCGTGTTTTTTTTGACGTGCGGATTGACGGGCGACGACGAAGCAGGCCGTTTTAGCATTTTAATCCCTTCACAGTGAAGGTGGGGTCCCGGGGGGACCATAGGCGAAGACGACAGGAGGAACGGACCACCGGAACGCGTCCTGTGGTCCGCGGAAGGCGGCGTGCCGCCGAAGGGTTGGCGGCCGGCATATCCGCCGCCGACCTCAATTAGCGAAGGGCGAGGGAGTCGCGCACCCCGCACCACGAATCGGCTTGGCCACGCTGGCCGAGCCGCAGCCAGCCAGTCGGGCCGGACCGAGCCGGACCGAGCCGGCTCGGGCCGGGTGGGCCCGGGCCCAGACCCCCGTTTTCGGACCACTTTCGGTCAAATGCCCATATCTTGAGCTGTAGACCTCCGATTGACGCACCGTCAGTGGCAATGTGATCCTTGTATCGAGACAGTCGTTTCGGTTTTTTAAACTCAAGGTTTCGTAGAACTTTAGGTTTGGCCGGGTTGGTTTGTACACGAAACCAACCGGGCCCTCGGAGCAGAAACACTCGTAACTTGAGTTCCGGACGTCCGATTGACATGTCGTCGACTTTGATGGATTCTTCTAAGTGAGACGGATCTTTTGGCTTACTCCGCTCGAGGTTTGGATCCCGTCGGAGTGTGGTCGGGTTGGTTCGCTCACGAAACCAACCGGGCCCCTAGAACGAAAAAGCCAATAACTCACAGACCGGGCGTCTGATTGATGCGCCGTCTGTCTTGTTGCATTCCTCCTAATGAGAAGGAACTTTTGTCATACTTCTTCGGAGTTTTGTGGCCGGGTTGGATCACACTCGAAATCCAACCGGGCCCCTGGAACGGAAAAGCTGATATCTTTTAGACTAGACGTCCGTTTGACGAACCGTCAGCAGCGTTGGTGATCACGTTGAGAAACGGTCCCAATGAGTATACCCTATGAGTGTTCGGGGTACAGTTGAGATACGGACGGGATTGGTTCGCTCACGAAACCAACCGGAACCCTGGGATGAAAAGGCTAGAAACTCACAGACCGGGCGTACGATTGACGCGCCGTCTGTTGTGTTGAGACCTCTATGGCGAGGAGGTCCTTGAGATACTTATTCGTGGGACATTGAGATACTTGGAGTATCGACCTGTAGCTCGTGGAGCGGACCCTCCCGGAGACGAGCGTGCAGAGTACGGAGACCGTGTAGCCAACTGAGACCTGATGACTGCTTGACCGACTCGAATTGGAGTGAGTCGACTAGCCCAGTAGACGGAGCACTACTTTGTGAGGTGCAGACCCATGGCGGACGAAGCACTACCTATGTGACAGTGAAAACCCGTAGTACTCGTCTGGAGAGTACCTCAGCAGGCTACTAGGGGGTGTGCACTACTGTGTTTGGGTGTAATACCTCGGCGGGAATCACTACTGTGCTTGGGTGGCTGACCCGCGGTACTCGACAGGAGGAGTACCTCAGTAGTCTTAGGTTAGTGAGCAGTACCTCAGAGTTGTGACAGGACCACTGTACACTCCAGAGACGGATCTCTTCAGCAGTTATAGTTTCGATAATGAAAATCCTGGTTTAAGCTGAGACTTTAGACCTTTGTTTTTACCTCATGATTGAGATGAGTGACTTGATAACTTAGGTATATGTATGGGCATATACATGGGTAGTGGTTATCCATTGATTTCATAATCTTTGTGTTACCTCATGATTGAGATGGGTTACTTGATAACTTAGGTATATGTATGGACATATACCTAAGTAGAGGTTATCTGTTGAGATCTTCTTTGTGGTTATCATTATTGGTTTTAGTGAGACCATGAGGGTATCGGGGTCCCTACTGAGTATCGTTATACTCACCCCTTCACGGGCTATGCCCGCACCTCGTTGTGTTGGTTGCAGACGACGGGCAGTACTGACAGAGGCCGAGTGTTCGAGGAATGGATGATACCCGGAGGTGGACTACACGAAAAGTCAGTACCTGGAGGTGGACTTCACGGAGAGACGACACTCGGAGGAGGTTGATGGGCGAGAGCGTTGAGGAGGCTATCTATACCTACCCTTCAGGTAGGATCCGTGGCGGACGATCCAGGAGCTGCGCTATCTGTACCTACCCTTCAGGTAGGATCCGAGGAGGACGACCCAGGAGCTGCTTCCTTCTTTCAGCTGTTTGCCTTTTTCTGTTGTATTTCTGTTTAGTTGTAGCTGCACTTTCAGTTGGGTTTATATTCTGGCCTATTTACTTTTCAGCACTTTCTTTTGTACTTAGTGTTTTGCTTCCGCTTGTAAACTATGGTGTTTTGTTTATTTTTATAAAGGAAATTCCTTCCCTATTATCAGGATTTACGTCTTTGGTGCTAGTCTCCAACCCCTAGCCTATGGAAGGCGGGCTTGTGGTAGTCACGGTATGGGCCCCGAGGACGGGTCGTGACAAATTGGTATCAGAGGAGTCGGTTCTACCGCAGAACTTATAACTGTGATATTTTCTTTCTATGAAGCAATAGTGTTATGAGTACCGAGTGTGGTTTTCAGTTCAGGGAGTCCAGTGTTGGTGCGGGCGGCCGACGTATCCATACACCAGGACCCTGACAACTGATTTCCGACTTTGTGCACGAAAACACTGATTACGTGTGTGTTTTCAAAGATTTTCCCTTAAAACAGCTCAAACCAGGTCAGCTCACCAGGTATAATCGTTTGACCGTGTTACATTATTTCATTCAGGATGCCTTTTCGCGAATGACCAGCTAGATCCCTGACAGTGGTTCGTACTGACAGCCCGCCGAGCGACGTGGCCTCAATACAGGGCCCTTTTCCAGTTGAGGCACCAGCGAAGGCACCAGCGGTACTACTACCCATTGGGCCACTGATGCCACCAGCCCCAACAGCAGAGGGTGCACGTTGCTTGAGCGCACTTCACGTGTTCCAGTGCCAGAGGCTACCCAGTTTCCAGGGAGGGACGGACCTGCAGACGGTTGAGGATTGGCTGGAGGCTGTGGTGAGGGTCTTTAGGCTAGTGGGGACGCTGGCAGAATTCATGGTGATCTTTACTTCCAGAATCCTTCAGGCAGCAGCATGCAGGTGGTGGAGCCACTTGTTTCAGTTTTGTGACGGGATGGCCTTCGCATGGGAAGACTTCTAGACCTTCTTCAGGGCGGAGTTTGTGCCAGTAGCTCTACACCCCGAGCGTGTACATGAGCTTCTACCTTTGCCGCTTGTTTTTCGATCAGTAGCCGAGTCATCTGTGGGCAGTTGACAGATGATGCAGAGGTCCACAAGGACCAGACCAGCAGTTGGACGATCTCGAGTTTTAGGACCGGTGGTGCGGGGCACCCGAAGTGGGGTCAGAGCCAGGCATGCCAGAAAAAGAAAGTGTTACTCATGCGGCGGGAAGGGTCACCTGGCACGTGACTGTCCGACTCCTCATACAGTTGATCCGCAGGCGTTGGAGGAGCCACCAAGGTAGTAGAGCTCCGGGAGAAGGTGGACAGGAGAAGAACTAGTGGATACATCCCTTGTACTTCTAGTTCAATGTTGCGGTTGTATTCGTGTCTTTGTACTATGAGCTGCAATATTAAAAAGACACTTATCTTTGTTTGCTAACCTGTATTTTTTTTGTTTGGTTGATACTGATTGGTCCTGGTTAAGACTGTTGACTTGACCCTCACTTTCAAGATTTCTACTGGAGGAGACCCAGTGACCTCACACTGATGCTGACAGTGTAACTCGACCCTTGGAGGCGACAGTGACAGTTGGATCTCTTAGTAGTTACGTCGAGGCCTTACAATGTCATCCATGGCATGAATGCGTCATTCATGTCAGGATTGACTGTATTAGGCAATGGGAGTGGTTCATCCAGGGGATGAGACCGATTTTCTCTTTTCGGCAAAAGAGAAATTTTAGCATCTCTTTTAGATCATAGGCAAAGCAGGTGCATATCATCTAGGAGCGGATGAAGACTGCACAGTGCAGTAAGAAATAGGAAACCGGCTCCAGTCATAGAGACTCGAGCGTGTTAAATGTTAAAGAAAAGGAAGCTTAAAGGAGAGATGAGTCTACGAAGCAGCAGACGTGGAGGCAGAGCTAGGAGAGCAGCATGTGGTGGTGTACATCCTAACATGGTACAACCACCCGCCTTAGTTATTCCTTCCAGGCTCAAGGAGCTGGAGGGAGGAGGAAGAGTGCGGCTGCATGCGGTCAAGGAGTGTGACCCAATGGCTATAGAAATGATTCAAGGGATAGTCTGTGTCCACTACTAGCTGCTGTAGTAACGGACTTCTATATGAATCATTCCTTGCTTTCACAAATCTTGTTCCAGACCTAGAGTTTCCGGTAAGCCGTGGACTTGACCCCCACGTTTGGAGATACCTTGGGAGGAGACTCGATAATCACACTTACGCCGAAGGTGTGGTCAGACCCTCGAGCCAAGAGTTCCGGTTGGAAATCGCTTGGTGGCAGCGTCGAGGCCTTACGACGTTAGTTTGAGTATGGAATGGGAAATAACTGTTCATACTCAAATTGATGGTTTTAGGCAAACGTCAGGATGGGTTTTCCTTGGTCGGCGAAAAGGAAACCCTGGGCAGCACAATTTAAACTCATGCACGGGAGGGTGCGACCGATCACTCTTGAGTCGGCCAACCTTACCCTCGTGGTGGAAGTCGTTTCGAGTTCCAGTTCTAACAGGAATTGGAGACCTCTAGAGTTCGAGGATGATGATCACGTCCTTATACGGGTCTCACCTCGACGAAGTTTACGAAGTTGTGGCCAAGGCGGAAAGTAAACTCTGCGGTTCAACGGACCTTTCTAGGTCCACAGCTGGGTAGGCGAGGTGGTTTACCGCTTGACCCATCCACCTCAGTTGCACCAGGTGAACGGCGACTTCCACGTATCTCAACTGTAGAGATACGTGCTCGACCCTTCGCATATCATTGACCATGAGGAGCTGGACGATGGCGATGAGGTGTTTTCCACGGAGGTTCTAGTGGGGATCAAGGATCGACAGGAGCGGATCCTACGAAGACGATCGATTCCTCGGGTGAACTTTCTCTGGAAGTACGGAAACCTCCGGGTGAGCACATGGGAGTGGAAGGCTCAGATGCGTGCTCTGTACCGCTTTTGTAACCATAGTTTGTGTTAAAGCTTTACGAGGACGTAAACCCCTGAGGTGGGAGTAATTTAAAGTTCCGTAAAATTCAAGGGAAATTTTTTCTAAATTTTCCTTGGGATTTTAGAAGAACATGGTTTTCTGACGGCACTTGATTCCGAGGCCCGGAGTACCCGGAATCAATTTCCGAAGTTTGGCTCGGGTACGTTCAGTGAACGAATGAGCGAGTTTTCCTATATTTTGAACCGGTGCTCGGAATTGAAATCCGATGGCACCGATGAACTCGCAACACTGATAATTGCTTAAGGGAACCTTTACCGTAGTTGCGTTTGTGTGGGAGAAGAAGTTAATTTTTGGGGATTAATTAAAAAAAGTGAATAAAATTGTTGAATCAATTTTATTTCATGTTATGTGGTTAACTTCTCCCATGGGAAGTTGGTGGTGGGCCCACATCCATCCAACTTCCCATGTGTGGATATTTGAAAGGGTGGGGCCCACACGAACCCCCCACCTTTTCAAATTCCATAAACTCCCTAACCCTCTTAACCCGTCACTTTCCTAACCCCTCTAAACCCCCCATCTAAGTTTTGTTAACTTATCACCTCATTAATTTTATAACATCTTATGTTAATAACTTAAGTGAGTTTAATGTAGGTTTTGAATTTTCAAACTTTTGAAATTCAAAGAGGTTAGGATGTGTAAATAAAATAAGGCTTGGACTTATTTTATTTTGGTTAGTTTCTTTTGCAACCTTGAGAGGATTGGGGAAGCGGTCTTCTTCTTCTTCAACCTCGACGAAGAACGCGAATAACACCATTCTTCAACGAAGAACTTCTCTGCCGAAGAACACGGTTCTTTCGCGACGCCGTATCCGCGACGTGACGTTCTTCTTCCGCGTCGTCTCTTCCGTGACAGTTTTCCGCGACGAAATCGCCATAAATGACTTTGAATCCATGCTTCGCGACGCCGACGTTCTTTTCCCGCGACGCCCGACCTCTGCGACGCTCGTCTTCCGCGGCTCGTTGACGTACACTGTTCCTGAATCGAGGTAGGGGATTATTGTTATTTTATTAAATTATTTCCGTTCTTGATTCTATCCTGTTGAACTTCATGGTTAATTGACTATTTGTTATCGTTTAATGAGAGGGGGCCGGACCGCACAAACACGGCCTAACCCCCTCCTATGTTCATGATTGTTTCGTTGTGAATGGAACGGGATGGCGTGGTGCCGTCGCACCACACGAGAATCGCTCAGCAAGTATTACGCGACGCCGTCACGCCACGCCGAGAAGTCGAACAAGAACGCGACGCCGTCGCGCCGCGTCGAAGGAAGTCGAAGGCGCCGCGGCCGGAGTGGAGCCGCGACGAAGGGGCGCGGCGCTAACGCACCGCGCCAGAGAACCACGAAGACGGCGCGTTTCGTTTTTGACGTGCGGATTGACGGGCGATGACGAAGCAAACCATTTTGGCGTTTGAATCCCTTCGCAGTGATGGTGGGGTCCCGGGGGGACCATAGGCGAAGACGGCAGGAGGAACGGACCACCGGAACGCGTCCGGTGGTCCGCGGAAGGCGGCGGCGGCGCGCCGCCGTAGGGTTGGCGGCCGGCAGATCCGCCGCCGGCCTCAATTAGCGGCAGGCGGGGGAGTCGCACACCCCACACCACGAATCGGCTTGGCCATGCTGGCCGAGCCGCGGCCGGCCGGTCGGGCCGGACCGAGCTAGACCGAGCCGGCTCAGTCCGGGTCGGCCCGGGCCCAGACCCCCGTTTTCGGACCACTTTCGGTCAAATGCCCATATCTTGAGCTGTAAACCTCCTATTGACGCACCTTCAGTGGCAACGTGATCCTTGGATCGAGACAGTCGTTTCGGTTTATTACACTCAAGGTTTCGGAGAACTTTGGGTTTGGCCGGGTTGGTTCGTACACGAAACCAACCGGGCCCTCAGAGCGGAAACGCTCGTAACTTGAGTTCCGGATGTCCGATTGACATGCCGTCGACTTTGATGGATTCCTCTAATTGAGAAGGATCTTTTGGCTTACTCCGCTCGAGGTTTGGATGCCGTCGGAGTGCGGTCGGGTTGGTTCGCTCACGAAACCAACCGGGCCCCTTGAACGAAAAAGCCAATAACTCACAGACCGGGCGTCCGATTAACGCACCGTCTGTCTCGTTGCTTTCCTCTTGTTGAGAAGGAACTTTTGGCATACTTCGCTCGAGTTTTGGATACAATTGGATAGTGGCCGGGTTGGATCGCACCCGAAATCCAACCGGGCCCCTGGAACAGAAAAGCTGATATCTTTTAGACTGGACATCCGTTTGACGAACCATCAGCGGCGTTGGTGATCACATTCAGAAATGGTCCCAATGAGTATACCCTATGAGAGTTCAGGGTAAAGTTGAGATACGGTCGAGATTGGTTCGCTCACGAAACCAACCGGACCCCTGGGATGAAAAGGCTAGAAACTCACAAATCGGGCATCCAATTGACGCGTCGTCTGTTGCGTTGAGACCCCTATGACGAGGCGGTTCTTGAGATACTTATTCGTGGGACTTTGAGATACTTGGAGTATCAACCTATAGCTTGTGGAGCGGACCCTCCCGGAGATGAGCGTACAGAGTATAGAGACTATGTAGCCGACTGAGACCTGAAGACTGCTTGACCGACTTGACTTGGAGTGAGTCGAATAGCCCAGTGGACGGAGCACTACTTTGTGAGGTGCAGACCCATGGCGGACGGAGCACTACCTATGTGACAGTGCAAACCCACAGTACTCGTCCGGAGAGTACCTTAGCAGGCTTCTAGGGGGTGTGCACTACTGTGTTTGGGTGACATACCTCGGCGGGAAGCACTACTGTGTTTGGGTGGCTGACCCACAGTACTCGACAGGAGGAGTACCTCAGCAGTCTTAGGTTAGTGAGAAGTACCTCGGAGTCGTGACAGGACCACTGTACACTCCAGAGATGGAGCTCTTCAGCAGTTATGGTTTCGATAATGAAAATCCTGGTTTGAGCTGAGACTTTTGACCTTTGTGTTTACCTGATGATTGAGATGGGTCACTTGATAACTTAGGTATATGTATGGGCATATACCTGGGTAGTGGTTATCCGTTGATTTCATAATCTTTGTGTTACCTCACGATTGAGATGGGTTACTTGATAACTTAGGTATATGTATGGACATATACCTAAGTAGAGGTTATCTGTTGAGATCTTCTTTGTGGTTCACCTTGTTGGTTTTAGTGGGACCTTGAGGGTCTCGGGGTCCCTACTGAGTATCGTTATACTCACCCCTGCACGGGCTATGCCCACACCTCGTTGTGTTGGTTGCAGATGATGGGAAGTGCTGATAGAGGCCGAGTGTTTGAGGACTGGACGGTACCCAGAGGTGGACTACACGAAGAGTCAGTACCCGGAGGTGGACTTCATGGCGAGATGACACTCGGAGGACGTTGATGGGCGAGAGCATTGAGGAGGCTATCTATACCTACCCTTCAGGTAGGATCCATGGCGGACGATCCAATAGTTGTGCTATCTGTACCTACCCTTCAGGTAGGATCTGAGGAGGACGACCCAGGAGCTGCTTCCTTCTTTCAGCTGTTTGCCTTTTTCTGTTGTATTTTCGTTTAGTTGTAGCTTCACTTTCAGTTGGGTTTGTATTCTGGCCTATTTACTTTTCAGCACTTTCTTTTGTACTTAGTTTTTTGCTTCCGCTTGTACTCTGTGGTGTTTTGTTTACTTTTATAAAGGCAATGCCTTCCCTATTATCAGGATTTACGCCTTTGGTGCTAGTCGCTAGCCCCTGGCCTATGGAAGGCGGGCTTGGGGTAGTCACGACACGAGCCCCGAGGATGGGTCGTGAAACATTAGATCCTTTATAATTATCGTCGGAATATGGTATATTTGGCTGAAAAAAATGAGTATCTTTTGAATTTATATTAAAAGTGTTGATTCTTTAAATTAGCCCACTTGAAAACTCTTTTTTTTTATGTTGCATCTTTTAGAAATTGTAATTAGAAATTACATGTTTTTGAAAACTTGCATGCTTTTCGTCGTCGAATGTTTATCACATGGAATCTCTTAGTGGTGGTATCCTACTAGTCATTGGCACACACCCTACTTACACCATTGGGTATAAGTAGACTAGGTTATTTTTGTTGTCGCAGGTTTGGCTACAACTTCTTTTCCAACAGTTCGGGTTTTCACCGGTCATTCATGATGTGTTGTTGTGGATATTTCTTAAGGGCAATGTCTCTTGCCTTTTTGAGGTTCTTGGGCTGTTTTGTTCTGGTTTTGTACCTTTTTTATAGTCCTGGTGATTTGTTTTAGACTATGTAATTCGGTTCTGAATTTTTGTAAAACATTGTTTGGTTTGAAAAATCCAGATTTGTTTCATTGGATTCTATTGTTGTTTTATGTTTATAAACTTGGGTAAATCGTTCCAAATTTTCATTTTATGATACCCAGGCACTTGTTCCAGCCCGTGGGGATTGTGAACACCCTTTGTGACTTGTCACAAGCTGGGTTTGGTGTCGGTTTAGGTGGCTATCGATTCGGTTCGTGACAAAATGGTATCAGAGAAGGTTCGTCTCTTTGGGTCATGTTATTTGGGGAACAGTCGGGATAATATGGAGTTAAAATTTTCGGGACTTGGAATTTTAGTTATGTGTAGTGTGGCTGATCACCACACCTCATGATGGGATTCAAGTCTCCAGGGGATGTCAGGACCATTCAGAGTCCTTTGGTTTTCTTGGTTTAATGTTGATTATGGGAAATGAAAAGAGAGTTGGGTTAATGGTCTCAGTAAGCTCATAGGGCCTGACAAGACTTGTGGTGCTAGGGATATTCCCTAGAACACTCTCTGGGATAGAGAAGTGATTGTAATATGGCTTCCAACCATATGTCCAAGTCACCCACTGAAACTAGTCTCCTCTCACATTTTTTTTTTGTGTTTTTTAGTTTTGAAATCATGGAACTTTTGTTTTAAAGTGACTTGGGTTTAAGAAGTGTAAAGTTTTTGTGAAATGATTTCCAAATAAATATTGAATGTTTTGATTTATGAAATAGTGTATCTGAATATTCAGAATTATTTTGAAATGGAAAATGGTGTGCTTACACCTCTTTTGAAATCAGAAACTATACTAAAGTTGGTTTTGAAAAAGTGTTTCCAATAGAGTTTTCTAAACTATCATAGGGTGTTTTTTTGGGATGATATGTTATGAAATTGATGTGAATAACATGAAATTGAGTTCTTTTATAAATGTCTGTGTCTTTTAGAAAATTTTAGTAATATTTGAATTGGTATTTGGATCTCCTTGTTAGCAGTTTTGAGAAAAATTAAGTGTTGGTAAACTGTATTGGTTTTGAAAATTGGAAAGAATATTTGTTTTAACCTTTGGTATTTCCATGAGTTTCCACATGCATGGGGTTATATGGGATTATGAATGGTTGATGGCATGATTGGATGTGTTCAGGGATGGATATGAGAAGGGTGCATGGTGTGGCACAAAAACATGCATGTGTGAGGCCCATGGGGTACCATTGGTGGATACACTTACTGCTAAACCGTTAGTTTTCAAAGAAATGGTTTTAATGAAAAACATGAAGTATTAATGAATAGTTTGGTATAGTTTGTATTATGTATTTTTGAAAATTTTGATGTTGTGTGATGTTTTGAGTCCAAGAAAACCTCCTGTTTGAACTATGTTTTGGGTTTGTGTTTGGTTGGTAAGCTGTATTGTAGGGACGGTTAGTGGTCTCTTTTGAAAAATGTTTTGGGATGCCTTTACGGTGGTTCCCTTCATGTGTTTAGATCTGGTTTTTAGAATGTTTTTACCAGTGGACCATCTTGGTTGGGTCCTTGGGTTCTCTCATTGGATAAAGTACTCCCCCATTAAGGATTAATGCACAACAGAAGTGCAACCCATATTGTTTCGCCATTGGAAAATCTTCCAGTTGATCTATATAAGGAATATTTTATCGATCATTGTTGAATAAGTCTACACCCATTCGTTTTGTTGATTTGAGGATCCACTTGTCGTGGGATAGTGCTTGTGGAAGGTTGAAAGAGACCTTAGTTTCTTAAGTTTCATAATTCATCGACGGTGGAAGTGTTCTATGGTTGTTAGTGTGGATGACTTTCTTGATGGTGTACAAGAGGGCCTATGTGTTATCCATAGTTTCTTTGAAGCAAGAGTTATTTTTAAACAACCAATTTTGGGATTTTGGTCATGAGAGGATATTATGTCCACTTATTGGACTTGTTTGTTGTTTAGGGAATTGGCTTAAGGTCTCGTTACATGTATTATTTATATCAATCGCAAGGTTCATGTTTGGTGACACATTTTGATGTTGTGTGCTCATTTGATTGTAAAGGTGAAGGTCGTGAAATCCTCTTAGGTTCTCTGTTATGTTGGGAGTATGTCCCCATTGGGAAAAACATCAAATCATCTATCTTAGAGGAAGGTGTTTATATGTTTCCCGCCCTTCTGTTGTTCCTCACCCAAAGAAACAAGGTGTGATGTGTGTGCATCTTCTGATCCCTTGTTTTAGTGAAATGACTGGTTTTGGTAAAGTGAGTTATAGAGTGTGTTATGTCTTGATGAACCCATCGAGATATGCGGTGTAGTTGTTTGTGGCACTAAAAGAAGAAGTTCCACATAGGGGTTTCCCCAGCCTAACTTAGAGGCCGAAGATGCTTCAATATTTTGAGATCCAGCCAGAGGTCCTAGAGAGAAGATGGTACGTAGTCAGGGGAAACCCCAGAGCCGTTTAAACACTTGTATAAAGTGATATCCTAAGTATGAAAGATAGTAAGAGTTTAAACCTATGGTGTCATCATATTTCTTCGGTTTTTCCCATTCGGTGGAAATAGGTGGAGGGTTTTGTACCCATGTCATGACACAATGTTATTCCCTCGCCCTTTGGTTTCCATTGAGTCTTTGGAGAATGGTTGGAAATTTGTCTAGACAAGTTGATCACATGGTTTTCACATGGTTAGTTATAACCACGAACAAAAAAAATTACCGTGCAGACTAACCGCGCGACCATCCCAACTCCTTAATTTTGGGGTCTTTTCGTGTTGGCCCAAGCCGGTCAGTTAAGATGGTTGGTTCTTGTGGTGGGGAGACCCACCATGGGTATAATTCATATTATTTTGTAAATTTATAATGGATTTATACCACTTGTACTAGGGATTCTGTTTGAGCCTCTCCTATTAGTGTTCTGATTCTGTCTCGGGAAAAAATTTATGTTGTCTCTTATGGTGGGGAGCCCATTTGTGCCTCTTAATACGAGTAACTCATATTTTTCCTTGGTCTTGTCTGGGAAGTAGGTATTATAATTCAGAGATATGTAACTACCTACATATTCCGTGGGTAAAAATTGATATTGGAGAGTGCCCAATGGTTTAGTTATAGTAGGGAAAGTGTAACCTTGTTCGATGTTGTTGTTTATTTGGGTAAATTGATTGAGTATTGGTCAGATTTTGTTTGAGGAGTTTTCATTCGGGATAAAGCCTGAATGTGCTTAATTGTTTCAGGAAAGTGGTTTAAGTTTTTTTTGTGAGAGTATTCCTTATTTCATTGATCACTATATGTGTTTTGGCTTTTGGGGGAGAAACCTGGCATGGGAGTACCTCTTGGTTTCTCAGTTCAGTTTGGTTGTTTTTTTGGCCTTGTTGTGACTTTACGGGGCGTAAAGTGTTCATGGTGGGGAGAATTGTCACATACATAGATTATTTTAAATGTATTTTTATTTTAATTTCCATTAATGCTTTGTTTTGGGGGTTTCCCAAGGTTTTATGGAAAATAGATGAGTTTTCATGAATTGGGCCAAACTGTGAGCCAAATTCCAGATTTAAAAATAAGTTTTGTTTCATTTATAACTTTTTCATTTTTTAATGTTTTTTACTCATTCCAAATCATAAATGTTCTCACTTAATATATTAACACCAAAATTAATATTTGGTGCCTTTAGAAATTCATAACCAAGGTTTATTTGGGTTTTTATTTAAGGGATTCGGCCTGCCCGGAAGCCAATATCCAGTTTTAAAAATGAATTTTATTTATTTAATAACTTATTTAGTATTAGGTATTTTCCGGTGATTAAAAGTCTCACATGAGACCATTACACCCATCCGTGCCTCAAGCCTCTTTCACCCCTATTTGGAGCTCTTAGGAATCGATATTTAGGGACGCATATCTTAGGGTTCCTCAAATCGTCCATATTTGAGAAGGTAAGTTTATTCTTTCATAAATCTTTTAATTTTAAATATCCCCCCCCCCATTTCAGTCCCCAAATGACCTCCTAATACCCATTAGAGACTCCATATCAGGTTTTGTTGCTTGGAGATTCAAATTTTGGTGTACGTGGTTCGTTTTATTCAAGATGTTTCAAGTAAGTGTTTCTTTCCTTGATTTCTTCCCCTTCCTTAGCGTTTCTCTCACCCTATCATGAAGTTCCTCATGTAAAGAAGTTGAGGTTAGAATCTAGGGTTTGATTTGGTGTCTTTTTGGTCAAATATTGTGGTCTAGGTCTGGGTTTATATTCCTTGAGGTGTGGCGGTGGTGCGGTTGATGTTTATCACTATGTTTTTTGGGTTTTGACATAAAAGATAGGTGATTCCATGTGTAATCATTTATAGATGAGTTATTTTACTTGAATTACTTATTATGAATGTTCCTAATATGCTGTGTGTGGTGTCAAAACTATTTATGTTGGATTTAGTTAAGCATTTATTTTTATAGTTTCATTTTAGCTTAAAACTGGGTGTTTTTCATGTGTAACCCTTTGGGTATTGTTTGGGTGTGTTTTATAACATATGAAATTGGTTTAATAAATCTTTTTTGGGCTGAAAATTCTGATTTGGTAGGGTATTGGTGTTCCATTAATTTTTAAAGAGATTTTTAATGGGTTTAATGTGTAAAACCTTATTGTAATTCTTGAAAGTGATTTGGAAAACGTGATCTTTTCAAGTGGATCTTTTGTGGTATTGTTTGAGGTGTTTGTTTAACACTTGGGGGTAGTTTAATAAAAAAATTTGGGGATGAAAATTATGTTTTGAATTTTTATTGGTGTGATTGTGTCCTTGAAATATGGTTTTGAAATGTGTTTTATGTGAAAATCTTTGGTGCACATTTTAGAATTGTTTGATGAAAGTTTTGAATGGTTTAATGATTTATGTAAGAGGTGAAACCATATTGAAAAACTATTTTGGATTGTTTATACTTATAAATGGACCATTTTAAATGTAAATAGGTCTTTCATGTTATGTGTAACTTCTTGGAATTTTTTTATAAAAATGTTTAATGGATTTACTGAAATGTGAAAGAGGTGTGAACGTGATGTGGGCTGTTTGTGTGAGTACGATGTGAGAAATGGATTTTGTTTATAAAAAGGATTTTATGAAACATGTGAGTGGGCTATTATGTGGTGTTTATCATATTTGTGTGGAATTTATAAAATTGTTAAAGGATGTGTTGAATTGTGAAAGTTATGTAAAAAGTGTTGTGGGCTATTTTTGTGTCAGTTTGATTTCAAAATGCATTTGAATGAAAAGTGGAATTTGTGACTTGTGGGGTGTACATGGGGATGTTTGGTTAATCTGTGATGTGGAAGTGATATTTTCATGTGAAAACTATATTTTTTGGCTTATTGAACTTGTTTGTGCACAAAGGGAAAACCTGGGTATCTAGGTGGGTGGATGTGTACTAGTATGCTAGTGAATCCGTGGGGTTTGGCCTTAGTTTCACTTAGAAATATTGATGCTTAAAAATATAAATAAACTATGATGATGATGATTGGGGACAACTAGGTTATGGGTATGTTCCCTACTAGTGGCTCGTTCATGAGAATGGATATTTTTTTGTGGTTATTCTCACCGAGATACGAGGTACCTGGGACCCACAACTTGCTAGTGCCTAGGGATTATTTCCTATTGCTTGTGCTCATTAGATCCTTTATACTTACCTTCGGCATATGGTATATTTGGCTGAAAAAAATTTAGTAGCTTTTGAATTCATATTAAATGTGTTGATTCTTTAAATTATCACACTTGAAAACTCAATTTCTCTATGTTGCATCTTTTATAA
The DNA here is from genome assembly GCA_963277665.1 of Viscum album. Lineage (NCBI taxonomy): Eukaryota > Viridiplantae > Streptophyta > Magnoliopsida > Santalales > Viscaceae > Viscum > Viscum album. Next base: position 278,029,019 of record OY728147.1, read on the forward strand.
ATTGTAACCAGAAATTACATGTTTTGGAAAACTTGCATGCTTTTCATATTTGAATGTTTATCACATGGAATCTCTTAGTGGTGGTATCCTACTGGGAATTGGATCACACCCTACTTACAAACTTGGGTGTAAGTAGTCTTGGTTATTTTTGTTGTCACAGGTTTGGGTCCAATGTTTTTTCCAACAGTTCGGGTTTTCACCGGTCATTCATGATGTGTTGTTGTGGAGATGGATTGAGGGCGATGCCTCTTTCCTTTTTGAGGTTCTTGGGATGTTTTGTTTTGGTTTTTTACCTTTTTTATAGTCTTGGTGAGTTGTTTTAGACTATGTAATTCAGTTCTTAATGTTTGTAAAACATTGTTTGGTTTGAAAAATCTAGATTTGTTTCATTGGATTATTTTGTTGTTTTATGTTTATAAACATGGGTAAATCATTCCCAATTTTCATTTTATGATACCCGGGCACTTGTACCAGCCCGTGGGGATCGGAAACTCACTTCGGGACTTGTCATGGGCCGGGTTTGGTGCCGGTTTCATTGGCGATCAATTCAGTTCGTGACAAAATGGTATCAGAGAAGGTTCGATCTCTTTTGGTCATCTTATTTGGGGAACAATCAGGATAGTATGGAGTTAAAATTTTAGGGACAAGGAATTTCAGTTATGAGTAGTGTGGCTGATCACCACACCTCATGAAGGGATTCAAGTCTATAGGGGAAGTCGGGACCTTTCTAAGTCCTTTGGTTTTCTTGGTTTAATAATGATTAGGGGAAATGGAAAGAGAGTTGGGTTAATGGTCTCAGAAAGCTCGCAGGGCCTGGAAAGCCATGTGGAGTTGGGGATATTCCATAGAACACTCTCTATGATAGTGAAGTGATTAGAATATGGCCGCCAACCATATGTCCAAGTCACCCACTAAAACTAGTTTCCTCTCACATTGTCTTTTGTTCTTTAGTTTTGACATCTTGGAACTTTGGTTTTAAAGTGACTTGGCTTTAAGAAGTGTGAAGTTTTTTTGAAATTATTTTCAAATAAATATGGAATTTTTTGATTTATGAAATAGTGGAACTGAATATTCATAATTATTTTGAAATGGAAAACGGTGTGCTTACACCTCTTTTGAAAGCAGAAACTATACTGAAGTTGGTTTTGAAAAAGTGTTTCCAATAGTGATTTCTAAACTGTCATATGGTGTTTTTTTGGGATGGGATGTTATGAAATTGATGTTAATAACATGAAATTGAGTTCTTGTATAAATGGTCGTGTCTTTCATAAAATTTTAGTAATATTTGAATTGGGATTTGGATCTCCTGGTTAGCAGTTTTGAGAAAAAGGATGTATTGGTTGACCGTTTTGGTTTTGAAAAGTGGAAAGAATATTTGTTTTAAACTTTGGTATTTCTGTGAGTGACCACATGCATGGGGTTATATGGGATTATTGATGGTTGATGGCATGACTGGATGAGTGCCAGAACAGATATGAGGAGGGTGCCCGGTGTGGCACAAAAACATGCATGTGTGAGGCCCATGAGGTACCATTGGTGGATACACTTACTGCTAAACCGTTAGTTTTCAAAGAAATGTTTTTAAAGAAAAACATGATGTCTTGATGAATAGTTTGGTATGGTTTGTATTATGGGTTTTTGAAAATGTTGATGTTGTGGGATGTTTTGAGTGCAAGAACCCCTCTTGTTTGAACTGTGTTTTGGGTTTGTGTTTGGTCGGTAAGTTGTGTTGTTGGGACAGTTAGTGGTCTCTTTTGAAAAATGTTTTGGTATGACTTTACAATGGTTCCTTTTATGTGTTTGGATCTGGATTTTGGAATGTTTTGACTAATGGACCATATTGGTTGGTTCCTTGGGTTCTCTCATTGGATAAGGTACGCCCCCATTAAGGGTTAATGCGCAACTGAAGTGAAACCCGTATTGTTTCACCATTGGAAAATCCCCCACTAGATTTATATAAGGAATATTTTATCGATCATTGTTGATTGAGTCTACACCTATTCATTTCGTTGATTTGTGGATCCTCTTTTAGTGGGATAGTGCTTGTGGAAGGTTCAAAGAGACCTTAGTTTCTTATGTTTCCTGATTCATCGAAGGTGGAAGTTTTTTGTGGTTGTTAGTGTGGATGAGTGTCTTGATGATGTATAAGAGGGCCTCTAGGTTATCCATAGTTTCTTTGAAGAAAGAGTTTTTATTAAACAACCAATTTTGGGATTTTGGTCATGAGAGGCTATTGTGTCCACTTTTTGTACTTGTCTGTTGTTTAGGGACTTGGACTAAGGTATCATTCCATGTATTGTTTCTATCAATCGCAAGGGTCATGTTCGGTGACACATTGTGATTTTGTGTGCTCATTTGACTATAAAGGTGAAGGTCACACAATCCTCTTAGGTTCTCTATTATGTTTGTATTATGTCTCCCTTGGGAAAAACATCAACTCCTCTATCTTAGAGGAAGGTGTTTATATGTGTCCTGCCCTTCTTTTTTTCCTCACCCAAAGAAACAAGGTGTCATGTGTGTGCATCTTATGATCCCTTGTTTCAGTGAAATGTCTGGTTTTGGTAAAGTGAGTTATAGAGTGTGTTATGTCTTGATGAACCCATCGGGGTATGCGGTATAGTTGTTTGTGTCACCAAAAGAAGAACTTCCACATAGGGGTTTCCATAGCCTGCGAGGCCGCAGATGCTTCAATATTTTGACCTCCAGCCACATGTCCCGAAGAGAAGCTGGCACATATTTTAGGGAAACCTCAGAGTGGTTTAAACCCTTGTAAAAATTTCTATCCTATGTATGAAAGATAGGAAGAGTTTAAACCTATGGTGTCATAAAATTTCTTCTGTTGTTACCGTTCGGTGGAAATAGGTGGAGGGTCTTATACCCATGTCATCACACAATGTTATTCCCTCCCCCTTTGGTTTCCATTGAGTCTTTAGAGAATGGTTGATAATTTAGCTAGACAAGTTGAGCACATGGTTTTCACATAGTTAGTTCTAACCATGAACAAAAAAAATAACCATGCAGATATAAGGATCCACACAGTTATCGCACAATTTCCCAAACTGTGCAGACTAACCGTGCGACCGTCCCAACTCTTTAATTTTGGGGTCTTTTCGTGTTGGCCCACACCGACCGATTAATATGGTTGGTTATTATGGCGGGGAGACCCACCATGGGTATAATTCATATTATTTTGTAAATTTCTAATGGATGTATACCACTTTTACTAGGGAGTCTATTTGAGCCTCCCCCTGTTAGTGTCATGATTCTGTCTTGGGAAAATATTTAAGTTGTCTCTTATGGTGGGGAGCCCATTTGAGCCTCTTCATATGAGTAACTTAGATTTTTCCATGGTCTTGTCTGGGAAGTAGGTATTATCATTCGAAGATATCTAACTACCTACATCTTACATGGGTAAAAATTTATATTGGAGAGTGCCCAATGGTTTAGTTATAGTAGATAAAGTGTAACCTTGTTCGATGTTGTTGTTTATTTGGGTAAATTGATTGAGTATTGTTCAGATTGTGTTTGAGGAGTTTTCATTTGGGACAAATCCTGAATGTGCTTGACTGTTTAAGTAATGTGGTGTATGTTGGTTTGTGAGAGTATTCCTTCCTTCATTGATCACTGGAGGTGTTTTGGCCTTTGGGGGAGAAACCAGACAAGGGAGTACCTCTTGGTTTCTCAGTTGGTTTTGGTTATTGTTTTGGCCTTGTTGTGACTTTTCAGGGTGAAAAGTTTTCATGGTGGGGAGAATTGTCACATAAATAGCTTATTTTAAATGTATTTTTGTTTTAATTTCCATTAATGCTTTGTTTTAGGGGTTTCTAAAGGTTTTATGGAGAATATGTGATTTTTCATAAATTGGGCCAAACTGTGAGCCCAATTCCAGATTTAAAAATAAATTTTGTTTCTTTTATAACATTTTCATTTTTTAATATTTTTTACTAATTAAAACTCCTAAATGTCCTCCCCTGATATATTAACACCAAAATTAAAATTTGGGGCCTTTATAAATCCTTAACCAAGGTTTATTTTGGTTTTTATTTAAGGGATTGGGCCTGCCCGGAAGCCCATATCCAGTTTTAAAAATGAATTTTATTTATTTAATAACTTATCAATATTAGGTATTTATAGGTTATTGAAAGTCTCACACGAGCCCAATACAACCAGCCGCTCCCCCATCCTCTTTCACCCCTCTTTGGAGCTCTTAGGAATTGCGATTTAGGGACAAACATCTTAGGGTTCCTCAAAACGTCCAGATTTGAGAAGGTACGTTGATTCTTTCATAAATATTTTAATTTTAACTCTTTTCCCCCCATTTCAGTCCCCAAATGACCTTCTCATCCCCATTAGAGACTCCATATCAGGTTTGGTTTCTTGAAGATTCAATGTTTGGTGTATTTGGTTCGTTTTATTCAAGATGTTTCGAGTAAGTTTTTCTTTCCTTGATTTCACCCCCTTCCTTAGGGTTTCTTTCACCCTTTCATGAAGTTACTCATATCCAAAAGTTGAGGTTCGAACCTAGGAATTGATTTGGTGTCTCTTTGGTCAAATATTGTGGTCTAGGTCTGGATTTATCTTCCGTGAGGTGCGGCGGTGGTGCGGTTGATGTTTCACACCATGTTTTGAGGGTTTCGACATAAAAGGTAGGTGATTCCATGTGTAATCATTTATAGATGAGTTATTTTGCTTGAATTAATTATTATGCATGTTCCTAATATGCTGTGTGTGGTGTGAAAACTATTTATGTTGGATTTGGTTAAGCGTTTATTTTTATAGTTTCATTTTAGCTTAAAAGTGGATGTTTTTCATGTGTATCCCTTTGGGTATTGATTGGGCGTGTTTTATAACATATGATTTTTTTTAATAAATCTTTTTTGGGATGAAAATTATTATTTGGTAGGGTATTGGTGTGCCATTAAGTTTTAAAGAGTTTTTTAAAAGGTTTAAGGTTTATAACCTTATTGTACTTCTTGAAAGTGATTTTGAAAACATGTTCTTTTCAAGTGGATCTCTTGTGGTATTGTTTGAGGTGTTTTTATAACACTTGGGGGTGGTTTAATAAATGTTTTTGGGGCTTCCAATTTTGTTTTGAATTTGTATTTGTGTGATTTTGTCCTTGAATTATGGTTTTGAAATGGGTTTTATGTGAAAAGCTTTGGTGTACTCTTTAGAATTGTTTTATGAAAGTTTTGAATAGTTTAATGATTTATGTAAGAGGTGAAACCATATTGGATAACTGTTTTGGATTGTTTATAATTTCAAATTGACCATTTTAAATGTGAATAGGTCTGTCATGTGATGTGTATCTTCTTGGAAATTTTTTATAAAAATGTTTAATGGATTTACTGAAGTGTGAAAGAGGTGTGAACGTGATGTGGGATGTTTGTGTGTGTGCGATGTGAGAAATGGATTTTGTTTATAAAAAGGATTTTATGAAACGTGTGAGTGGGCTCTAATGTGATGTTTATCATATTTTTAGGGACTTTATAAATTTGTTAAAGGATGTGTTGAATTGTGAAAGTTATGAAAAAAGTGTTGTGGGTTATTTTGGTGTCAGTTTGATTTCAAAATGCATTTGAATGAAAAGTGGAAATTGTGATTTGTGGGGTGTATATGGGGATTTTTGGTTAATGTTTGATGTGGAAGTGATATTTTCATGTTAAAACTACATTTCTTGGCTTATTGAACTTGTTTGACAATAAAGGGAAAACCCAGGTATCTAGGTGGGTGGACGTGTACTAGTATGCTAGTGAATCCGTGGGGTTTGGACTTAGTTTCACTTAACATGATTGATGATTACAACTCTAACTAAACTATGATGATGATGATTTGGGACCACTAGGTTATGGGTATGTTCCCTACTAGTGGATCGTGCATGAGAATGGATATTTGTTTGTGGTTACTCTCACCGAGATACGAGGTACCTGGGACCCACAACTAGCTAGTGCCTAGGGGTTATTTCCTATTGTTTGTGCTCATTAGATCCTTTATACTTACCATCGGCATATGTTATATTTTGATGAAAAAAAATCAGTAACTTTTGAATTTATATTAAAAGTGTTGATTCTTTAAATTAGCCCACTTGAAAAATCGTTTTTTTATGTTGCATCTTTTAGTAATTGTAACTAGAAATTACATGTTTTTTAAAACTTGCATGATTTTTGAATTGGAATGTTTATCACATGGAATATCTTAGTGGTGGTATCCTATTGGTCATTGGCTCACACCCTACTTACACTTTTGGGTGCAAGTAGACTTGGTTGTTTTTGTTGTCGCAGGTTTGGGTACAACTTTTTTTCCAACAATTCGGGTTTTCACCGGTCATTCATGATGTGTTGTTGTGGAGATGGATTGAGGGCAATGCCTCTTTCCTTGTTGAGGTTCTTGGGATGTTTTGTTTTGGTTTTGTACCTTTGTTATAGTCCTGGTTAGTTGTTTTAGACTATTTTATTCAGTTCTGAATTTTTGTAAAACATTGTTTCGTTTGAAAAATCCATATTTGTTTCATTGGATTCTTTTGTTGTTTTATATTTGTAAACTTAGGTAAATCATTCCCAATTTTCATTTTATGATACCCAGGAACTTCTGCCAGCCTATGGGGATTGGGAACTCCCTTCAGGCCTTCTCACGGGCTGGGTTTGATGCCGGTTTTAGTGGCGATCGATTCGGTTCATGACACCCATTGTTTACTTTAATATAATCTGATTTATTTGTTTGATATGATAGATTAGATGATGAATTTTTTCATGGATTTTATAACTCCATTGGGTAGGAAAAGGGAGAACATTTTTATGTTCCCCGAGTGTTGTTTTGTGGTAGCTAGTGTGAAAGTTTCTAGGGGATTCCTTATTTTGGACCTGTACTTGTTTAACTGCTTTCTGAACATGTACTGGTTTGTCATATTCGTGGATCTAGTCAAATATTATCACCATAGGGTCTAGTTCCTTTGTCTTTATGTGAGAACTCACTTCTTTTATGGTGAGTGGGATCCGTGTTCTGGGAGGATGGGACTAGTTGCTTCGAAGTTGGGATTGATGTTGTGCCAGTTTTACAGGTTATTTCTTAAGGCTGTTGGGAAGTGTAATTTAGGTGAACCACCATTATTAAGGATTAGATATCCTAAATTTTTTCTTAAGGATTTTTTGGGTCTACCACCCCAGTGATAGGTCGAGCTTACTATCGATTGGATCCTTGAGATGAGCCCAATTTCCCTGAAATCTTATTGGATGGATCTGTCTGAGATAATGGAGTTGAATGTTCAGTTAGAGAGTCTTGAGGGGAAGGGTTTTTTCTATACTATAAATTTACCATGGTATTATCCATTAATATTTGGAAATAAGGTGGATGTTAGCCTCTGAATATTCATAGACTACCATAAGTTTAACTAGTTTAAAGTAAAGAATAAATAACCCTTTCCCAGAATTGATGAATTATTTGATCAGATCAGAGGGAATTGAACCTCAGGCAGAGATTCTGGGTGTAATTCCTTCATAATTTTGATCTCAAGATTTTTTATATGCCTCAAAATGGGAATAATGTCATTGACTCAATTGAGTTGTAAGATTCCGTTTCATGGAGTTCAAGAATTAGTGGATGGGTGGGGTATGATGAGATTGTTTTCTATTTTAAGGATGGACAAGTTAGAGGATGGATTGAAGGTGTTCTTATCTTGGGTAAAATTTATACCTACACTCATCAATCATCTGAGGTCTGATTAGGTATCCGACCAAAATTATCAGTAGATTATAAGGGCTTTAAATATATGGGATACTTGTAGTGATTAGTCTCAATCTACCAATAGTTCTCCTCTTCTTCAAATGAATATGATAGTTCCTTTTAGCTGGAGGTATTAGGTGATGCGTGAAGTGAATAACTATAGTTGTTATTTTTAGCCTGGGGTAAGCAAGACATTCTATATCTTGAGTAGATGGTATTGGTGTCTCAAGATGAGAAGTGTTGTGCCTTACATTGTTTCAAGATTCATGTTATGAAAGAGGATTAACACAGAGCATCCGATACTAATCTTGTTGTTGAAACCACTTCCTATGATAGTGTATAAGTGAGAAGATATGTCTATGTATTTTATGATTGGGATACATCATTACCCTAGTGGGAAGGATTCCATATGCATGGTCTTCAATTTTATGATGAAATCATCCCATTTTATACCCATCCGAGAGTAGACAAAGTTAGATGACCTCAGGAACCTATATATTTGAAATTTTATTTGGATTCATAGAGTTCCCTCAATGATAGTGTTAGACCTAAATGCCCAATTTACAAATCATTTTTTGGAAGGGAATCAATGAGGCGTTGGGAATCGAGTTTATGTTGAGAACCACGTATCACCCATAAATGGATAACCAATATTAACAAACCATATAGACTCTTGAGGACATATTGCCAGCATGTATGCTTGATTTTGGTAGTTTTTGGGAATAAAACTTGACATTTTATGAGTTTGAATATAAAAATATGTATACTTCATCAATCAGGATGGTCCAATTTGAGGCGTTAGATAAGAATATATTCTAATCCTTATTATGTTGGGCTGAGGTGGGTGAGTAATTTATGGTTGGATCGAGCCTTGTCTAGAAGATGACTGAAATTTTGTGGATGATTCAAAAATGGATAGAGGCAGCTTAATGTTTCCAAGAGCCACATGATGAAAACTGTCTTCATCCATTTGAGTTTCTGGTTGGTGATCTGGTGCTTCTCCATGTATCATTTTAGCTTGGTATCTATTGTTTGGGAAAATAGGGAACTTGGCCCCGCATTATGTCAGGTCATTTTTTTATTGTGAATAATATTGATAAGGTAGACTAATTGTTAGAGATTCCACCATGGTTAACATCAATTCATGTTTTCTTCCACATATCCTATATGAAGAGGTACCATCGAGAACCAACTCACATACTAGACTGGGTAGATATGGAGATAGTGCCTGATGCCACCATTGTGGAGAATCCTATTCATATCATAGATGTTAAAGACACGGTTATCCATGGAAAATAAATCACATTGGTACTTATTACCTAGTAACCTGGTGGAGATATCCATGAGACATGGGAGTGGGAAGGTTGTTTGAGATATCATGGGCCTCACTTGTTTTATTCTAGCTAAGATTTTTGACTTTTGGGGGGTAAAAAGTGCCATGGTATGGAGTTTGTGACATCATCTGAGTCACTCGTATGTATTATTTTGATTTTTATTTTTTCTAAATTGTGTTTTTTTATTTTTGGGGTGTTTAGGATTGAAACTAACAGTATTCTGGGTGATTGAACATAACACACATTTTTTGTAAACTGTGAGGACATCGTACAAGGGGTGATACAGTCTTTGACATTGTATTTTATAAAATTTTGATCATGGTTAATAAAATTTTGAGATAACCTAGAGTAAACTATGTGTCTTCTTTTGGGTGGATAGTAGTACCAACACGTTTAGTACATAGTTTTCCTAACCGTGCAGCTAAACTATGTGACCCTGTCTAACCCAATAAAAATTTTAAAATTACAAAAAATTCCCCGATCATGTTTTTAGCTATTGTCCCTCATTCTTTTTCTTCCAACACGTGTGACCCTCATCCCTATGTTTTGTAGATCCCCCTCCTTCCTTAGTGGATTAACTCTTGGATTATTATTTTATTTATTGAGATTAGTCAATTTACCTCATTGATGTATTGTTAATTTACATTCCTCAAGGTTTATGACTTTATTTTTATGGAATTGTGCGACATTAGTGGTGGTGTTATATGAATAAAGGGTTTGTGATGGGGATTTTGGTTTTCTTTAACGTGGTTTATATGTGTAAGTTTTGGTTATACCACTTTCAATTTATCTTCATCAAGGGTGGTGAGATTTGATTCAAATCCCAGGAAATATCTCTATTTAATGTATTTTTCCATGAAATTCCATGAAGTTTCTAATTTATTCTAGGGTATTTTTATTTAAATTTTCCTTTAATGATTTATTCTTGGAGTGTATTAGATGTTTGTAGATTTTCAAGGATTAAATTAGAAAATTTTCCCTTTAAAGTTGGGTTTTCTAGGTGGGTGTGTCTTGTATTCCTACCAAGTGTTTGATAAAATGGATCAAAGAGGTTTTATGATTTTAAATGGATTTATGATGTGGTTTTAGAAATAATTTTACCTTAGTAAGGGTGTTTTTTTTTGAAATGGAATTTTTTTTACCTAATGTCTTGTGTTATGGATTGATTAATTTTGGAATATGATTTAGAGGTGTTGGAATGGAGTAGCACATTGGTTTAATTTGGTGTGAGGGAGGGGTCTATTCAAGGGACCATGTGAGTCTTCAAAGGGAAGACCATGTGGGATTCCATATGGGTTGGTTAAAGGGACCGTGTGAGCCTTCTTATGGAGGACCACACAAGCCTACAATTTTGTTTCCAATGGACCGTGGGAGCCTTTGTGTAGGAATACTGAGAGAGTTTCCATTTCTTATCCAGTCAGCATACATGTTTACTAACTCACATTAGGCCTAATGGTTAGATCACATCGGTGCACATTACTTATTAAGGTATGATTTATAATATTTATGAATTTTATTAGTTCCATTTTTATTTTATGATATGTATTATGCACACCTTTTCATTTTCAATTTATATAGTCATTTTATGTCGATGTAATGATCAATTTTATTATGTCTTTTTGGTTTTGATTTTTGAATTTTGTGCCTGTCGACCTTGTTAATTTAGTCTGTCCATGTCTGGAAATTGTTTTTGAAAAACATGTTTTTTTTGAAAAATGAACACAAAAGGGGTATTAATGGTTAACATGAAATTGGTTATTTTTCATGTGGTTTAGTTTTTAAAATGTTTTCAAACTAGTTTAATGGTTTCTCTGATTAAAATCCTTAAATATATTGATGGTGGCATCCTACTGGTCTTCTTGTCTCACATAATTCTTAGGTCCTCTAAGGGTATTTTCATATTTTGTTTTTTCAGACACAGGTAAAGGCAATGGAACTATAATCAAGGGTTGATCTTCTTTCTTAACACCATCCCATGTTTTGGGGAGGAGATGTGGTCTCATAGGGATAAAATCATGTGGTTTCATTTTTGGTATTCTTTACATTTTAGGTTGTACTTGGGCCTTTTTGGCCATTGTTCATTTTTTTGAGTTTGTATTTCATATTGAGTTACCATGTATGTGTATATGTCTTTTCATGAAATGTTTTTCCTATGATGTATGTTTTTGTTTATGGTATCTATTTTACTACTACTGTTGACTATGATTATACTTTTTTATATCCCATTTCATGGATAGTTCATGCTTGTTTACTTATGGAAAAATAATTCCCAATTTGTCATTTTTTATGACCGGTTCTTGTCTCTCGCCCGTGGTGACCGAGAACACACTTCAAGATGTGTGATAGTCCAGCACAGGTGATGAATTAGGTCATATCAGGTTGGTTTGTTACATAACATCATTTATATTTGATGATTTAGGTATCCTATGTAAACATTCCATTTTGATATTGTCCCACTTCCACATAATTATAGGTAGATGTTTTGTGAAACCCTTTGTATTTTTCCAATCATCTATAACCTTTTGTAATTCTAATCATCTAGATACATAATCATCAATTTACCACTACATTTTATCCCACTAGATGTTCTCTTTTAAATATCTACACATCTAGGTATTACTAGAGTGTAGAGATATGTTTTATCTATGATAACAATATAGTAACTCTATCTTTGTCTTTGTTTTTGATGTAACACATAGTATTCTACCAAACATAAACAAACTATATTCACATATGAACCCTGCCAATTTCCCATCCTCTATGGATTTTATTTTCTTTTGAATATAATTTTCATCTAACTGAGGCTTATTGAACTTCTCCAATAAGGATATTTTGGAAATTAATTAGAAAATTAATGATGTTACCCTTCCTTAATAATTTCCATATCCAACTTTACCAACTCCTTGAATATAGGATCATTGCCTAGCCTCAACAAGGACAAACCTCCATGTTCCTTTATACTCCAAGCATCTTCGGCCTTGTTTTCCTTCGTTGGGTGTTAGTGTATTTCAAAATCATAGTCTTTAAGTAATTACATACATCTTCTTTACCTCATTTTAATATATTTATGTGTAAATATATACTTGAAACAATTATAATGGGTATATACTTCACATCTTTCACCATAGATATAGTGTCTCTATATCTTCAAAGAAAATATCACAGTAGAAAGATAAAAATAATGATTTTCATAGTTATTTTCATGGGTTTTAAGTTATCATAATGAATAATCAAAAACACTTTCATTATACATTATAAAACACCCAAGCCATTTGACTGATACATCACTATATATAACAAATACTTATTTTCATGATGGAAAAGTCAATATAGGTGCATTGATTAATTTTTTATTTAGTTCCCCAAATATTTCCTCAGAGCACATAGAATGTGAGAATTTAATGCCTTTACATTTCAATTTGGGTAAGGTTTTTTCTAATTTGATTTTTTTTCAAAAAATCAATGATAGGAACCACCTATACTAAGAAAATTGTGTATCCTGATTATATTCAATAATGTTGGCCATAAAATTATATATTTTCACCAATTTGATTTTGTAATGATCTTAATTCTCATCATAGGACTTTGAGTATATCAATATTTCATCGATTAATAACAAAAAATATTTATCAATATGATCCTTGAATATTCTACTTAATATATCCATAAAAAAATTCAATGCATTAGTTGAACCAAAAGGTATTATCATGAAAAAATAATGTCCATATATTGTGTGAAAAAATGTCTTTGGTGTATCATGCTTCTTATCGCTCAATTGATGATAAACTAAATAAAGAAATATTTTTGAGAAGTATTTGTCCCCACGAATTTGATCAAATGGATCATCAATGTGAGGTAAAAGATAATTTTTTCTTAATGGTTATGGCTCTGATTACTCTATACTCAACACATAATTTCATTGATATAACCTTCTTCGTTGTAAAGAAGACATGTGATCTCTATTGTGAAACACTACAGAATACAAACCCTTTTTTAGTAAATTATTATAGCTGTTTCTTAATATCCACTAACTACACTCTAGATGTCCTATATGGAGTCTTAGATATGTTTGTTTCATTAGGGATAAGATCAATAATGGATTAAACATCATAGTTAGGATGGTATCCTAATAGATCCTTTGGGAATACATCAATATATTCCTTCACAATAGATAAACCCCCTTTATAAAATTATTTTTATTTACTGAAGTATCCCAGATGATTTCATTAAGATGTACCACATGAGGTGGTACTAGATAATACCCTGTTAATTAAGTCTCTACTCTAAATGAAATGAAAATGATATCATCCTTAGATGTCTCAATATTCTTTTCTTGAAAATAAATTGTTCTATTATAATTTTAAATCCAACTAAACCCAAAAATTATGTTAAATTATACCATATGTTTGATAAATAAATCCATAAATAGTGTATATTCATGAATAAAAATGGGTATTTCTTAATATATCTTCAATGAAAAAAGATTTTCATTGGGTGTTCATATTGATGAATCCTTTATTATTTTTCTAAAAAATATCTAATTTTATTTTAAAACATAGAATACATAAAAAAGTGCGATGATATAGAATCAAATAGAGAATTAGATAATTTTTATGTTATGACCAATGTACCTACCACAACAATTTTAAGAACATAAACTTCATAATTAGTAATCACATATGTTTTAAATTTCTCCCTGGGTATATCTTATGGTACATTCCATTGACACTAAAGAAATTTATTTGAATAATGAACCATCTTCTTGCAATTAAATCATTAGATATTGAAGGAATCAATTTTAACATTTCATTAACGAGTTTAGTGGCTTTTATCTCTACACTATTTTTTATACTCCCATCCCTTTGATGTATGTTTTAGGGTTCCTCTTCCCATAATTATTTTATGTTGGTAATCCCATCATTTTTGTCTTATATTTTTCAAAAAATTTCCATGTGTGGTGCTCATAAAACCTCCTCTTTTCTTGATTCCCATTGAAAATATGAGACTTGGAGAATTAATTTTCATTATTGATAACACTAGTCACAATCTCCTCATATGTAGAAATTTTTCGGGAGACTAATGATCATTGAATGTTTGGTTTTAACCTATCAAATAATTGATGATTATTTCACTCTATGTTGCGTGCATAATAAGAAACATTCCACACTAACCTTACAATGTTAGCTTCTTAGTCAACCAAAACGTACTCATCCTACTTACTTATATTTTGGAATTTATTTTCTATTCCCTCTCATTACTCGTGAGGGAATTACTTTTAAAAAAACACCTCTTTAAAATTATTCCAGTCATTGTAGATTATTTCTTCTTCCTTTTTGGTATTTCAAATCAATGGAAATCTCTGGTCAATATATCCCATTAGACTATGTACCTTTATGACATCCTTCTCATTCTCATCTAATCCCAAGGTCATGAATACTTTATCTAGGGTTTTGACCCATTTTTCAGCTACTAATGGATTTGTGGTCCCACTAAATGATGAAGGTTTTTTTTCACATTAAGTGGTTGAACATTGATGAACCACACTATGGATAAATATTTGGTTTGACATGATAATTGTTATTAGTCACATAATGAGTTAACAGACTTAAAATTGTCACAATATGATCTGATCTAATAAAATTGTCATTTTCTTCATCTCAATGAAAATCTGTACATTTATTTTGAGTGTTGACATGATTTTTCACTCTATTTGGTTCCATTTATAAGAAATGGTATATACTCAATTAGTGCATAAACAACATTATGATTTTCATTTCTAGAAACATTTCTATAATATCATAAGGGGTTCTCCCATGATTCATGTTCTCTAACTACATTCTTCTAAACTTAGTTATTAAATATTTTATTAAACTAGTATTTGATACCAAGTTTAACATCCCCAACTCTACAACCCTAGAAATGGTGAATATTTTATTACAATTATATAAATATATAGTATCCAATTATTTAATAGCCTTAGTGAAACCAGATACATAAAATAGTTTTACATTAAATTAAATATGAGAAAACATCATATGAAAAAAATGATAACATAATTATTCTCTTTGCGACCCTCGTATAATACATAACATTTTTTTTGGTTTCCTGGGGGAAATTAAAATGATATAAAGGGGTGATATTAGATGCTCAGTAAAGGGAAATGTAAAACAGTAGAAATTATAAATAAGAAACTGAAAGTAGAAATAAATATACAACCAACATAATTCCAAACATCTTAAAAACATCATCGAATAATAATAACCATATATCATACATAGAGGGTAAGGACACACCCACTACCCAATCTTGATTTCCTCATTAGACTTACCATTGCACAGAGGGAAAATATAATTTCAAGACCCACCTAAAAATAATAGTCCAATGTATTCCATCACTTATAAAAATATTATAGGGATTAATGATCAAGGGAAGAACAACATAGACACTTAATACACTTTATAAATGAGGCATATCGTACAATATTTTAACATCTATAAGAAATAATTACACGGTATTAAATTTTGTTTTCACAAATCCAAGAATAAATAAGGATATATAAATTTTATAAGGTATGCGACCAATGTACTGATTGATAAATCCTTTGAAATTATTTTTATGTATCATGTTGACTATCCAATTGTATCCCCTATGAGTGTAAAACCTGGTATTTTGTAAGGAATGATGTCATGCACTAGGTAAAGATAGAGTCAATACCCAATGTTCCATTTTTAGTATTTTTACACATAGGTACAACTTTTCTAGATCCATACCCACTTGTAGTATCTAGATGGAAATTTATTTTCATTGAAAACCACAAATACATTATATCACCAAAAATTTGGATGGTTTTGTGGTTAAAGTATTGTTTGAGCATTATAATGGATTAGAAAAAGGAGATAATGAGAGGGAGTAAGTAATCACATATTGGTATTAATTAAAATGGATGATAATAACATTTAATTAAAAGGTTTTCTAAATATAAAAAAGAATCCTAAAAGAAAATATAACAAATGAATTTCATTTTAATATTAAATGTTAGAATTATGGAAAACCTTACCTCCCTTGATCATATTACCTTAGAGATGAGCCTTTAGACTAATAAAATTCCTCAATATTGAAGGGGGAGATTTTAAAGAGACTCCTTGGGAGGTATTGGCTGAGATAACTTAAAATTGGGTGCAGAGGAATGAGATTATAGTGTGTGTTATATACTTGAGGAGGGGTGGGGTTAAGTGTTTAAATAATTATTTTTCTCTATTATAGACAATAAATTTTGGGTGGAATTAATTCCAACATTCTTTGTTGAAAATTAACGTTTTAAAGGATTTTGATGTATTTTAATACATTTATCAGCCAATTACATTTATGTTATTTCATAAATATATTTTTATCAAGAATAATGATTAATAAATTGGAAAAGTACGTGAAAATTCTAGTTTTTCCCTTTCAATTTCACTTAAGTATTATTATTATAAATTTTTATTTCAGCCATATTTTAGTTTTTGTTTGGATTATACACAAATATATATATATTTTTTATTTATATAATTGTTTTTGGATCTGTATTTTGGGGGGTGTTAAGTGTCCAAGATGTCCATGCCAATGTGGATCCGACTGGATGGGTCTCTCCATAGTACTTTTGGTATAAATGTTTTCTTCATTATTGGATCAGAATGAAAATTTTAATGATTTAATTTGAATTTTTTTATAATTTTATCCAACATTATTACTATATAGTTTTAACTTTATCTTGGTCAACAACACGTGAGAAATCAATGCATCTACATTCGATAAATATTCTAGGCTAGAAATATTTTCATCAATGATTTGACCACAAATATAAAACATCAGGTAAGAGGCTGAAATTTAGACCAAAACTGAGAAAGGCATAGGGGAGAAAGTCCAAAGAATTCCCAATTCCAAAATTCACCCATTAATATAAAAAAAATTGAAATTTAGTACATTGAATCTGGAAAGTCTTTCTAGAATGGAGTATTTTTTATAATGTTTTAGCCATAAATTCTACAATTCATGTATAAATATCCTGTAATTTTTAGGAAGAGAAAAAGAAGAATTTTAAGAATAAATTTTATGAAGACAAATTATCTAGATGAATCCATTTAATTTTCCAAAAACATGTAATCATTACAAGGAAATAATTAGAAAAAATGTTTTATCAATGTCTATGAAATAATTTTATTAATGTAATAGTCATAGGAAAATAATAAATTAAATAATATATATTGAAATAAATACCAAATAAAATATAAAATTTTAATATAAATAATATATTTTAAGTGTAAAATTTACTTTATTTTTTAAATAAAATACATTAGAATATATTTAAAAGACATGGGTTGTTACAAGGTTAATTTTCTTCACATTCATGATACCCCACTACACCTGTTTTTTGATGAAGATGTGATGTAGCTATGATGCAATGATGACTGATGATAACATCAAATTATGAATCTTGTGAGGGTGGTGTTGGTATGGATTCATCTCAAACCATATCTGAGATGGATAGATATATGATGTGAGATGTATGGAATGGATGAGGGCATATGAAATTTGACTTTGGGGCATGAGAGAAAAAAATTAATGGGTAAGAGGTTGTAGGGTGTATTTGTTTATGATCTTGGTAATATGTTAGTATATTGGATGTTTAATTTGGGGACTATTCCTTAAAGAGTTTTTGATTAGTTAGTTGAACTATTTAGGTGCATGTTGTTTATTCTTTTTATTTAATGGTGTAGTATTATGCTCTTTTCACACATTCATTAAAGATATTAGGTATGATCCTATTAAGTGTACATATTATTCTCAGCCTACGTATATATAAATTATTATTTTTGGTTTCTATGAGGTCTTTGGGAACTAATCTTGAAAAAACTATCTTTGGTTTTGGAGTTTTTTTGTCACTTCCATATGATTTTTCATTTGAAATTCATTTGGATAATTTTATTTGTATTTATTGAAATTTTTCATGAATTTTGTTATAGTTTTGGGTTTAATTTTATATTATATAATAAATTATTTTTATTTGTTCATACTATGTTGTGATCATATGTAATTATATAAGGTACTTACTTCCTTCAGTAATATTTTAATACTGTTAGTAAGTTTCTCTAACATGGGGCCTACTAGAGGTGGGAATCAAGGGTTATTATCTCTCTTCCTTTATTTACTGGCCGTGATGAATACCTATGGTGGGAGGGGTTTGTGAAAATTTCCTAGTTAATGAATTAATAAGAATGTATATATGAATTAATTCAACACATATAAGGAATAACTAGGGATTTAAAATTTTCCAATAGTACAGACAATAAGTTATTTATATGTAACTATAGATAACATGTACTTATTTGGATTAAGAATATTCAATGAGTTTAAAAAATTGTATTTCCAATTTAAGGAGACCAAATAAACACTTAAATTATACAACACCATATAATTTGTTTTTTGTTTTTTAAAGAGTATGATTATTATCCGTATAATATACCCCAAGAGTTTCAAACCAGCTCCATAGTAAGAGATAATTCTCTATACACCATGTTGATGACTGAGATAAACCTAAACAACTCTTTTTTAGGTTTATAACCCATAGATTAATTTTTGAAAAAAATAGATCCAATTATTTTTATCTAGGCTGATATTTATTATCTTAAAAAATAACACACTATTTATTTAATGAAAGTATATTATTTCTATGGATATAAAGATATTTAGGCATAATGAAGATATACAAATTGGGAATAATGAATGTAATATGAATGATCACATGGGTGAGATAGCTTAAGGATGGAAGATACAATGAAATAAATACAATAATAGGATAATAACTTGTGAATTATAAAGAAGATGATAATTGTAACACCCAAAAATTATAAAATAAGGATATTATATTCGAAGAGTTATATGACACACAACACCAAGTATAGAAAGGAATATAAGAATCAGAGACAATATGATATATTTATATTTAGATAAATTCATTCTTTCCAATAGAATAAATCATACAAAAAACTAAGCTTATCTAGAATTAGACTAAATATAATGTTTAGATTTATCTACACGGACCACCAAGGATGACTTGCACTATATGAACCAATGACTTTATTCTATGTCTTGTGTTACATGCGAGACTAAGTTTTACTAAACACTATAATTATTATTATTTAAAAAGAAAAATACCTCATAAATATTGAATTATAAGTTTTGAGCAGGATTAAATAATTTATTAAAATATATGGTTTACAAAAAATATAAAATTAATTCCCTTGTTATTAGTTAATTATAAATAAAAATAAAGACTAATTGAATGTAAATGAAACATTTTTATAAAAAAACTATTTTTATGCACCCAAAAGAATTTAGTATTAAAAAATTAAATTATTATTAGTAAATTATATTAATGAAATATAAATATATATTATATTCAATCAGTTTGTTTTTACATTCATAATATAGGTGTGATTGGTATAATATAGGAACAAAACCAATTTTATGCATAAAAGCTATATTTTTCTAAAGACACTTTTCCACATTTTGATGGCGCACCTCTTCTAAATATAAATTTTGACAGTTTTATAAATTTTATATGAAAAAATATACTTCTTTTATAAATTTTAAATTTCAAAAATTTCTGAGGAAGAAGTTTTAATATTTTTCTGTGAAGATTCATTTTTTAATGAATAGTGAAAAATATTGAATTTTGATTGAAAATGAACTTTCCTTATAAACAATTTATAGTTTTTAATTATAATTATAAGTTATTTTAAATTATTATAAGATTAATTATAAATATATAAATAAAATTTAGGTAATTGTATTAATTTTTATATTGAATTTAGGTATAAACACATAGTGATCTTTTGATCATTATCACTTTAAAAACCCGCTTTCCCATCACATATACAAGATTAATTTTAAATTAATTTATTTCTATTAAATGATTGGAATTTTTAAAAATGGATCCATATTTGGAACCATAATAATTTATAATTTCTTTTATGGTCAACTTTTTATTACCAAACATATTAGTGAAATCAATTAAAATTAATTTACATCGATGAAGAGAAAAACTTACTTAACAAGAACTAAACCTTAAAATCAAGGGCCAAAATGACTTAGAAAATTGTAAAAATTACATTTTATAGAAATATTTCCACCATATCTTCTATTTTCTATAATTTGGTTCATTATTTGAAGAATATTTTGTTAGGGAGACATCTCAATAGTATTTTCCATTTTATATTTACAAGAATTCCACACCACCTCCATTATAAAAGGGAACTCAAACTCTCCACTTATTAAAACCTATAAAACCATTTGTATCATAAAAAAGTAAGCCAAATAATCTTCTAATATCTCTCCAATAATCCTATAATCCTCAATTTTTGAATAAATCCATCCACGGGAATCTTTTGGCATAAACCAAAATGAGTAACCCTAAAAATAGGTAATGTTCTTCAATGAACACTTTTTTTTTATTTATTTATCCACCCATTAAATAAGTATCCAAAATATACTGATATTTTTTATGTTGATTCTATAACCTAAACTTTCAAACACTTTCATCAAATGAGTTACACAATCTTCGTTCTTATGCATGGCAAATTACTACCTCACAAACTGATGTCATTGATTCTTCAAATACTACATTCCAAGGTTGGTAATAATGATGGATTTATAGTTTATATATTATATGTGATATTAATACTATATTTATGCTTCATTAATTTTTTATAACACACAACTTAATGATTTTTATTTTGTGGGAATATGATAACATTGTTTTTGGAAGTGTGGACTACCACCTCTTCAAAGCGATGTGATTCGTTCAAGTATAACATGGAATATATTATGGATTATTTAAAAAAATATTTCATATGTATATAATAAATATCATACTATAATGATAATACACACACACACGCACAGACACAGACACACACACACACACAGATATATATCACTAACCTTTTAAATATGATAAGAAAATATAAGTAGTGTTCATGAATACGTATGACATATCTTCTCCATGAATGGTGTATTTTATTTCCTATATAAAAATTTTATGGATTAAAATAAATAAAAAAATGAATATATTTTATATTTTTACCATTTTTTACAATTTTGAGATGATTAAATCATGATCTATGTAATAGGAAAAAAGTAATAAGCCAAAACATACTCCAAAAACAATGCAGTTATTACCCGAAAGGAAGAAAATATAGATATTATAATAATGTATGGGTAATAAGATATTATAAAATAATAATAAATGATATAAGAAATATTATTAATGGTTTGGAATAATTTAATAACATTCTCAAAACTTTCATAGAGGAGATTAAATTATGTTCGACTAAATGAAATTCAAGGTAAATAGACTTAAATTCTCACTTTTATTTAAACGAGACTTATGTCATATTCACAAATCATTTATTTTATATGTTTTATATAATTCCCCTTCTAAATTTAGTATCAATAAAAAGTCCTTATTCTTGTTATTTTGAGTTTTAATTTGAATTATTTCATTTAATAGTATTTGAACATAATGTTACCACGTGGTAAATATATTTCATAACTCAATTCCTTTTCATTAGGTTATATTACTTACTTATTGTAATCAATTTTATATAATTATTTTTTAATGTATTTGACTATATATTTATGTCTTTACACTTATTTTTAAGTAGAATAAATTAATTGATTAATTATCACTTCAATTTTATGTTCATTTTAAGGGTTTATTTCACAATCTAATTCTAATCGAGATTGTTTATTCTTGAAATTCCCATTAAAGGAAATTACACAATAATTTTTATAGAAAACCCGACTCTATTTCTCTCTTCAGCCGTAGATCTATTTTCTCTCAAAACCATGTTTATAGAAATATTCTAAAAATGTTTTTAAACTTTTAAAAATGATTTATTAAAGAAATTTTACCTCATTTTTCTTTTAATGAATCTTCTTATGTAATTCTGAACAAGACACTCTTCTAATATTTTTTCCATGAAAAAGGAATATTCTTTTTACCTTGTACTAAATTACAGATATTCATTTATTTTAATATTCCTCTAGAATTTTTAAAAATTTTATTTTAATTTTTTTAAAACTTATTTTCAATGAAAATAATTTTTTAAATTTATTTATGAAAGAAAATATATATTTTACTCAAATGTGTTTTAAAATAAGTTTTCTTAGTATTTCTAGTCATCAATGAAATCAACCATTTATTTTTACTCTACTTGGGATATGCTGTATTGATATTATCCTTATTATTATTTTGAATGGTTTATGATTTATTTGGCAAAGGATAGTATTGATATTTACTTCCTTGATTCATTTTTGGTTTCCCCGTGAAATATTAACTTTCTTGGGATAATTTTAATTTATATTTTCTCAAAATGTCCACCTCATTTATCAAGAATATGATTATTGATAAAATCATATACCATTTTTAAAAATGGTGTTTAATTTGAAATTTAATTTATATATGGGTAAATATTAATAAATATATATCTCTTACTCAATGAGGATATTTTATAAGGCACATTTTTCATGAATTAGATCCACTATTCTATATATGAGAAAATCTTCGGAATGGTACAACTCGAGTGAGGCCTAATTATAAATATTCCCTTGATGCATTGATAATCTCATGGGATGAATTTCTTGGCTAGACATTGTGAGTATTTCACCTAGTATTTCATAAAATGTCCTATAAAAGGTCTTGGTTGTAAATGTATTATGTAACTAGGAAGCATTGTGCCCAATAATTAATAATTTTCTTCATTAAAATGAATTTATTATTATCCATGATATTTTTTCTATGAAAAAAATCAATGTATGAATTTTATTATGATTTTATTAGTTAAATGAAATTTGTTTCTAGTTATTTAACATACCATATTTTTTTGAACTTCCTTTTAACTTAATTGATTATATGGAATTTGTGTTCAGTTATTACCTTTTTATGTATATTATTCTCATTGATTCATTATTTCTTCTACTATACTTAACCCTTACTGAGAATTTGATCTCACCCTTATTTTGTTTCCTTTCCCCTGGAATCAAATAAGTGTAACATGAAATATATGAAAGGATATGACTAGTGGGAATAAAGTTATCCTCGAAAATAATATATTGTAATTAGTATATTCATTTATAATACAAGAGTCAAGTATGTTTCAAGTTTACCAATACTAATAAACTAATCGGTCCTTTAGGTTGCATTTCTATATATCTTAAGCCAATGTAATGGCAGCACAACACTTTATCTAAGATTATTGGGGCGGGGGTGCTATAGTTGGTATGAATGAAAGTTTATTCGGAACCATGGAACCTATATTCACCAAAAACTAGATTAGGGAACATAACCCTAAGATAGACATTGGGGATTATCATGGAAGTGAAAATGTATTCATTAACTTAAGAGTTAGGATTCCATTACAGGATTCTGAGATTAAGGTTGATCATAATTTCTATGTCTTAAACACAAATTTTTTAGTTTTTATGTAATGGAGTTTACCAATATTACAGAAATGTTGGTGAAACTTAAAGAAAATGTAAGTTTTAGTGAACAAATATATTTTAAGAATAATTCATTTACATTTTACAGACATAAGTTTAAAGGTATTGATAACCATTAAGGATTATATGATCTGCAATGAGATCGTATTTATATTCAAATAATATTATTATAATTTTTTGAAAAAATTGTATTGAAAACTATAAAAAAGAGATTATTTAATGATTAAATTTGAAGGATGTCTATTAAATTTTTCTGAACATCATTGAAATTATATTAATATAAACTAGAAAAATTACAATCTGTATGCGGGGTGACATTTCATTACATCAGGAAAAGCGGTGGGGCTTGAACCCTTGACCTAAGGATGATAAGGTTTTTACACCAACTAGTGGAAAATGCGATGTCATAGTTAATGTATCATTATTTTAGTTAAACAATTATATGAATAAATATTAATAATGATGAAATAATTTTACTTTTTGGTTTAGAGATTAAAATAATAACCATATTGTTTTTTTGAAAATAGTTAGACGAAGATATGAAAACATATTTTATTAATCTAAAGTTTCTTTAAAAGTAAATTATAGCGCTTCATGAAAAAAAATTAATTCTTGGGTAGTCAATTCTTGGAATAAAGGCATAAATTGGAAGTTTATTGAAGAAAAACCAAAGGATGAAATTATATATATTGAAATATATTAAGTAAGTATATTTTCTTGTAATATCAACTAGTAAAATAGTTAATCAAGATTGTGAAAATGATCTAGAAATGAAGTGCTATCCTAATACCTTAATTTCAATTGAACCAATGGTCATTTAAATCATCATAGATTCATGGTTTTGAGGTAATAAACTTTCCATTAATCATTCACTTGGTTGGGATCAATGACATTAATCACTCCCTATAATTAATTATTTTTTCCCTAAAAGTCTATATCTTTACTTTCCATCGATGTTATACTACTTATAAACCTAGTAATGTAACATTCTTCCTCAAATTTATATATTATTAAGAAGAAATTTTATCAAACCTTCTCAAAATGTGGAATTTAAATGATGGTATTTTCAAATTTCAAACCCTAGATTAGTATAATTAAGATTAAATGTTTAGGACACTATTTATTTAATATGGGGGGAATATTAATGCACCAAAATTATAAAATAAGGATATTATATTTGTTGGCCAGTATTACACGCAACACCAAACATAGAAAGGCATAAAAAAATAGAGACATTATTATATATTTATATTTTTTTAAATGAAATCTTTCATATAACATATATTACACACAATATTTAGCTTATCTTTCATTACACACAACATAACGTTTATTATTTAAAATGATAACTACCAATAATATGTTAAAAAATCTGTTATGAATAAGATTAACTAACTTATAAAAATATACAGTTTACAATAATATTAAATTAATTATATGATTATCAATTAATTATAAATTTCAATAAAAACCATTTAAATGTAAAAGAATTGTTTTAATAAAAACTTATTTTTATGCACCTGATGGCTTTTTTTATTAATAAATTAAATTAATTTCTATTAGTGAATAATATTAATGATATATATATATATACATTATTACTAAATAAATTATCTTTTTACATTCATACAATAGGTTTTATAGTCATAAGATATGAATAAATCCAATTTTATGCATAAAAGCTATATTTTTCTAAAGGGAGTTTTTCTGCCATTTAATGGCACACCAATTTTAATAATAAATTCTAACCCTATTATAAATTTTATATCAAGAAATAAAAATAACTTATTAAAATTTAATTTCATAAATATATGAAGATGTATTTTTTTAAAATTTATATATGTTTCATATTTTGATGAATAGTGAAAAATATTGAATTTTAATTGAAAACCAACTTTTTTACTAAATAATTTATATTGTTAAATTATATTTAAAATTGGTTTTAAAGTAATATTAGATCAATTTTATGTCCATTAAAAAAATTTAGTTCATTTTAGTCATTTTTATATTCAATTTAGATATTAAAACTTAGTGAATGTTTGAATATTCTCACTTTAAATACCCGCTTTCCCATCCCTTATGCAGGATTAATTTTAAATTAATTTCTTCCAATTACCTGATTTAAATTTAGAAAAATTGATTCCATATTTGAAAAAAATGATGTATAATTTATATTAAGTTAAAATTAGTTTTTTACCAAAAATATTAGTGAATGAAATTAAAATTAATTACATTGAGTAAGCGAAAAACTACCTTAACAAGGGACTAAATCATAAACATTAGGGAAACATAACCTAAAAAAATGTAAAAAATCAATTCTATGACCATATTTATACCATATAATCTATTTTATTTAATTTTTATCATTATTGTAGGCACATTATGTAAGAGATACCTTCCAATGTTGTTTTATTTTTTATGTTTACAAAAATTCCACTCATCCTCCACTATAAAAGGGAACTCATCCCACCCACTTATTAGGTGCTACCCAAAAAAGAGGTAACTTTCTTCTATGAGAAACTGTGTTCATTTATTTATCCACCTGTAAAATTATTATTATAATATTAAATAAAAAATAAGTATCCTAAAAATTTTGAGGTGTCTCTATGTTAATTTTGTATCCAACAATTTTACACACTTCCATCAAATTGGATAAACAAAAATTGTTCGTGTGTATGACAGACTTCGTTCTCACAATCTAATGTCGTTCATTCTTCCATTAACACATTTCAACATTGAGAATAAAAATTATTTATAGTTTATATATAATATATTTGATATTTATAAATACTTTATTCTTATTTAATTCTTTTATATCACATAACATCATAATTTCCTTTTTTGGGGAATATTATAACATCATTTATATACATTTAGACTACTTCCTCCTCAAAGCGACGTGATTCGTTCAGGAATTACATGAAATTTTTTAAGAATGGTTTTGATAAACATATGTGATATGTATATGACAAATAATATACTATAATTATAACATACATACATATATATATGTGTGTCATTTACATTTTAAATATGATTAGTAAAATGATGTTGCGTTCATGCATATGTACGACCTACCGTCTCCATGAACGGTGCATTTCATTTTCTCTCTCCAAATATTATGAATTACTATAATTATATAGATACTGAATATATAATATATTTAAATATTTTTCTTATATTCCAGAGACGATGAAATCAAGATCTTTGAAATAGGAACAAAAACTAACAAGTCAAAAATTATCGAAAAACAAAGCAGTTATTACATGAAATAATAAAAATAAGGAAAGATTGTTAGTGTATGGTTAATAAGATATTATAAAAGAATAATATATCTCATCATAAATATTAATAATCTTATAGTATAATTTAATAACATGATTTAAATCATTATAAATGGGGTTAAATAATGTTGGACTAAAGGAAGCCTAATGTAATGAGATTTCTAGTCTCATATTAATTATTGCAACACTTATTAAATATTCACTACTTGTTTCTTTTATATTGTCTACATACTACCACTTTGACATTTAATATCCTGATGAATTTAATTTTCATGGTATTTTGAGTTTCAATTTTAATTATTTCAACTAAGTGGATTTGAACATAAAGTTACCAAGTGGTAAATAAATTTCATAAATCAATTCCTTTGAATTGGGTTATATTAATTCCTCATTATCATTAATATTATTTGATTTTGTGTATAATTACTTTGAAAATATATTGATGTATTTAAAATTCTTTTATATGGATTTATATTTATATAAATAATCAATTCATTGGTTAATTCTCACTTAAATTCTATTTTCATTTTAGGGGTTTATTTAACAATATCAATCTAATTATGATTGTTTTTAATTGAATTCATATTTAAGTAAATTAAATTATAATTATTTAATAAATCATTTCATTTTAATGTTTATTTTGTGGATTTATATTTCTTATTTTTATTTATGATATTTTTCATTTCATTTTGATGTGTGGATGATTCTTACATGTCACAAATGAATTACGATTCATTGTTAGAAATTATCAAAACAATATGAATGTTTTTTCTTGGTTTTGAGTATTATACATGTCCATTTTACTAAAATTGATGAAAATTTTAAAATAAAAGAGGCTCTTTGAGTCATACTAGTCACACCGTATGTCATATTTAGGCATGGGTGATTTATACACATCCTATATGACTTATGGTTTGCTTTCCTAAAGTTTGAAAATAATTTGAATGTGTTTACGCAGTTTTGAGTACATCAGTTGTATTTTTTAATAAAATGTCATTTTATAATTGAAACACACACTTTGACTCATAGCAATCACATTGTGAATCATATTGAGGTATGGATGATTCCTACACATTACAAATGACTTATGGATTATTGTTCTAATGTATTTAAATAATGTGAATGAATGTACATGGTTTTGAGTAGGTTAGTTAGAATTTTTACTAAAATTGATGACAATTTTAAATAAAAATTTGAAAATTGTGTCATAATATTCACACTGTGCATCAGATTGAGTTTCGAATGATTCGTATATGTCCCAAATGACATATGGATAATTTTCCTAAAGTTTCAAAACAATATGAATATGTTTTCTCTATTTTGAGTATGTCACTTTTCTTTTTTACTAAAATGTAATTTTAAAATTGAAACATGTACTTTGACTCATACCAATAATGTTGTGTATCAGATTGAGGTGCAGATAATTCATAGACATCAAAAATGACATATTTATCATTTTACTTAAGTATTTAAAAAATTTGAATGTGTGTTTTGGTTTTGATTATTTCAATTGGCCTTTTTACTAAAATTGATGTCAATTTTAAATAAAAAAATGCACTTGGAGACATACCAGTCACACCAAGCATTATATTAAGGTTAGGCTAATTCATGTATGTCTTATATCACTTATGGAAAATTTTTCTAATGTATCAGAACAATCTGAACGTGTTTTCCTAATTTTAAATACTTCACATGTCTTTTTTACTAAAATGTCATTTCTAACTTGAAACATACAATTTGACTCATAAGGATCACATAGTGTTTCCGTTTTATGTGAGAAAAATTCCTACATGTCAAAAATTATTTATGAATCGATGCCCTATATTATTAGAAAAATCTGAGTTTGTTTGCTCAACTTTCAGCGAATGACTCTTTTTAAAGGTAATTGTCAATTTTCAAATGGTAACGAACACATTGAGTCATATCAGGCACATTATGTATCAAAGTGAGGTGCGAATGAATCTTACACATCAAATATGACTTATGGATCATTGTCTTAAAGTATCTAAACAATATGAATATGTTAGCTCAGTTTTGAGTAAGTCAGCTTTCTTTTTTTACTGAAATTAAAGTATGTTTTAAATAGAAAGTGGCACTTGGAGTCATATCTGTCACATCATGTATCAGATTGAGGTGCGTCTCATTCCTACATGCCCCAAAGTCTCAAGAAAAATACAAAATTTCAATGTTACCACAATTTCCATTGACATTTTTGTCAAGCATCCAACACATCATGAGTAGCTTCGAAAAAACCACATCAACTCAAAAAAATTATCCACCTTTATAAGAAAAGAATTATTATGAGTAATACTAAAAAGAATTAAATTAAACATAAATATTAAATAATACATTGATCCTATGAAAAATGATTTTACTCATAAAATATAAAGATAACCTCTAAGATTGAGTAGTGGAGGAAACTTCAAGGAAAGTGATAAATTTCAACATTACAGGGGTGAAAGGTTTTGAGGGAGAAGAATTATGTAGATGTTTTGGCGTAGAAAGTTGTGAAATACAGGATGATAACCCCAACTCAAACAAAAAGTACACCTTTATAAAAAAATAATTATTATGTAGGTTATACTAAATATAAATAAATTAAACATAAACATGAAACAATACAATAATTATATGGACAATGATTTTACTATACAAACTTCAAGATTACCTCTATAGTTGAGTAGAGATAGCATCATTTCTCTTCCTACAAAGGCAGTGGAGGTAAATTGAAGGAAAGTTATAAATGAACCATTGTAGGGGTGAAAAGGTTTTTAGAGAGAATAATTTTGTAGAATATTTGGTGTATAAAGGAATGAAATATGGACATATCACCCCAAATCGAACAAAAGAGTCCACCAACATGAGAAAGTAATTATTATGTGAGTAATACTAAAAAGAAATAAATTAAACTTCAAGATTAAAAAAATATAAATTTTAGGGACAATTATTTTACTATGAAAACATCAATATTTACTTTATAATTGAGAAGAGGAAGTTTCATTTCTCTTCCAACAATGGCAGTTGAGGTAAATTGAAAGAAAGTGATAAATGCACCACTATAGGGGTGAAAAGGTTTTGATGGAGAAGAATAATATGGATACTTTGGTGAGGAAAGGCATGAAAGATAGATAGAGTACCCCAACTCAAAGAAAAGAATCCACCTATATAAGAAAAAATTATTATGTAAGTGATACATAAAAGGAATAAATTAAACATAAATATGAAATAATACATTAATTCTAGGGACAATGATTTTACTATGAAAACATCAATATTACATCTACGATTGAGTAGAGACAAAATCATTTCTATTCTTAAAAATCATGAAACATGGATGAAAATATTATAAAATAAATGAACTCTGTAAGGAATAATTAAAATTAAATCAACATTCCATTATATAAGTTTTTGGTAAAATAGAGAATGTATATCCAAACATTACCTTTACATCTTTTCAAAGGGTTTATTTTATTACACCATTACATGGTTAACATATAACAACTCACTTGGAAATCAAACATTTCAAGAAACAAGTGAATTAAAATATCCCAAGGCTTTAATGATAATTGGCATATCATTGGGCCATGGGGCAATCACTAATCCCAAAACTATTAATCAAATCAATCACAATTTACTGCTATTTCAGTTCTATTATAATGAAATTTGTAATTAACAACCCAATAAGAGAAAACAAGTCAGGCATCATAGGTAACCTTGACCAAATTGACGTAAATGGTAATTCCAAGGGAACACACCCATGGGGTGGCCCTAAATCAAACTAACAAGCACAAACATGCTTTAATTAATTAAATTCATTATATAATTATCTTTATAAAAAAATAAGGTTCAATTTCCATTTAATGTTACACCCTAAATGTGGGTGAACAAAAATACGCCACATATAAACAACTTGACATTTAACAAAAGGCACAAGACCACCTACCTCATCATAATACAACTCTCCTAATCCAGTTTCAGTCTTTGATTCTCCCTATAAAACCGATATTAATTCTCGACCTTAAACAACTCAATCAAGAGAAGAAATCATGAAGAACAGATCAAGAGGAACTGAGAGGTCACCGATTGGGTTCAAACACAACTGATGGTGAAGGAATCAGGGTTCAGATGATCAGTCAGGAAGGAAAATGACACTCAGTGCTGCTATTCATGAACTTGTATGAGCCCCTACCTATTTTCAAAAAAACAATGTTACTGTCTGATTTAATCAATAAA
The DNA here is from genome assembly GCA_963277665.1 of Viscum album. Taxonomy (NCBI): domain Eukaryota; kingdom Viridiplantae; phylum Streptophyta; class Magnoliopsida; order Santalales; family Viscaceae; genus Viscum; species Viscum album. The sequence goes on from OY728147.1 coordinate 278,060,130, forward strand.
ATAAATTACACTATGTGTACTTGAGACTATATGCCGTTTCCTTACAAATTCTAGTCCGACCATTACGTGGTCGTGTACAGGGATTACATGGCATGTAGCCTTCCATACACAATGTGTACCTATAAGTACACATAATGTTGTTCCCAGTCACATCTTGTAACAGGACTGCAGCTAAAAACTCAACCTATTTTCCTGTATTATCATAAGTACAAATTTAAAAGGAAAGATCCATACTTCAAAGGAGGAACTGGATTCTTACATCAGTTGTCTTTATTTTACTAAAATAACATTTTAATATAGAAACATACGCTTTTGACTAATTCTGATCATAGTGTGTACCAGTTTGATGTGAAAAATATTACAACATGTCAAAAATTACTTATTAATTTTTTTACTAAATTATCAATAAAATTAAATCTCATTTGATCAATTTTTAGTGAGTGATTTGTTTTGAACTAAAATGTTGATTTTAAACTGATAACAGACACATTGAGTCTTACTAGGAACATCGTGTATCAGATTATGGTGAGAATGATTCCTATATGTCATAAATGACATAGGAATCATTGTAGCAAATTATAAAAACAATTTAATATTTTTTCTTGGGTTTGAGTTGGATTGTTTTCCATTTTACTAAAATTGATGACAATTTTAAATAAAAGATGCGCTTTGAGTCATATCGATCACACTGTAAGCCATATTTTGGTGTGGATGATTCCAAAAAATCCCAAATTACTTAGGGGCCATTTTCCTAAATTTCGAAAACAATCTAAATATTTTTTTTAGTTTTGAGTATGTTAGTTTTCATTCTTACTAAAATTTCATTTTAAAATTGAAACACACACTTTAACTTATACTGATCCCATTGTGTATTAGATTGTGGTGAAACAGATTCCTATACATCAAAACTGACTTATAGAACGATTTTATAAAGTATTTAAACAATGTAAAATGAATTTACATGTTTTTTAGTAGGACTATAGCCTCTTTTACTAAAATTGATGACAATTTTAAATAAAAAGACACAGTTTGAGTCATACCAGTCACACCGTGGACTAAATTGAGGTAAGACTGATTCCTCCCTAACCCAAATGAAATACGTATCATTTCACTAATGTTTGAAAAAATATGAATGAATTTTATTTATTTTTGTGTATGTCACTTTTTTTTACTAAAATGTCGTTTTAAAATTGAAAAACACACTTTGACTCATACTGATCACATTATGTATTATATTGTGGTGAAGTTAATTAATACACATAAAAAAAATATTTCATGTTTTCCTAAAGTATTTAATAAATTTGTATGTGTTTGTTCAGTTTTTTGTAGTTCAGTAATGTTGTTTACTAAAATTGATTTCAATTTTAAATAAAAACACACACTTGGAGTCATACTAGTCATAAAATGCATCATATTGAGGTGTGGATAATTCATGAATGTCTCAAATCACTTATTGATAATTGTTCTAAAGTATCCAAACAATCAGAATGTTTTTTCGTGGTTTTGAGTATGTCATTTTTCATTTTTACTAAAATGTCATTTTTAACATGAAACATGCACCTTGACTAATATGGATCACATTGTGTATCAGTTTGATGTGCGAAAATTCCTACACAACAAAAATTATTCAAAAATTGATTCCCAAAATTATCAAAAAATCTGAGCATGTTTTCTATATTTTCAGTGAGTTGCACTTTTTAAATTCAAATGTTGATTTTAAACTGTTAATGGACAGATTGAATCATATCGGGCACATCATGTATTAGATTGAGGCGAGGATGATTCTTACATATCAAAAATGACTTATGAATCATTGTTTAAATTATAAAAATAATATGAATTTATTAGATGGGTTTTGATTATCTTAGTTGTCGTTTTTTAAAAAAATAATGTCAATTGAAAATATAAAGATCTACTTTGTAACACCCCGAGCTTCCACGATACGCTTCTCATTCAATAATGCAATAGCTTTCATTGTACGCAACTTCGAGTTCTAAAACACCACGACTAATCAAAGTAGCCGTTATGAATAGTAATAACCACTTTTTAAAATTATAGAAATTTTATATTTCAAAATGGACTTCATTTTTGGATTCGGAATATCGAAATTAGCCTATGTTGAATTTTTGGTATTTTTCTGAGAACTTCTAATTTTATGAATAATGAAAAATAATTTAAAACAAATTTTTTAATCAAAATAATTTATTGTGATAAATTATACTATTTAGTGGTTTTAAGGTATAATTAGAATATATTTTTACCATTTTATCCAATGGTGGTCATTAGAATTAATTTAACATTGAAATTTGACATAAACAATTGCCAATCTTTTGATATAAATTGTTTCTTAAAAACACGGTATTTGTCATAACAGCGGGAATTAATTATAAAATTAATTAATGAAACTTATATGTTTGGAATTTTGTAAAATAGACATCATTTTTGAATTCGGAATATCAATTATAGCTTAGGGTGAAATTTTGGCCTTATTCTGAAAAACATCAATTTTTGATGAATAGTGAAACCACTAAGTGGTTGTTAAAAACTGATTTTTCGTTAAAATGAAATATTACCACTTCTGTGATTTGATTTTCAAAAATCCTACATACATGGTTGTCATTAAGAAGTAAAATGTGGTTCAATTAGATTAAAATAATTTTTTGGTGAATAGTAACTTTTAAGTTCTTAATCGCGATTAGAGGTAATTAGTGTAGTTTAAGGTACAAATAATGTTTTAATAATGTGAGATGAGCATGACACTTGTCCTACTCCTATTGGATGAGTCATGGCCGACCAAGAAAACCCATGGGTCAACTTGGGGACCCCACGGAGCCACTTTAGTTGGAAAATGACATTAATATATATTTATTTAATGTTAAAATTAAATTGACACAAACATGAGTTGTTTTACAAAAACTGTTTTTAAGTGGGGTTACACAAGTCCAAATTTTGACTATAAATATTCATTAGAAAGCTAAAAAGATTTCCTACATCATAGTATTTTTTTAGAATTTTTAGACATTAAATAAATTAAATTATTTATGACATCATGATGATGCAGTGATGACCTCATTATTTAACGATTTAAATAAAATGAGAAGATAATGCAACATCCAAGGCTTACACTTGTCCAAAGCCTATTGGATGAGGAGATTTCGAAACATTATCACCGTATCCTCGAATTATATAAGTGTGGGACATTTATAATCCGAAAAGCATTGTGAAATAATGTAACATTTCAATCTTTCCAAAAGTGCCCCTCCTCTCCACTTATAAAAGGCCCCCACCTCTCCCACCTCATTTACACTTTAAAGCCATTTGGATCGGCCAACCTCTGCCCAAATACTCTCCCAACATCCCTCTCTTACTCCTAGAAGCCTCACTTTGGGAAGAACTCTTCTCAAGGAAGCCTTTGGCTCAAATCAAAAAGAGTTACCCGATTTTGAGGTAATGTCTTCTCTAACATTGTTTTGTTTTATTTTTCTTCTCCAACCCCCTAAACTCTTTTTATTCATTTCTTTTGTAACAAAACCAGTATCCTCAATATACTAGGATTTTGTTATAAGAAGTATTAGAGCTACACTTACACGCACCGACATCTAATGGTTAAAGAACATACGGTTTCTGCGGATGGCGAATTTCTGCCTCACGAAACGATGATTGTTCAACACTCATATAACACCTTCAAAGGTGGCCATTAAGATGTCACTATTTTTATATATGATATAAAATATGTTTATGTTTTACTTATGCTTCTGTATTTCTCATTTATGGCATACTTTATGATTTCCATTATGGTTAAAACACGATAATTTCATTTTAGGAAGTGCGGACTACCGCCCCCTCAAAGTGATTTGAATCGTTAATGCCATATGTGGGATGTATAAAGGATGGAGTAAATGGTATTATACAATATATTATACTGGAATTATATTATAAATTTATATCATTATGATTTCGTTCCATTAAATATGAAAGTAGCGTTCATGCGTACGTACGGCTTACCTTCTCCATGAACGGTGCATTTCATTTCTTACCTCTAAATGTTACGTAATATTATAAATGAATGTATATACTGGATATATAATATATATATGACATCTAAATCATGAATATAATTCTAGAGATAATGGATATTCTACCACATAAACAACTTGTAATTATAAGAAGTTTATTGTTGACTCAAGTACCAAAGATCGACAAAACGACCGTTATTAACTTAAATAATTAAATAATGTTCATAACATGGTAATAAGAGATATAAATGGAATAATGAACATGAAAAAGGTTCTTAAGTAAATATAAATTAACTCTAGTTTATTATTCAGGAGTTTAAAGAACGGTCGAATCAGGACAAGACGCAAGGTAAGGGAATTTCTTAACCCAACTTCCATTCTTTGGGTTAATCACCTACTTTCAAATTATGTCGATATTATTATGTACTATTTTGTATTTTTACATTCTTTATGTGTACCTATAGTGAATACACATAATAGATCTATTTTATTTTAAAAATGATCTTTTAAGGACTTCGTCTCAATCTCCTTTCATTGAGGCATATTTCGTTTTATACACAACTTTCTTTTATACGGTGTATAAACTCCTTTGAATTTTACATTTATCCAAAGGAATCTTTTTATACGAAGCGTTTTGCTAAACAACAAAAGGGAATATTTTATTTCCGTACTTATGCGGCGACAACGACTTCTCCGCCGCCGTGACCATTATTTGAGATTCGGCTTCCTCTACAAGCCATCATTTTTTTTAATGAAAAATAAATACAAAGTTTTAACTTTCTTTTATTTTGGTATTGAAAATGGTTTTGAAAGCATTTTTATTATATCAATGTGTTGTATTTATATATTGTGATTGAAATGTGGAAATTTTATGTTTCCTTTATGCATGTTTTATGTGATATGATTATGTTATGGTTTATGATATGTTTAAACCTATTCATATGAGGAATGCATTGGACTTAATAAGTGACGGGTGGAGCCCGCTATAGCTCCTCGATGCATCGGCAGGTCTCATGAGACAAACTAGTGTCTTGGCACGAGGCCTTGACAAAAGCTTATTTGTGGTCTTGGCACGAGGCCTTGACTACGTGGTTATGATAGTCTGGCATTATGCATTCCATCATTATGAAAGTGGTTATTGATATTGCATGTGATTATTCGACCAGTAGAATATCCATGTGAAGATGTAAGTGGCATTATCTCATTTTACTTTTGCCATATTATGTTGATGTTCATGTTTAAAAGGCTTTTGTTTTAGTCATACATTGCCTTAAATGTTTATGTTTATTTATGAAAGCTTCCGCAATATTGTTATCCTTACTGAGCATCTGAGCTCACCCCTTTCAATGTTTTAATATTTTCCAGGATGTGAAGAAGTATTTTATGAATGACCTACAGGGATAGTCAGAAGAGGATATGAGTGTGGACTATGAAGACTTTGTTATTAGTTTTTCAATTTATGATGTAATGTAAGACTTATGAATATATCTAGTGTTTCCAAGGCTACTAAACTAATCGGTCTTTCGAGACTTGATCTTTTATGATCATGCCAATGTTACAAAGTTATACACCGACTCTGGGTAGCTGGGTTCGGGGCGTTACAGTTGGTATCAGAGGCAGTTTAGTACTAACCTTGGAAGCTAGATTTAGATAAACTCTGATTAGAGCACATATAACTAAGATAGACTTTGAGGATTAGTATAGAAGAGTTTCCTAGAATTTTGGTATTGTAGAGATTTTGTGAGTTTTCCGAGCAATACATCTCTGTCTGGATACGAGCAGGTAGAGGTGGCTCTGGCACAGATGTTCCTAGGGGTAAAACCCGAAAACACTGCTTTGAGCCAGACTCGAACGGGAACTGGTGCACGACAACGGGCCTTGCTGCACTCTTGGTTACGACACTCCCCGGGGATATGATTAGGATAATTCTCATTTTCTTTACAAACCACTATGAAGGGTTATGAGTATATACTTCCTCAAAGGAAACATTTCTTTTTATGATTATTGATTATATCCATAAATAGTTCAATTTATGTAAAGTATTTTACAAATATGGAATTATGTATTTTATTTCATAAACTAATCTAGTTTATGCAATTGTTTATAAATGGCGCCTAGTGGAAGAAATGGAAACCGTATCAATGCACACACTCCATGTAGGGATTTCCCTCCCGCTCAAGATAATTATAGTGGGGATGGTGATACAACTGGTGCCGATCAGCTAATCACCATACTGGGACAACTTACTCAGGTTATGAATAATAACCTTACTCGTATGGAGCACCCTGATCCACAACGTGGAGGATCAATGCTAGACCGTTTCATGAGGCAACAACCACCAACCTTCAATGGGGGTACAAATCCGTTAGTAGCTGAGCAATGGATAAACTCCTTAGAGAATATATTCCATGCCTTGGGGAGTAGCGAAAGGGAGAAGGTTGTCATGGCAGTTTACCGCCTCACTGGAGATGCCGATCAGTGGTGGTCGCTGATTCAAAACACAAAAGAAGATGATGACGTATCGAATATGGAATGGAGGGAGTTCAAAGATCTGGTTTTAGAAAAATATTTTCCTCGTGACCATCGAGCAGATATGGAAAGGCAATTTCTGAGTTTGAGGCAGAAGGAGGATGATAATGTCGCAAAGTATGAGGCTAACTTTACAAGGTTAGCGAGGCATGCTGCCGATTATATACGTAACCCAAGGAGTAAGATTGATCGTTTCTTTGATGGGTTAAAACCATTTCTCCGTCGAGCTTTAGTATCACAATCCTTCTCATCATACGAAGATATTGTCTCGTGTGCTATCAAGACAGAAAAGGAATTCTCTAAGTCTTATGACAACAAAGTAAAGCAAGAGAAGAAGAGAATGGTGGAACAAGAGACAGATAAAGGGAAAAAGGGAAAGAAGGATTTTCCATTATGTGATAATTGTGGGAAGAATCACCCTAGTACTTGCCTAAAAGGAATGGGAGTTTGTTATAAATGTGGAGAAAAGGGTCACCAGGCTCGTGATTGCAAGGGAAAGAAAGAGGCTATCAAAGTTGAATGCTACAATTGTAGAGAAATGGGTCATTATGCAAATGAATGTCCTAAGCGTCAAGGAAACTTACCTCAGAAAAGGCCAAGGGATCAAGGACAATCTTATGCTGTGACTACAGTTGAAGCGGAATAATTAATGTAATGGTGGTTTTGGACTCATGGATTATATTCTGGTTATTAGAATAATGAGATATATATATATAAGGATTGTACTGCAGTACTTGTTGATTTCAGTAAGGTTTTAATATGATTAAGGTAATCATATTTTTAGTATGTGAGAATAAGAGAAACTTTTTTTTGTTTGGGGAATCTGATGTTACAATTGATTTTGGAATTTAGAGACCTTTTAGAGAAAGTCTGGACAGAGGTATTTTGGATAACTATTAAGGTTCGAATGGATTAAGTTGAACCTTGGATAGTAAATTTAAGGTTAAAAATTTTCTGGAGATTATTCTTGGAATACTATAGTTTTATGAAAAGGACAACCTGTAGGGTGGGGCATAACCCGTCGTGTCGGACAAAGCTGCAGGAATCGAACCCACAATCATAGTGCGACAGGCCTTTATTTCCTACCACTAGCCTACAGGAAGTCCCTGGTTATTACAAAATAGTTTTACTAATCTAAATGGTATGTGTTAACATTTTGAACCTTATACAATTAGGATAAATAGAATATTATTGAGTTCCATTACCATTTGGAGTAAAAGTTGGGTTTGTGGTAAAAATTTATTAACGAATGAAAGTATACATAACAAGTATGTATATTCCCTTACGTTCTTAGTAAATCTCCTAAATAAATTCCTCAACATTATAAAAGGTAACTTAAAACAAAAATGTTGTCGGTTAACTTTTCCAACTGTGGATTCAATGACCGTTTAACCAATCACAAGTTTGTGATTTTCTTGTGGTTAAACTTTCTCCTAATCCTGTTTTCTATAACTCTCCATCAGACCTTGATGGTTTGTTTCTCCTCCATATCCATATTTTCATATAATCCTAGAATGGGCTATATCGGGTGACCTTTGTACTTATACTGCTTTCTTTTAATGTTATATATCTATTAACCTTATTTCCGATGTGGGTTTTCCTCAAAGGTATTTTCTCTTTTCAACCTTTTATTTTTAAAGAAAAATTTCAAATTGCGAGGACGCAATTTATTGAAGGAGGGGAGAATGTAACACCTCGAGCTTCCACGATACGCTTCTCATTCAATAATGCAATAGCTTGCATTGTACGCAACTTCGAGTTCTAAAACACCGCGACTAATCAAAGTAGCAGTTATGAATAGTAATAACCACTTTTTAAAATTATAGAAATTTTATATTTCAAAATGGACTTCATTTTTGGATTCGGAATATCGAAATTAGCCTATGTTGAATTTTTGGTATTTTTCTGAGAACTTCTAATTTTTATGAATAGTGAAAAATACTTTAAAACAACTTTTTTAATCAAAATAATTTATTGTGATAAATTATACTATTTAGTGGTTTTAAGGTATAATTAGAATATATTTTTACTATTTTATCCAATGGTGGTCATTAGAATTAATTTAACATTGAAATTGGACATAAACAATTGCCAATCTTTTGATATAAATTGTTTCTTAAAAACACGCTATTTGTCGTAACAGTGGGAATTAATTATAAAATTAATTAATGCAACTTATATTTTTATAATTTTGTAAAATAGACATCATTTTTGAATTCGGAATATCAATTATAGCTTAGGGTGAAATTTTGGCCTTATTCTGAAAAACATCAATTTTTGATGAATAGTGAAACCACTAAGTGGTTGATAAAAAGTGATTTTTCGTTAAAATGAAATATTACCACTTCTGTTATTTGATTTTAAAAAATCCGACATACATGGTTGTCATTAAGAAGTAAAATTTGGTTCAATTAGATTAAAATAATTTTTTGGTGAATAGTAACTTTTAAGTTCTTAATCGCGATTAGAGGTAATTAGTGTAGTTTAAGGTACAAATAATGTTTTAATAATGTGATATGAGCATGACACTTGTCCTACTACTATTGGATGAGTCATGGCCGACCAAGACAACCCATGGGTCAAATTGGGGACCCCATGGAGCCACTTTAGTTGGAAAATGACATTAATATATATTTATTTAATGTTAAAATTAAATTGACACAAACATGAGTTGTTTTACTAAAACAGTTTTTAAGTGGGGTTACACAAGTCCAAATTTTGACTATAAATATTCATTAGAAATCTAAAAATATTTCCTACATCATAGTATTTTTTTTAGAATTTTTAGACATTAAATAAATTAAATTATTTATGACATCATGATGATGCAGCGATGACCTCATTATTTAACGATTTAAATAAAATGAGAAGATAATGAAAAATCCAAGGCTTACACTTTTCCAAAGCCTATTGTATGAGGAGATTTCGAAACCTTATCACCTTGGCCTCGAATTATATAAGTGTGGGACCTTTATAATCCGAAAAGCATTGTGAAATAATGTAACATTTCAATGTTTCCAAAAGTGCCCCTCCTCTCCACTTATAAAAGGCCCCCACCTCTCCCACCTCATTTACACTTTCAAGCCATTTGGCTCGGCCAACCTCTGCCCAAATACTCTCCCAACTTCCCTCTCTTACTCCTAGAAGCCTCACATTGGGCAGAACTCTTCTCAAGGAATCCTTTGGCTCAAATCAAAAAGAGTTACCCGATTTTGAGGTAATGTCTTCTCTAACATTGTTTTGTTTTATTTTTCTTCTCCAACCCCCTAAACTCTTTTTATTCATTTCTTTTGTAACAACAACAGTATCCTAAATATACTAGGATGTTTTTATAAGAAGTATTCGAGCTACACTTACACACACCTACATCTAATGGTTAAAGAACATACGGTTTCTGCGGATGGCGAATTTCTGCCTCACGAAACGATGATTGTTCAACACTCATATAACACCTTCAAAGGTGGCCATTAAGATGTCACTATTTTTATATATGATATATAATATGTTTATGTTTTACTTATGCTTCTGTATTTCTCATTTATGGCATACTTTATGATTTCCATTATGGTTAAAACACGATAATTTCATTTTAGGAAGTGCGGACTACCGCCCCCTCAAAGTGATTTGAATCGTTAATGCCATATGTGGGATGTATAAAGGATAGAGTAAATGGTATTATACACTATATTATACTGGAATTATATTATACATTTAAATCATTATGATTTCGTTCCATTAAATATGAAATTGAAATGAAAGTAGCGTTCATGCGTACGTACGGCTTACCGTCTCCATGAACGGTGCATTTCATTTCTTACCTCTAAATGTTACGTAATATTATAAATGAATGTATATACTGGATATATAAGATATATATGACATCTAAATCATGAATATAATTCTAGAGATAATGGATATTCTACCACATAAACAACTTGTAATTATAAGAAGTTTATTGTTGACTCAAGTACCAAAGATCGACAAAACGACCGTTATTAACTTAAATAATTAAATAATGTTCATAACATGGTAATAAGTGATATAAATGGAATAATGGACATGAAAAAGGTTCTTAAGTAAATATAAATTAACTCTAGTTTATTATTCAGGATTTTAAAGAATGGTCGAGTCAGGACAAGACGCAAGGTAAGGGAATTTCTTAACCCAACTTCCATTCTTTGGGTTAATCTCCTACTTTCAAATTATGTCGATATTATTATGTCCTATTTTGTATTTTTACATTCTTTATGTGTACCTATAGTGAATACACATAATAGATCTATTTTATTTTAAAAATGATCTTTTAAGGACTTCGTCTCAATCTCCTTTCATTGAGGCATATTTCGTTTTATACACAACTTTCTTTTATACGGTGTATAAACTCCTTTGACTTTTACATTTATTCAAAAGGAATCTTTTTATACGAAGCGTTTTGCTAAACGAAAAAAGGGAATGTTTTCTTTCCGTACTTATATGGCGACAACGACTTCTCTGCCGCCGTGACCATTATTTGAGATTCAGCTTCCTCTACAAGCCATCATTTTTTTAATGAAAAATAAATACAAAGTTTTAACTTTCTTTTATTTTGGTATTGAAAATGGTTTTGAAAGCATTTTTATTATATCAATGTGTTGTATTTATATATTGTGATTGAAATGTGGAAATGTTATGTTTCCTTTATGCATGTTTTATGTGATATGATTATGTTATGGTTTATGATATGTTTAAACCTATTCATATGAGGAATGCATTGGACTTAATAAGTGACGGGTGGAGCCCGCTATAGCTCCTCGATGCATCGGCAGGTCTCATGAGACAAACTATGTGTCTTGGCACGAGGCCTTGACAAAAGCTTATTTGTGGTCTTGGCACGAGGCCTTGACTACGTGGTTATGATAGTCTGGCATTATGCATTCCATCATTATGAAAGTGGTTATTGATATTGCATGTGATTATTCGACCAGTAGAATATCCATGTGAAGATGTAAGTGGCATTATCTCATTTTACTTTTTCCATATTATGTTGATGTTCAAGTTTAAAAGGCTTTTGTTTTAGTCATACATTGCCTTAAATGTTTATGTTTATTTATGAAAGCTTCCGCAATATTGTTATCCTTACTGAGCATCTGAGCTCACCCCTTTCAATGTTTTAATATTTTCCAGGATGTGAAGAAGTATTTTATGAATGACCTACAGGGATAGTCAGAAGAGGATATGAGTGTGGACTATGAAGACTTTGTTATTAGTTTTTCACTTTATGATGTAATGTAAGACTTATGAATGTATCTAGTGTTTCCAAGGCTACTAAACTAATCGGTCTTTCGAGACTTGATCTTTTATGATCACGCCAATGTTACGAAGTAATGCACCGACTCTGGGTAGCTGGGGTCGGGGCGTTACAGTTGGTATCAGAGGCAGTTTAATACTAACCTTGGAAGCTAGATTTAGATAAACTATGATTAGAGCACATATAACTAAGATAGACTTTGAGGATTAGTATAGAAGAGTTTCCTAGAATTTTGGTATTGTAGAGATTTTGTGAGTTTTCCGAGCAATACATCTCTGTCTGGATACGAGCAGGTAGAGGTGGCTCTAGCACAGATGTTCCTAGGGGTAAAACCCGAAAACACCGCTTTGAGCCAGACTCGAACGGGAACTGGTGCACGACAACGGGCCTTGCTGCACTCTTGGTTATGACACTCCCCGGGGATATGCTTAGGATAATTCTCATTTTCTTTACAAACCACTATGAAGGGTTATGAGTATATACTTCCTCAAAGGAAACATTTCTTTTTATGATTATGGATTATATCCATAAATAGTTCAATTTATGTAAAGTATTTTACAAATATGGAATTATGTATTTTATTTCATAAACTAATCTAGTTTATGAAATTGTTTATAAATGGAGCCTAGTGGAAGAAATGGAAACCGTATAAATGCACACACTCCATGTAGGGATTTCCCTCCCGCTCAAGATAATTATAGTGGGGATAGTGATACAACTGGTGCCGATCAGCTAATCACCATACCGGGACAACTTACTCAGGTTATGAATAATAACCTTACTCGTATGGAGCACCCTGATCCACAACGTGGAGGATCAATGCTAGAACGTTTCATGAGGCAACAACCACCAACCTTCAATGGGGGTACAAATCCGTTAGTAGCTGAGCAATGGATAAACTCCTTAGAGAATATATTCCATGCCTTGGGGAGTAGCGAAAGGGAGAAGGTTGTCATGGCAGTTTACCGCCTCACTGGAGATGCCGATCAGTGGTGGTCGCTGATTCAAAACACAAAAGAAGATGATGACGTATCGAATATGGAATGGAGGGAGTTCAAAGATCTGGTTTTAGAAAAATATTTTCCTCGTGACCATCGAGCAGATATGGAAAGGCAATTTCTGAGTTTGAGGCAGAAGGAGGATGATAATGTCGCAAAGTATGAGGCTAACTTTACAAGGTTAGCGAGGCATGCTGCCGATTATATACGTAACCCAAGGAGTAAGATTGATCGTTTCTTTGATGGGTTAAAACCATTTCTCCGTCGAGCTTTAGTATCACAATCCTTCTCATCATACGAAGATATTGTCTCGTGTGCTATCAAGACAGAAAAGGAATTCTCTAAGTCTTATGACAACAAAGTAAAGCAAGAGAAGAAGAGAATGGTGGAACAAGAGACAGATAAAGGGAAAAAGGGAAAGAAGGATTTTCCATTATGTGATAATTGTGGGAAGAATCACCCTAGTACTTGCCTAAAAGGAATGGGAGTTTGTTATAAATGTGGAGAAAAGGGTCACCAGGCTCGTGATTGCAAGGGAAAGAAAGAGGCTATCAAAGTTGAATGCTACAATTGTAGAGAAATGGGTCATTATGCAAATGAATGTCCTAAGCGTCAAGGAAACTTACCTCAGAAAAGGCCAAGGGATCAAGGACAATCTTATGCTGTGACTACAGTTGAAGCGTAATAATTAATGTAATGGTGGTTTTGGACTCACGGATTATATTCTGGTTATTAGAATAATGAGATATATATATATAAGGATTGTACTGCAGTACTTGTTGATTTCAGTAAGGTTTTAATATGATTAAGGTAATCATATTTTTAGTATGTGAGAATAAGAGAAACTTTTTTTTGTTTGGGGAATCTGATGTTACAATTGATTTTGGAATTTAGAGACCTTTTAGAGAAAGTCTGGACGGAGGTATTTTGGATAACTATTAAGGTTCGAATGGATTAAGTTGAACCTTGGATAGTAAATTTAAGGTTAAAAATTTTCTGGAGATTATTCTTGGAATACTATAGTTTTATGAAAAGGACAACCTGCAGGGTGGGGCATAACCCGTCGTGTCGGACAAAGCTGCAGGAATCGAACCCACAATCATAGTGCGACATGCCTTTATTTCCTACCACTAGCCTACAGGAAGTCCCTGGTTATTACAAAATAGTTTTACTAATCTAAATGGTATGTGTTAACATTTTGAACCTTATACAATTAGGATAAATAGAATATTTTTGAGTTCCATTACCATTTGGAGTAAAAGTTGGGTTTGTGGTAAAAATTTATTAACGAATGAAAGTATACATAACAAGTATGTATATTCCCTTACGTTCTTAGTAAATCTCCTAAATAAATTCCTCAACATTATAAAAGGTAACTTAAAACAAAAATGTTGTCGGTTAACTTTTCCAACTGTGGATTCAATGACCGTTTAACCAATCACAAGTTTGTGATTTTCTTGTGGTTAAACTTTCTCCTAATCCTGTTTTCTATAACTCTCCATCAAACCTTGATGGTTTGTTTCTCCTCCATATCCATATTTTCATATAATCCTAGAATGGGCTATATCGGGTGACCTTTGTACTTATACTGCTTTCTTTTAATGTTATATATTTATTAACCTTATTTCCGATGTGGGTTTTCCTCAAAGGTATTTTCTCTTTTCAACCTTTTATTTTCAAAGAAAAATTTCAAATTGCGAGGACGCAATTTATTGAAGGAGGGGAGAATGTAACACCTCGAGCTTCCACGATACGCTTCTCATTCAATAATGCAATAGCTTGCATTGTACGCAACTTCGAGTTCTAAAACACCGCGACTAATCAAAGTAGCCGTTATGAATAGTAATAAACACTTTTTAAAATTATAGAAATTTTATATTTCAAAATGGACTTCATTTTTGGATTCGGAATATCGAAATTAGCCTATGTTGAATTTTTGGTATTTTTCTGAGAACTTCTAATTTTTATGAATAGTGAAAAATACTTTAAAACAACTTTTTTAATCAAAATAATTTATTGTGATAAATTATACTATTTAGTGGTTTTAAGGTATAATTAGAATATATTTTTACTATTTTATCCAATGGTGGTCATTAGAATTAATTTAACATTGAAATTGGACATAAACAATTGCCAATCTTTTGATATAAATTGTTTCTTAAAAACACGCTATTTGTCGTAACAGTGGGAATTAATTATAAAATTAATTAATGCAACCTATATTTTTGTAATTTTGTAAAATAGACATCATTTTTGAATTCGGAATATCAATTATAGCTTAGGGTGAAATTTTGGCCTTATTCTGAAAAACATCAATTTTTGATGAATAGTGAAACCACTAAGTGGTTGTTAAAAAGTGATTTTTCGTTAAAATGAAATATTACCACTTCTGTTATTTGATTTTAAAAAATCCGACATACATGGTTGTCATTAAGAAGTAAAATTTGGTTCAATTAGATTAAAATAATTTTTTGGTGAATAGTAACTTTTAAGTTCTTAATCGCGATTAGAGGTAATTAGTGTAGTTTAAGGTACAAATAATGTTTTAATAATGTGAGATGAGCATGACACTTGTCCTACTACTATTGGATGAGTCATGGCCGACCAAGACAACCCATGGGTCAAATTGGGGACCCCATGGAGCCACTTTAGTTGGAAAATGACATTAATATATATTTATTTAATGTTAAAATTAAATTGACACAAACATGAGTTGTTTTACTAAAACAGTTTTTAAGTGGGGTTACACAAGTCCAAATTTTGACTATAAATATTCATTAGAAATATAAAAATATTTCCTACATCATAGTATTTTTTTTAGAATTTTTAGACATTAAATAAATTAAATTATTTATGACATCATGATGATGCAGCGATGACCTCATTATTCAACGATTTAAATAAAATGAGAAGATAATGAAAAATCCAAGGCTTACACTTGTCCAAAGCCTATTGTATGAGGAGATTTCGAAACCTTATCACCTTAGCCTCGAATTATATAAGTGTGGGACCTTTATAATCCGAAAAGCATTGTGAAATAATGTAACATTTCAATGTTTCCAAAAGTGCCCCTCCTCTCCACTTATAAAAGGCCCCCACCTCTCCCACCTCATTTACACTTTCAAGCCATTTGGCTCGGCCAACCTCTGCCCAAATACTCTCCCAACTTCCCTCTCTTACTCCTAGAAGCCTCACATTGGGCAGAACTCTTCTCAAGGAATCCTTTGGCTCAAATCAAAAAGAGTTACCCGATTTTGAGGTAATGTCTTCTCTAACATTGTTTTGTTTTAGTTTTCTTCTCCAACCCCCTAAACTCTTTTTATTCATTTCTTTTGTAACAACAACAGTATCCTAAATATACTAGGATGTTTTTATAAGAAGTATTCGAGCTACACTTACACACACCTACATCTAATGGTTAAAGAACATACGGTTTCTGCGGATGGCGAATTTCTGCCTCACGAAACGATGATTGTTCAACACTCATATAACACCTTCAAAGGTGGCCATTAAGATGTCACTATTTTTATATATGATATATAATATGTTTATGTTTTACTTATGCTTCTGTATTTCTCATTTATGGCATACTTTATGATTTCCATTATGGTTAAAACACGATAATTTCATTTTAGGAAGTGCGGACTACCGCCCCCTCAAAGTGATTTGAATCGTTAATGCCATATGTGGGATGTATAAAGGATAGAGTAAATGGTATTATACACTATATTATACTGGAATTATATTATACATTTAAATCATTATGATTTCGTTCCATTAAATATGAAATTGAAATGAAAGTAGCGTTCATGCGTACGTACGGCTTACCGTCTCCATGAACGGTGCATTTCATTTCTTACCTCTAAATGTTACGTAATATTATAAATGAATGTATATACTGGATATATAAGATATATATGACATCTAAATCATGAATATAATTCTAGAGATAATGGATATTCTACCACATAAACAACTTGTAATTATAAGAAGTTTATTGTTGACTCAAGTACCAAAGATCGACAAAACGACCGTTATTAACTTAAATAATTAAATAATGTTCATAACATGGTAATAAGTGATATAAATGGAATAATGAACATGAAAAAGGTTCTTAAGTAAATATAAATTAACTCTAGTTTATTATTCAGGATTTTAAAGAATGGTCGAGTCAGGACAAGACGCAAGGTAAGGGAATTTCTTAACCCAACTTCCATTCTTTGGGTTAATCTCCTACTTTCAAATTATGTCGATATTATTATGTCCTATTTTGTATTTTTACATTCTTTATGTGTACCTATAGTGAATACACATAATAGATCTATTTTATTTTAAAAATGATCTTTTAAGGACTTCGTCTCAATCTCCTTTCATTGAGGCATATTTCGTTTTATACACAACTTTCTTTTATACGGTGTATAAACTCCTTTGACTTTTACATTTATTCAAAAGGAATCTTTTTATACGAAGCGTTTTGCTAAACGACAAAAGGGAATGTTTTCTTTCCGTACTTATACGGCGACAACGACTTCTCTGCCGCCGTGACCATTATTTGAGATTCAGCTTCCTCTACAAGCCATCATTTTTTTTAATGAAAAATAAATACAAAGTTTTAACTTTCTTTTATTTTGGTATTGAAAATGGTTTTGAAAGCATTTTTATTATATCAATGTGTTGTATTTATATCTTTTGATTGAAATGTGGAAATGTTATGTTTCCTTTATGCATGTTTTATGTGATATGATTATGTTATGGTTTATGATATGTTTAAACCTATTCATATGAGGAATGCATTGGACTTAATAAGTGACGGGTGGAGCCCGCTATAGCTCCTCGATGCATCGGCAGGTCTCATGAGACAAACTATGTGTCTTGGCACGAGGCCTTGACAAAAGCTTATTTGTGGTCTTGGCACGGGGCCTTGACTACGTGGTTATGATAGTCTGGCATTATGCATTCCATCATTATGAAAGTGGTTATTGATATTGCATGTGATTATTCGACCAGTAGAATATCCATGTGAAGATGTAAGTGGCATTATCTCATTTTACTTTTTCATATTATGTTGATGTTCAAGTTTAAAAGGCTTTTGTTTTAGTCATACATTGCCTTAAATGTTTATGTTTATTTATGAAAGCTTCCGCAATATTGTTATCCTTACTGAGCATCTGAGCTCACCCCTTTCAATTTTTTAATATTTTCCAGGATGTGAAGAAGTATTTTATGAATGACCTACAGGGATAGTCAGAAGAGGATATGAGTGTGGACTATGAAGACTTTGTTATTAGTTTTTCACTTTATGATGTAATGTAAGACTTATGAATGTATCTAGTGTTTCCAAGGCTACTAAACTAATCAGTCTTTCGAGACTTGATCTTTTATGATCACGCCAATGTTACGAAGTAATGCACCGACTCTGGGTAGCTGGGGTCGGGGCGTTACATACTTGAAGTCATACCAGTCCCATAATTCGTCAGATTGAGGTGCGTCTCATTCCTACAAATCCCAAAGTATCAAAATAATATAAAAATTCAATGTTACTATGATTTCCATTGACTTTGTTTGTTAAAATACTAACACTACAAGAACAACTTCGAACATACCATATCAACTAAAAAGATCACTTCTTCAAGAAAACAATTATTATGAGTAATACTAAAAAGTAAATAAATTAAACATAAATTAAAAAAAAACACATTAATTCTATGGAATTTTTTTACTATGAACTTATTAAAATTACCTCTATGATTGAGCAAAGTATGGAACATGAAGAAAAGTGATAAATTTCAACACTATAAGGGTGGATGGTTTTGAGGGTGAAGAAGTATGTGGAAGTTTTAGTGCAGAAAGGTATGAAATGTTGACATATCACCCCAAGTAGAACATTATAATCCACCTGTATAAGACAATAATTATTATGTGAGTAATAATATAAATAAATTAATTAAACATTAACGTTAAACTATAAATTAATTATGTGGAAAATGATTTTACTGTGAAACCATCAAGATTAGATCTATAATTGACTAGAGGCAGTGTCGTTTCTCTTCCTGCAAAGGCATTAGAGATAACTTGAAAGAAAGTGATAAATGCACCACTGCAGGTGTGGAAAGGTTTTTAGGGAGAAGAAATCTATGGAAGTTTTAGTGCATAAAGGCATAACAGATGGACAGAGAACCCCAACTCGAACAAAATAATCCACCTATATAAGAAAACAATTATTATGTGAGTAATATTATGAAGAAATAAATTAAACATAAATATGAAAAATACATGGACAATTATTTCACTCTACAAAAATCAGTATTACAGTTATGATTGAGTAGAGACAACATTGTTTCTATTCTTACAAAGGCGTGAAACATGGAAATAAATATTCAAAAATAAATGATCTCTGCAAGGAATAATGAAAATTAAATAAATATTCCATTATATTATATTTTTGGTAAAATATATAAATTATATCGTAACATTACCTTTATATCATTCCAAAGGGTTTCCTTCATTGTAGTTTTTTTATAGTAGGGAATGTTAATATCATCATGTGTAGAAGACATTGTCTACATGAGTAGTCAAATATTTAATTAAACTATGTTAATGTAGTCGGGAACATATAATATTATGAGGAACACCATTATATATTAAAAATAACTTTTACCTTCTCATTGACCCCACTTTTTTTAAAGGTTTCAAGGATTTGGTTCCTCTATAGAGAATCCAAATCCCCTATTTGTGGTCCCCTCTAACATAAAATACATTGTCTACATTGGGACCGACATGAAATGATTGTAATATCCTAATGAAATGTTCATCCTCAATTGAATTTTCATCCGAATCAACCACTGTTTTAGTCGCCAATTGGACAATAAACCAATTCCTGTTTATTGGATCAAATATATAAAATACTTACACTTCTTGTGATTCCATTGTTAACAGATCATCTTTTTCCACTTCCACACTAAAATTCACCTTTACAAATCTCATTTCATCAACTTTCAATCCATTGATATTGTCATCCCATTTTCAATGGTAAATAGAAACATGAAATGTTTTATAATCCAACTTATATATTTATTCAATAATTCCAAAATATGACATATTTTAATAAATTGGATTTCTATTCTTGGAACCATATATGTGCATCACTTCATCCTCAAGTATAACACCACTATTTTTCATCATACTAAAGTCATCATGTTATTTTTTACAAATTTTATAATCTTTGATAACAAAACTAGTGTAATATATAAAATTTTAATTTATTCTTATGTCTAGACAATGAAGTCATTTGAAAATTGAATTTATATTTTCAGATAATTCCTTATAAATTTGATCTCTGAACTATCCTATAAATGGTTGATTATGTGTATTTGATATCCATCCTTCCTCCCTTGATGGATTCAAATCATTAAGTATTTATCTGTGGGATTAAATGTATGGATCTACATGTTCACTATTATGTTATTTGAAAATATGTGATTTCTCCCGCTTTGTTAAGGTAATTGAAAAAACATATCATCAGAAATCATTTCAACCATAAGGAATTCACTGTGACTAGACTTTGTAAAACCAATGATTTCAACATATAATAGGTAATCAATATAGAATTCAACAACACCTTCAAAAATATATCATTATGTTATATAAACTTCTGAACGACTTCAATTCTCGATATATCACTTCAAAATCATCATATACCATTATATGGGGTACAACCGTCTATAACGGATAGGATCACATAGATGAACCTATATGATCAAGTGAACCATTAGGTGGACCATTATATCAATTAAAAATGGTGCGAAGGACATTTATAATTCACAAAATATAACTGTAATCTAATTATTCATTATGGGAAACTACACTGGGTCTACAACTTTACAACATATGGCTTTGAATCACAAGCAGAGTCTGGTTATTATATTTCATACATTTTGAGGATGAATGCAACGAAAATAAACATTCTTTAAATATTTCATCAAAACACGATAGTTGTGCAATTTTAGTCCTTGTAACTACAAATTATCCATTGACATGACAATCTTGACATTTGATGAATAACCCAGTGGAATTTTACACTATTAAGGAAAAGTAAAAATTACATTTTTTCCTTTTTGGATAGAGTGTCAGATATTTGAGGAAAAAAACTCTGCCTTTTACCCTTCATTGATGCAAAATCCTCCCTTATCCCCATTTCAATCAAGTCCAACCTAGCCTTGATTCTATCTTTCATTTTGTAAAGAAAATTTAGTAACATGTAAATAACACTATCAAGAACATTTTTTTCTATATGTATGACATCAAGAATGTTTTTGAAAAACAAATACAATATGGTAATTTAAATAAAAAATATCTCTTCTTACAACCTAATTTTTTAAAGTTTTTCAAAAATGTTGTACTGAAAACAGTTTCAAGATTTTTTACTTTTTTTTGTATAGTTGATCTCTCATTACTAGAGATGGTGTTGTACCTTTTTTGATATTCCCATATAATTTTATCATCTAATATTGGTATTTATTTCATTGTGGTAAAAATTTATGATGTAAAAAAATAGTGTTGGAGGAATGTTTCAACCAAACTTAGTATGTACACTTTTAAAAAACTGGGACATCCTAACATTTCTTTAATGCTTTAGCCTAATAAATTTCCATAAGAAATAAAGTCATTTATCCTTGTGTAGAATGTGATATTAAATGTGAATTATTCACTTCTACGAGAATAATAAATTATAACACCTGTACCCCACATCAATTATAGATCTTTTATCAATTGATCCAAATAGACATCAATATAATCCCTGGGTTTCTTTGGTCTATATGCAAGGATAAAAAAAATTATTTTCCCTTCATACATAACCATGGAAAAAAGTTATAGTTTACCAATGTGATGAGAAATGTACTGTGAGTACTACTCTATACACCAAAAGTATTTATTCCATATGTAGATAATGGAAAGTTAAAGTCTCTCGTATCATCTCTAAATTAAAAAAACTGTAATTGATTTTCTTATATTGAGGAGAATCTACTGGATGAAGTATGTTCCCATCATTAATTATCATATTTACATGCTAGGTTAATTGTGTAGTAGTTTCCTAACATTCATACAATCTTCAATATCATGGAATGATATGAAAGTACATTACAGATTTTGAAGAACATGATTCTTTTTTCTTGTATCGATATGTGACACACTAAGGGAATTTTATGAGTGACTCATCATCCATGCGAAACAATATGAAATCATTTTGACAAGAATGTATTTTTTTATAGATCACACCAATTGAATGTAACATTCATTTATCATCATATTTTTTTATAGTAGTTCATTTTCTTTTGGTAGCATATATTTCAAAAGACCAAGTAGTTCTGTAAAGCTGGTGTCACTCCATCCGCTGATAGCTTTCAAATTATATAACATCAATATTGCTGGAAATGTTGTTTATTTAGTATAACTAGTATAGAATGGTTTCTTGGAATAACTATTTAACTCCTCAAACAACTTTGGGAAATCACGAAGGTCAACTTCAATTACCACTTTCATTTATTCCATGTGATCTCTATCTTCTATTACAAAGGTATTCATATCAAATGATTCATATTCCATTATATCATCTCAATCTATGTACACATTCATTTTTCCCTATGTTTAGTCAAACATTTATACCATTGATCTATTTCTTGAAAAATAAAAATATCTTATAACTCTTCCAGACTATTTATCTAGAATAGAAAAACATAAACATGTATTGAAGATTATAGATTGGTAATCTTCATGATATCTTGCAAAATTCATGTAATATTTAAATCTATCTTCATATTCATTTATCAAATGATTACTATGAATCCTTTTTGCTTCATATAAATCCTATTGGGTTCATAAAAGATTATTTTTATACGATAAATAAATAAATACACAAAAGATTTTCATTATCAAAAGTGAATGTTATATACAACTATAATATGGGAAGCTCAACATTTGATTGTTTCAAATAATTTAAGTTAGTTAAATCAAATGGGTAATTGAATTTAATAAAAGAATTACTCCACATCAAATATTTCTTAAAGCCCCTAAACAAATAAAAATATAATATAGGGAATTAATAAGCAATAAGAAACTCAAATATGATAAAAAAGAATAATAAACTATCACTCAATGAACTAGATCAATGGTTTCATGGATTAAGGAATAATGCTAATGATAAAAGGGAGAAAACTATCATTATATTTGTATCACTGTGGTGAATTTGGAATGAAAATAATAAATCTTGGTTATTGGTGATTAATACTTTGATGAAGGGAAATATTGGTCATTTATACTAGAATATCTAAGTGCCTAGATATTCTAAATTCAATAATAAGGGATATTGGAATTTGAAAAAATAGGTGGATATATAATATAATCATTAATAACATCACAATCAATAATCATTAAAATTTAATAAATATTATTTTATTTTGGTAGATAATGGGATGTCACTTGACTACATCACTTTCCTTGTGTTCTAAATTGGAGAAATAGAATCTCATATCCTGTGAAAACTTCTAGAAGTAGTAAAGACACTAACACATTACATTTTTCCGAGAATAAAAGTTAAATTTGTTAGAATATCTTATACTTGATTATCAACCACCTAGAGAGAGTGAGGGTGTGAAGGATTCTTATAGAAGGCACATAGGGGATGCATCATATATCTGATGAATCATGTTATTAGTTATGTCTCTGATATAAAGATAAAGGATATGCACATGGATGAATAAACTATGTTGAATAATCTTGAATAATATGATAATGAGAGGGAGATAAATGCAGATAATAAAAGATATTATCACTAAAATTTATAGGTGTAAACCGAAAGATGGATTGTCTAATGACCCTACCTGACTTACCCAAACAATACCTTGTCATATCATCATATGAACTCTAACACACGTCGACGTCCCTAAATAATGGTTTAAACTTTGGGTATAGAAAAACATAAAATGGTGATGGTACCACCCCAAATAGAAACAATTAGTCTCAGAGGTTGAACAAAATTCTTGCATGACCCTTGGGGTCAATGGACATGAAGACCGTCATTACCTGATATAGGTATAACAATTTGAAAAACAACTATGAAAATAAATGATGCAATACCTATATATACACACACACACATGTCATGTATAAAACTCACTTATATTATATATAAAATATTAAATAAATAAAAACCAGATATTCAAACATAACATGAACTAAGGTCACCATAATGATTCAAAAGTGACGGATTTATGTGATAAAACCTCTTTTTTTTAACTGGGGATGACCCCTTTGAATCTTATCCATAAAAAAAATAAGGAACTTAGTGAATTCTAAGAATAAATAGATCTTATAATATATATAACCAATAGAGGAACAGATATAACTCCACTAACTTGGTTCCTAAAAAATAGAATTTGAAGTTGCATGTCCACTAGGGTGTCTATGAAAGGTGTCAACATATATATAATCATTATGGAACCACCAATGTGCCTCAAATTAACAGTTAGTAAACATGAATATAAATTTAAATTTATACACATTTATATACATATATGAAAAAAATTATATAGTAAGAACTTATAAAACATAACATTAAAACAATAATGAATAAATCCAAGGTCCAGTGTCAGATATAACCAATAACTCCGTATATCGAGAGGGTCCATATATCGGTATTCAATCAAAAAATAGTTCATAAAAAATCAACCTATTAAAAATTTAAAATCAAAATAGTATACAATCATCGAACCATAAATAATGAAATCATCGAAGATGAAATCAAAAATGAAAAAAATAAATAAATAAATCAGAAGGCCTGCTTCACCAGGTAGA
Source organism: Viscum album (assembly GCA_963277665.1). Taxonomy (NCBI): domain Eukaryota; kingdom Viridiplantae; phylum Streptophyta; class Magnoliopsida; order Santalales; family Viscaceae; genus Viscum; species Viscum album. The sequence goes on from OY728147.1 coordinate 278,084,810, forward strand.
AGAAGATCTGATACCTCTATGGAAATTCTAACTATGATCGAACACCAGATGTCAGATGAGATTTTTGAGCAACTGGAGGCAGTCGAGTGGTGTGATTCGAGATTCGATTCCCCAAGGAGTACCGTAAGTGGGTGGCTTCCTCAGAAAGCTTCTGATATCAAGAAAGGTTCAAAAATGGTTAGGGTTTTTTTAAATAGATTAGGACACTTTAATCGGGACTTTCAAGTAAGCTCTCATAATGAGTACTTTTATCATCACTTAAGTAATTAGAGCTGCTAAAATGGATCTTTATGAGCAATTTTTTAGTACTGATAATGGCAGGTCTTTATCAGCGCTATGAAAGTGCTGATAAAGGATTTATAATTATAATTATAAAAAAATAAATTCTAAATTTTTATATTTACTAAATAAATAAATATAAATATAAATATTTTAAATAATTTCCTTTATAAATATATTTATTATAATTTTGAAATTATTTATTTACAATTATAGAAATTTTTTTAAAAAAAATATTTAGATCAATATATATGTATATACATGTAATTATATATATATATATTATAAGTAGATATAAATATAAATATAAATATAAATATAAATATAAATATAAATATAAATATATATAAATATATTCATTATTTAGGTAAATTTATTATAAATTTAATAGTTATTTTAATATATATATTTCTCAATTTATAATTATATAAATATATTTAAAAAATAGATATTTATTTGTAATTATAAATACATCATTTTATAAATATGGTAAATGTACCTTTATAAATATATTTATTTATAAATATTTTTTACAAATATATTCTTAACATTACTAATAAATATCTAATATAAATCGCATAAATATTTTTTAATATATAAATCATATTTATATACATTAATATATATCAATATATTTAATATATACAATTTAACAACATTAATTATCATAATTATCTAATTAATAAAATGTATAATATTTAATAATGTATAATCAATTTATTCATTTTTATTAATTAGTATTTAATTAATAAATTTTTTTATATTTTTTTAGTAAACTCATTTTTGAATTTTTATTTATTTAATTATACCATCTTATTTATTCGGACTTTTATTAGCACTAAAAATAATGCGTTGATAATGGATACCCTTTATGAGCACTAAAAATATAGCACTGATAAAATTTTCTTTTATCATCGATAAAAATAAATCATTGATAAAAGGTTAAATTTATTAGCGCTAATAAAGATTTTCATTTATCATCGCTTTTTTATAGTGCTAATAAATTATAGCGCTGTTAAGCATGGGTTTCATAGTAGTGAGTCTTCAGTATTTTTGTATTGGGATCCCACGGGGAAATGTCCAGTTGTCTATTATTAGTGTGGGAAGGCATGGAACACTAGGCTGAATTTCCCATAGACTCTGAGGATGTTCCACTAGTGATGTTAGCAAGGGAATATCAAGCACTTTTGTCTATTGGATTCACATGGGAGGAGTGTAGGCTGTATTTTATCGAAGGTCTCTCAAGTGCTATTAGAGGATTCTATGGGTAGAGGATATCATCCATGTGGCATGAGGGATTCTCACCAGAGGAATAATTATCAATGAATTTTTAATCTAGGGTGACTCCATGTAATAGAGGTCATTTTAGAGGGCATTGATTCCAATCCGTCCATAGTTCGAGGTACACTGTTTATTACATCTTTTATGGAATTGACTTTATTTGACATAGGGGAATCCCGTTATTTTATTTAACTTAAACTAATTGAATCCTTTGGTGTGAGGTGTGAGTTGATGAATTTTTTATTAGATTTTATTACCCCATTGGTAAGGAAAAAGGAGAAATTTTTATGTTCCCCGAGTGCTATTTTGTGGTAGTTAGTGTGGAAGTTTCTAGGGGATTTTTTATTTTTGGCATGAACATGTTTAAACGCATTCTCAACATGGATTGGTTTATCATATTCATGGGTATAGTCAACTCTTATCACCATAAGGTCTAGTTATTTAGCCTTTATGGGTGAACTCAGTTCTTTTATGGTGAGAGGGATCCACGTTCAGGGAGGATGGGACCAATTTCATCAACGTTGGGATTGATCTAATTCTACTTGTCGAGGTTATTTCCTGAGGCTGTTGAGCAGTGAAATTCAGGTGAACCACCATTAGTCATGAGTAGGTACCCTAAAATGTTTCCTATGGACTTTTTGAGACTACCACCCTAGTGATAGGTCGAGATTACTATCGATTGGATTATTGATATGAGCCCAATTTCATTGAAATCTTATTAGATGGCTCTGTCTTAGTTAAAGGAGTTTAATTTTCAGCTAGAGAATCTTGATGGAAGGTTTTTTATCCATTATATCATGTTAATATAGGATTAACACATGCTATTTTCAAATAAGGTGTATGGCTGCCTCTAAATTTTCCTAGACTACCATAAGTTTAACTAGGTGAAATTATATAATAAATAACCATTTCCTAAGATTGATGAATTATTTGACTAGATCAAAGGTAATTGGACCTCAGGAAGAGATGATGGGTGGAATTCTTTAAGAATTTTGTTCTAAGGATTATGTATATTCCTACACATGAGAATATAGTCACTAAATCCTTGATTAGGAAGATTCTGGTGCATAGAGTTCATGAATTAGAGGATAAGCTGGGTATGCTGAGATTGTTTTCTATTTTAAGGAGGGGCATGTAGGATGATGAAGGGAAGGTTCTCTTAGCTTGTGTACAAGTTACAAATTCTCTCATCAATCAGGTGAGGTATTATTAGGTATCCAAAACTGTTTATCAGTAGATTAGCAGTTCTTTAAATGGTTGGGAGACCATTAGTGATTAGTTTCAGTCTCTCAATAGTTCCCTTCTCTTTTGAAAGTGTATAGTAGTTCCTTTGAGATTAAGGTAGGAGGTGATGTGTGATGTGAATAATTATAGTTGGTATGTTTACCCTAGCATAACAAATATGTTCTATATTTTGTGTGGCTGGTATTGGTTTCCCAAGATGATAAGTGTTTTCCAATATTTTTTTCAAGATTCTTTTCCTACTATAGGATTTACACTGAACATGAGAGACTAGTCGGGTTATTGAAACCACTTCATGTTCTAGTGTGAAAGTGGGAAGATATCTCTATGGATTTCAGGATGGGGAAACCTCATAACCCTCATCCCTTGGTCGTGTATCTCTCCCCCTCCTTCCTTGGTGGACTCGCTCATGGATTATTGATGTTTTTGTTCAATTTACTAAATTTTCCTCATTGATTTCTTCTCTGTTTCCCTTCCTTGAGCATTATTAATTCATTTTTATGGAATTGTGATACCCTAGGGATGGTGTTGGATGAATATAGGGATTTAATGGGGGGTTTAGTTTTATTATTGTGGTTTATGTTTGTAAGTTTTGGTTCTTCCACTTTCGTGTTATCCTCTATAGGGGTGACGAGCTTTGGGAGAAATACTAGGAAATATCCCTATTTATGGTATTTTTCTAAGGAATACCATTAAATTTATAATTTATTATGGTTTTTTTTTTAAATTTCCATTTTTATGATTTATTGTTAATATTTATTTGATGTTTGAATATTTTCAGGGATTAAATTGGAAAATTTTCTCTTTAAAGATGGGGTTTCTAGGTGAGTTTGGCTTGTATTCCCACTAAGTGTTTGATAAAATGTATCAAGGAAGTTTTATGATTTTAAATTGATTTTTGAAGAGGGTATACAAATAATTTTACCTTGGTAAGTGTGTTTTTTTAAATTGGGAATGTTTTTTTTAAATGTCTTGTGTTATTGATTGATTACTATTGGGAACATGCTTTTGAGGTGTTGGCATGGTGTATCACATGGGTTAATCGGGTTTTGATTGAGGGGTTTGTTCTAGGGACCATGTGATCCTTCAGAGGGAGACCATGTGGTCTTCCATATTGGTTGGTTTGAGGGACCATGTGAGCCTTCTAATGGGGGACCATGGAAGTCTCTAAGTTGGTGTCTAGGGGACTGTGAGAGCCTTTTGGGTAGGAAGAATGAGAGAGCTTCTATTTCATAGCTTTCTAGAAAACTTTTTTGATAACTCATATTAGGCCTGATGGTTATGTCACTTAGGTGCACATTATACATTATCGACAAGTTTATGTGATTTATAAATTTTGTTATTTCTATTTTTATGTGATGAGATGTATTATTGCCATATTTTGATTTTCCATTTATAATGTCTTTTGATTATGATATAATGATCACTTTTGTTATGTATTTTGGGTTCTATATTTATAATTTTGTTCCTTTTATCCTTTTCTATTTATTCAATCAATGTTTTCAATTTTTTTTGGAAAACCATGTATTGTTTAAAAAAATGAACAACAAAGGGGTTTAAAAGGTTTAAACGTAACTTGTTATTTTTTTAAGTTATTTAGTTTTGATTTTTTTTTCAAACTAGTATATTGGTTTCCATTATTAAAAGCCTTAAATAGATTCATGGTATAATTCTAATAGTCTTCTTATCTCACATCATTCTTAAGAACTTTTAGTGTATTTTTAGATTTTGTTTTTTCTGAAATAGGTAGAGGAAGTGGCACCATAATCAATGGTGGGTCTTATTGATTAACACCATCCAATGTTTTGTGGAAGAGTTATGGTCACATAGGGATGAAATCGTGTATTCTTTTTGAATTTTTAAATTTCTAGGTTTTACTTGGGTCTTTTTTTCATTGTCATTTTTTTGAGTTTGGGGTTGATCTTGAGTTTCCATATATATGTTTATGTCTTTTCATTACATGTTTTCCCTATGATGTATGTTTTGGTTTATAGTATCTATTTAACTACTGCGGATGACTCTGATTATAGATTTTTTCAACCCATTTCATGGATGGTTCATTCTTGTTTATATAAAGAAAAATAATTTCCAATTGGTCATTTTTATGACTGGTGCTTATCTCTATCCTATGGTGACTGAGAACGTGCTTCAAGATGTGTAATAGTCCAACGTGGGTGATGAGATAATTTATCTTAGGTTGGTTCATTACACATATAACATAATTTCTATTTGTGACACCCTTTGTATGTTTATGATCATCGTTAACCTAATGGCATACCAATCATCTAGATACATAATCATTAATTTCCCACTTCATGTTATCCCACTCGATGTTCCCTTTTAAATCCCTATATATCTTCGTATTGCCAGGTTGTATAGAGAGGTTTTATCTATGATAATAATGTTGTAACTCTATATTTATCCCAGTTATTGATGGAACACATAATATTCTATGAATTTTAAGAAAACTATCTTCATATGTGAACCCTGCTAATTTCCCATCCTTTATGGATTAGATTTTCTTCTAAATATATTTTTTCATCTAACTAAGGCTTCTTAAACTTATTCAGTAAGAATTATTGGGAAATTAATTAGAAAATTAATTATGTTACCCTTAATAATTTCCATATCCAACTTTACCAACTCCTTGAATAGAGTATCATTGTCTAACATCATCATGGATAAAAACCTAAGTTCCTTTGTACTCCAAGCATCTTCCACCTTGTTTGCCTTCCTAGGGTGGTAGTTTATTTTAAAATCAGATTCTTTAATTAATTCCATCCCTCTCCTCTACCTCATTTTAATATCTTTATGTGTGAATATATACTTGAAATATTTATTATGGGAAAATATTTTACATATTTCACCAAATAGATAGTGACTCCATATCTTCAAAGATAAGATCATAGTAGAAAGATAAAGATTATGAGTTGACAAGTTATTCTCATGGGTTTTAAATTATTATAATGCATAATCAAAATCGTTTTCTTTCTACATTAAAAAACACCCAATCTATTTCTTTGATACATTACCATACATAACAAATCCTTCTTTTCATGATGGAAAATTCAACACAAGTGCATTGATTAATTTCTTATTTAGATCCCCAAATATTTTTCCACATTACTAATACCATGATAATTTAATCCCTTTACATGTCAATTTCGGTAAGTTATTTTCTGATTGTATTTTTTTTCAAAAAATCACTGAGAGTAACCAAATATGCTAAAGAAACAATGTATCATGATTATATTCATTAGAATTGGCCATTCAATAATAGATTTTGACTTATTGGGGTCAAATGATGTCATATCATTAGAAATAATATGACTAAGAAAAAGGATTTGCTGAACAAAGAGTTCACACTTACTAAATATCCCATAAAGTTTCTTCTCCATTAGGTTCTAAAGGGAAATTTTCAAATGATCTTAATTATTATAATAGGACTTTGAGTATATCATTATTTCATCAATGAAAATAATTTTTTTATCATGACGATCCTTGAATATTATGTTCAATAGATCCGTAAAGAGAGATAATGCATTAGTTGAACTAAAAGGCATTATCATGATCACATAATGTACATAGCTTGTGTGAATAACTATCTTTAGTATATCATTCTTCTTGACTCTCAGTTGATGATAACCTAAACAGAGAAATATTTTTGAGAATAATTAGCCACCATGAATTTGATCAAATGGATCATCAATATGAGGTAAAAGATACTTATTCTTAATATTAATGGAATTGATTCTTCTATACCCAAAACATAATCTTATTTATCCATTCTTCTTCTTAATAAACAAGAAATGTGATCTCCAATGTAAATTACTAGGCAATACAAAACCTTTTTTAGTTAATTTTGGTAGTTATTTCTTAATATCCACTAATTCTACTCGATCCATATTATATGGAGTCTTAGATATGTGTTTTTTCATTAGGGATAAGATCAACAGTGGATTCAACATCACCATTAGGATGTTATCCTAGTATATCCTTTGGGAATACATTAATTTATTCCTTCACAATTGATATGCCCCCTATTTGTAGGACATTATATTTTTTTACCAAATCATCACTAGGGATTTCATTAATATATCCCACAGGAGGAGGTACTATATAAGACTTAGTTAACGAAGTCTATACTCTAAATGAAATGGATTTTATACCATCCTTAGAAGTCTTAATATTATTTTTTTGATATTAAATTGTTGTATTAAAATATTAAATCCAATCAATCCTAAGTATGATGTTAAATTTTACTATATATATGGTAATTACATCCACAAATAGTGTATATTCCTTCATCAAAAGGTGTATTTTATGACATAACTTCAATAAAAAATATTTCCATTGGGCGTTCTTATTGATAACTCCCTTCCCATGTTGCTAGAAAAATATCTAATGTCATTAGAAAACATGGAATATATAAAAGAGTGTGATTATATAGAATAAAATAGAGAATTACCTAATTTTTATCTTATGACCAATGTACCTACCACGACATTGTTAATATATTCAAATTTTTCAATAGTAATCACATAAGCATGACCTTGCTCCTCGGACATATTTTGTGGTATATTCCCTTAACCTATAGGGAATTGATTTGAATACTGACCCATCTTCTTACAATTAAATCACTGGATATTGGAAGATTAACTTTTACCATTTAATTCATGAGTTTGGTGGACTTTTTTCTCTACCCTTTTTGTATACTCTTATCCCATAAAAGTAAGTTTCAGGGTGGATCTTCTCATAATTTTTAAATATTAAAAATTCCATCATTTTTGCCTTATCTTTTTCTAAATTTTCCCCTACATAGTTCTCATCCACCCTCTTCTTATCTTGATTCCCCTTAAAAATATGAAACTTTGAGAGTTCAATTTTATTGTTGATAACACTAGTCAAAATGTCCACATATGTGGAATATTTGGGGAGAATAGTGATAATCAAATGTTTAGTTTTAACCTATCAAATAAACCATCAATCTTTCTCTCTGGGTTATGTGAATAATTAGCAGTATTCCACACTAACCTTAAAATGTTATCTTATAAGTTAACCAAAAATTCTTCATACTAATTCCATGTGTTTTAGAATTTCATTTCCATGTCCTCTTATTACTTGTTAGGGAAGTACTTTTCAAAAAACTTCTCTTTAAAATTATTCCAGTCCATGTTGCTTATTTCTTCATCCTTCTTGGTATTTTGAATTAATGTCCACAACTGGTCAACATATCCCATTAGACGATGTACCTTCATGACATCATTATCCTTTTCATCACATCCCTATGTAATGATTAATTTATCTAGGGTGTTGACCCATTTTTCACCCAATAATTGTTTTGTGGTCCCACTGAAGGATAAAGGTTTTAGTCATATGAAGTGGTCTAACATTGATGAACCAGACTGTGGATAAATAGGTTGTTCCATGTGATCAAGGTTATTAGTCATAAATTGGTGTCAACAGACTTAATCCAAAACCCTAGGATCTGGTAAAAAATTGTCCTAAGAGATTTATTAAACAAAAATACAAATGAGTCAGACAAACCAGGGATTATTAAAAAACCGAGAGTTCACGGCTCACAACATATCCACATATACCATTAAGACATAGTAGTCAAGGGATGTAAATGACCACATCATATCCATCACCAAAATAAAATACTTGGAAAAAGAATCTACCACCTGATAGGCCTCCCTTATAAGCATGCGAGACTACAAACTGTAAATTAGTTACCTTGTTGAGGCATTGAACCCAGTGATGTAACACTCTCCAGGGAGCTTTGCGCGTTCTTCATTACAAGGCATCAACTACAAGCATAGAGTCTGATTAAATCCATAACATGTTACAATTATATTGAATAGAGTACATAATTTCATGAATTATCACCCATAATTCAGCCTCGTTGGCAACTCCAACGTTTGTAAAGTGATAGAAGCACCCCTTGACAAAACCACAGTATGTGAAAAAAATGCCACCACATCCTGATAGTGTTGGTGAACTAGAAGTTTAATCATCCATGTTAACCTTTATCCATGGACTGATCAGAGGTATCCATCATATATAATTAAGAAATCAGGGCATCCGAGGCTTCCCGGAAACTCCAAGCAGTCTAAAAATCTCCAACTCAGAAAAGCGGTTATGTGTTTTACTTGTTTAAGTCCGTGAAGAAACATGAACCTTATTATGGATCTCTACCATGCCCCTATATATAGGGACATGCTTGATGTCTAATATTAGGGCATTACGAGCATACCATGTGGAAATGATCAGAGCTATAGTGGCCACCAGCATGAGATTACAAACCTATGCACTGTAGCGCACCTTGGACAACCCTATTAATAGATCTTGAAGCATTAGATTTCCATTGAAATCCATAACAAAAAGGCTTCCAACATATTCCCACATCTACCTAACATAATTTCACTCCACAAAAAAATATTGGGAATTCTCTTCAACAGCCATGCATAGGTAACAAGCTGACGCAAACTGAAAACCAGCCAACTTGAGCTGGTCATGGGTAGGCAACCGATTTTTCCAGATTCTCCAAATTATATGAAATCTAGAAGTCTGAATAAATGTAGTACAGAATTGTAAGAGACAGGATGGTGCACAATAGGGCCCTCCAAAAATCAACTAATAATAATCCTTGCTCGTAAACTGCCCATTGCGGTTATGCCACGAAATCACCATGTCATAGTCTATAAAATTTTAATTTTTAACTTCCAGCCCCACCTGATATGGAACAATGTTTCCAAAACAATTCATGTAAGAAAGAAAATCAAAAATGGATAAATGACCTACGCCAGGAGGAAAAACCATGTTATCTTGCAGAGGCCTCTTGAGCCATGTCGTGCTCCAGCAGTTGAGATGAGAGTCACTGCAAACCAGCCACTTGGTGTCATGACTGAGTTGTATGAAGGAGTACATGAGAGGTTCCCAAAAAAATGGTTCAATATAATTCTTATAGCTATTAAGCAGCCTTCCTTTGATTTTTTTTTGTTAAAACTTCACTAGAACCATCCTTAGAAATCATACCCCATGTGAATTTTCTGATAAGACCATTATTGAACGTCCGGAGATTCTTGACTCCAAGGCCTCCCAATTCAATCGAATTGATGTATTCCATCCAGGAAATAGTGACAATTTTCCTCTCATGAACTGACCTCATCCCAATGAAGTTTCATACCATGCTTTGCAGCTCTTTGATGAGACCCCTAGGCCATCGATAAAGAGAGGAGTAAAAAAACTTAGAGGTGATCACTAGGTTGATAAGAAATACCCTCCCAACCATGGACATCACCTTCCCTTTCCAACTAGAAAATTGATTCACAATGATAGAGGATATTCCTTCCATATTCTGCCTCCTCACCTTTCCCTAAAATAAGGGGACCCCTAGATAATAAAATGGTAGAGATACCTTTTTTACACCAAGACGTTTAATTATCTTATTCTTCTTACCAATCATTACTCCATTACCAAAAATAATAAAAGACTTTTCCCAATTTATTTCCTGGCCAACCACCTCTTCATAGTGTTAAAAGAGGGCCTTAATTTAATAAATTGTTCTCCTTGAGGCTTTCCCAATAAATAGAATATCATCAGTATATAAAAACTGAGATGGAGAAAATTCATTCCTCCTAGCCTTGATTTGTTTGGAAAAACCAATTTGAGCAAGGCTATTGATGCATTGGATGAAGTAATCTTCAGAAATAGCAAAAAAAATTCCAGAGAGTGGGTCTCCTTACCACACACCCCTGGTGCAGGTAAAAAATCCTCTTGGTGTTCCATTGATAAGAATGGACAACCTTGATGAACAAAGAATAGTATTAATCAGCTTGATGAAATAAATGGAGAAGACATAAATTTTAAGGAAATATGTGAGGAAACTCTATTTTAATGTTTCAAAGGCCTTGGAGATGTCAATTTTAATTGTAAAATTTCATTCCTTCATCTTTTTCTTCATAATATTGACACTTTCTGAAGTAGTGAAAAAAAATCCTGAATATTTCTCCCAGGAACAAAGCCAAATTGATTGATAGTAATCATGTCACCAACCATTAGGCCCATTATATTCATGAGTATATTTCTTATTATCTTAGGGACAATGTTTCCAAGAGAAAATGGCCTAAAATTTTTGATATCAAGAGCATTACCCTTCTTGGGAAATAGGGTAATGAAACATGAGTTAATCCCATACAAAAGGTAAGAATGAGTAAAGAAATCCTTTATAGCTCAGGTAATATCACCCTGGAAAACATCCCTGTAATATATGAAAAACTTGTCAGTAAATCCATCTGGACCAGGAGTACTGTACACATTAAGAGAGAGAAGAGTTGCTAGAATTTCCTCTTTAAGTGAGGGGTAACAACATATTTATTATCATGCTCTTCAATACATGGGATTATGTTCCCAACCATTTTGTGAGTGTTGAAATTCCCATCATCAGAATACAACTATTTAGTGTTCCTACCTCCTTATTTTAACCATATGACATTCAATTGATTTCTATCCAGCCTTTCCTGGATCATAAGTAAGTCATCCAACTTGTTATGAGCCCGGATTTCCTCTCGAGGTGGAGTAGTCTACTACTGATTTTTAATCTGAATACAAGAGAGATCCACCTAAACATCCTTAATGTCATAGTTCATATTAGAAAAGTATTTTCTTCTCTAGTCTCTGATAAGTGTCTTAATCTTCTTTAGCTTCTCAACAAACCTCTAGAGGGGGCTTCCAATGGGCTCAAGCTTCCAAGCTTCCAGAACAAGTTCCCTGCATCCATTCTCCAAAACCCACCCATTGTTGAACCAGAATGGTATGTGTCCTGACCATGATAGTTGGGTATTAAGCACCATAACAAAAGGGTTTTGGTCAGATTGATGTTTGGGTAATGTAAACCCAGAAATTCCATGAGCAGCACCTTGATCAGTCATTTGGACAAAACATCTATCAAGTTTGCTTACTTGCTTCCCATTCTAGGTGTAACAACACCATGTGAATTCAACTCCAGTAAGTGGGACCTCAACAAGATTACACTGGTCAAGGCATATAGAGAAATCATAGGCCACAATCCTATTAAAATTTCCTCTAGTTTTTTCCTCAGGTTGCAGTACCACATCGAAATCACCAAGAGATATCCATTTCTATTCCATCCGACCAGAAACCTCTTTGAGCTCCTCCGATAACCCCCTTCACCTAATATCTAAGTTGGTTTCATACACAAAAGGTACTGAAAATTCATAATCATCCATGCTGTAAGAAATCAAAACACTCTGAGACCTATTCAAACAAGAATTAATTTGAATGGATTCATGCCATAACACCCATAAATGATCCATCTCAGAAACATGCAGATTACTGGACACAAAATGGTACCCAATGGAGCCCCATTTGAATTCATTCCATCTACTAAAAATAGGATTTGGATCATAAATACCAACAATAAAAGGCTTATGGGCCATGATAAAATGTCTAAGGGCTTTGGCCATTCGGGAGTCTCCCAACCCTTGACAATTCCAATAAAATATCCTCATTGTAAATGGCCATTCCTCGTGTTTGGGGACCACCCTTTGGTGAAATTGTCAATTGGACCTTCCATTTATTCCCTATACCCTTCTTTCCTTTCCCTTTTAGGTTGTTTTCTAACCCAGTGTCAATGGGTGATACCACAACATCATTCCCCTCAGAAGCCTACTGTGAGCTATCCACATCATGCTTGATATTATGAGCATGATATGGGAGACCTACTCAAGGGGGAAAACCCCTATAGGAATAGGATTGACCTATTCATGAGATTTATCAGTGAGAGAACCTAACACAGTATCTAGAATGATATCATCTGGGTCTGGTGGTTGAGAATCTTCAATATCATCTGACCAAAAAACACCACTTAAGGGTGTAAAATAGTTCTGTGATTTTAGGTTAGAAGGTTCACTACTCACTTGTATTTTTTTCGATCATCCTTAGAGAGGAGTGTCTGCATGAAATCCACCCCCCCATGTTAGTTGAAGACAAGTACTTTCCATGCATGACTTCACCTCCATCATCATGGGGAAGCAACATAGGTGATTCAGCTTTCTCCACTGACCGATTTGTGACCTTATCTACAGTATCTTTGTCACAACAGATTGAAATCACAGGTGCTTCCACCGTAGGGTCATCTGCAAAAACTAGGTTAGCATCCCCCAAAGAAGATCCTGCCTCACCATTGGGATCCACTACCCCTGAGCCGTTGGCCTCCTGAGCAGGTGCCATTTGTGGCATAATGCAGTCCTCTTTCTCCGGTGCCTTCCAGTCAATCAAAGTCTATCTAGAGCCTTGGTAACAACCCCATTCATTCACTTAAGAGTAGGGGTCATCTGATCCTTGTCCCTCTTCCTTCTACATATAACATCATCATGTCCTTTCACTTTTCACACACTGCATTCATTGTCCCTTCCACACACAAAATCTAAGTGACAAAAAAACATGCACTTCAAGAAGAATTTCGACTTCCTTTCATAAAAATTCTCCAACATTATATTGTCATCCTGTGTTGTTAAAACAATTTCTATAAAAACGGTGCTTGACATATCCACTTCCACTAGTATCTGGTAAAAATATCCAAAACTCGGATTAGTTTTCTGCCTATTCAATTGAATGGGGTTTCCAATAGCTGAGGTAATTCCCCATAAGATCCTGAGATGCCAATAGAGCCAATTCATCCAACATATTCAAATCCGTATCTAAGCATGAGTGTCCTGGACATTCATCAGATCAGAATTCTGGGTCCATTCTTGATTGTTCAAGAATCTATGTTTTAGAGAGATGGTGCCCTTACTCCACACCATTATCTTGTGTTCATACGATAGGAATACGGCATGATAGTGCCCCTTCCCATTGAATTCATTATCCATTCATCAAATCCCCATGCTTCAGAAATCCTTTTAGACAAGTCATTTTATTTCTAGAGATTCTCACCTTTGGGGATCATCACACGAGCAATAATCAAGAATCGGCATAGACTAACCCGTTCCTCAACCGCCTCTTGATTTTCCAACACATGAGCGATCCTCTCATTATTTATCAACTGACCAGGTAGAGGTGCATCAAAGAAGAAGGATGGATCAGAGACCGCCTTGACTACATCTGCAAAATTCTACTTCAGACCACCATCTTCAGGAGTGAGGGATCCCAAAGCACCGATGGATTTTTTCACAATCACAAACATTTCTGAATGACCAATACATTCAGCAAGATAACCTGAATTATTATCTTCCTTTGAAATTATCCCCAATTTTTTCACCACACGATCATCTAGATCCCCTAGTTTAGGGTTTTTCCCACGTACCCCCGTGTTTCCATCATCAGCTAGGTCAATAGACTTAATATAGTCATAATACGCTCTGATCCAATAAAATTATCATTATATTGATCTTGATTTAATTCCCTACATTGATTTCATGTGTTTAAATGATTGTTGATTACATTAGGTTCAATTTCTAATAAATGGAATATAATAAATTAGTGCATAAAAAATATGATTTTCATTTATATAAACATTTATAGAATGTCCTAAGGGTTTCTCACATGGTTCGTGTTCTATAACTATTATCTTATAAATATAGTTACTAATGATTTTATTAAACTATTATTTAAAACAAACTAAAACATCCCCAACTCTTCAACCCTAGATATGGTGGATATTTTATTACAATTGAATAAATATAGAGGATACAATAGTTGAATAACCTCAAGAAAACCCAATATATTAAATAGTTTTACATTACATTTAAAAATAAGAAAAAATCTTATAAAAACCTAAAAAAATTATTATTCTCTTTTAAAACCTTTTATAATACATAATATTGAACACCTTAAACATATTGTCAAATAATTATTATAGTATATATTACATAAAGGGTAAAGACACTCCCATTACCCAATCTTGATTGTCTCATGAGACTTACCATTGCACTAAGGGAAAATATAATTTCAAGAACCACCTATCAAATAATAGTGCAATGCATTCCATCACATATCAAAATATTACATGGATTAATATTAATGGAAAAAACAACATAGACACTTAGAATAATTTGGGTATGAGGAATATCGTATTATATTTTCACATATAGAAGAAATAATTATATGGTATGAACTTATTTGACCACAAATCCAAGAATAGACAAGGTTATAAAAATTTTTTAATGTATGAGTCCAATTTAATGATTGATAAATCCTTTTTAATTATTTATAAGTAGCATGTAGACAATCCAATCATATCCCCTGGGAGTGTTAAATTAGGTATGTAGTAAGGCCTGATGTAATGCACCGAGTAAAGATTGAGTTAAGGATCAATGCACCCTTTTTTGGATTATTAAAAATAGGTATAACAATTCTAGAGCCTCACCAACATGTAGTATCTAGATATAAATTTCCTTTCTTGAAAAAACAAACACATATTATGTCACAAATAAATCAGAATGGGTTTGTGGTTAATGTACAGTTTGAGCATTATAATGGTTTAGACCAATGAGATAATGAGAGGGTGTAAGTGATCCCACATTTTTAATAATTAAAATGTATGATAATAACATGTAATTAAAATATTTTCAATATATAAAAAGTAATATTATAAGAAATTTTAAGAAATGAATTTTTAATGAAAATTAAAGGGGAGGATTGTCGAAAATTGTACCTCTCTTGATCTTTTTAGCATAGATATAAATTTTTAGACCAACAAAACACTTCAAGATTTAAGAGAGTGAAATTGAAGAGACCCTTTGGGAGGTATAGGCTAAGAGAATTCCAAATTGGGTGTGGGGGATATAATTATGGTGTGGGTTATGTACTTGAGGAGGGGTGGTGTTAAGGGTTTAAATAATGACTTTTTTTCATTTTGGAAAATAAATTTTGAGTGGCCATAATTCAAAAAAATTTGGTTGAAAATTAATTATTAAGGATTTTTAAGTTCTTGTAATATATTGATCATCTAATTAATTTTATTTTATTTATTAAATACATTTTTATCAAGTATAAGGATTAATAAATTTTGAATAATACATCTGAATTATACTTTTTCCTTTTCAATTTCTCATAAGTATTTTTATTCTAAAATTTTATTTCAACCATAATTTAATTTTTGTGTGGATTATACACAAATATATCTACAGTTTTTCTTTATATAGTGTTTTTGGATCATATTTTGAGGTTCTATAAGTGTCCATGAAGTCAATGTTGATATGGATCCGACTGAATGGGACCCTTTATAGTATTTTGGGCATAGATGTTTTCCTCATTATTGGATTGGCATGAAATTTTTGAAGATTTTTTATTATTTTTTATAATCATTTCATCCAACAATATTTACATATGGTTTTAACTTTATCATGTTCTACAACACATGTGAATTCAATGCATCTATATTCAATGAATCTTCTAGCATAGAAATATTTTCATCAATGATTTTCCTTTAAGTACTTCAAAATATCCTGTAAGAGGATGAAATTTTGACCGAAAATGAGAAAGGAATAGGGGAAACAGTATAAAGAATTACAAATTTCAAAATTACTCCATTAATGTATTAAAAATGCATGAAAATTTAGGAAACTGAATCTGGACATTTTTTCCGAATATAAATATTTTTTTATAATGATTTAGCAATAAATTCTACAGTTCATGTATAAATAAGAAGCAATTTTTGGGAAGAAAAAAGGAGAAGTTTAATAATAACTTTTCTGAAGACAACCTATCTATATGATTCCATTTTATTTTCAAGAAACATGTCATCTTTATGAGGAAATCATTGAAGAAAATGTTTTACTAATGAATAATAAATAATTTTATTAATGTAATACTCATAAGAAAATAATAAGTTAATTATTATCTATTGAAATTAATACCAAATAAAATATAAAATTTTAATATAAATAATATTTTTTAAATGTAAAATTTACTTTATTTATTAAACTAAAAGCATTAGAATATATTTTAAAGACCTGGGTTGTTACAAGGTTGATGTCTTTCACATTCATGATACCCTACTATGCCAGTTATGTGATGAGGCTGTGATGTGGCTATGACGTAATGCTGACTAATGATAGCATAGAATTATAGACCTTGTGATGGTGGTGTAGGTATGGATTCATCTCAAACCAAATATGAGATGGCTAGATATATGATGTGATATGTATGGAGTGGATGAGAGCATATAAAATTTGATTTTAGGGTGTGAGAGCAGAAAATTAATGGGGAAGAGTTTACATGGTGACTTTTTTTTGATGATCTGGGTAATATATTAGTATATTTGATGTTTTATTTAGAGACCATTCCATAAGGATTTTTTGATTAGTTACTTAAACTATTTAGGTGGATGCGTTGTCTTATATTTGTTTAATGGTGTAATAGTATTCTCTTTTCACATATTCCCAAGAGATCTTAGGTATGATCCTACTAAGTGTCTATGTTATGATCAACCTATGTATGTATATACTATTTTATTCATGAGGAACTTGGGGACTAATCTAGAAAAAACTTTCTTGGTTTCTAGAGTTTTTATTGAGTCAGTTACATATGATTTTTTCTTTTTGTATTTACTTGGATACTTCTATTTGTATTTCTTGACATTTTTCATGCATTGTGGCATTGCTTTGGGTTTAATTTTATATTTTATAATAAATTATTTTTTTATATCATAATACAACCATATGTTATTATATAAAGAAATTCCATCCATAGGTGATATTTTTATAATGTTAGTGCTTGTCTCCTACTTGGGTCCTACTGGAGGTGATACTCAAGGGTCATTATCTCTCTTATTTTTTTTTATAGACCCCTAGGATTACCTATAGGGCGAGGGGGTTGTGAAATTTCACCAGTTAATTAATTAATAATAATGTGGTTGTGAATTAGTTCAACATATATAAGGAATGAATAGGCATTAACATTTTTCAAAATTTTCTAATATAAGTTGTTTATATGAAGCTATAGATAACATGTACATATCAGGATTTAGAATATTAAATGAGTTTAGGAAACTGTATTTCCAATTATATGATACTGAATAAAACCTTACATTATACAACACCATATAATTTTTTTTATTCTGGTTTATAAATTGTATGATTATTATCATAGAATATACTCTGAGAGATTCAAACCAGGCCTAGAGTAGGGGTCAATTTACTATGCACCAGGATGATGACCAAGAAATACCTAATGAACTTGTTTTAGGTTTATAACCCCTAGATGACTTTTTGAAAGAAACATATCTACTTATTTTTATCTAGAATGATATTTATTTTCATAAAAAATAACCCACATTTTATTTTATGCAAGTATATTATTTCTAAGGATACAAAGAGGTTTAGGCATAGTAACGACATATGAATTGGGAATAATACAAGTAAAAAACATAATCACATGGGTGAGACATATTATGAATGAAACATACAATTAAATAAATATAATAATAGGATAATAAATTTTGTTTTAAAAATATGATGATAATAATAACACCCCAAAAATCTAAAATAAGGATATTATATTTGATGAGCTATATGACACACAACACTAATCATAGAAAGGAATATAATAATCAATGACATTATAATATATTTACATTTAGATAAATTAAATATTTACAATTAAACAAATTAAAAGAAAAAATGAACTTATATTATGTTACACACAACATAAAGTTTATATTTCTCTACACAGAACACCAAGGCTGGCTTGAGTTACATGCACTAATGAATTTATTCGATGGCTTGCATTACACACAAGACCGAGTTCTACTGCATGCTATTATCATTATTATATAAAATTATAATTACCTCCTAGCCATTAAATTATAAGTTATGAATAGGATTAAATAACTTATGAAAATATATGGTTTAAAAAATATATAATTAATTTAGTTGTTATTAATTAATAATAAATAATAATTCAAACAAATTGAATGCAAATGAAATGTTTTTATAAAAAACTATTTTTAAGTACCCAAAGTAATTTTGACTTAATAAATTAAATTACTATTAGAAAATGATATTAATGATATATATATATATTATATTCAATAAAATATTTTTTACATTCATTCTATATGTTTAATAGGAATAATATAAGAAATAATCCCATTTTATGCATAAAAAACTATATTTTTCTAATGATAGTTTTCAACCTTTTAATGTTGCACCTATTTGGAAAATTAATTTGGACACTTTTATAAATTTTATATTAATAAAAAATCTTCTTCTTTTGAAATCAGAATTTCAAATAAAATTTAGGATGAAATTTTGGTATTTTTCTCTAAAGATTCATTTTTTGATGAATAGTGATATATATAATTTTTATTGAAAACGAACTTTTTTTCTAAATAATGTATATTGTCTAATTATATTTTTAATTTATTTTAATGTATTATTAAATTAATTTTAAATATATTAATACAATTTAGTTCGTGGGTATAATTTTTATATTGAATTTTGATATAAAAAAATTGTGAACTTTTGAACATTATCAGATTTAAAACATGCTTTCCCATCCCATATGCAGGATTAATTTTAAATTAATTTATATCTATTCTATGATTGGAATTTGAAAAATGGATCCACATTTGGAATCATAAAAATTAATAATTTATAGTAAGGTTGACTTAATTTTTGACAAAAAATATTAGTGAAATCAATTTAAATTAATTACATTGATTAAGAGAAAATCAAGCTTAACAAAAACTAAACCTTAAATGTAAGGGAAAAATTTACAATTTTTTTTAAAAAAAATCTATTTTATAGAGATATTTTTACCATATACAATATTTTCTAGAATTTTGTTCATTATACGTGGAACATGATTTAAGAGAGACCTCTCGATAGTATTTTACTTTTTATATTTACAATAATTCCACTCCTTCTCCACTATAAAAGGGAACTCAAACCTACAAATTATTAAAAAAGATTAAACACTTTGTCTCATAATTTTTTTTTACAATTAAGATCCCAAAATTTCTCTCATAATCCTGAAATTCCCAATTTTTGAATAAATCCAACCAACGGAATCTTTTGGTATAAACTAAAAGGTGTTACCCTAAAAAGAGGTAATGTTCTTCAATGATCTCTTTTATTTTATTTCTTTATGAACCCATTAAATTATTATTATATATTTCGTATATAATAATATAAGTATCATAAATCGACAAATATTCTTTTATGTTAAGGTTATGACCTAAAATTTCATATATTTTCATCAAATGGGATACACAATAATCGTTCATGTGTGCGACAGACTACTGCCTCATGAACTGATGTCATTAGTTCTTAAATTACCACATTTCAAGGTTGAGAATAATGATAAATTTATAGTTTATATTATATATATATATATAATATTAATAATATATTTATGATTTTTTAATTATTTTATAATGTATACCTTAAGGATTTTTGTTTTGTGGGAATATGATAACATTGTTTATGGACGTGTGGACTACCGCCTCCTCAAAGCGATGTGATTCATTAAAGTATTACATGGAATGTATTAAGGATTGTTTTAGAAAAGATATGTGATTTATATATAATAAATATTATACTATAATGATAAAATAAACACACACATATTTATATATATCACTTAATTATTTAATACGATAAGGAAATGGAAGTAGCGTTCATGTGTATGTGTGACCTACCTTCTCTATGAACATTTTATTTAATTTCATATCTAAACATTTTATGGATTACTATAAATACATATAAGGAATATATATTATATTTTCATTATTTTTTTACATTCTTCAGATTATTAAATCATGATCTATGTAATAGGAACAAAAAATAACAATTCAAAAGATACTAAAAAAAACAAAGCACTTATTACCCTAAATGATGAAAATATGGAAATAATATTAATGGATGAGTAATAAGTTATTATAAAAGAATAATATATGATATCATAAATATTATTAATGTTTTGGAATAATTTAATAATATTCTCAGAACCATTATACAAGGGTTTAAATCATGTTCGGCTAAAGGAAACACAATGTAAAGGGACTTCTAGTCTCACTTTTATTTATGCGACACTTTTTCCATATTCACCACTAAATTATTTTATATGATGTATATACTTCCCATTTTAAATTTAGTATAATGAATAATTCATTCTTAATGTATTTTTAGTTTCAATTTTAATTATTTCATTTATTGGGATTTTAACTAAATGTTACCAAGTGGTAATGAAATTTCATAACTCAATTCCTTTTCAATTGGTTATATTACTTCCTCGTTATCATTAGTGCTCTTTATTTATGTGTCTAATGAATTTGACTATATATTTTTTATTTAATATTATTTTATGTGGATCTATATTTTATACCCATAATAAATTCATTGATTAATTCTCACTTAAATGTTATATTCATTTTAATGGTTTATTTCACAATCTCATTCTAATCGAGATTCATTATTATTGATTTCTAATTAAAAGAAATTATAAAATAATTGTTTAATAAAACCTCTAATTTTATTCTCCAATTTTTATTCATGATAATTTTCAAGTAATAGTACCCCTTTTTTATTCATCGATACATAAAATGTTCTATAAAATGTTTTTTAGAAAACCCAACTCCATTTCTCTCTTCATTCAGAAATCTTTTTTCTCTCAAAACTGTGTTGATAGAAATAGTTTCAAAAATGATTTTAAATATTTCAAAATTATTTATTAAAGATAATTTCACCTCTTTTGTCTTTTAATGAATCATTTAATAGATTTTTGAACAAGTCACTCTATTAATATTATTACCGTGCAAAAGTAATATTCTATTTACCTTGTAATAAATTAACCACATACATTTATTTGAAGCTTCCATTATAATTTTTCATTTTTTTGGTCCAAAGAAATTTTTTTCAAATTTTATTTTCAATGAATATAATTTTTCAGTTTTTGTTTTCAAAATGAAATGTATATTTTACATAAAAGTGTTTTTAAAATATCTTTTATCAGTATTTCTATTCATCAAATACAAAAACCCTTTATTTTTACTCACTTGGGATATATTGTATTTATTCTATCATTATTCTTGTTTTTAATGGTTTATGATTTATTTAGACAAAGATTGTATTGAAATTCTCTTCCATGATTCATTTTTCATTTCCCCATAAAATTTTCATTTTCTCATGTAAATATATAATTAAATTTCCCCCAAATATCCATATAATTTATCATGGATATGATTATTAATGAAATCAAATACCATTTTTACAAATGGTGTTTAATTTGAAATTTAGTTGATATCTGGGGAAATATCTATTAATCTGTATCTTTTACTCGATGAGTATATTTTATAAGGTATATATTTTGTGAATTAAATTGATTATTTTATATATGATGAATTATTTAGACAGGTATGACTCAGGTGGGGCCTAGTTATAGATAGCACCTTGATGCATGGATAGTCTCATTGGGGGAATCAATTGGGAAGAATTATTAGGGTTTTACCCATGTATGTTTTAAAATGTATTTTGTAAGGTCTTGGTGGTAAAGATATCATGTACCTATGAAACATTACGTCTAATAATTTTGAATTTCCTTCATCGAGATTTATTTATTAGTATCTATGATATTTTCATTGTAAAAAAATATATGGATGCATTTATACTGATTTTATTCTTTAAATGACAGGTGTTTCTAGTTATTAAACCTTCCATATTGTTTGTGAACCTCTTTCTCAGTTTATTGATTATATGGAATGTGTGTTCAGTTATAACCTTTTTATATTGACTATTATGATTGATTCATTATTTCTTCTACAACACTTAACCCTTATTGAGAATTTGAGCTCACCCTTATTTTATTTCCTTCCCTTCAGAACCTAATTAGTGTAATAAGAACGATATGAAAGGATATAGTTAGTGGAAATAAATTTATCCTAAAAAATAATATGTTGTAGTTAGTGTATTCATTTATAATACAATACTCATATATTCTTCTAGTTTACCATGACTACTAAACTAATCAGTCTTTCGGGATGCATTTCCTTATATCTTATGCCAATGTAATGGTATCGCGACACTAGATCTGGGATTACTAGGGTTGGGGTGCTAAAATTGGTATCAAAATAGGTTTATTAGAAACAATGGAAACTTGATTTAGGAAAAACTATATTAAGGAACATGATCCTATGATAGAATTTGGGGATTATCATAGAAGCTTATATGTCTTCATTAACTTAAGAATTAGGATATCAATATAAGATTATGAGATTAAAATTGACCATAAGTTCTAACTCATAAACGCCATTTTTTTGGTTTTATATAATGGGAGTCTACCAAGATTAATGAAATTTTGAAGAAACTAATGGAAAGTATAAATTTTATTGGAAAAAATTATTTAAGGAATAATTATTTACATTTTACAGATGTATGTTAAAAGGAATTTTTATCCTTTAGAGTTTATATTATCTGTAATGAAATTTTATTTATAGTCAAATAAAATTATTATACATTTTAAAAAAAAGGCTGTATAAAAAATTATAGAAAAAAGTATATTTAATGATTAAATTTCAAGGAAGTACATCATATTTTTGGGATAATCAAAAAAATTATATTAATATATAATAGAAAAAGGATAATCTATATCCAGGGTGACAACCCACTGAATCAAGAAAAGTGGTTGGGCTTGTACCCATGACTGAAGGATGGTAAGGTTTTTTCTCCAACGACTCGTGACATCCCTATTAATGTGTCATTATTTTAGTTAAACAATTTGCTGAAAAAATATTAATGATGAGCCAATAATATTACTTTTTGGTTTAGATATTAATATAGTAATCATATTGTTTTTAGAAAATAGTTAGATAAATTTTGAAAGACCTATTTTATAGATCTTAAGATCCATTAAAAGTAAATTATAGTGCTTCAGGGAAAAAATAATTCTTGGGTATTCAGTTCTTAGAATAATGTGATAAATTTGAAATTGATCTATGAAAAACCAAAGTATGAAGTTATATTTATAGAAATATAATATGTAAGTACATTTTCTTGTAATAATAGGTAGTGAAATAATTAATCAACATTGGGAGAAGATCTTGAAATAAAATGTTATCCTAATACCTTAATTTTGGTTGAACCAATGTATTTTTAAATCATCATATATTTATTGTTTTAGGGCCCTACACATTCCATTAATCATTCACTTGTTTTTAATCAATGACATAAATCACTCATTACAATTATTTTTGCTTTCCCTCAAAGTCCATATCTTCACTTCCCATCGATGTTCTACTACTTAGAAACCTAGTCATGTGACCTTCTTACTCCAATTTATCTATTATGAAGAAGATATTTTATCAACCCTTCTCACAATGTTATATTTCAATGATGGAATTTAGAAACGTCAATCCCTAGATTACTATTACCAAGTTTAAATTTTTAGGACACTATTTATTTAATATGAGGAGAATATTAATGCCCTAAAATTATAAAAAAAGGATATTATATTTGATGGCTAGTATGACACGCAACACCAAGTATGTAATGGAATAGAAAATTTAGAGACATTGTGATATATTTATATGTTGTTAAATTAAATATTTCTTATAATGTATATTACACACAATATTGAGCCTATATTACATTACACACCCCATAATGTTTATATTTCACAACATGTAACACTGATGAAAGCTTGTGTTACACACAACAATGACTTTCTATGATGGCGTGCATGACATTCAAGGATGAGTTTTACCAAATACTATTAATTTTATTATTCAAAATGATAATTACCTCTAAGATGTTAAATTATTAGTTATCAATAGGATCAATCAACTTGTTAAAATATATCGTTTAAAAAAAACATAAAATTAACTTGTTGTTTATCAATTAATTATAAATGAAAATAAACACCTATTAAATGTAAAATAAATATTTTTAGAAGAAACTATTTTTATGCAACCAAATGCGTTTTTTATTAAAAAATTAAATTAATTAATATTAGTGAATGATATAATTAAATATATATATATACTAAATAAATTACTTTTTATATTCATATTATAGGTTTGATTGGTCTAAAATAAGAAATAATCCAATTTTATGCATAAAAAGCTTTATTTTTTCTAAAGTGAGTTTTGCCGCCATTTAATCCAGTGTAATGACCCAAAATTTTATTAATGAAAATACCACTTGATCTAATTAAATGTATTATTATGTAAAATGGTTATATAAAACATATGTACTTCCTTGGTTAAGAATTTTTACCATTGCTAACATAACTGTTGAACATTGATCAGATGACTAGTATAAATATAAGGCTTTAACAAATCAAATTTACTCAGACAACAGAAGAAATGGACCTATCCAATATAATTTCTCTATATGAATCCAATTTGTCAGATCTCGGGAAGGAGGTAGATTCACTGGGCTTCGATCTGGAGCAAGCCCAAGTCGAGCTTCAACACGTTAAGCTTGAACGAAATTTCTTATAGAAGAAGTGAAAGTTAGTAGAGATTACCACCCAAGCAATGTTATCCAAGCCACCGCAAGAGTCTGTCACCATCACACACCTTACCCTTAGGTCTTATGAGGGTATTATAAGGGGTTATGTAACAGGGAAGAAGTTAATTTTTTGTGTGATCCCCTTTATAAATAAAAGTATTATTCCATCAATTCCTCTATTAGAATAGTTTTTCTTATATATATAATGATTTAGAAAAATATATTTTTCTCTGTAAAATGATACTTTTTAGAAATGTATAAATTATTTTATTAAACAGAGGTTTAATTAATGTTTTTATTATAATATTCTTATAAGAACACCCCTTTTAATTATAAGTGGTGATTATATTGCTTATTGTTTTTACTCTATAAAATATCATGTATTCAGTTTGATAAGAATTATATTTTCATACAATAAAATAGAAATTATATTTTTAATTAAAGAATTTATTTTGAAGAATTAATTAATTTTTGGAGTAAACAATATTTTAATAAAACATTATTATTATATAATTTTTATAATTGGTATTATAATTTTTATGAAGCCAAATGTAATTTTTTTAAGGTTTGGAAACCGTTTTTATCAAATCCCATAAATTTTCAACAAATCATGGTTTTCGTTTTAAAAGTTAAAATTAACATATTTATAAATTTATTTACCTAAAATGAATATTATTTTTGGAATCAGGACATCTAAATTATCCAATGGTGAATTTTTCATAATTTTCTAAGACCATCAAATTTTTGGGTAAAAATTAAATACCGTATAAATATATAATGGGTTTTATGACATCATAATGAACCAATAGTGATGTAATAAAATATTATAAAAGTTAAATTCGGCCAATATATGTTTTAAATTTAAAATTATGTGATTTTATATTTTATTTATTGATCGTACCACGATTCACTGTTTTATTCCACCCTTACACCGCAGTTTTAAACTAGTTTTGTAATTAATATTCCAAATATAATAATAAATTTCACTTTATGTTTGAATCAATAAATTATTTTTAATCAATTTTATAATGGGAAATATTACTTTATTTATTGCTTCAATGTATGTGGAGGTGATTTGGAGGGCCGTTGATGAAGTGAAAGAAAAATGGGCCAAAATTGCATGGATCCATGGACATCTGTCCATTGTTTTGCATAGTACACGAAATCCGTGAATCCCAATGGGATGAAATGTTGTGGGCCGGTCCAAAATTTAATAGGATACATTTCATATGGGGGAACCCAATCCTGATTCGGCTTCTATGGGGACCATCC
Source organism: Viscum album (assembly GCA_963277665.1). Classification (NCBI taxonomy): domain Eukaryota; kingdom Viridiplantae; phylum Streptophyta; class Magnoliopsida; order Santalales; family Viscaceae; genus Viscum; species Viscum album. Next base: position 278,111,359 of record OY728147.1, read on the forward strand.
GAACTGATCTGTCCAAGCCACCGAATTTGGACCAAGTCATATGAAGTGTTCTATATTTTATCAATATCTTGAGATGTAGTTGTCCAAATGGTGCCAACCTTTCGGTGGGGATATTCAAGAGGAAGGGATACAAATTTTCTATTTTCTCCAAAGCGAGATAAGATTGTCTGAAGACTGAAACGCGTCATGAATGTGGATTGATGAAATCTGTGTGCCTAAAAAAACCTTCCAATTTTTTTATAAAAGGGAACCAAGGGAACCTCATTTGGATGTTCGGCCAAGGAGTGAATTTCTACCAATTTAGAGTTCTATAGGTGTCTCCTAATCAACTTGGAGGTTCTAGAGGCCCCTATCCTCATAGGGGGATCAACAATGAAGAAGGAGTTCATCCCGAGCTTCCTCCTCCCGATGTCGAGCTAAAAGTTGGGTGTTCGTTGTGAGGGAGCTACACACATGTCAAGGGAGTTTCGATGCATAAAATAGCTAATGGTTTGGAGTAATTTAGGTGTTTAAACATTTAATTCCATGTATATTACTTTATTTCAGATTTGAATGCTTGATTTGATACATGTGAGTGTTATGCTCTTAATTTCTAACCGATCTGTGTGAGGTTTTGAGTGCGTTACTTGTGTTGTTCCGATTGGACATCAAAAGAATCTTTTTGATACCCAAATTATTGAGATTTCAGTATGATTTTGAAGATCTTATTTCATTCATAAGTACTTGACCTTGACAATACGATTGTTACATCATGGTTTGGTCCTTAAAGCATTGAAATAAAAGCATAGGAATTAATCGGGATTCCAATTAACTCCAACCAAAGAATTACTCTAAACCTAAGATGAATATCTATAAAAAATGAACTTGATATGTGTGTAGTGAAATCACATCGACCCTTTTATCTCATATTTCTCAAAATCCACTTGGTCACTCATCTTTTAATCTATTTCAACTAAGTCATTGTTTTAAACTGTTTTCAAAACCACCCCCTCTCGTAGTCATTTTTTATTAAAAATACACACTCTAAACCTACCAACACTCCTTGAGAGATAACCTAGGGTATTCCATAGACTATGAATCAACCTTTAAAATATAATCAATTTTATGTGTCATGACAACGCGGTCAAATTTTGGCACCGTTTCCAGGGAGCTCTTTGGTTTTTTGTGCGTGTTTTTGATAAAAGTTTTGTAATATTTTTGAATATTTGTTTGTTTTATCTTCTACCCTTGAATTTGTTTTTTTGTTCTAATTTATTTATTATGTAGGTTCTTTTTATGGCGCGTTATACTCTGAGAGACCTACAAACTTTCGAACCTGAACCGGAGAGGATCCTACATCAACGAAACCGAGACACACAAGACAACACTTTGAAGGAGGAGACATCACATCTTAAAATTATTCTTGATTCTTCTTCTTCATCTGAAACCAAAGTTAAAACTGAAAATAACTTGTATAACATGGCTGAAAATTATATAACACTAAAAGAACTAACCTCACCTGATGTTGATATCTGACCCACTTACATTCAATTACAAGGCGAGGCACCCAATTTTGAACTAAAATCTAGTTTAATTCATTTATTACCAAGATTTCATGGACTGCCTGGAGAAGATCCACATAAGCATTTATAATAATTTCATACTGTGTGTTCAAAATTAAAACCTACTAATGTGGATTAAGAACAAGTAAAACTTAGGTCATTACCATTTTCATTAGAAGACACAGCTAAAGATTGGTTATATTATGTTAATTCACCTATTAGAGGTTGGGCAGACATGAAACGACTTCTTCTTGAAAAATACTTCCCAACCTCTCGAAGTGCAACAATAAGGAAAGAAATATGTGGGATATGAAAATCTCAAGGAGAAACCCTTCATGAATATTGGGAACTCTTTAAAAGATTATGTTCAAGTTGTACACACCACCAAATAAGTGATCAACTTTTAATACAATATTTTTATGAAGGTTTAATTCCAATAGATCGTAACATGATTGATGCTACTGCAGGTGGTGCAATAGTGGATAAAACCCCAATCGCTGCAAGGACCCTAATTAAGACCATGGCACAAACCACTCAAAAATTCAGTTCAAGTTCAAGTATACCCATTCGAGGTGTCCATGAGGTGAAATGTACTGAATTCAAGAAGAAGGTAGACACAAAGTTTGAAAAGGTGAGTACCCTTCTACGACAACTTGCTCTTTACCAAGGTAAATTCCAATATACTCCTCCCATACATTTTGGTATATGCTCTTCTGATACCCACTATTCTGACCAATTCCCCCAATTGAGAGAAACTTCTGAGAGTTGTGAGGCAATATTCCTAGGACGCCCCTATAACAAACCCATTAGGCAAGAACCTTACTATCCATCCAACCATGGGTGGAAAGAAAACCAAGCCTATAGGCAAGGGGGTATTCAAACCAGCCTCATCAACCATGGAACCAACCAGGGAAAAGTAGTCATCAACCACCACCACCCAGAAATTTTCAACCACCCCAAAGGCCTTTCCAACAACCGCCTCCAAAAACTGAACCTAACCTAGAAGATATGATGAAACAAATGGCTGCCAATAATCTCCAGTTCTAAAAAACCACTCAGGCAGCCATACAAGACCTCAAAACCCAATTAGGCCAACTAGCTAACTCTGTGGGTGAGATCCAAAGCCATGGGTCTGGTAAAATACCATCTCAACCACTTGTCAACCCTAGGGATAAGGGAAATGTTAGTGCCATCACCCTTAAGAGTGGAACTCAACTTAAAAGCCAAATGAACCCTCCATTAGAGTCATCCTATCTTAAGGAAACCACCATCCCAACCACTGAAAAAGGTTCAAATGAGATGGAACCTTGTCTTGAGAGAAGTCTTACCAACGGAAAGAGTGTGTCTATTGATGAGTTACCAAGCCCAAGCATTCCTCTTCCATTTCCCCAAAGATCCACCCAACCAAAGAAACAAAATGAAACTGAATTTGATAAATAAATCTTGGAGACTTCTAAAAAAGTACAGGTTAACATTCCATTGATTGATGCCGTCAAGAAAATTCCGAGATATGAAAAGTTTCTGAAAGAAATATGTACCCACCGAAGGAGACTTAGAGGTGATGAGAAGGTGAGCCTAGGTAGGAATGTCTCATCATTGATACAACCATCACTTCCCACCAAGTGCAACGATCATGGAACATTCTCGATTCCGTGCACCATAGGGGAGTATTCTTTCTCCAATGCTATGCTTGATTAGGGTGCTTCTATTAATGTGATCCCTCACTCTATATACTCTTCTTTTAATTTCAGTGAAATAAACCCCACATGAATAGTTGTTCAGCTAGAAAATTGGAGTACGACACAGCCTTCTGGTGTGTTAGAGGATGTTCTTGTGAGGGTTCCAAATTTAATATTTTATGCTGATTTTTATGTGCTAAAAATGGAAGATGATAGGATGAATGGACATGCCCCAATTATATTGGGGAGACCTTTCTTGAAAACAGCCAAAGCCATAATAAATGTCCATAATGTTACATTATCTATGGAATTTGGTGGCGACATAGTCCAATTCAACATCCTTGATTCTATGAAGCACCCCTCAGAAGAACATTCCTCTCACTCAGTGAATTCAATTGATGTACTACCTTCCCCTAAAATCACTTCATTTGTTTCCCTTGATCCCCTTTCCGAATTTTCCTCTTTGATTGAAATTCTTGGAAATGAATCATGTGTTGATTGTTGTAGTGGTCTAGAAAAGTGTCATGCATGTTTATTAATTGATAATTTCTTGAACACAGAGGATCACATGACCATCGATGATACTTCTACGCTTGTAAAAGCTAATTCCTCATCTGAGGATGATACCATTGAGTAGTTATATGAGATTAGTGACCTCTCACTTTCACACACACTCCCATCAATCCAAAATCCACCTGAATTGGAACTAAAGCTACAACCTCAAGATTTAAAATATTCATATCTTGAGTATAGAAACATGTTGCCTGTCATCATTGCTATTTCACTCCCTCCTGAGCATGAATTGCGACTGCTTGAACTTTTGAGGGAGCATAAACAAGCATTGGGATGGACACTTGCAGACATTCTTGGTATTAGCCCATCAATTTTTACACATCATATTTTATTAACTTATGAGGCTAAACCAGTGAGGCAGGCACAATGTCGACAGAACCCAAACCTCTTAGACATAGTTAAAAAGGAAGTAACAAAATTATGGGCTGCTGGAATCATTTACCCCATCTCTGACATCCAATGGGTCAGTCCCGTTCAAGTAGTTCCTAAAAAAACTGGCCTAACGGTAATTAAAAATGAAAACAATGAATTGGTTCCAACTCGTGTGTAGAATAGTTGGCGTGTCTGTATAGAATATCGCCAACTAAACCAACACACTAGGAAGGACCATTTCCCATTTCCATTCATTGACCAAATGCTAGAGAGGATAACGGGGAAGTACCATTACTATTTTATTGATGGGTATTATGGATACTTTCAGATCTATATTTTCCCCAAGGATTAGGAAAAGATAACCTTCACTTGACCCTTTGGCACATTTTCCTATAGAAGGATGCTATTTGGCCTATGCAATGATCTGGGTAATTTCCAACGATGTATGGTTAGTATTTTCTCATATTACCTGGATAATTGCATGGAAGTTTTCATGGATGATTTTACTGTTTATAGATCCTCTTTTGATGAATGTTTAAGTAGTCTTGGTTCAGTCCCACGTCGCTGTATTGAAAAGTATCTTGTATTAAATTATGAGAACTTTCATTTATTGGTGAGACAAGGTATAGTTTTGGGACATGTCATTTCTGGGTATGGTATCCAAGTAGATAAATCGAAAGTGGATGTCATTTCTTCCCTACCATTCCATAAAAATGTACATGATGTTCGGTCATTCCTAGGTCATGATGGATTTTACCGTCGTTTCATTCGTGATTTTAGTAAGATTGCATTTCCCCTCTCCCGCTTACTCCAAAAAGAAAAAGATTTTGTTTTTGATAATGAATGTGAAGAAGTTTTTAATAAATTAAAATGGGGTCTCACATCACACCCAATAATCCAACCACCTCAGTGGGATTTACCATTTGAGCTCATGTGTGATGCCTCTAACTATGCAGTTGGGGCAGTTTTGTCACAAAGGGTCGATCGAGCTCCACATGTCATTGCCTATGCCTCACGTACTTTGGACCCTGCCCAAGAAAACTACACCACCACTGAAAAAGAATTTCATTCCATCGTGTTTTACTTGGATAAATTTAGGTCATACCTTTTAGGGTCGAAAGTCATTGTGTTCTCAGACCATACAACCCTCCGGTATCTCCTAAAGAAACCGGAAGCCAAACCACATCTCATTCGTTGGATACTCCTCCTTCAGGAATTAAATATTGAAATTAGAGATAAAAAAGGAGCAGAGAATGTGGTGGTAGACCATATCAGCAGGATCCCCCCATCCATAGACATTGTCTCATCCCCCTGTATTCCCATTAATGACTTGTTTCCTGATGAGCAATTGTACAAAGTGAAAGATGTTATTCCCTGGTATGCTAAAATTGTAAATTATTTGGTAGCATCTTGCATTCTTACCGATTTCAACAAAAACCAAGCCAGTCATCTAAAACATGAGTCTTGTTGGTACATTTGGGATGACCCCGACCTTTGGCGCACATGTAGCGATCAGGTCCTTAGGCGTTGTGTTCTCGATAACGAGTTTCAATCTATCCTTAGATTCTGCCACACTCTTGGTTGTGGGGGCCACTTTGGTCCCCAACGGACTGCTCACAAAGTTCTTGATTCTAGTCTCTTTTGGCCAACAGTTTTTCGGGATGCCCATAAATTTTGTAAATCTTGTCCTCGTTGTCAAAGAATGGGGAATGTCTCTAAAAGGAATGAAATTCCACAACAACCCTTGCTCTTTCATGACATTTTTTATGTTTGGGGCATTGACTTTATGGGTCCATTTCCCAATTCTTTTCGCAACTTGTACATTCTTTTGGTCGTTGATTACGTATCAAAATGGGTAGAGGCACGAGCCACAAGGACAGATGATTCCAAAACAGTTGTATAATTTTTGAGAACTCAGATCTTTGGTAGGTTTGGATTACCTAGGTTCATCATCAGTGACCAGGGTTCTCATTTCTGCAACTGAACAATGCAATCACTTTTGCGTCGGTATGGGGCCGGTCATCGAGTTTCTACTACATATTATCCACAGACCAATGGTCAAGCTGAGGTGTCAAATAGAGAGGTAAAACAAATTCTTGAAAAAACAGTTCAACCCTATAGGAAAGATTGGAGTCTTAGACTTGACGATTCATTGTGGGCCTACCGTACTGCTTTAAAAACTCCCATTGGAATGTTACCCTATCATCTTGTGTTTGGAAAGAGTTGTCACCTCCCTATTGAGATTGAGCACCGAGCCTACTGGGCCATCAAACAATGCAATTCTAATCATTCTGGTGCATGTGCTCAAAAGAAGTTGGAGATTCAGGAGCTAGAGGAAATGAGAAGAGTTTCATATGAAAATTCCAGGATTTATAAGGAGAGAACCAAGGCTTCCCATGACCGTCTTATCCTTCATCGTCAGTTCTATATTGAGAAGAAGGTCCTCCTTTATAATGCAAGGCTGAAGTTGCATCCTGGTAAGCTTCGTTCCTGCTGGTTTGGACCATACATTGTTACTAATGTCTCTCCATTTAGTGTTGTTCAGGTTCAAAATGAAGAAACCAATAAAACCTTCACTGTCAATGGGCAGGAGCTGAAGCACTTTCATGAGCCCGTTCTGGAGTCCCCGATGGAGGAACTCCAAGTTCAAGAAGCACACTATGAATGACATCCACCAGGTTTTATCCTTCCTTCCCACATTCTCTTTTACTTCAGTGAGGACACTGCATACTCTAGGTGTGGGGGGGGGGGGGTGGATACATTCACGGGATAGTTAGAAATTTTCATTGTTTTCTCCTTTTGTTTTCTTTTTTTGGCCTTCTTTATGGTATTTTCATTTTTCCCCATCAACAATTTGGAAGTTCCATGATTTGGATACCATAATGTGGGGAAAGTAAAAATACCATAACGAAGGCTAAAAATAGTATTTGTATGAATTTAACATCAGGGAGTTATTTTTAGTGAATTGGTTTTCTGTCAATGATATAAATGGTCGTATCTATGTGAAACCTTTGAGATGATTTATGCCCATTGTGTGAGTAGTTTTTGGGAAAACTGTGTCACTAATATCTCCACAAATTTTTGCACCAAACCAAAAAGTGTGATTATTTATTACTTAATATAAGGTAAATATATGTTGGGTTAATATTTTTCACCTTTAAATGATATTTCCATACGTTCGTTCCTTATCCGATCTGTTTCATTACTGTACCAGATTGACCTATGCGTGTGTACCTAATGTCCGACTATTGTACGCCCTCAAAAAAAAATTGTTGTGTCTTGGGCAGGTCAAAAACCACTCCTCCCCAAACTTTGATCTTATTATAACTATTGCAATTAGTGTCATGAGGAGATCAAACAAAGGGTTGAGAGATGAGTGTGAGATTTGTTCCAATTGCAACTTCAAAAAAAAATATAATAAATGAGGGGAGTGATGAAATGTGAAACATATGGTGATATCTAGGTCAGGAGCTTATGGTTTGACTTCTGGGAATGCTTAAATGAGTGTGTCTTGAAATATGATTGCATAGGATGTAGGACAGGTTCAGTGAAAAATCATTTAAAGTTGAATAATGTTAAAATAACCTATATTTATTTGATAGAAAGTGGAAAGAATAGCATGGAATGGTTTTCACACACACACATGGATATTTAGTGTAATGGTTGATCTTTGAATTCCTTTCTAATATTGGTGTCATAAATCTCTTTGAATTTTATTGTGATATTATTTATGAGACATCTTTTTCCATTTTCACTGGGAAGAACTCCTTGGTGTGGTTCGTGCATTGATCACTTTACATTAAATAAAATTTCCTCAAATGATAAATCTTCAGGATGTTGGAAATATATATATATATATATATATATATATATATTAATCATTGTATTTGGATATGTGACTTTTCCCAGGAGTGAAAATGTTTAGGTGTGGGGGTGTGATCGTACCACGATTCACTATTTTATTCCACCCTTACACCGCAGTTTTAAACTAGTTTTGTAATGAATATTCCAAATATAATAATAAATTGTACTTTAGGTTTGAATCAATAAATTAATGTTAATCAATATTATAATGTGCAATGTTACTTGTTTTTATTTTTTCAATGTAGGTGGAGGTGATTTGGAGGGCCCTTGATGAAGTGAAAGAGAAATGGGAAAAATTGCATGGATCCATGGACATCTGTCCACTGTGTTTCATAGTACACGAAATACGTGCATCCCAATGGGCTGAAATTTTGTGGGCCTGTCCCAAATTTAATAGTCTACATTTCATATTAAGGAACACAATCCTGATTCGGCTTATATAGGGCCCATCCAAACTAATCTGACCAAGACACCGAATTTGGACCAAGTCATATGCGGTGTTCTGTAGTTTATCAATATCTTGAGATGCATTTGTCAAAAAGGTGCCAAACTTTAGGTGGGGACAGTGAAGAGGTAGGGATACAACGTTTCTATTTTATCAAAAGTGAGATAAGACTTTCTAAAGGCCGAAAAGCGTCGTGCAATTGGATTGATGAAATCTGGGTGCCTAAAACCACCTTCAAATTTTCCTATAAAAGGGCACCAAGGGAACCTCATTTGGAAGTTCAGAAAAGGAGTGAAGTGCTACCAATTTGGAGTCCTAGAGGAGTATCCTAATCACCTTGGTGGTTCTGGAGGCCCCTATCCTCATAGGGGGATCTAAAAAGAAGAAAGAGTTCAACTCAAGCTTCCTCCCCCTCCCGATGTCATTCTAAAAGTTGGGTGTTCGTTGTGAGGGAACTATACACATGTCAAGGGAGTTCCGATGCATAAAATAGCTACTGATTTGGATTAATTTGGGTGTTTAAACATTTCATTCCATGTTTTTTATTTTATTTCAGATTTGAATGCTTGATTTGATACGTGTGAGTGTTATACTCTTAATTTCTAACCGATCGGTGTGAGGTTTTGAGTGCGTGACTTGTGTTGTTCTGATTGGACATCACAAGAATCCTTTTTATACCCAAATTTTTGAGATTTAAATACGCTTTGGAAGATCTTATTCCATGCATAAGTACTGGACCTTGACAATACGATTGTTACATCAAGGTTTGGTCCTTAAAGTATTTAAATAAAAGCTTAGGAATTAATCGAGATTCCAATTAACTCCAACCAAAGAATTACTCTAAACCAAAGATGAATCTCTAAGAAAAATTAACTTGATATGTGTATAGTGAAATCAAATATACCCTTTTATCTCATATTTCTCAAAATCCAATTGGTCACTCATCTTTTAATCTATTTCAACTAAGTCATTATTTTAAACAGTTTTCAAAACCACCCCCTCTCTTAGTTATTTTTATTAAAAATACACACTCTAAACCTACCAATGATCCTTGAGAGATGACCTAGGGTCTTCCCTAGACTATAAATCAACCTTAAAAATATAATCAATTTGACGTGTCATGACAAAACAGTCATTGATTCATTTTATGTTTCCTTAGTGGACCCACCAATACTTATAAAATATTTTAACATTTTAAATTGATTTCCATAAGAGTGTAACTCTACTCCACATAATCAGGACTAATATTTTAATAACATCGGCCATTAGATTTATAAAAATAATTTTTTCCAATCCCATTTTCCAAAAACCATGGGAAAAAACCATGGGTTGGTTTGTGGTTTTGAATATTTAATTTCATAGATTCCAAAGCCTATGTTTGTAAAATATTAAAGAATTTACCTCTCTTTTCCTATATAAAACCACCCAATCTGCCACTTATCTTTACTCTAAACCCTTTTAGAATGTCCTTAATCTGACCTCCCCACTCTATAATCCTCCCAGGGTTCCCCAAGCTCTCAAGAAGCCCCTCCTCAAGATCTTTAAGTCACACACTCAAGTAAGGGATCCTCACTTTCCTTCTTTATTTATAACCAAGTTTCCTTATATTGTTATTCCCTTTTATTTTAAATTAAATATTTTGGGGTATGATTTAAAACCTCTCCTATACTTCCCTATTAATGTTTTAATTATGAGAGACCCCTTTATCTTTCATTAATTCCTCCCATGTACACCTGTTACCATGCTGATATTCCGTAAGGGATTTCTCTCTCCCCATTTACATTCAAGTAATTATATTATATTATGAATCTAAATTCTATTATGTTTATTGGGAAATTATACTGAATGACCCCCTTATAATCAAATTCATGTATAATTTATGAGATACCCCTTTCCCCCTCATCAAAACATTTTACAATTTCTATTTGACATTGTTATGCTTTTGAAGGTACACTAATATTTCCCATTCCAAAATAATCATGTAAGTGAACACCATACCCATTTCTCTATCAATGGTAATCACCTTTAGGAACATGTAATTATTGATTGAGGATTTACATTTATTTATTCCATATCTCTTATTCATGGAATAAATTATAATGTTTAATGAATCTATGTTGTATGATCTATGTGGCATATTTATGCATGAAATGAAATGATTTAGAAGGGTGATCCTTGATTACGCTCCAATGATTTGGGTAAAGAATATTATCATGATATGTCATGTGAAATTCATGTTGAATCATGTTAATTCCAATGAAATGTGAGTTTAATCATGCTAATTCATGTGCAATGAGGGTTTACTCATGATAATGCATGTGCAATGAGGGTTTACTCATACTAATCCATGTTCAATGAGCCTTGGCTCATGCTAATATCATGTTGTATATCATTGACACATTTCCATGTTGTGATAATCATGCTATATCATTTCTTTAGGCTAATGTTTCTCTGGTTCTCCATTGATATTCCTATTTCCTAACTTGTACTGTATTCTTCATGTTATGCCTTCCTTACTCCATTATTGGGCTTTATAGCTCACCCTTTTTTTATGAATGTCCTCAGGTTATCCCATGCAATGATAAGTATGAAGGAATGTTTTGGTCATGTAAAAGAATTTTTCAATAAAGATGTTTTATTTTATTTCTTAATTTTCATGTAATGCTTGTAATTTCCCAAGACTCTAAACCTCTCGATCTTCATAGTTGTCTTAAGTGCATGTTTATGTAATAAATCATGCTTAAGTGTGTAATAAAGACCAAAGTTGTTATATGGAGCACCAATTTTAAAAATTAATTAAAACCCTTTTATAAATTTTATATCAAATAATAAATTCATTTATGAAATTTCAATGTCAAAATTATCTTAGTATTTATTTTTAGTAATTTTTTGTGATGTTTCATATTTGGATGAATAATTAAAAAAATTGAATTTTAATTGAAAAAAGACTTTTTTCCTAAATAATTTATAGTGTAAAATTATATTTCAAATTTGTTTTCAAGTATTATTAGATATATTTTTTGTCTATTTACAAAATATAGTTCATTGTATTCATTTTTATATTTAATTTAGATATAAAAAGTTAGTTAATGTTAAAAAATTTTCTCATTAAAAACCTGCTTTCCATCCCTTATGTGGGATTAAATTTAAATTATTTTCTTCCACTTCCCTGATTTAAATTTCGAAAAATTTATTCCATTTTTGGAATAATAATAATTTATAATTTCTATTAAGGTAAACCTAGTTATTTATGAAAAATATTATTGAAATAAATTAAAGTTAATTACATCGATTAAGTGAAAAACTTGCTTAACAAGGGACACAACCGTAAACTTAAATGAAAAATGAGCTCGAAACATATAAAAATCTATGTATTGGCTATATTTTAACCATATAATATACTTTATTTAATTTTATTCATTATTGGAGACACATTATGTATGTTAGACCAACCAACAATGTTTTCTTTTTTATATTTACAAAAATTATACTCCTCATCCACTATAAAATGGCACTCAACCCTCCCACTTATTATCACCTATAAATCCATTTTTATTATCCAAAATCTTCCCAAATATGCTTTAAATTTCCCTCCCATCACACTAGAGTCCTAAATTCTGGATTAAGTTCAATGAAGGAATACTTTTTTTATAATCTAAAAGGATTAACCCAAATTAGAGGTAACTCTCTTCAATGAGAAATATTATTCATTTCTTTATACACCCCTTAAATTATTATTATATTGTTATTATATAATAAATTAGTATCCTAAATATTTTGATGTGTTGTTATGTATATTTCATTACCTACACCTTCACACACTTCAATGAAATTGGATACATAATAGTCGTTCATGTGAACGGTAAACTACCATCTCACAAACCGATGTTGTTCATTCTTCCATTATAACCTTTCAAGGTAAAGAATAATAATGTATGTATAGTTTATATATAATATATATCATATTTATTATGACATTATTCTTCTGTAATTATTTTTATAACACATAAATTCTTACTTTCCATTTTGTGGGAATATGATAACATCATTTATGGACATGTAGACTAATGCATTCTCAATGCAATGTGATTCATTCACGCGTAACATGAATTGTATTAAGGAAGGTTTTGATAAAAATATGTGATATATAAAAAAAATAAGATAAGATAATGATAATATATATATATATATATATGTCACTTACATTTTAAATATGATAAGGAAATGGATGTAGCGTTCATGTGTATGTACGACCTACCATCTCAATAAATGGTGCATTTCATTTTCCATATCCAAATTTTATTGATTACTATAAATTCATAAATACTGAATATATAATATATTTAAATCATGTTTTATATTTTGGAGATGATGAAATTGTGATCTATATAATAGGACGAAAAGCTAACAAGTCAAAATATACTAAAAAATCAAAGCAATTATTACCCCAAACGATAAAAATAAAGAAAGATTATTAATGGATGGGTAATAAGATATTATAAAAGAATAATATATCTTATCATAATTAATAATAATGTTCTATTATAATTTTATAACATGTTTAAAATCATTATAAATGAGGTTAACTGACGTTAGACTAAAGGAAACGTAAGGTAATGGAATTTCTAGCCTCATTTTTACTACTACGAGACTTATTCCTTATTCACCACTGATTTCTTTTATATGGTTTATATACTGCCAATTTGAAACTTAATATCAAGAATACTTATTTTTAAATGGTATTTTTAGTTTCAATTTGAATAATTTTAAATTAGTGGATTTGAAGTTAAAGTTACGAAGTGGTAAATAATTTCATACCTCAATAACTTTTCATTGGGTTATATTACTTCCTCATTATCATTAATATTATATGATTAATTTTATATTTACTTTGAATATACATTGATGTATTTTAAATTCTTTTATGTGGATTTATATTTTGTACACATAATCATTTCATGGATTAATTCTCACTTAAATGTTATTTTAATTTTTAGTTTTTATTTCACAATATCATTCTAATTGAGATGGTTTATTCTTGGATTCCCATTAAAGGAAATTAAATAATAATTATTTAATAAATCATTTCATTTTAATTTTCAGTTTTTATTAATCATATTTTTCAAGTAATAGTACCATTCCCCTCTCTGTTGTAACTAAAATGTTTTATAAAATGTTTTTAAGGAAACCTGACTCCATTTCTCTCCTTAGTCGGTGATCTGTTTTATCTCAAAACCATATTTATAAAAATAATTTCACTTTTTTTAAATTTTTTTAAAATGATTTATATAAAAATAATTACCCATTTTTCTTATATGTTATCTTCTTATCATGTTCCCAACAAGTCCATCTTCCAACCATTTTACCATGAAAAAGGAATATTCTTTTAACAATATACAGAAAAACCTGCCATCATTTCATTGAATCTTACTTTTCAATTGTACATTCTTTTGAATAATTTTTAAAAGAAATAATTTTTCAATGAAAATTATTTTCCAAAATGGTTTTAAAATGAAAATTATATTATCCTCAATTTTTTTTGAAAATATTTTTTTATTGTATTTATATTCATCAACAACAACAACCCTTTATTTTTAATTTAATTGGGATATTTAGTATTGGTGAGATCCTTATTCATTCTTAGGATGGTTTATTATTTATTTTTCTAAGGATATAAATAATATTAATTTCCTTGATTCATTTTTATAGTCCCATTAAAATATTCACTTTCTAGTGAACATTGAACATTAAATTTCCCACCAATATCCATATATTTTATCATGGATATGATTATTTTCTAAATTGTATACCATTTTTACATGTGGTGTTTACATTGAGTATTATTTGATATTTGGGGAAATATTTATAAATATCTATTTCTTACTCAATGTGTATGTTTGATAAGTATAGTTGTTCATAAATTAAATCAATTATTTGATATATGATGATTTATTTAGACATGTGCGACATGGGTGGGGTTTAGTTATAAATAGCCCCTCGATGCATTAGTTGTCTCCTGGGAAGAGTCAGTTGGCTAGCGTTAGTGGGGTCTTCACATTGTATGTTTTAAACTATCCTGAGAAATTTTTTGATGGTAAAGGTATCATGTACCTTGAAATCAAGGCATCCAATAACTAATTATTTTTTTCATTCAGATTCAATTATTATTATCCATGATATTTTCAAAATGGGTATCTCCCTAGATGAATTTTCTTATCAATTTATCGATTAAATGGAATGATTTTTTAGTTATTTAAATTTCCATTTTGATTATTCTCCATGATTCATCATTACTTCCACTTAACATAACTCTTGCTGAGAATTTGAGCTCACGAAAATTTGTTTTCTTTTCCCAAGGATCCCAAGAAGATTACTAATAAAGGTATGCATGGATATTTTAAATGGAAATAAATTTATCATTGATAAACTAGGTTATAATTTCTGTATTCATTTTTAATACAAGACTCATGCATGTATTTAGTTTACTAAGGCAACTAAATTGATCATTACTTCCGGATGTGTTTCCCTGTATCTTATGACAATGTAATGTTACCACAACACTTCATCTGAGATTATTGGGATCGGGGCACTACAATAATGTTAATATAAATATTAATTAGAAATAGGGATAAAATAAACCCCTTTGGAATTTTTATGGCTTAAAAAAGGGTATATATTATGGGGTTTAGGTAATCTATCTATGAAATTATTTTAATGGAGAGATAATAAAATTGATAAATATAAAATAATAATATAAAATTAAAGTTTAAAATATATTAAAATTAAATGCAAATAGGAAATTAATATATATAATTAGGAACCCTTACTACTCTTGAGATTCTTAAATTGGAACCCAATTGTAGATCTAACCAAACTCTACAAGAATGAGGAATGTGACAGGAAAGAGATCCTTAATACTCTAATATAGTTTTTAGTTCTAATAATTGTGAAATATAACTTACATGGATGAAATGAGTCATTATTGCATAAATTTTATTTTAAATATTCTATATTTACCACATTTTATCGCATTCCACCATTTTTAACATATTTTAGTATTATAACAAAGAAATATTA
Source organism: Viscum album (assembly GCA_963277665.1). NCBI lineage: Eukaryota > Viridiplantae > Streptophyta > Magnoliopsida > Santalales > Viscaceae > Viscum > Viscum album. The sequence continues at coordinate 278,126,910 of OY728147.1, forward strand.
AATTTTACATCTATAATTGTACAGAAATCCTAATTCAAAATATTTAATCCATTTTACGAAATTAATTATCTAATTACCTACATTATAAATATTATGTTAGTTTGATAAAATAATAATAAAAATTGTATCAATATAAAATAATTTTAATTTCATAATGAATTTACATTATTATACAACTTAAACTCTAGATACTTGACCTATAATTACACAAGAATAATGTCGAAGAATAAGATTTGAAATGATTGTAAATTCATGGGGTGGTTCGGATAACATTGATTGGGTGGTGATATCTACTAACTTGAACTTCTCCCACAGATAGTTCTGATCAAAATTCAATTGTTGGAGTTATTCTTGGGATTTTTCATGGAAGAATTGAATTTACATTACCTCATTCTGTATATCTAAAAATGTTACGTAATAATGAATGTTCCAAATTTTTTAATCCATTATTCCCCATTTATGTAATACTTAACTTTAATCATTACCTTTAATATAAACTAATCCAGATAGTTTGTTCTTAATTTCTATACAACAAACGGTCATAATTTCCTACAATCATGTTAACCAATGATAATATTTTCCAAAATTCATATTGAACAATGATCTTATTAACCAATGGTCTAAAATCCCAATTTTAACATTCATCATTATATATATATATATATGAACATATAAATCCCTTCATATAATTATCTAATTTCTTAAACCATGTCAATTTTAATGTTTGTTATGTTCTTATTAATTGAACTTTAATTCATATATATGTTATTATATTTCAAGTATGATATACTAGAGAACAATATTATAGTGTTTATATACATTGTTATCTATTTTACAGTACTTGTTTTATCTTATGTTATAAATTTAATCACTTATTTTTTTTCTTTTGTCAATATGTGTTTTTCTGTGATGATGAAAAAATAAAGAGTGCATTATAAAAATATCTTATATTGAAAGGTTTATTTACTATTATAGGATATAAGGTATTTCATTATTCTACCTAAAATAATTTAATCCTTTAAATTACTTATTAATATACAAAAAATGTGGGTAATAATTTCTAATTGAATCATTTGGATCCCACGTTGCCTCTTTTAGAAGATTATTACTCTAATGAAACTTTATAAGATGAGTCATTTTATTTATTTTTCACTAGTTTTATTATATCACAAATCTAAATCAAACCTTCTTCATATGATAAGTCTTTCTCCAACTGAGCATGATAAACAGTTATAACATGTGTAGGTTTTGGAATATAATTCATTATAAGTCATATATGAAAAACATCTGGAACTTGGGAAAGGTTTGTTGGCATGGATGAAAGATATTCCAATAATCTTATGTATTTAAATAATTTATATGGATCAATATATATTGGAAACAACTTGAATTTATTTTGAAATCTCATAACCCATTTTCATGAAGATATATTTAAGAACACAAAGTCTCTGACTTGTAATTTGAGATCCTTTATTCGATTTTTAGTATAACTTCTCTATAAACTTTGGGATACCTTTATAATATTCTAGATGGATTTTACCTTATAATTTGTCTCTTCCAAAATTGGCCCAAAAAATTTCCTTTTTCCAGCATCATCCCGTCATGTTAGAGTTCAATTTCTTCTTCCATACAAGGCTTCATATGGTAACATTTTAATATTTGAGTAGTAACTGTTATTATAGGAAAAATCCACAAGCGGTAAACAATGATCCCAAATTTCATAGATGTCAAGATAATATGACCTCATCATTTCCTCAAACGTATGGATAATCCATTTAGACAATCCATATATTTGACGGTGATAAATGATGCTAATATTAAACACTACATTTGAATCCTTCCAGATACACCGCCAAAATTTTGAATGGAAAATATTAGAGACTATCAATAAGGGTGTTATATAAAGTCGCACAACTTAATAAATATATAAAACCTTATAATACATTTAGTTAAAAATCCTCTTGAATTTCAGGGAAATGTGACAAATTTGTGTGAAAATAAAATAATAATAATAATTATTTTAATCGCATTAGATTTATTGGGAAGACATGTGATGAAATCCATATTAATTTTATCTCACTTCCATTTTGGTATATGTAGAGGATGTATTACTATTTTTAGAATTTTTATTTTATTCTTCACCTACTAGCATACTAAGAATCTTATAGTATAGTCTATAATTTCTCTGTTCATATTCTCCCACTATAAGTGCTCTCAAATATACGTATAAAACTTGGTACTTCTAGGATTTACAAAGAATCGTTGGATATAAGCCCAATCTATTAGATCCTTCTTCTATTATAGTAAATATAGAAACCCCAACATCTTATAAAATCATAGAACTCTAACATCACCAAAGTTGAACTCTAGTAATTTTCTATTCATTACATATTATATTTTATTTTTAGGTATTTATCATCATGTTGAGATTTATTAATTCCCTCTAATAAATATGGTTGTGTAATTATATATAATATGACTGATTCCTCCCATTCCATTATAATACTAAATCCCATCCTTGTTGGGTCTTTGAAAATTATATCACTAATCACACTCAAGATGGATAAGATACTGTTTAATTTTATAGTAAAACCATATAAATCCTTTTTCACCTTCTCCATATGATAATGGATATCATGGTCATAATCCTTGAGTAGTTATAACCATACTCTTTTCCTCATATTTATATATTTTTGAGTAATTATGTATTTCAAAAGCCTATGGTATGTGTATATATCACATCTCTCCCCATAGAGGTAATGTATCTATATCATCCAAGTAAATATAACTAACACCTATTCTAAACCAGGTATTGGATAATTAATATCATTGGGTTCAATTTTCTTGATGTGCGGGCCACGCCTTTATCATTTTTCATTAGAAAAATATCAAATTCCTTTCCTTGATGCATCACTATAAATAAAAAATCATTCTTTCCTAGATGGAAGATTACAAATAATAATATTCAAAAAATCACTTCTTTAATTTTTCAATGAAATATTTACATTAATTTTTTCATGTAAACATAACCCCCTTTTTAGTTATCTTATTGAAAGGTTTATCTAATCCAGAAAAGTTTTCAAAAAAACAATGATAGCATCCATATAACCCAAGAAAACTTAATATTTCTATTATGTTACTGTGTATTGTACATTCCTTTATAACATTTTTTTGAAGGGACAATAGATATACTATCCTAGGAAAAAATATATGCTAGTAAAGAAGCCGTTTGAATCCAAAATTCAAATTTATAGAATTTTCCATATAATTATTTTCTCCCAAAACCTCAAGATTTTTTTTTTTAAATGAGTATCATGTTAATCCTAAATCTTATATTATATATGGATATCATCATTAAATACCACCATAAACATATTCAGGTAGTCTTTTAATACTTTATACCACCATAAACATATTCAGGAAGTCTTTTAATACTTTTTTATCAAATTTATTAATATATAGGGAACATTTGTTAATACGAATGACAAACTATGAAATCATAATGACAATTCCTCATACATCAAGTTTTCTATGGAATATCCTCATTACTAACATTTATACAATGGTATCTAGAACAACGATCAATATAATAAAATAATTAACCCCCATAATGTAGAAAAATAGGTCATCAATATGAGGCCATTTATACTTGTTATTTAATGTAATTCCATTGATTTAACTATAATTCATGCATAAACTCATTATCACATTATTCTTATTCATAAAAAATATAGGTTCCTTGTATGTTGAATCACACAAATGAGTAAAAACTTTATCATTTAAGTCTTATATTTTTTATTCAAATAAAATAAATACACTTTATATATCATATATAGTGCTTTGATATAGACTTTGCATTAGGGATTAGATGAATAGGGAATTTAACTTCTCAATCACGGGGAAATCTGAGCAATTCATCTAGAAATAAATCAATATATTCTCAAAAAACTGGTACCTATTATATTATTAGAATAACCTTACCCACCATAGATTCAATTCCATCCATGTCCTCCCAAAAAATTTCATTAAGTTGAGCTACTATGGTAGGTTCAAGACAATATTCTGTTAATTAAATCTATCCTTGAGAAAAAAGTTATTCCTTATACACCCCTCTTATTATAACCTTTTTCACCATATATTAATTTATTTTTTTGTAATTCATGTTCCAATCCATCCCTAAATTATATAAAAATCCACCATAGTTATGATTATTATTTTTAATACTAAACAACACCCATGAATAATAATTTGAATTCCCCAGTATACATTTTATATAATGAATGCCCCACTTTGTGTTTTTACTAATAAATAATTCATTAGTATAATAGGGGAAACAAAATATTATTTGGAAAAATATTGGATATAAAGTAATGCATATATATATAATCAAATATTGTATTAGTTAAATTTTTATTTATAATCAATGTACGCACTATCACATTGTTTGTAGAAATGGATTTAGCAATTTTTTTATGGAAAATGCATGATCTTGATCCATTTACCTCTTCTATAGAAGATTACCTTGGAGCTTATGGAAATGATTTGAGTAATTACCTATCCCCCTTAATATTGAAGCACTGTAGATTGGTTTTTCCCTCTTTCATTTTCCCTCATAATCCTGATGACCTTTCTCTACACATTGCTATCACACACACAATCCCCATAAATGGGTTTTTTGGTGTTTTTCTACATTATTACATTCCTTAAAATCTATTCCTCCTTTATTTTCATAGAAAATTACTCTTTCTACTTGTATATCTACTATCCTCTTCTTCTCATGATTTCATTTATAAAATAATGATTTTGAGAACTCATTTTAGGTCTTGATAGCATTTGTTACTATCTCCTCTTATATTGGGAAAATTTGAGATACCAATGATTATCAAAGACTAGGAATTAACCCATTAAATAAGTAATAAATTTTTATTTTGAGGTTAAAAATATAATACACCACAGACCATGATAACATTTTAATATTGGCATAATAATCCCTGACCATCTATTCAACTTTTTTCTCTTAGGATCTAGAATTTTCATTCCATATATCCACATGTTTCTCTTAGAGATATTTTTTAAATATGACCTTAAATACATTCCATTCCATGTCATCAATATCTGTTACTCCTATAGTATTTTGAAATAAGGACCACCATTTTCAATAATTACCTGTTATATGATAAAAATATTTTATGACATCCTCCCACTCAAATACTCTTAATTACAAAAAAAAATTATATAGAGACTTAAACCATTATTCTACTTCCATAAGATTTGTGGTTCCACTAAATTGTGGATGTTTTTTCCTTGTAAAACAATCTAATGTGGTTGATACATATGAAGGAAAATAGTATATGAAATACAAGAATGGTTATTTTTATAATCTACTTTAGTTATCCTATAATTGTCATAATTTCTTCAGAACCATTATTAAATAAATTTTATAGATTCTTCAGATAGTCATTATTGTTTCAATGGTTTTTGAATGAGTTTCTAATTCTATGATTGGGTTTTATTATAAAAAAATAATGCAATTGATTAGTAAACTTCACTACTACAAAACCCACCTATAACAACAATGGCATTTATCAGTGCTGAAAAAATTCACTGATAAAGATTATCTTTATCACCACTAAAATAAGTGTTGATTAAAGAACCCAATTATCTATGAAAAAAATCCATGATAAAATGAATCCCTTATTAGCACTTTTTTTAGCATTGATAAAAGTTATCATTTATCTATGCTTTATTTTAGTTCTAATAAACGAAACCCGTATCGGGCCTTTACATATATATAGATTATAAATATCAATAAGTAAAATATATTAATTATAGACATATAAAATGAAAAAGTATAATACACACACATATATATAATTTTAATTTTAATTGAAACAATATTAATGTCTTATTCATTTTTAATGTTGTTTTATTTTTCAATTTAACCTATATTAAACGTCATATGTTGCATTTATTTAACACACACACACACACATATGTATGTATATATATATGTATATTAATGAATTTTTATACAGAAACACAGACACAAATATATCTATGTAGAATATTGAATCAAATACACCTAATATTTATGTATTTGTTTTTTCAAATTTTAGTATATTTTATAATTTCTTTATAATCCGATACATTTAAAATATATTACATTTTTAATTGGTCAATTTTTTTAATACTATAGTTAGAGTATTCATTTTTATTGTTTTTTATTTTTTATTTTATTTATAAATTTGATCAATTATCATTAGTTATTTGTATATTTATTTTTATTATGTTATATTATTTTCAATATGTATTCATCCACTTAAATATATATATATCTATATTTTTTTAATAACATATATTTATTTAATAAAACTTATCCACTTTTTCAACATTTTTAATGTGTGCTCATTTTGAATTATTCAACTTCACTCATTTTTAAAGTGCATGTATTTACGATTATATTTTCATTAATAATGTAAAAAATATATTAGTAAATAAATATTTAGATATATATAATAAATTTATATTTACTATTTTTTGAATGTAAACCACAACACCCCCCATTACGTGTCTTAAGAATCTAATTTAGTATCCCAGCCCGTGTAAACTGGTTAAAGAGTCATAGGCTCACCCTTCACTATGCTGTTGATACTCTGTAAAACCACCCACCCCACTCCTCCAAACATAGAAGAGGGGATTAAGTCATTGGTGGTGAAATTATCATACCAAAAAATGACCAGCGGGAATCAAACCCCCAACACCAAGGAACGAAGCAAATGACCCAACCACTGGGCCACCCTCATTGGGGAAATTCAAATTTACTATATTAATAATTGTATTAAATAAATAAATATAAGTATTTATATAAGTATTTATATAATTATAAAAAAATAAATAAATACATTTAAATAAATTGAAAATTATAAAAAATCTATTTAAGTAATTATAATAGGTTTTGTAATTATATTTCAATAATTATAATTACAAAAAAATTAATAGCGATTTTGTAGTGCTGTTAAAAGATATATTTATCAGCACTAAAACTGTAGTGTTGATAAATTTTTTTTTAACCAACATTTTTTTGAACTGATAAAGCTCAAGATTTTTCTGCGATAAAAAGGCACTCATAAAAGACCTATTTATGAGAGCTTATAAATTTAGTGGTGATAAAGGGATCTTTTTCATCCCATTTTTTGAGAGAACTATTAATAGTATCCCCTATCTATTTAAAAAAAACCCCATCCTTGACTCATTCACTGACGATTCTCAAGATCTCGTAGAAATTCTCTACTATCGACGTGACTCTTCTACGTTTCCTTGGGAAAATAATGGATAAAAATCAATGTATGTTATTTTCTACACTTTCTCTATTATTTTTTGATGTTTTGGTTTCCATTATTTTCATTTTTTGCACTATTCTTAAACATGAATAACTCTATATATGTTCTCTTCACTATTGAAATACGACGACTATGGTTCTATTTCATCATTTTCTCCTTTTATATGTATTTGACTATCCAACCCATTTGTCCGAAGAGACACACATAGAAGGTTTACTCACCTCTCTACTTTAACAAGGAGACTTATCATTCCCCCTCAGTTTTCCCTTCATTTGAATAATATAGGGTTACAAAATCTAGGTAGTTTCTCAAAATAAATTTATCCTATTTAATAGATTATAGATTCTAAATGATTTATTGTTAGTGTTTTTAAGGATTAGGGGATACCAAGTTGCGGCATTTATTCATGGGTGATGAACATATGGGGACCATAGTAAGTGTAAAAATCATTAAAACATGCTTTGTGGATGTTTTGTTATTGTAAATTGTTAAACCATGAAATTTTTTATTTAAATTTATGATTTTGATAAATAATTTTTTATTGAATTCAACAAAATATTGAATTAATTATTAATGCTACAAAAATTATTTTAGTGATGCATGGTGGAAGTTTTGTTTTTTTAATTAATTCATGATTATTATTAAATGTTAACCATGGGTTACAAAGGGGGATGAGAAATTTCAATGGTGAGAAAAATATGCTCAGTTTCTTTTTAAATTTCCTAGATCATATAGATTTGAGAAATCATTGGGTAAATGGACATAAGAATACACAACATATAAAGATTTTATTTCCTAAAAGTACATGAGTTATCTTTGATTAGATAGTTGATCAAGAAAACTATGTATTGTTATTTATTAATACATTTAATAATCAAAATAGATATATAATTAATTTATAGAATAAAAAATAATTTTAAAATCCATTTAAGGTGGTGAGTAACCGTAGAGAGAACAAAAAATGGTTAAAATATACTTTTTATGGTTTGTATATTTATGTTCTATAAGTCATGATAATTTTTTATCCATGTAAAAAAGGAAAAAAATAGAGATATGACCCCCTATTTTAATTAACCCTTTGTTGCATTCCATATCCAAACCTCTCTTCTTTTTTGATAACTATTTATCAATAGGTTAAGGTGCTAACACTCCTTTGGTGATCGAGGGTCCCTAAGAATATTTCTGTGATTGAAGGATAGTATAATATTTTCAAAGGCTAGAATACTTTGTTTTCTACTTCAGTATTACAAATTAAACATATTCCATTGAAGCTTAAAGTTTGATTCCACTGATACTATATTACAAGTATTACATAGGTTTTTTCTTTTTTTCCATTCACATTTATCCTTGAGAGAAATCACCCATTTTTAGGTTTTTTATCTCTTTAATGATCAGAGGATGATACCCTAAAACCCCTAAGTGTTATCCGAGAATATTTCTTCAAGGAAAAAAAATATTAATCCATTAGTTTTTAGAAGAAATAATCCATGTATTCTTGATTGTCTTCCATCTGTTGATGATGTATTGGAATCCCTCTTTCAAACATGCATTCTTCCCATCATCAAGATATGGACAATAATTAAGGGCATAAGGTTGGTTTAAATAAAGGTATTGAAGGTTAGTTTTACTGTAGTATTAAATTATTACATCTCAGTTCATGATTTGAGGTAAGATTCATATAATTGTGGAATTTTATGAATGGAGTATATTGTATTGTTTTTATTCAAGAGAAATTAAATGTTTGACTACTTATATAGAAAATAGCCTCTGAACATGATGCTGTAGACAATCCCGAGCAAGAATAGACTTTTATGATGAAAGTGCAGAATTATTAGAGGATCAAAAACATGTTGATAAAATAATTGAAAAAACAATGACACAACATTATAGTTTTGAATAAAATTATCAAGGCAAGAAGCTGGGGTATAAAATTTGATATTGTTTGGAATCAACATGAACAAACTATTGATCCCAACAAGTCAATGTTCATTAGTTATCTTGGGTTCAAAATGAGGATAAATGTGATTATTGATATTAACTCATGGCACTACGTCCAACCAGTAAAGATGGAAATAATTGGGAATGATATAAAATTAATGTTACAATATACCTTCTCTATTTTACTAAAAAATTTGATAATAACAAATTTTTTAAGTTTTAATTATTACTTCTAGAAATAATTTATTTTAAAATATTTATGTAATAAATTTGTCTTAATGGATGCTAGAGAATTACATAGATACTTCTAGACTCTTCTGTTGAAGTTACATCTTATGGATACTGAGGGGAAAATAAATCCCCACCCACCAGTTTGTTATGAACACATTATAAAGTAGGAAAAAAGGATTTCATTCAGTAATCATCGTAATGATAAATCATTTCAGGTGCATTGTGATCGATAATATAATATATAACATTATTTATTTTAAAAAACATGATCTAAATTTGTTAATTTGTGGAACAAAAACAGAGTGATAAAAATTATGAACATGAATCAAAACCAGCATATCCCTATCACAAAGGAAGGATAGAGTACACTTCATTAGAGAAGAAATTGGAATTTATTTTAAATATATAATAAAAGATTAATTATGTGATATGAAATAATATATGTTATTTTTTTATAAGAATATTGATGAATCAAAATATAAAGCCACATCAATCCCACATCATGTGCTATGGAAGGAGGCCCATGGAAATAAGGATGGATTATTAGTTGATGAAATCAAAGGAATCATGGGAAGAATGTGTAAGTACAAGATAATAGTAATTCATTTCAATTTATAACCATTTTTTAAAAAATAAATATGTTTATATTTTTTATATGGTTTAGACACAAGAATCAGAATTAACCGTACGATATGAAAAATTACTTTATTTAGGTTTGAAGTAGCCTGAAGAATATGGTCATGTTTGTGGATTATGTTTTTGAGCCACTCCTCAAATATATTTTGAGAAGATAAAACCACATAAAGATACATATAATAATAGGTTATTTATTTTCTGGTAATATTTTATGATAATGTGAAGACTTTATGAATTTAAAATTCATTTATTCTAATAATGTTTCTTTTTTATGAATCGATTAACCTTATATAAAATGTAAAATTTATGGAATTAGTGAAATAATTTGATAAAATGTATTTCATATTTGTAAACAGGACATTCAAATTATCAAAGTGGTACATTTTAGTAATTTTTTGTTAAAATATTAAAATACTATAAGAATGGTGAAATACAGAAAAATATGATAAATACCGTATATATGAAATCAAATTTATGTAAGAATAATTTATTTCCTCCATGGAAGTTTTATTTCACTATTTATTCACTAGAAAATGTAATTGATCATTAAGGGTAGTAGTGGATCATAAAGGTTATATTGGGGAACAAAAGAAAAGTGGAAGAAATAAAATAATTAACAAATCATTCTATGAAATATCACTAACCACACATATAAATACAAACACCACTATCTCATTATTATAAGCAATTTATAATATCCATACTTATTTATCTCTCATGGTTACTCACCCATTATTGTACCTTTCTTCTTTAAGTGTTTAGTTAGATCTAAATATGGGTTCCAATAAAATAATATCATGAGAGGTTAAGATCCTACTCCTCTCTCTTCATTTCCAATTTGTATTTAATTGTTTGTAATATCTTTTAAATTTTCATTTTATATGATTACCTGATATGTCTACATGATATTTTATCCCCATTAAACTATAATCAGGGATATATTACCCAAACCCCTTACTTTATACCATTTTTAAGTCATTACTATGCAATGTAAGGGTTTATTTTCTCTCTCTTTACTATTCTTATTTTCATTACCATTATCGTGTCATTTTTAATACACAAGTTATTATTCCCTTATTTTTTGGATTTCATTTTATGTTACATCCTTAAGATATCTCACAAATTTGATCATTCCTTTTACTAATAATATTCAAAATTCATAATTTGTTACTATTCCGGAACATCCTCGTAGCCATATAAATCCTATACTTTATTTAAGTAAAAAAGTGTGTTAATTTCCAAGAAAATACATTCTATTTTTGATAAAAATGTATAGAAGTGATTTTGGAATAGATTTATCTAGGGTTAAAAACCCATAAAATATTTTAATGGTATATCCAATTCATTATCCGGGTGCACGGTGAATGAGTCTTTTTCACGTAACTAGTTTGACACGATCAGGGGATATACTGTAGATAATTGTCATACTATTAATGAAATAAAATCAATAATTTCCATAATGTTTTATAATGTATGTGATCAATTGGCCTCCTACCATTTCAAATATAATTTCTTTTCTTATTTAAAATCCTTAATCTGGATAAGTACCAATTACCGATTACTTAATACACATCACTTATTGTGTGTAATTTTTAAAAACATTTATTCCATAATTATTCCTTATATTTATGAATTGAATTCAATTAAAAATTCTTATTAATTCATTGAATATGTAAGTCTATTGATAAACCATATTATCTATTATTCAATACAAGAAGATCATCTATGACAAGTTCCGCTCTAATTTGTAAATACTTTATCATTATGTCAATTAAGACCAATAATAATTTGGTATGTGAAGGAATGAATTAAAAATTTATGTGATGGGTGGAGCATGAAAATATATATCCCAATAGTGCACTAGTAGGTCTCATTGGACAACTAAGATAGGGTAATGTGAGTGTCCTTACCCTTTATGGATAATCTCTTTTCATAAGGCCTCAACAAAATGATGATGATACCTAACATCATGCAATTATATCTTTTTAATGATTATGTGATCCTTGTGATTGTTTATTTATCTATCTTCAATGTATTATACTTATTTATTTATTAATATAGAAATAATTGAACTCATGATGTTACCTATTCTATATTTATCCTTTATTATCTTTCATTGTTTCATTTCACTTACTATGCTTTAATCATGCTGCTTTTAATTTGTTTTACAATTTACCTATGTAATGATCTGAAGTACTATAATTAAATAACTCTATGGATAATATTTTGGAATAATTATTTTTTTATTTTATATTTTATAATATAAAGTTGTAATATATTTATTTTGTATACAGTCACATGAAGAGTACTAAACATTGATCCTTGGAATGTAACATCTTGTACTATATTTTTCTCATAATAAATAACCCACCATCTCTAGGAAACTAGTGTTGGGGGAAGTATATATAGATTCATATCAATGTTTAGTAGAAAAATTAAGAACTAGATTTAATAAAAAATTGGTAAAGAACATATATTTCACCAATATAAAAATTAGAGAAATTATTATAGTATTGTTGTGATAGTATACTATATAATTCACGTTAGAATCACTACTATAAATCACGCTTTTAAGAGTGCCAGAATTGACCTTTATCAGTGCTATAAAAACACTAATATCCTTAGTGTGGTTAAAAGTCCATTGCTTTTATCAACGCTAAAAAATCACTGATAAAGGATATATTTATTAGCACAAAAAGCGCTGATAACTCATACTTTTATCATCACTTTTAAAATAATTGATAAAAAACACCATTTATCAGTGTGTTTATTTAACGCAAGAAAATAACACCTTTATCAGTGATTTTAGAAGCACTGATAATGGTTGTCTTTATCAGCAGTTTTATTTGTGTTGATAAAAGTATGATTTATCAGCGCTTTTCAATGCACTGATATAGATAGACTTTATCAGTGCCTATATAATCACCGATAAAGGATTCCATTATCATCTCTTATAAAAGTTCTGATAAAAGAAAGATTTATCAGTTTATTTATTAGCACTGATAAAGGTGAAAACTACTGTGTGATGCTGCAGCACACTACATCACCAAAAACAGGTGCAATGTGCTGTAGTAACACACTAAAACAATAAAAAAGTGCAACAGAAAATACCAAAATAATATAGAAATAATGAATTTAAATGAAATTAAATTTATAACAAAAACAAAAGAAAAATAGAACACTATTATAGAGTTAGTTAGTTGTTTTTCTAATTAAAATTAATACCAGTTTTGAGTAAAAAAGATGCACTTAGACTCATATATGGCACACCATGAGTCTAATTGAGGCTTAGCTGAATGCCACACATTCCAGAGGATTCATGGGTCATTTTCCTAAAGTACCAAAAAAATAAGAATTAATTTTCGCATTTTTGAGTATGTCAGTTGCTTTTTAATTAAAATTAATGTCATTTTTGAATAAAAAATGCACTTGGAGTCATACTGGTCACACCGTGAATCATATTGAGGTATGGATAACTTCTACACATCACAAATTATTTATATATCACTGTACTAGAGAACCAAAATAATCATAATGAATTTTCTTAATTTTGAATATGTTAGTTGTTTTTCTTTCTAAAATTAATGTCATTTTTAAATAAAAAATACACACTTTGAGTCATACCGGTCACACTGTGCATCAGATTGAGGCACGACTAAATACTACACATCCCAAATAACTCATGGATCATTTTCCAATAGTATCAAAATAATTGGAATGTTTTTACTTAATTCTGAGTATGATAGTTGTTTTTTTATTAACATTATTGTTACTTTTAAATTAAAAAAGATGCATTTGGAGTCATATAGATCACACCGTGCATCAGAAAGAGGTGAAAATGATCCTTAAACATCAAATATGACGAATAGATAATTCCCTTAAATTACTAAAACAAAAAGAATTTGTTTTATTATTTTTGAGTACGTGAGTTATTTTCTTACTAAAAATATTGTCAATTTTAAATAAAAAAGATTCACTTTGAGTCACAAAGTGCAACAGATTGAGGCGTGGATGAATTATACATTTCTCAAATGACTCATAGATCATTTTACTATTGTATAAAAATAATAATAATTTGTTTGCACAGTTTTGAGTATGTCAGTTCTTGTTTTTTTAAATTTAATGTCAATTTTGGATAAAAAGATGCACTTGGTGTCATACCAGTCACACTGTACATTGGATTGAGGTTCAGAAGATCCTAACATGTCAAAAATGATGCATGTATCATTTTACTAAATTACTAAAATAATCTGAATGCATTTTATTGGATTTGAGTATGTCTATTGTTTATTTAATAAAACTAATATAACTTTTGAATAAAAAAGTTTCACTTGGAGTCATAACAATCACACTATGCATCAAATTTAGGTTTTGATGATCCCTACACAACAAAAATGATGAACATATTATTGTCCTAAAGTGCCAAAATAATCCAAATGTCTTTTCTTAGTTTTCGGTACACCACGTGTGTTTTTTACTAAAATATCATTTTAAAGTGGAAAGAACCCCAGTGGATATTATAATAAGTGGAAAGTGTTGCATGAAATTTAAAAAAATTCTCAAACACAATCATGGTATGATCTTTATTTTACTTCATTTCCTAATGAATTTATTTTTTTGAAAGTCTGTGCTTTTTATCCTCCTCCACCTCTGTCTCTGCCTCAATATTCACCTCTTCCTTCTCCTCCACATCAGTCTGAAACTCTGACTAAGCCCCCAACTTTGCCTCTACTTCTTCCTCTACCTTCACCTCCAGCTTCGCCTTTACCTCTATGTTTTACCAATGATTTTATTTTTCTAAGGCCAACACTTCTAAATAAATTGATTTCATCTATCAATCCTCTCTTTGAGAAAAATATCAATAATAATATATAAGCATTATGATACTAATGCTTAACACCCCAAATATATTTCAAAGGAAATAAATAATAATAGATCAAAAAAATATCATGTAATCACATAATTTTTTTGTATTTATACCTTTTGAAAAAAAAGTACACAACCCACTAATCTCTAATCAAATTGATTTATTCATTTGAGAAACTATTTTGATAAAAATCTTGATAGTACTGAGAAAATAAAAACAAACAAATGATTATGAAGTATATTTAATGAAATTTAAATTACCTTTGGAAATTACCTATTGAGGGATGCTGGACTTTTCATTCTGTATAATTTCTCTCATAAATTTGTAAAGATAATATCCACAATAAATTGCATCATCTTGATTCAAACACTTCAAAAATAATGACAAAAATAAGTAAATTGTTTTGAAATGTTTTGATAGTTAAATATTTATGTATATACCATAATTTATTTCTATTTTTAGTAATCCACTAGCTTTAGATTTTCAAATATGGACCTTGTGCCATGATTTATTCTGTATTTATAGACCACCATATTATAACAAAGTTCTTGTTAAAAAACGGGCTGAATATACAATTTGATGTTTATATATAAAATGTGGATTGTAGAGTATTAAATATTCACAATAAACATCAAATTATATATTCAGTCTCTGTTTTAATGAGTATTTTGTTATGAAAGGGCGGTCAGTAAATATAGGCTAAGTCAAGGGACGAGGTCCATGTGTGAAAATCTAAAGCCCTTGGATTACTGTAAATAGAAACAAATTAAGGTATATATAAAAATATTTAACTATCAAAACATTTCAAAAAAATTTACTTATTTTTTTCAATGTTTTTGCAGTGTTTGAAACAAGATGGTGCACTTTGTTACAGATATTATCTTTTCCAATTTATGAGAGAAATCATACATAATGAAAAGACCAGCATCCCCCAATAGTTACTTTTTGAAGGTAATTAAAATTTCATTAAATATATTTCATAATCATTTGTTTGCTTTTATTTTGTTAGTACTATCATGGTGTTCGACAAAAGAGTTACTCAAATGAAGAAATCAATTTGTTTAGAGATGAGTATATAGTGTACTTTTTTTCAAAATGTATAGAGACAAAAAATTTAGGTGATAACAAGATATTTTTGTGATCTAGTATGATTTATGACCTTCGAAAGATATTTTGGCTGTGAAGAATTAGTATCAGAATGCTTATATATTATTCTTGATCACTTTCTAAAAGAGAACATTAATGGAGGATATAATTTTTTTAGAAGTGATGGCCTTCAAACAATAAAATTGTTGAGAAAACATAGAGGTGGAGGTGGGGGTGTAGGTGAAGGCAGAAGAATAAGTGGAGGTAAATATTGAGGCAGAGTAAGAGTTTGAGACTGATGTGGAGGAGGAGGAAGAGGAGAATATCGAGGCAGAGACTGAGGTGCAGGAGGATAAGAAGCACTGTATTTTAAAAAATAAATTCATTGGGAAATGAAGTAGAATAATAATCATACCTTGATTTTGTTTGAGAAAAATTGTTTAAAATTTCACACAACACTTTTCACTTAAAATAAGATCTTTTGGGTATCTTTTAACTTTAAAATGATATTTTCGTAAAAAACACACGTGGTGTACTCAAAACTGAGGAAACATATTTGGATTACTTTGGGACTTTAGGAAAATGATATATACATCATTTGTGACGTGTAGGGACCATTCACCCCTCAATTTGATGCACAATGTTATTGGTATGACTCCAAGTGAATCTTTTTTATTAAAAAGTTATATTAATTTTAGTTAAAAAAACTCACATACTTATATCTGAGAAAATGTATTCAGATAGTTTTAGTAATTTTGGAAAATGTTACATACATGATTTTTGACATGTAAGGATCATATTAACATAAATCCATTGTATAGTGTGACATGTATGACTCTAAGTGTGTCTTTTTATTCAAAAAATGACATTAATTTTAATCAAAAAAACAACTGACATACTCAAAGCTGTGAAAAAAAATTCTTATTATTTTAGTACTTTAGGAAAATGATCCATGAGTCATTTTGAATGTGTAGCATTCATCCACGCCTCAATCTATTGCATGGTGTGACTCAAAGTGAATCTTTTTTATTTAAAATTGACATTAATTTTATTAAAAAAACAACTCACATAATAAAAAACAATGAAACACATTCTTATTGTTTTAGTACATTAGGAGAATTATCCATACGTTATATGTGATGTGTAGGGATTAGTTTCACCTCTTTCAGATGCATGGTGTGACCAGTATGACTCCAACTGCATCTTTTTTATTTAAATATGTCAGTAATGTTAATTAAGAAACAACCCACATACTGAAAATTAATAAAAAACATTCCAATTATTTTGATACTTTAGTAAAATTATTTATGAGTCATTTGGGATGTGTAGCATTTAGTCGTGCCTCAATATGACGCATAGCGTCACTAATATGACTCAAAGTGCGTATTTTTTATTAAAAAATGACATTAATTTTAGAAAGAAAAACAACTAACGTACTCAAAACTGAGAAAGTGCATTCTGATTGTTTTGGTACTTTAGGACAATGATATATAAATACTTTGTGATGTGTAGAAATTATCCATACTGCAATATGATGCACAGTGTGATTAGTATGACTCCAAGTGCCTTTTTTTATTTAAAACTGACATTAATTTTTATCAGAAAAACAATTGACATACTCAAAATGAGAACACATTCGGATTGTTTTGGTACTTTAAGAAAATGACCCATGAATTATCTAGAATGTGTGGCATTCAGCTATGCCTCAATTCGACACATGGTGTGACTGCTATGAGTCTAAATGCACCTTTTTTATTCAAAACCGATATTAATTTAATTTGGAAAAAAACTAACATACTCTATAATATTGTTTTATTTTTATTATTTTTGTGTTAGAAATTTAATTTCATTTAAATTCATCATTTTTATCTTACTTTGGTAATTTCTGTTGTACTTTTTTTCTATTTCAGTGTGTTGTTGCAGCACAATGCACCTGTTTTTGGTGATGTAGTGTATAGAAGTATCACACAATAGTTTTCACCTTTATTAGTGCTAGTAAATGCACTGAAAAATCATTCTTTTATTAGAACTTTTATAAATGCTAATAAAGGACACCTTTATCGGTGATTTTATAGGCGCTGATAAAGTCTATCTATATTAATGCATTAAAAATTGCTGCTAAATAATACTTTTACCAGCATGAATAAAAGCACTGATAAAGAAAACCATTATCCGTGGTTCTATGAGCACTAATAAATGTTTGATTTTCTAGCGTTAAATAAACACACTAATAGATGTGGTCTTTTATCAATGCTTTTAAAAGCACTGATAGAAGTATTATTTATCAAAGATTTTTGTGATAATAAATATAGTAATTATTAGTGACTTTTAAAGTTGATAAAAGCGATGTAATTTTAACCAAACTAAGTTTATCTGTTATTTTATAGCACTGATAAAGGCCAATTCTAGCACTTTTAAAAGCGTGTTTTGTAGTAGTGATTCTAACTGGAATTATATTGTATACTATCACAACAATACTAGAATAATTTATAGAATTTTTATATATGTAATATCTATGTTCTCTACCAATGTTTTCATAAATCTAGTTCCTAATTTTTATATTAAACATTGACCTGATTTTAACTATAATTCCCCAAACACTAGTTTCCAAGATATGGTAGGTTATTTATTATGAGAAAAATAGAGTACAAGATATTACATTCTAAGGATCAATGTTTAGTAGTCCTCAAGTGACTATATTCAAAATAAATACGTTATGAATTTATATATTACAATTTAAAATAAAAAAATAACTATTCCACATTGTTATCCATAGTGTTGTTTAATTATAGTACATCAGTTCATTACATAGAGAAATTTGATAAAAAAATTAAAAGTAGCAAGATTAAAGTATTAAGTTAAAGTAAACAATGAAAGCTAACAAAAGATATATATGGAATAAGTAAAATCATGAGTTCAAATATTTCCATAATAATCAATAAATAAGTATAATAAATTGAAGATTGATAAATAAAGAATCACATCGATCACATAATCATTTGAAAGATATAATTGCATGATGTCAGGCTTGATCATTATTTTGTTGAGGCCTTATGAAAAGAGATTATCCATAAAGGGAAAAGACACTCACATTACCTTATCTTAGTTGTCCAATGGGAGCTACTAGTTCCCTTTAGGGATATATAACTCCATGCTCCACCCACCACATAAATTTTAAATTCATTCATTCACATAACATATTATTATGGGTCATACTTGACATAATGATCAGTGATGTACAAATTAGAGTGGAACTTATCATAGATTATTTTCCTATATTGAATAATAGATAATATGGTTTATCAATAGATTTACATTTTAAATGAATTAATAATAATTTTTAATTTAATTCAATTAGTACATATAGGGATTAATTAAGGAATGATTGTTTTCAAAAAGTACACACAATTAATGATTTATATTAAGTTATAAGAAATTGGTACTTATCAAGATTAAGGATTTAAAGAAGATTAAGAAATTATATTTGAAATTTTAGGAGGCCAATGAAACACTTATATTATACAACATTATGGAAAAATTTTATTATATTTTATTAAGAGTATGATAATTATCTACAGCATATCCCCTGAAAGTGTCAAAACATGTACATGATAAGGACCCATTCACCATGCACTAGGATAATGAATTGGATATACCTGAAAAAAATATTTTAAGGGGTTTTAACCCGAGTTACATCTATTCCAAAACCACTTCTACATATTTTTATAAAAACTAGAATGTATTTTCTTGGAAATCGACACACTTTTTTCTTAACTAAAGCATATGATTTATATGTCTATGATGATGTTTAGGCATCAAAACAAATAAGTAATTTGGAATAATGTTAGTAAAAGGAATTATCGATTGGGTGAGATATATTAATGATGTAACATAAAATGAAATAAAAAAAAAGGAAATAATAACTTGTGTATTAAAAATGACATCATAATGGTAATGTAAATCAGAATAGTAAAGAGAGAGAAAATAAACCCTTATTTGGCATAGTAATGACTTTCCAAAAGGGTATAAATTAAGAGGTTTGGGTAATATATCCTTGATTTTAGTTTAATGGGGATAAAATAACATATAGAAATATCATAAAATCATATAGAATGAAAATTAAAAAGATATTACAAACAAGTAATATCAAATTGGAAATAAAGAGAGAGAAGTAGAATCCAAACCTCTCATGAGATATTTTATTGAAATCCATATTTTGATCCAACTAAACACTTAAAGATTGATGATACAAAAAGGGGTGGGTAACCTTGAGAGATAAATAAGTATGGATCTTATAATTTGGTTATAATAATGAGACAATGGTGTGTGTATTTAAATGTGTGGTTAGTGAAATTTCATAGAATAATTTGTGAATTATTTTATTTTATCAACTTTTATTTTGTTCCCCATGATAAGCATTGTGATCCACTACTACCCTTAATGATAAACTACATTTTTTAGTGAAAAAATTGTGAAATAAAACTTCCATGGAGGAAATAAATTATTCTTACATAAAATTGATGTCATATATATAATATTTACCATATTTTGCTGTATTTCACCATTTTTATAGTATTTTACTATTTTAACAGAAAATTACTAAAATTTTCCCTTGGATAATTTGAATGTCCCATTTAAAAATATGAAATACATTTTATCAAAATCATTCCCCAATTACCTAAATTTTACATTTTATATAATGTTGATTGATTCATAAAAAAGAAACAGTATTAGAGTAAATGAATTTTAAATTCATAATGTGTTTACATTATCATACAACATTACTGGTAGATAAATAACTTATAATTAAACAATAATTGTCTCATAGAATAAGGTGTACTATGGTTATTCTTTCAGGGGTGGTTTATCCAACATTTATCCACCTGTGTATAAGATTGTAGTGTAGTCACACATTGTTAAATTTTTTATTGTTATTGTTTTAGATTATAGTATAAATTAAATTTCTTTTATGTTTTTATTTAATCAATATGTGTTTTATTATTATGATGAAATAATAAAATGTGCATTATGAATCAATCATGTGAATAAAGTCTAATTTTTTATTATAGAATATCAGGTATTACATTGCTTGTGTGTAAGATTATAAGTGGAATATTTAAATTTAATTACCATTTAAAATTAGTGAGGTATTTATCTTAATAACACCTCTAATTTTATTCTTTATGAAGTGATTAAAAATATTTTTATTTTAAATCCTATAATTATTGCACTAAGATCCTTTTAAAATTATTCAATTTATTATTTAAAATACTCTCCATAAATCACTATTAAATTTATGTTAACATCATTATATTTAAAGTCTTCAAGAATATATGATCAAAAAATTGTCTCATTTATTCTTTAGAATTATATCATTTTTCAAACAAATAAAACTTACATAATAAATTGGTAATCATAGATATTACTTTAGTTAGTGCAACATTATCTTCTATACCACATGAAATGTTATAGTAAACCTTATGTATGATAATTTACATCTTATGTATAATCTAGAAAATATTACGTATCATCAATTTAGCCTCGATAATTTTCCAATATCTACATCAAATAATCTTATGTATTATCATAAAAATGAAATGTATCTTTAAAAAGATATTACATATCATGGTTAAGGAATTTACTTTGCTCCATATTTATAAGAAATTCAGAATATTTCTTTGATATGTACTATGATAATTATTTACTAACAATTAGACCATATATAAAATCTTAATTTTGTTACGTATCAGAACATAACTCCTGGATTTCATTAGGCATTATCCTGAGAATGTTACGAATCAAAGTGAGCTCCAGTATTTTTAAAAAAAAATTGATAAAAAATTATGCTTACTTTTTTCAATTCTTCAAATCCAACTCTTAATTCCATAACTTAATTAACCTAGACTAGAACCTATTCAAACATTATTTATGAATATCCAATCAATCCAATTTGTCTCATATTTTTTTAATAACATTAATAATATATATCAAACATTCTAAAAACTATTCTACACAATTCTCATAGCATCTTATAGTATATAAGTAATATTTTTGATCATTTCAATAAATCTATACTGCTTCAATTACTTTCGACATCAAACATCATTAATTTTTATTAATTGAAAATTATTTAAAAATTAATAATAAATGAATCACCTACTTTAGTTTATTAAGTTCTTAAAATATTTATTTTTCATCATTATTGAAGTGAAACATTCACAACATACTAATTATAAAAACATGTGGACCAATACTTTCATAAACCCGTAGCCAACTTCACTAAATTCCTCTTAAAACTATCTTCTCAAATTCATAATTATATGACAGATAATAATTTCTTCTTCCCTCATTATGTGTAATTGATTTCCGTTAATTCCATCTCAAAAATCATTATATGTAAAATGTTTGAACCCTCACACATTCTCATCTCAACTGAGATTTCACTTCTTCATACTCTTCACACCAAGAATACACTTATTCAAACTATTCAATACATATTGAATGTGTTCACATATTTATAACAAATACAACTGCCATCAAAATATACCGGGCTCTTTAATGTTCACATTTAAATTTTTTGTTAATACCCTTAAATAAAAATTTCAATGTGTACTTAGAATATATCGAATATTTATCTTTCCTTTTTCGATAATAAATAAAAAGGTTCTAAAGTAATGGAAAGTAATACTCGGCTCAAGGCTTAATCATTCTAAAAGCGTCATCTTTAGCCTCGTAATGCCCCGATTGAGGTTCCAATCCTTGGTGCCCTGAGCCGGTCGGTCACATGTCCTCAAGTGTGCCTCCCCATATGCCAGAGGCTTCTGGCTAGTAGAAAGGGTATGATATCATTCATGGGGAGACTGAAACCTCTTTTAACACAATTATACACCCCTGGAAATTAATAGCCAAATATCCAAAGAACGATATGATAGAATCTATAAAATCTAGATTCACATGATTACCAAAACCAGAAACACAACATAAAAACTAAATAGTAGATATTCAATAATGAAGTATGTTCCAAGCGTCAAAATGAAACTCAAAATTAAATACACTAAAAACTTTGAACCAGGTCCCAAACCATGTATGGTTATTTTCCCCATTCTCCATCCCAAATTTTCCATTTTACATTGGGGCCTTTACCTTAAAAAATCATGAAACCCTAAAATCTAATTGAGTATTGATAATGAAGAATGAGTAGGTTTTGATTATATCTCAGTAGGCTACCACCCATTATGTATAAAATATTATCCAGTCAAATAGTGTATGCACTTGTATAAAGAAATGAAAACATTGCATAATTACAACATTATCACATCATTAACTTAAATTTATTTAACTGTAAAAACCCCCAGGTTCCTATAAACACTCATACCTCAATACCTGCTTCAGCCTATGCTGGAGCCTGAAATATTTGTGAGGGATATCATATCTAAGAGTTCCATTGTTACCATTATTCATCACAATCAAAGCATTAATTCCATTGTTACAATTCATTGTCTCAGTTAGAAAAAAATACCATTTTTACCATTAATTTTTATAATTAACACATGAATTCCATTGTTACCATTCATTTCTCTAATTAACAGATGAATTACATTTTTACCAATTATATTTTTTATTCAATCATGTATTCCATCATTTCTATTAATTATTTCAATATCATTTATGAATGCGTTTATTACCATTCACCAATTCAAATTCATTAAATTAATTAATTCAATGATTAATTAATCATATCAATCTCATTACTAGTTCAACACTTAGTTTAGCATATCAATCTCATTACTAATTCAAAAATTAGTCTACCATCTAAATCTCATTACTTATTCAATTTTTTTATCATCTCAATACACTTAATTAATTCCCTAAATATTTACGCACATCAATACCAATAATTAATTGTCCAATTGATTAATTCATATCTTGAAACCCAAAATACTATAACTAATTCAATAATTAATTATTCAATTCACAATCTCATTATCCCATAATTAATTAAAAAATTAGTTATCTTCAATCAACAATTTCAATATCTCATAATTATCTCAAAAATTAATTATCTCAAATAAACAATATCAATATCTCATAATTAACATAAGAATTTGGAAACCCAAATCAAAACCCTCAATATATTATAATTAACTCAACATTCAATTATCTCCAGTCCATCAGATCAATATCCCTAATTTCACAATCCCTTAATTAATTAATTCTCCAGATTAAATTATACTTAATTAAAAATAATCTAATAGAAATTATATAATTACGTACATGTAATTAAAATAAATAAATTAGGATTTTAACTATATACCACCTACCTCAATTCAATATTATGATTTTTCCCAACCAAAATCCTCAATTTGAACAAAATAACGATGTAGAACAAGATCTCGATCTGAATCCTAAATCCACTTTCAAACAAAAAAAGATATCTTAAATCTAGATCTTGATAAAAAAATACTATATCTAAATTCAAAAAATATAGATCTTGATCCAAAAAAACAGAGTATAACAAACCACTAAAATAATGGGATAAGTATGGGTAAGAGATCATAAATTGATCGGGATAAAACCACGTACCCAAAAGGTGACAAATCTACCAACCGAGCATAGAATCACTAAGAAAAGAGTTCATATGGCCTCCGAATCCCTACAAGGGTCATGGTAATCAATATAAATTGATTATGGTTCAAGATATGGTTTTTAGGGAAAGGATGGTGGTACAATAATTTTTTTAATAAAATTCAGGGGATTAAAATACTGTATGCCCGATTTGTTGCATGGGGAGCACAGTTTCCCCTAATTGTGCACTTAACCATGCACATATTCTTGGGGGTTCACGATTTCTTCTTTTAAGGTGAATAGTTTGATAAACCATGTTCTAGCCATGAAAAACTCATATGTCTAGGGTTTCATGGATTTCTGGGTTAGGGCGCACGCTTAGTGAAAACCATGTGCTAACCGTGTACTTCCCTCTTTCTCCCATTTTCTCAAATTTTCACCCAAACAAACCCCAAGGTAAAACCCAAATAAAATGTACTCAAACACTAGGTAACACATGGGAAAAAGTACATGTAATTGAGCCTGATAAATATCTACAAAAGTTTGGGGTTTTATAATCTCCCGACCTTATAATACCTCATCCTCAAAATATACTCCAAAACATTTCTAAGATTCCGAGTCAAAATAATTGGGCCATTGATCCCTCAAATTTGATTCTATCTCCCAATGTTCCTCCTAAAAAATGGCCATGTTTCCACAATACACGAACTATCATCATGGTCTTTCCCCTCAACACTTTATCATTATGATCCAACACACATATCAGATTTTCCTCAAAGGACACATTTATCTCATGCTCAACAACATTCAAATAGCTCACATGAGAAGGGTCGGGGTCATACCCCTGAATTTGTGAAACATGGATAAAATCATACATAATACTATATCTCTATGTAATATCCAATCAATATTCCACCATCCAGATTCTATCCACAACCTGAAATGTCCCACCTAACCTAGGCACCAACATTCCCTTTCTCTTTATCCTGCGGTGACCCAATCTAGGTGACACCCAAAGGAATACATGATCACCATATATAAAATCTATGGGTGTTAGATGTGTATTGTCCTATGACACCTATCTACTATGATCCATATCCATATTCTTCTAAATCAGTTGAACCTTATCTGATTTCTCCTACTCGAGGCTTGGTTCTAATAGCTCAGACTCACTTGCCTCTATCCAGTATAGTGGTGATCTGCATAGCCTACCATAGAAAGCCTAATATAATTCCCTAGGCATAGTTTCATAATAAATTTTTTTATAGCAATAATTCACTAGTTCCATATGCTTCTCCCAATACCCACCAATTTCAAGAACATATGCTTGCAGCATATCCTCAATCAACGGTACATTATGCTCAGACATCCCATTTTTCTATGGGTGGAAACTTGTACTAAAAAATTTATTTATACCAAGTTTCTTATACAATGCCCATTAAAAGTGTGAAATAATACATGAATATCTCTCTAAAACAATAGTCCATTGTACCCTGTGCAGACGGGATATCTCAGGAACATACAGGTCACCCAACTTATCCACTCAGAAGGTTCCTCATATTGGTAAGAAATGTGGTACATTCATCAGTTTGTCCACAAAAACACAAATAGTATCATTATACCAATGAATCCTTGGGATACCCACCAAATAATACAAGGTAACGTCATCCCATGTCCATTCTGTAATAGGAAACAATTGTAATAAAAATCTTGGCCATTTATTCTCAGCCTTCACCTACTGACAGGTGTTGCATCATGTTATGAAACCTGCTATCTCCTTTTTCATTCTCGACCACCAAAAATGTCATCGTTTGTTATGGAAAATTTTGGTCAGACCTGGATATACCAACCACTTCAGGGAATGAAACCCATGCATCATATCTCCCCACATACTTGTAGGCACAACAATCTGATTCCTGACATAGATGACCTCATCTTCATCTATGATCCAATCGGAAGGTGTCTCCCCACATTCAAGGCTTCCCCTCAAAGAAAACACATTCTATATATTGATACTTTCTATCATTAATCCATCAAAAAGTGTATACTACACTAAAACAGATACCATGGTGATTTTACCTTGACTCTATTGAACTACAACATGCATCTCATCTAATAAAGCCATCATTTTCCACTCATAACTAGACTCAAAAATAACCTCATTATGAGTTTTCCTACTGAAAGATTAAATAACACTATTTCCTTCCTTGGAGTATATTCTAGGTAAAAATCATAAAACTTCATATATTCAACTCACCTTCCCTACAAAAAATTCAAATCTCTCTTGGAAAAGATGTACTTCGTAGTCTTGTTATCTATATACACAGTAAACTTTTCACCCAACTGATAATGCCACCAAAAATTGAAATCATATACAAATAATGCTAAATCGAGTCCATGAATTGGGTAGTTACATTCATTTGGACTAAATTTACAAGACCCATATGTCAAAAATAAATCCTCCTGCATCAACATGCATCTAATCTGTATCCATGAAGCATTACAATATACAATATACTCCTCAATTGACTCTGGTAGAGTCAATATCGGTGCTAATGTCAAGTACTTATTCAACCACTAGAAATCCTTATCACATGATTTAGACCAATAAAACTTTATCCCCTTATTATTCAATCCCAAAAGTGGTGCTTCCAAATGGGAAAATTCCCAAATGAACCTCCAATAATATCCACATAATCTCATAAAGATATAGATATCAAAAAAATTCTTGGGATGCTCTTAATAAACCACTTCATACAATTTTTATGGGTCTAGTGAAACTCCATCCTCCAAGATGATGTGACCTAATAATTGTACCTAATCAATCCAAAAATGAAACATTGATAGCTTGGAATATTTAAAATTGTCCTTCATCGTACTCAATATGTTGTTAAGATGTTGGGAATGACCCACATGAGTCTCGGAGTACACCAATATTTAATTAAAAAACATGACAAAAAACTAATCTAGGAATAGATGAAATATTCTATTAATCATGTCTATAAACACTATTAGTTCATTCATCAACCCAAATGGAATCCCAGTGAACTCATATTGGTGAAAATTTCTTATGAAAGTAGTATAATGTGTATCAGAATATAGAATTCTCAACTGATGATACCCTAATCTCATGTCAATCTTGGAGAAAACACAATCTCCTCTAAATTGGTCAAAAAGATTATTGATATGCATAAGAGGATACTGGTTCTTAAAAGTCATCTGAACTTCCAGTAATCAACACAAAACATATAGTTCCATCCAGCTTCTTTGTAAACAAAACTAGAGAACCCCAAGGTGTCATACTCTGATGGATAAATCCCTAACCTAAAACTACATCATCTGTGTATTAATCTCTTTAAGATCTATTGGTGATATTCTTTATGGTGTAATAAAAACCAAATCAACTATCGGCATGAGATCTATTATAAAATTTGCATTTCTATCAGGTGGAAAACTTAAGAATTATTCAGGAACCTCATCATGAATCCTACACACTATTAGTGAAAAGGCATCCTTTTTCACCCTCATAATCTAGTAATAGAATAGATAACAGAGTTGTGAGCTCTTTTATTTTATAAGTAATTAGCCCCACTCATCGTAACTTGATATCCCACTCTCCATAGTGAATTTGATTGTCACCATTAAGAGATGTAAAAGTCACTATCCCCTGGTAACAATCAATGTGGGATTGATATGCTACTGACCAGTCCATACCCAAAATGAAGTTGAATCCTGAAATGTTAAAGATATATATATCATAAAGAAAATTATAATCCCTATCCTACGGAGAACATACCTTGAACAAGGAAATTTGTCTTCACTGTATTCCTGTAGGTGTGTCTATCATCAACACCCCACTCAAAAACTCAATAGCTAGGATCAAACCATTCAAAAGTTGTGATGAAATAAAGCAATGAGAGGAACCAGTATCAAATAAGGAACTCAATTTCATAGAAGTTATAAGAGTAGTAAATATCACTGTAAACAATATATCCTCTCCATCCACAAGTGTAGGATGAACTACTTGCAACTATCTTACTCTCTCTTACCTATGATGCATTCTGACTCCCCTAAGCTGCACCAGCCTGCTGATATGGGATATCTTTCCTAGAATCACCTCGTCTACTGCGTATACCACCTTGACTAGTATAAATCCATCTTCCAGACTAATTCTGTGTAGAATATCCTCTTCCTGCACCCTGGTTCTATCTAGGACCTCCATCACTACTTGTTTTTCATAGGTTCCGGTAGAACTTTTCCAGATGTCCCATCCTCCTGTAAGATCGACACTCTATTGGTGGTCAAGGATAGATTATACAATATTGGAATTTCCTACCATATGGTTAAAATAAAATCCAGGTAAGGTCATTTGGTACTGACCCTTCCCACTAGAAACATTTCCGTATACCCCTGGTTAACACCCTTGTAGCGATGTTTGTCTCTCTTAGAAGACATACCTCCTAATAATCTAGTAGCAACCACATTTTCTGCACTAGAATCCCCCTATAGGTTCTCGTCATCTATGATATCTTCATATACCACCTCAAAAAATATATTTAACATAAAGATTTTAACCTGAGACTTAATATCACAATTAAGACCATCCTGGAAGTGCATCTCCATTGCTATCTCATCCCCTGCCAACGCTGGAGAAAATAATTTCATTTTTTTAAAGCATATATCATATCCTATCATGGATATAATCCTATGAGTAAACTATAAGAACTCACCAGCTCTTTCCTGCCTAATTGTCTCCAGATAGAAGTTCTCTAAGAACTTCTCCAAGAAGTCCTTTCATAACATACCATCAACCTGTCCAGTTCAAGGATGAACATCCTATTAGTGCTTAATTGATCCTCATAGCTTATAAACATCCAACTTGACCCTCATATTAGTCAAAGCTTCTAAATGGTCAAGAATATTCTAGATGAACTCAATCTAGAAATCATCTCCCTCAGTTCTACCCTGTCTTGTAAAATTTTGAGGGTTTTGTAACTAAAACTCCCATGTGAGGTTAAGCATACTCCTCACAACCTGTTTTGAATCTCACCCTCATACTTACTCACATGGAACTATCAATGCTTCAGGTTCCTCTACCAGTAAATCATCTCTATCTATATCCTCATGTCTTCCTCTCAATAGGATTCATTTTGGAGAAAGATCACTAAAATACTAAAAAATAATATTAGGAAACATAACAACACTTTATCATGTTTACACAATAGGAACACACAATAAGGTAAAACAATTATTTTCCCAAAACCCTACCATATGGTCAAAATTGAGGCTCAATTATTACCCTTAACCATCATACATCTAGGTCAAGGATAAAATAGGGTGAAACCATTCTCATACTAGATATTATCATTATACAACCATTTATTCTCATCTTTTACCATTTTAAAATCTTTCCCCATTTCACATTAAACAAAATTTTGAATAAAAATTCAAAAGTAAGGAAAAAATTGTTCAAGTTCAACAACATACCCAAAAACTATATTCTGTGCGTGCCTAAAATGGCACATGTCACAATAATTCTGAGTGCCTAGAATGATGCATGAAAACTCAAATCTTGTGCCATACTGGGACATGAGTCAAATCTTAACAAATCCATGAAATAACAATCATACCACACTAAAAGTGTGTCACCCAAGGTGAAATAACATTCAACCATAACAAACAAATAAATAGAAATAATCCCGCCCTAGAAAATTACTTTCTCTCCCATACATGGGTTAGCTACTCCCATTAACGAGCTCATAATCATGGACTGAATCTTTATAGTCTTGTTTATACCTTTCCAAAATAGTAATAAAAATAAAAATAAAAGAAAACTAGTATTTGATACCACTTTGTAACATCCTATCCCTAGTTCCCCACATTAATGCACCCTTCTAGTCGGTCATGTGACCTAAAGAACGACTCCTCACACACTAGGGGGTACCTACTACCCCCAAGGGTCTAATATCGATCATATAGAGATTATACCCTATTCTATGATAGTAATAAACAAGTGTAAATAAATAAAACAATAACCAAATCATGATATAAAACAATCTGAACAATCAAGTATAAAAAGATGACCAAAACTAGAAATACAATATCAACACCAAACAATAGATATTCCATGATAAAGTACATGCCCATTGTCAAAATGAAACTCAAAATTAAAGAAACTACCAAATCCCAAGAGGGCCCTGAACCATGTCTAGTTCCCTTATCAATGATCCATCCCAAATCATCCATCAAACATAGATTACTTTCCCATAACTTGTCCTACAGCCTTGAAATATATTCAGGTACTGCTCAGCCAACCCAAGTTGGGTGTGATTAAAACATAGTATTCGACCACAAATGGTATCTAAAACAATATCCATTCAAACAGTTTATACACTTGTATAAGTAAATTAATAAAACTCATAATTAAAGAATTGTCACATTATCAATTTATCTATATTTAATCGCATAAACCCTTAATTTCCAATAGACACCCAATCCTTAATACTTGCTTCTGCCCATGTTAGAGCCCAAAATATCTCTAAGGTAAATCATATCTTTTAATTCCATTGTTTCCATTATTAATATGAATCAACACATAAATTCCATTATTACTATTCATTATCTCTATTAACGCATGAATTACATTATCACCATTCATTGTTATAATTAACATATGAATTCTATTATTACTATTCATTTTCATAATTAACACACGATTTACATTATTACCATTCATTATTCTTTTACAATCATGAATTCCATTATTACCATTCATTATATCAATATCCAATATGAATTCCATTGTTAACATTTACCAATTCAATTTCATTCTATTAATTAATTCAAAAATTAATCCTCTCAATCTCATTAATAACTCAACAATTAGTTTATTTTCTCAATATAACACCCAATTGAACAATTATTTTATCATATCAATCTCATTACAAACTCAATAATTAGTTTATCATCACAATCCCCCTAATTAATTCCCTAATTAAATAAGAATATGAATCCCATTAATTAAAATTCCATATAATTAATCTATATACACAAATCAAATATCTCATAATTATTTCAATAATAATTTTTTCAATTCATAATGTCATTATCCCTTAATTACTTAATAAATTAATTATCTTAAATGAAAAATATAAATATCTCAAAATTAACTCAAAAATTATTTATCTACAATATAGGATCTCAATATCTCATAATTAAATGAATAATTAATTTTCCCAAATGAAAAATATTAATATCTCATAGTTAACTCAAAAAATAATTATCTCAAATCCATCAATTCAATATTCCCAATTTCAAAATTCCTTAACCAATTAATTAAACAAACTAATTAATTCAATTTAGGAAACTCAATTTTTAATAAACTAATAGAAAGTATACAATTATATACATATAAATTAAATTACGATTTTGGGATTTTAATTATAGAAAACCTACCTCAATTCATTGATGAGCATTTTCCCAATGGAAATCCTCAATTTGGATAGAATAACTATATAGAAAATGGTCTAGATCTGGAAACTAAATCCATGATAAAAAAAGATGTTATACTAATTCTAAATATATATCTAAAAATACTATTTCTAGATTCAATAAATATAGATATGAATCCAAAAAAATATAGGATAAATATCCACAAAAATAATGGGAGATGAACATTAGAGAGATTGGAAATAAATTGGAATGAAACCATGCACCCAAAGAGGTGCAGATCAGCCAAATGGGATTCAATAATGAAGAAGAAAGGTCAAAAATCATTTTCATCCCTCCCATAGTATCTATAATCGAGATAAATTGATTATGGGTCTATCTATGGCGTTTGGGGGTATAAGAAAATGGTTAATGAATTTTTATAAAAAAATTTGGGGATTACAATCCCATACATATGGTTCACTACTCCGGGCACGCGATTTCCCCCAACCATCTGCCAAACCATGATCCTCTTCTAGGTAAGGGGGGAGGGTTCATGGATTCTTCTTTTAAGGAACATCATTTCAAAAACCATGTACCAACTAGTCAAATCTCATCTATCTAGGATTAAACTATTTATTTGGCCATGGTGCATAGTTAGGGAAACCTATGCACCAATAGTGTACTACCCTCTTTCTTCCATTTTTCTCAATTTTTCATCCAAAACACCCAAATATAAAATCTTAAAAAGTTCTCAACATAAGGGGAAATAGTATCTATAAATGACCCTGATACATCTCTATAAAAGTTTAAGGTTTTATAACACCATTTTGAAAGAAAAACAAAATTCATTTGAGAGAAGTAAGAAATTATATTTTTCTAAGAAATAAGGTATAGATAAATAAACTCTAAGTCTACATGATCTAAATCAGTGTATAAACCAATATAGATTATTTTTCACAAAAAATATTTTTATAAATTATTTAATCTTGTGATACAAACTCTAAAATTCTATTTTAAGATATTTTCAATCAGATTTTCCAATTTATCATATCCACTCAACTAAAAAAATATTAAAACGTTAATGTGTTTCAAGAAGGCATCATGATTATTAAACTTAAAACTAAACATTATCTTAGGACTTTATAAATTTCATATTCACATGAAATTATAATTTTTTGTAAACTTTCCATCAATATTTATCATTTTTGGTATTTTTAATATTTTCTATAAGAATATTTTACTGATAGAAGTTAATGTGTTTCAAGGAGGCATCATGATACTTGTCAAAACACTCCATTATGGATACTAATAATATTGCATAGTTATCCCAAAATTCACTATGTTATCCTCTTATACAGAACATCATTAATTCCCTATACCAAAAAATAGACAAACACACTCCCACAAATATGGTAATGTGGTGTTTTCTCTGTTTGTTCTTCTTGAGATTAACATGGTAGATAAATGTTTCTCAACCAAGAAAATCTATCCTTTTTTCTCTAATAGTGTGATAAATCTTCATGCTAGATCCTACTTGGATTTTCCTAATATGAGACTTTTTGGGAATAATGAAATTATAATTTTCATAATTCTATCCTCATGATTAATTGAAATTTTCATATCATATAGCATGGTACATTCATTCATTTGTGCATACTACATATTGTTTTGCATTTCTCATTCATATTAATAAATAAATAATCATTATTTTGTAACATCTTCATAATTCATATATATTCTACTTGTATTATCTATAGTTCATAGGTCACCATTCATTTTCAACCTCTCATGATGTTCAAATTACTCTATATTGATGTCATCCTCTAATCTAGTCATTGAATTTTTCTCTTAGATTGACTCTCTTATATGATAAGTCTTCCTTTATTCATCATTAATGTTTATTGATTATGTTCAAAAATACATTATGTATAATTTTCATCAATAATGGAATAATTAATTCATTAGTGAAGGAAATTTCATAACATTATTCTCGGGTGTGTCTTTCTTAACACTTTTCTTTTGTACATTCTTTATGGTAGACCAACTTTACATTTTATTTTATTATGACCGATCTATTATGTACCTATTTCTTCAGGATAATTTTAATTATTTTTGGTTAATGTGAAAATAAAATAACATTCATAGATAATAACTTTTTTAAAATTTAAATTTAAATTTTCATGTCTTCCAGATCTATCCATTAAGTACATATATTCTATTTTTTATACATTTCCTTTATTTATCCTTAGTCCTCTTGATTTAAGAATTCTATAATTTACATAAATTGGTATATTATTCAAAGAAACATTTTACTTAAGTAAAAAACACTCCAAACACAAATAGTGACCAATAAAACTTTACATTTTAATTTTGTAATCATCCATGATATATTTATTTCCGTTCCATTATTAAAGAAAATATCTTATCATTAGATCATTTTGCGGGGAATAAAAAATCATGATCATTATCTTTTCTTATCTTGATACCATGGTGGGTTTGTGAGAATTTTTATCTACACATATTTTCTTATAATTAAAAATATATCCTATACAATCCATTAAAACAACATTATTATATAAAACATTTTTTGGTATCATGGATAAAAAACCCCATCTCTCCCTACGGGCATGATCTTTAGTGTTTCCCTTGGATTTCCATAATATATTGTAGTGTTAATACTTTAATACCCTATATTCTAACTCTCTATTTACTATATTAAATTTTATTTTGGATATTTTTATGGTTCATTTACATTTTTTATGGTATTCATACTCTTTTTCAGTTTGATTTCACTGTGGCTCCATTGAAGGGAGATTTTTATTCTGTGTGGTTGTTGGAATCTGTTGTGGGACATTATTAAACGTTTATATTTTTCATATCCTACTTTTATCAACATTAATGTGTTTGGGTGTAACATATATAATAAAATTTCAAACATGGTGGGTTTGTGTCCAAGGTATACTTTTATTTGGCTTGGTATGAAGAAGGTTTTGCATTAAAAGAGGATTAATAATAGAAGATCTAGTTGGATGTGATGAATTGTAAGATTTTATCTCTATTTTCTTATGTTGGATTTTTAATCCATTATTTGGTTTCTATATCATCATTAAAGGGACCTGTATTGGTATTCAAAATCCATTCTCTTTGGTTATTTGTCTTCATGTTGGTTTCTTTTTTCTATTTTTGGATGGGGTAGTAATCTTATTATTATGGATATTTTTTATCCTTACCAATCATTAGGTGACTATGGGTTGGGGTGATAAGGAAAAAATATATCAAATATTGTTTTTATACTTTATTTTTTCATTGGTGATGGTCATAGTGTAGGTAGATCAACTGTGTTGCTTTTATTAATGGTGTATAATGAACTGTTGTAGTCTTTGTTGTTTATTTTGATGGTTATTTTGGTTGGGTAAGTTTGTTTTGTAGTCAATAAATCATTTTCATAATTATTTTAGGCTACTCATGGAAGTTTTGGTTTTTATCTACCCCATTTCTATGAAATAACTGGTCTTTGGTATAGTGGGTGCAAGTGGGATATAGGTTCGATAGTGACAGAGAACATGGATCTCATCATTAGGTGATATGATGATCTGTCCAGGTCTTGCGATGTATGGACCAAGGCCAGAAATGGTATTCCAAATCATACATCAATGACTTTTACTCTAAACTAGATTTGTAATTGTGTCTTTTCTTGACTTGGTGCCTCAAAATATCCCCTTGTTGACTCTTTTTCATGAGTTGGGTCACCCAAAAAAGCTTATATGTACGGTCCTAGTTAATCATCGAAAGTAAAAAATTTATTTTAAAACCCAAAAAAATATGTTGAGTTGAGGAAAATTGTGACCTTTGACTTTAATTTATAGTGGATGAATTTTAGAATTTTTTCAATCCCTACTTCCCAATGATATGTAGACCTTTGGTATGAAGACTCTAATCAGGAACCATATTGGTAGCAATTATTATTTTAGCTTCTTGAGAAGACTCATGTAATGTAACTTCTAGATTTATAAATTTTATATCTAGTTCAAGGCACATCATGTTAAGGATATTGTTTTCATCCTCATCCAATCATACTTTTTATTATCATTCTCTCACTATCATCTTCATTTTTTAAACACATCTTACTCACTTCCTGTTTAGAATATTCAAGAACTTTTATTATATTGGATTTGATATGTACTTGACAATTATTGACTTCCAAGACTTCACCCAATTTATGAATCTTTGCTTATTGTCTTTCATGTCTTTGATGAGTGTCTAAAACTTTTTAAACTTCTCAAATATTTCCATATCAAAATAATTTATCATCATATCTAATTGTTCTTTCTCTTCATGTAGAACCTTGACAAAATAATATATATATATATATACACATATACATATAACTTGACATGGAATATTTTTAAAATACTTAATATTAGATTAGAAATCGAAAACGTTTTCAATAAGTATCAATCCATAAAATCCGGAAATTAATTACTCAAGAGGATGATTCTTAATATATTTAACTAATAAAGTACCACTTTGATTACCTCCAATTGTTAGTGGAACCTATTTCACCAATGAACTTTTTAAAAAATTATTAAAGTATTTATTATACCTATTATTCTAGGAATCAGACAAATAAAATTACATGTCAGGATTGAATGGGATATACACTGTATTCTCCATTTAAGGAAACATATAAAATTATTTAAATTTCCACTTCATTTATAATAGATATAAACAAATAGTAAAAATAATTAGGTCCAATCAGAGATAAAACCCACTCTAATAACACTTGAAATTACAATTTATTTATAAAGTGACACTAACATTTATATTTAATTACTTTGAACCAATTTATTTCAACGCTAATTCTACTTCAATCACCCGTCCTCTTTTCGAACATCTTTACCTGTGAGGGTGAATTGATCTGTCTTTGACTTCACAACTAAAAGAACCTCATATAAAGAAGTAAAAAAACAAGATCATAACTACATGATATTTTTTCAAGTCCCACTTCATTTGGGTGACTACATCATTATTATTTTTTAAATATGATACATAGATATCCAATAATATAATATAGTTAGTACATGCGTGGAAGGTATCATCCTTAAACTCTTGGATATATCCAAACAGTTATATTGTTTCCCAACAAGTTTATTATACTAACTCATATATATTTACAAAGACAATTTTAAAAACACTAACGAATATGATATTTAATATGTGATAGGATTTCATAGCATTATAATGAAAATATATTATTATATAATAAAAGATTTGAATGCTAATTTTTAATCTCTTACACTCATATGCTATTCAATATTTATCTCTTCATCTCAATTTAAAAATTAACAATTCTTGAATAAAATATGTACCTTAACATTTTATTCCTCCTCCTAAGTTTCAAGAAATTCAAAAATAAATATAAATTCCAAAATTATAAGCACATTTCTCGTGCTCTATCAATCATCTTCTCATTCAAGAGTCTTGAAACAAAAAATATTTATGTGCAACTGTAGGCTAAAATTTTATCAGATATATTATTAAATTATTCAATGGATTCTATGATATAAATATATTAAAGGGTATGCATTCAATAATTCTTATTTTTTATTCTTTCATATCATTTTATAGTAAAAGGATATGTTGTAAAATCACCTCATTAGCCTCCTCCTGCTCCTTTTATTCTTTGACACTTAGGTTTTTTGAAAATATTTCAATATATATTTATTCTCATGATCTCTAAAAACTCATATTTTTTACTTCTATTTTTATACTCAGTATCTCAACAGATCTTATGGGTTTTATCCCCAAAACATTGAATTAATAATTGATAATGTGGGAATATTCCACATGATCTCAAATCATTCTTACTTTGTTATGATACTTGTAATAGCCCTGACTCTAGTAACGTGGATATGATTAATTATTTTATTACTTTGGTATAAGATATAAGGAATCACATCCTTTATGACTAATTAGTTTAGTAGTCTTGGTTAACAAGATATATACATGACTTCAATATTAAATTTTCAAATAACAATTACAAGAATATTTCTAGGAATATAATTATTTTCTCTAGCATATCTATGCATATCATTCTTACTATACTTCCTGGATAAAATACCCCATAATTATGACAGAATAAAATTTTATTCAAAAGTTTATATGGAACACAACATTATTATTAACTTCAATTACACAAAATACTGAGTTTATCGTGCATTACACATGACAACAAGTTTTTTGAAAGCTTGTGTTACAAACAAGACAGTGTTTTTCCATCACCACAATTCAAGGCCAGAAATAGTGATGTATTTATATTTTATATATAATATATATAATATATATTATTTTTTATACTTATTTAATTATTATATCACACATACCTTCATACTTTCCATTTTATGGGAATACGATGTCGTCGGACGTGTGTAGGTAAGACTACCACCTCATGAAGTGATGTGATTCATTCACAATTCACATGGAATGTATAAAGGGTGAGTTTAATAAAAATATGTGATATATATGGAATAACAATTATATTGTAATGATAATATATATATATATATATATACATATTTTAATTTTCTTTCTTTTAATTCGATAAGAAAATGGGAACAACGTTCATGCATACATGCATCCAACTATCTCCATGAACAATGTATTTCATTTCCTATCACCAAATTTTATGGATTAATATAAATACATATTTAATGAATATATATTATATTAAAATAATTTACTTCTTTCTTTAAATTATGAAATCATTATCTAAGATAGAAAAACAAAAAATAACAGGTCAAAACATCGTCAAAAAACAAGGTAATTGACACTTGACACAATGGAAACAATGAATGATTCTTAACAAACAGGTGATAATATGTTATAAAATCATAATATATGATATAATAAATAGTAATATAGTTCTGGTATAAGTTAAAAAAATACTTAAAACCATCATATATGATATTAAAGAGCGTTCAACCAAAATTAAGCATAAGGTAAGATATTTCTTGTCAATTTCATTTCACTGATGAATATTATAATGTTATGAACCTATTTTTTTTATATAGAGTATATAAATCACCATTGACATGTAATATCATGAATATTTAATTATTCATGGAATTTTAATTTTAAATTTTAATTATTTCATCAAAAGGGATTGGAATTAATAGTTACCATGAGGAAAAGAATTTCATAATTCAATTTCTTTTTATGAGGTTTTATTACTTCGTAGTTTTGTTAATATTATATGATTATTTTTGAAACTAGTTTTTAATATATATTTTTGTATTTCAACTTTTTATTTGGATTAATATTGGATACACATAATTTGTTCATTTATTAATTCTTACTATAATATTGTGATCATTTAAACTGTTTATTTTACAATCTCTTCTTCATCGAGATTGTTTATTCTAAAATTTCATATAAAGGAAATAATGTTATAATTTTTTAATAAACCCATTAATTTTATTTTCATCTATCTATTAATGATATTTTTCATG
Organism: Viscum album; assembly: GCA_963277665.1. Classification (NCBI taxonomy): domain Eukaryota; kingdom Viridiplantae; phylum Streptophyta; class Magnoliopsida; order Santalales; family Viscaceae; genus Viscum; species Viscum album. The sequence goes on from OY728147.1 coordinate 278,166,512, forward strand.
TAATAGTACCATTTACCACATGTTTATATTTAAATAAATATTGATTTTTTTTAAAAAAAAAATTCATTTTGTCTTCTCCCTGAAATCTATTTTCCTACAAAACCATTTTTCTAAAAACGTTTTCAAAATTGTTCTCAAACTATATAAAATGATTTATAAAATTAATTTTCAAGCATTTTTACTTTTATATTTTTTATATGGAATATTATTTCATTTTAAAAAATATGCCCGTTTGACTTTTACTAAAGATGTGAATGGAATCTTCATTTCATTTTTCTAAACAAGGGACTTTCCTAACATTATAACATTTCAAAAGAAATGATCTTTTAAATTTGAGTAATGTATGGAATTACGCTCTATAATTAACATCATTACTTTGAAACATCCTTTAAAATTTTATGAATATATTTTAATTTTTAAAAAATTTGATTGTCAAATAAAAGGATTTTCAAAATTGTTTTCAAAATAAATATTATATTTTCCTCAAGAATATTTTTAATAGTATTTGTATGGTATTTATATTAATTAATAAAAAAAACTTTATTCATACTCCAATATGTTTTTATTTACACCATCCATATTATTCTCTTAGATGGTTTATGATAATTATTAGTTATGGAAGTTTTGAAAATTCACTTCCTCGATTAATTTTTGTAATCAATGACTTTCCCTTGAAATGTTCACTTTCCTATGATAATTAGAATTTAAATTTTCCCTAAATATCCATATTATTTATCATATATATTATGATATCTTAAACTGTATCTCATATATAAATACTTTGTTTTAATTAGAATATTAGTTTTTTTACTAGGGAAATATTGATAAATTTGAATCCTTTACACAATGTGGATATTTGATGTTAAATCATATTTATTCTTGAATTAGGTATATTATTTCATACATGAGAAATCCTTTGGTCCTAAATTCAAGGTTTGGGATTGGTATATTATAGCTCCTTAATGCATTGGTAGGTCTCATGTGATAAATCAATTAAACTATCATTTAATGGGGTTTTACCTATTGTTTAAACTGTCTAGTGAAAGGTCTTGATGATAGTGGTATATTGTGATAGATACATGATGTCCAATAATTAATAATTTCTTTCTTTCACAATTTAGTTATTAATTTTTATTATATTTTAATTATGAAAAAAACTATGGATTCATTTCATTCTATGTTTATTAATTAAATTTAATGTGTTTTCAATTATTTACCTTTACATATTGATTTTGATTTATCTTATCATGATAGTAAATTTATTAAAATGGAATATATGGGTATTTAGTTACCTTTTCATGTTTTATCCTGTTATTTAAATGGAATTTGTGTTTAGTTATTTACATTATGATATTGATTAGGAAATTTGATAAATAATATCTTCTACTATATTAAACCCTTAATAAGAGGTTGCGACCACCTTTATTTTGTTTCCTTACCCCATGATTCTATGAAGTTTACTATGAAATATATTTAAGGATTTGGTAGAGGTAATAATCATATTCTCATGATAGAAAAATATCATTTCAATTTGTGTATTCAAATCTTATGAAATTGTCTTATATGTATCTAGTTAATCAAGAATACTAAACTAATCAGTATTTCAGGATGTGATTATTTGTATTGTATTCCAATGTAATGTATCATGACACTGAATCTAGGATTCTAGGGTCCAAGTCGCTACACTAGATTCCAAGGAAAAGAACAAAAATAGTGGAGAGATCAAATTCTCTGTAAGTGATAAGTACATAAGAAGATATCATGAATCAATAAGAATAATCATGTAATGGTAATAAACTGAACACACATTCCATTCCAAAAATTTGACTAGAATACTAATTATAGAAAAATAAATAACAAAAAACCCATTCCATTTAATCAATAACATGACTATCATTATTGGATTAGGCATAATCAGCAGGGAAGGAACATACTTGAAAACACAGGACATTTAATCAATAAACTAAGAATGATACTTATCTATAGATAATATGATTATGAAAATATCATGGATAATAATAACTGAATTCTTGATGAAGGAAATTCTTAATAATTGGATGTCATGGTATTAGGAATAATGACAACTCAACTTTCAGGACCTTTTACATGAGAGTTTAAAAATTATGTGTAGGTATTCACCAGAATCCCATTTAACTGAGGCTATCCAGATGATTCGTCTAATGAGACTACCAATTCATTGAGGGGCCATCTAGGTTTCAACTTTCTCCCCCTAGAAATAGAGTTTGTCCTTATAATATAATTGTAATTATTAACCTTTAAGGAAAATAATCAATGGTATCTATAAAATAGACCCAAAATAATGTATAATTTTTAATAAGATATTGACCTCACTATATTAAGTAAGACTAGAAAATTGCTTTTCTTTCATAATTGTAATATGTTGAGAATTTCATTTTTCATTACCATTTATGAGTAATATTACCCCTTAGTTGTTCATAAGGCATTCGAATTTCTATAAACATATATTTTCTCCATTCATTTTCATTATCATGTTCCAAATAAAATACTATAAAAATGGACATCATAATATATAATAAAATTATTGTAGAATTATTTATTAATTGGAAAAATAAATCCTAAAATGTCAAATACTATAACAAATTTGATTCATCTAATTGAATAAACCTATAACCCTTTCAGTTTAACCTATTTTTTCATAATTTTTATCCCTCCAAAATTAATAAATAGATATAAAAAAATAACTATACCCCATTTTTATACCAACTAAAGAACCATACACTCACGCGCTCTTATTTGGTGTGAAATGTAATGCCTTAATATTGTAGAATATATTTCCCTCTAAATAAATGGTTAGTGTTTAATTGGTTGATTTATAATGTAAATTGAGCTTAAAAATAACCATGATATATTATGACTTAGCTATTTAATTTACATGTATCATTAGGATTAAGCACATTATGAAAAATATATTATTTTTTAATCAAATAAAATGTATTGATTAATTTATATTAAATTAATCCCAAACATTTAGTAATATCAATTTATGCTTCAAGAAAATATATTTTAAATTGAGTTGGATTTTTTATTTCAACAATTTATGACAACTTTTTTAAAATAAGAGACCAACTCTGTAAAATTTTACACTTTACTAACTTTAATTTTTTCCCAAGATCATAATAATGGATTTTTTGAAATCTATTTTAATAAACATAGAATGTTTATATCATTAGATAACACCTCATAGAACTTTTATGATTAAAATATATCAGAGAGAACCTTATTAATTGGAAACACCTATAATTTTATATATCAGATATATAAATTTCAATCGAATGTATATTTTTAAAGGTTGACTGATGAAAGTATAGAAAAATTTACTAGGTGAAGTTCTACTGATTCCATAGAAAATATTCGTCAAAAAGAATCATACACAATTTTTGGATGAATATCCATAAAATATAATAGATGATTAATTCCATCCCCTAGATGATGAAAAATTATGATTCAAAATAGAAAAGTAAAGCATTATAATGGTGGTACCAAAGTGACTATAAGACAATGTTATGTTGAACCATTCAAGAGAATAATGAGTTTTTTTGAAGTTATTACAACCAACATCGAAGAATGAAGAATATGTATTTTAGAGAAATTTCCATAGATATAATTTTCATTCAAGTAGGAAAAAGATAAATGAATAATAAACTATATAATGTAGTAGTGAAGTGTTTGTAACATCTTGTTACTTTATTAGCACTTTATTTTATTTTTTAGTGAGGTTTCTTTTTAAGGAAACTTTATGAGGACTGATGGTAAATTGTTTATAATCTTCAGTGATTATAATAGTAATGTGTCCAATATTTTTGAACAAGGGATCTAAGGGTTTTGAGAGGTAATGGTTTATCCAATATTTTTAATCAAGGGCTCCCATGTATAGGGAAACACTGACTTTTTTCGGTCTTATGAATCAAGGAATTTTCATGTTTAGTAAGGTAAACTCTTACAATATGGTAAATATTGTGGATATCTTGAGTATGATTAAAACTACCTTTACACTAATGGTTATAGTGTAAGGACCAATCTGGTAATGATTATGATTGTATTCATGAGTTTTTTTTTCAATGTTGTTCATAAGAAAATAAATCACCTCACTTTGTATTTGGTGAAAATCGGACTGACTATCATATTCATGAAATTAGTCTCACAATGCTTAAGATAGTTCATCAAACACTACAAAAAAATGGCTTATACCAAGAGAAATTTATTGACAGATAATATATCTGTTGGTTAAAATGAGCAATTCCAACAGATATTAAGTTCTATTAGTATTAATTTTTAATACCAACACTTATTTTTACCAACCTATATATATATATGTTGATATTGATAATTCAATACCCACTTATCATTTACCAACAGTTGAATCTATTTTTTTATCAAAATAATACAATTTTTTTTCTATTAACACGTGAATCTGTTATTAATAATGATATTACCAAAAAATCATTTTTCGTAAATAAAAAATGTTACAAGAAACAATTAAATAACAAAAAAAATATTTTATCAATAACTAATCAATATAAATAAAGTGCATATATTTATATTATTTTTATTATCAATGTAAAATTTTATTTCATGGTGTTTAAAAACATATCATAATTGATTTTAATTTTCAATATTCTTTAAGTATTAAATGTTTTTATATTTTTCAATATTTTTTATTCAGTTTTCTTGAAATATGAACTATTTTTATATGTTTCAATATTATTTATTCAATAAAAATTTAAATAATTTTTATAAAAAAAAATCAACACCACTAAAACCCTAATCTTCATCAAGGCATCGTCTTCCCCTGTTCCATGTTCAGCGTCGCATCCCACTGCCACACCTCACGTCCCACTGGCCAGCTCCGTCTAGCTCCGACCTACCGCCCACCATCCCATCTCGCATCGCATTGCCCCTGTATCACCTTGAATCCAACACTCTATTTGTTTATCTCTTCAATCAGGTTCGGTAACACATTCTTCGTGATCATGATGCTATGAGGGGTCAGTACTGTAGAGTTATTTTAGTGCTGTTTAGGTTTATTATGGTGTTCTCTCATTTGGTTTTCTTCCCTATAATTTTGGATCGAACCTCAAATAGATTTTATATTCCCTTTATTTATTTGGAATTGGGGTATTTATATTTACACTTTAATCTATTTTGATTTCCATGTTTCGATTTATCAGGAATGAAATTCTTCTCTATAGGTTTTTAGCACCTAAAATCCCAGGTATCTAGGGTTTGAAATGAATTTAAGTTAGGGTTTCAGGGTGATTATGATGAAAAAATAATTATTGTCTGTAAACATTGCATGTAAACTCAGTGCATAATATCATTGTGTAATATGTGTGTGAAATATTTCTCTCTATGTGAAAACTGTGTGTAGGAAACCCGAGTCTCATAACCCAATCACTATCCACTCTAAATTAATGTTCTTGCATATATTTATTATCATAATTATCATTGTGTGTAAACATTAGTGTAAACTCAGTTTTTATGTTCAGTGTATAACTTCATTGTTCAATCTTTGTGTTCAATATTTATCTATGTGTGTAAACTCAGTGTCTAAACTCAATGTGTAAACTCAGTGTATAAACTCAATGTGTAATCTGTGTGTGTAATCTTTTCATGCAATCTGTGTCTCTGTGAACAATATGTGTATGTAAAATTAGTGTGTAATATGTAACTTTAAACTCAGTGTGTGATTAGTGACTATAATCTTTATTGTGGGGTTGTGAAGTCTCTCAAATTCTTAGGTCCCTACTTCAGCTATTCAAGATGACTGTTTGGGACAACAAGATGAGTCCCAAATTTGGGATTTGAAATCATAGATGCTCACTGCTGGGCACTGTCAGTTTGATGTTGGGACCATTGAGATCTAAAATCCACATGATTGCTGAAGATGGGTTTGTCTCATGGTAGCAGATTGTGTATAGATCCATCATTCTAATATTAGGCATGGAGTTCATTTGTTCATTCAAGGATGAATGTTGCACTAATTCATTTGGAACTCTCTGTTCATTCAAGGAGGGGTTTTATTTTGTGTAGTTAGTTAACGTATGCCGCATTGAAAGTGATTTTTAGTAGAACTAGGATAAATTTTCTGAATCTATTTTCTAGTATTGGATTTTGGTGGTTTTCAACTTACGTTTATTAATTTTTGTCCGGCTATTGACTTGTTCGGGTGGTTTGAGTTTGGCCTAAGGACATTAACGCGATCCAAGGAGCTAGTTCGTGCTTACCATGAGTTGTTTGGGCTATGAAGATTGAGCTAATTATGGGTTCCACCAGCACTGAAGGCATATTGGGATATGGTTGTTTGGATTTTTTCCTTTTTGCTGGAGTTATCATCTGTATTGAATTGAAGTGTACATATCATCTGATGGGAACACTTAAGGATGGGGGAACAAGCAGCACTAGCCAAGAAGGTATGGGGAGCTTTCTTACAGGTGTATGATTAATTTCTTTAGTGATGTTATAGGGGGCTGAGACATGTTCGAATGGATATTAAATAGTATAGATCACATGATAATTGGTGTTCCCTAACTAATAAGGAATATATAATATTGGGTTGTTGTGAGTTGGCAGCAATAAAGTGTTACATGGAAATTTGTTTAGGTTTAGTTATAGAGTGGTTGACTACATGTTTAATAATTTTTAAAGGATGATTGGATGGGGGAATTTGGAGTTCAGGAAAAATTTAAGAGGGAATGAATGAAGTAGGTGATGGAGAATTCTGCATTCCTGAACAACTATTCCATACTGCTGCAAACTGAGAGCAAGATGGAGAACATCCAAGATGGAGTTAAGAGGAAAACTCGATGGATCTAGAGCTACACATTGAGTGGATTTTCTTCTTCTTCCTTATTTATTTTTATATTTTATGGTTCTTTCTTCTATTTCTATGCTTCCAACTGAAATTGATTATTAATTTTAGAATGGTTGGAGTTTGAAGTCATCAAGGGGATTCTAGTAAACTCAGTGTGTAATCTCACTGTGTAATCTTTGTGTGAAATATTTCTCTCTGTGTGCAAGCTGTGTGTAGGAAACCCCAGTCTCATGGCCCAATCACTATCCACTCTAAATTAGTGTTCTTGCATCTATTTACTAGGATCATTATCATTTTCAACCAATATTTCAGCATTACCTTTTCATTGCTTTCTTGTTATCATTTTAGGACCTTTATTCATCCTGTAATGCTGGTTAAATATTTTTGTAGGAAACCCAAGTATCACATTTTTTTTCAATGATACCTTTCAATAATGTTGGTACCATAGCTTTTATCTAAATAACTGATCATGGTGCATTACTGTTTTTTATTATACAGGATTTCTAGTTCATGTTGTCCAAGCCACAAGATGAAGGGATTCGCATAGAAGCAGAATAGGTTAGCATACTACCATATGATTGATGAAATATTGAAGGGGTTTGATATGTTGATGTCGCACTGACTAGAGACCACAGGTTTGTGTCGATGGAACTATCTAAAACTCTTAGTTCAGTAACAGTACTGTTGATTTCTAGAACATGGGTTTGAGATACTACTCACCAGAGTTTGTGGCTAGTTTATGTTGAATCTCAATAGGATTATGAGTTTCTTTCTCACATGTTTAGTTCCTAGTAGAAGAATTTAATTATAGGTGGTTTGATAAGGTTAAAATTAGAAAGTTTCTCACTTCAACGGAATTCATTAAAGGGGAATCAAACCGGACAAGTGGAGCATTGAACAAAAAGAGGTAATGAATTTATTATAAGCTAAATAAAGCTACCAAATGATGCTGCCACGTGGAAAATTGAAACATAAATGAAACATAAATTCTATCATGTGTTGTCATTTTATATTTAGATAATCTTCTTGTTAAGATAATATTCATGTTAATTTTTATCATGTGTAGTTATTTTCGATTATGTTGTCATGGGTTGATTTCTGTTGTTGTGGTCACTGGTTCTTCTGGTTTTTTTTGTATTTTTGTTGTCAGTGGTTATTTTTCTATCATGTGTTATAGATGTTTTCTACATTCACTGGTTATATATTCTTATTGTGGTTAATGGTTTGATTTTATTTTAGTTGTTTTTATCATGCATTATTATTTTTATATCATGTATTTAGAAGAAAACAGTTTGTTAAGGCTAATGTTTGGGTGGTCAACATGCTGATTATGATGGTGCCTCTCTAAAGTGGAGGGATCTCATGTCATGTGTAGCTTCAAACATAGATGGGTGTTCCACCAAAAAGGGATGGTGATGTTATGTATTTTAGATCCAAAGAAGCATATGATAGCTTTTGTGAAGTGCAGAGGATTCCAAATCTAGTTTATTTTGTGGTTGGTTCTCATCGGGTGGAGCACAAAGATCGATGTCAGGTCCACTACGAGCTTATTCATTACTACTACTACTCGGTGATCATTGGGAGATTTTTTTTCAGTGTACTGGTTCTAACATTAGAGGCTAGTAGGGTATATTTTATAGACTTTCATTGGTTTGTGTCAGATGCATGTCTCATGTCAAGCCATCTTTTTTTTTCTATTTATTTATTTCTGGGATCATGTTTACAGCTATTAGGGCAGCGTGTTCATGTTTCCATTGTTCACTCATTAAAGATCAAGTAGGTATTCCCATTTCTCTTTCCATGGCTTCTTCAATGTGTTTATTTGTTAAAAATTTTCCTAAACCAAACACAACCTTATTTCAAATCATCTGGAGAGTTGGAGTGATTCATATTTTTTTATTGTAGATTTTTCCCGGTGGACCTGATGTCGGAGATGGAATCAATGTTGTGGAGGGAGTAGTCCATAGTTAATGGGAATATCCTCCCTTACCAGATTCATGTGATGTCAACAGGAATGATGAAAAATGATCACTCTGAAAATAATTTTTTTACACCTCCATTTATTTATATTTTAATTTCAATTCATGAAGATATTTTGGTTTGATTTAATCTGAAGGTGGATCGCTGGTACTAAGGCGTGGACGAGTTGTTGTTGTTCTCTGGTATTTGTTGTGTCATTGATGATGTTTGTTTTTGTTGATCCCTGACATGGATGGGCTGCTGCTGGTTGTTGGTTCTTGCTGGTCCCTGGTGTGACATGGATGGGCTTCTGGCATGGATGACCTTGGTGGTTGTTGGTTCTTGCTGGTCCTTAGTGTGACATGGATGGGCTTATGGCATGGATGAGCTAGCTGATCCTTGGTGTGGCATAGATGTGCTTCTAGAATGGGGGGAGAGGGGGGTGTGTGGGTTGGGATAGATCGTGTCGGGGTTTGATTTTGTATTGATTCATTTTTTATTAAATTTCATTATTAATATAATTAAATTTTTCCTAATTTTGAACATGTGTTAAAATGTTCCTCTTTAATAATTTAAAAATATGTGTTATATATGATAAATTAATAAATATAATATGAAATATGATTATAAATAAAAATTAATTATTTTTATTCATATTTGATTTATAAACGGATATTATATGTTTGTAATATTATTACCAACAGAAAAAACTATCATTAAAAACAATTTCTAAACATTTAAACCAAAATATATATTATCTGTTGGTAATATTATAATTTTAATAGAATGATTTTATCTGTCGCAAAAACATTTAGCGATGGAGTTTTTACCAACAATTTAATGACAGAGACATATATGTTGGTAAAATGTTTTACCAACAGAAAATGTACTTTTACCAACAGATATGGCCCCGTTGGAAAAAGCGAAATATTTTTTAGTGATATTGGTTATATTTTTTCTTGATAAAAAGGTTCATCAAACTTACCCTAGGTCCATAATGGAAGAAGATATCATAATAAGGTGCTACTTCTAAGTATACTTGACTTTGATATAAATTTGATGATACTTTTCTATTTTGTATCTCTCACAAATCATATGTGATTTGTAAAACTTTTGATGCATGCTTGATAAAATAAAGGGGGATAAAAATATTCTTCCAATCATATTCAAACCAATCGTAATCATGAAAATCATACTTGAGATAATAAAGAAATAAATATGTTGATGAGAGATAGGGTAGTTACGATACATTACTTTGCAACTTAGACAATGTTGGAGTTGATCTTCAATGTAATCAATGTCGTGAAGGAAGGAATGATACAAGTAGAATATTTTGAAAGATGATAGTTGGTGAAGTCAAATATTTCTGGTCTCAAGATGATCATAATGATATTTATGGATGCATATTTTTTTATAGGCTGAGGGGGATAATCATAACGAGGTTGAGGAGGAGGATCACAATGACAGTGATGGTTTTCATTTAGAAAAAAATCAAAAAGATTTAAATCCTCAAAAAAGTTGCGAAGAATTGTATTCAGAGAATAAAAAATCTTCTAATGCTAATCCATCAGATTCAGTATTTCATCTCATTCAATAATGGAATATTTTTGTGTGTGTAGTAATTCATGTGTTTTGTATTCATAAGAAAAAGAAGAACTCTAATTTTTTGTCATGTTCTTTCATTGGTTGGGTCAGGTTCCATTATATCAGAGTTGATACGGATTCATCTTTAGAAAATAGATAAAGAAAAATATATCATGTTACGTTTGTATTCATTATAATGAGGCATATCATAATGAAAATTAGAACAGGAATCAGACTTGAGTTTATTAAGAGTTTGAATGAGATGGTTAGATGTGTTGTTAAAGGGGGAGATTGAAATTAGAAGAATATGATTTGTTTTCTTCATTTTTTGTAGAGAAATTTAATGAATAAATTATATTGAGTTTTGAAATAGTGAAATGGAATTGGCCTAAGGTTTTTAAAAATTATGAAAGTCTTCTATTTCTTCATATATGAAATTCATACGGAGCCGCGAAAAAAAGAAATCAAACTGAGAAAATAGGAATTGGAAATCAGAATTGGATTGATGTTGGTGAAGAAATTATGAAGAAAAGATAAAGTTTTTAGAATATTTGAGAAGGATTGAGAAAATTTGAGAAGTGTTTATGAATTCATAAATTTTTCTAAAATCCAAGGAAACATGAATATTCTGAAATTTTTTTTGAGGAGGAAATAATTTGAGAATCCAAACCAAACCATTTTTTAGGAGAGTATAAAAGGAAAAAGTAATTTATACAATCTGATTTTGTTCTGTTCATGAAAGGAAGAGAGAGAAGCTCTAAATTTCTAGGGATAATAAGTTTCCAAATTGATATTTATTCAAGAAGTTTTTCTAGAAAAAATAAGAAAAGAGAAGAGAGAAGATTACAACATATTAAGGTGATCATTGCATTTATTTGATCATTGTATTCACCTGTTGATCATTTTATTCACCTGATTATCATATTCATCTTGTCATGGTATTCAGTTGGTCCTCCAATCAAGATGGATATTTTTTATTGAAATATTGTATTAGGTTTTTCTGGGACAAAGAAGAAATTATTCACAATTTCATCATCCCTATTCTGATAGAGTTATATTTTGTGTATTGAGAAATCAGAATGATTAAATCAGATTGGGATAATCAAATTAGGAAAATTATACTTAATTTTATTAAGAAGCAATGGAAGTTTATACCAGCTTAGGGGTAATTAAGTGAAGATTTTTTTGAAGTTTTATATTTCTGAAAGTAGATAAAGAATCACAATAACATGTTTTGTTATAGAAAATTTGTATTACATCATTTGTGTTAGAAGGAGAAAACACACTAATATATTGTTTACATTGTGCTACAGGAGTTAAAGGACATATCACACTCTTTGTATTCCAATCAAAGGATTTTTTCTTAGTGAACCGTGTGGTATTATATCATTTCCAAACAATACCTAGGATGTAGCTATTCTTATTGAATAGTGAACCATTTAAATACTTGTATTTATATAAATATTGTTTTGAATTATTTTTAGGAGGGATATTTTTCTTTAAAGGGAGGTGAAGGTTGTTTTATAGGCAAGGAATTATAAAAGAAAAATTTACCACTAATTCAACCTTCCCCTTTTAGTGATACAATCATCATGACTGGGAAGTTATATAATGTGTGGAAACATTTTTAGTAAAATTTTTGTAAGTTTTTCTTACAATCTTTATAAAAATTATATTAATTTTTTATTTTTATTAACTATTAGTTTTTAAATATTTTACACTCTAGATGAATTAAGTAAATTTTATTCTATATGTTATGTAATTTTCTAAATCTATAAATTTAAATTATCTATATAAAAGTTTATTTTATCACTTTTTTTTATGAGTTAACATTTTCTTCCTAGTTACCATCATAAGGATGTTATGTAAATTTATTTTTTTATTTTATTAACTAAAATTCACCCCCTCTTATATCCATTTACATAATCTTATGATCCTATATTTGGTATCAGATCAATATCTACTGCTATTTTTTCTTGTTTACATTTTTTATAAAATTCTATATATTATATCGAATCAGGTTTCTGTTTATTATATATTTGTACAGTAATGTGTTTTGTATAAAAGAGTGTATTTTTTTATAATATACTAGGTTTTTTTGTATAAAGAAAAGTTTAATCCAAGCATACAACTAATTTTTAATGATGCTGATTATGAATACTAGGTAAATCGAATGAAGACCCTAATGATCAATAGTAGAGTTGATTAGTTTGATATGTTTATTGGAAACTATTTGATTCCTAAAAAAGAATTGTTAGGGAAAAACCCTTGAGGAATCATGGATATTTTTTTGGGGTGATTGTGTTTGTTGAAAAATCTAGATGACCATGAATTACTATGGTTGGTGTTTGTCAAATTTTATAGAAAAGTAAAGTCTTAAGAAAAAGAGTTCGTAGATAGCATTTTAGGTACCCCGAAGCAAGGTTTACGTACTGCAAACGAGTTAAATGGAAAAGGGAAGTAAAACCAACAAAGGAATATTTTTGTATATTAGCATTATACAAACTACGGAGCACAAAATGCAGAACACATAGAGAAATTATTTCAAATGAGGCTCTCAGTTGACGTTAATCTTTTCATTCATTGGTGACTCTTCATTTGTGGAAAGGAAGCGGGGATTATTGAAGCCAAATTTTTTTTTCGATTGCATATGACATCGACCGCCACAAAGGATTAAGGCATTATTCGGAAATCATAATAGTTCGTTGTGAAGTCTATGCTTCATTAATGTTTTGGTTATTTGTGATTAGAAGATTTTTTGTGATTTATTTCCATATGAAATGACTCTTAATTACATCATTAATGATAGATAAATTTAGTAGAGAAAATCTTCATTGGAAGATATTCAGAGAAGTCTGAAGTAGTTTGTGAAGAAAGATACCATGAAGGAGGAATTATTTTTTAGGGATCTATTTTCTGAAAGAGTTTGTGGGGATTTGTAGACCATAAAAGAAAAATTTCCACAAAGGACAGGTAGTCTGTGAAGCACCATGGGTTCACAGAGAATTATCTATCCTTGATGCATTAGTGCCACATGAGGGAAGGAAATTCAAAGGGGATGTAAGATATTTCACGGTGGGTACAAGGAAGTTCATGATGGGTCTATAATAGTTCATGAAAGTAATTTATACAAAATAAAAATACATGGAAAGGTGGGTTTCATCTATTGGGTGAATACAAAACTTCAATATAGTATCTACTTACAGTTGAGGAAGAATTCATTGTTGATATTGAATGGACCTATATTTCTATAGAATGTGTGTGAATCCTTTCCAGAGCAGCGAGAAAAGGAAGAAAAAGAAGGTGATCCTTTCCACCCAGAGTGATCCATCAAATGAGAGTTACAGAGTGGACCTTGGGAAAGTAGTGAGTTGACACTTAACATTGTAAAGCTAGTGAGGATGAACCGAGTATGATTGATGTGTCTCATGCTTGCTTTAATTTTATTCATTCATTTATATGAGATGGGGATAGATGATTTATTTTGACTAACCGTTAAATAAGTTCTTAAGCGGTAGTCTTTTTAATCTATTATACCCTAATTGACCCCACTCTCAAGGTATTTAACCTAGTTGGGCTAGCAATTTGTATAAGAGTTAAATGATGAAAGTTAGTGGTTCTCTCTTAGTTGAGGAAATGGAAGCTTCTAATCACAAAGGGATTGAGATATTTGATGGAAAATATTTTTATATATGAAAGAATCTAATAGATCACTTATTTAAATGATTGGTATCGATGTATTGACAACTGCAATGCAATGTATTTCTTCTATGATGGACAACAATGTTTTATCATAAGAAGAACATAAATAATTTGATATTTATTCCAAAGAAATCTATTCCCAGGGGAGCTCTATCCAATTCCATCTATATAAAGGTGATGTCATGTAAGCTATCACATGCTATATGGTAAGAGTTTCTTAACATTTTTTAAGGATACTCATAAGTGAGAGAAGAAAAATGTAGGTTTTATAGAACAAGATTGAGTTTATGAGAATTATCCCTAAGGAGACTATTGATTCATTCTTTGAATGGGTTAATATTGTTTCGGAAGACCTGCATGTCTTATAAAAATTGTTGAAGGTATTGTGATTTTTAAGTGCATATTCTGTAAACTACTACCTCAGTTTAATATGAAAGTTTCAATATTGTGGGATAAAGATCTTAAGGAGTTGACGTTGAATGGCTTTCACATTAATGTTGTCATATACAAAATAAAAAATAATGATAACAATGATATTGAAATGTGGAATTATAAATAAGTGGAATTCAAGGCCATGAAGAAGATCACTATTGAATCTAGTTAGGAGGAATTCAATTTGGATGATGTCATGCCATTTCTATCCTCAAATCTCTAAATATGAAGATTAATGTTCAAAGGGAAACTTCCAGTTGCATGCTTTCAATGTGGAAATATTGGACATCTTGTAGAAAAAATGCACTAATAAGTGTCAAGATGTTTATGGAGACAATGATGAAATTTTCAAGATGTATTCTACCAATATGAAAGGTAAGATGATTACAAAGAGAAATTTATTTTAAAAAAATAATCTTATTTCAAAAGACGATAATATCACAAAAGAATCTAATGTAGAAGAACTGAAGGACTGTACGAATCATAAAGAAAATTACATTGTACCAGTAGTCAGAAATTCCCAAATAAAGGAGGATAATGAAAATGATGAAGGATAAGTAAAATTAAGAGTTGAACTTCAGATCAAATTAGAATATTTTCTTGAAGAGATAGATTTTTGGATATCAAAAACAATAAATCCAATAAGGAGGTTAATGATTCCAAAATTTATATATAGTTTTAGGAAGAAAACAATTATGAGCTGGAGGATGATATTAAATGGCTTAAATTTTCAATGCCAGATTATTTATAAAATTTTGTTGAGTAAAAAACTCAAAATCAAAGAATACAAAATAGAGATAAATAGTCTGACAAATATTGGAAAAGATCAAATAAAGCCCATTGAAGAGCATGGAGATGAAGTTTTTATTATTTGAACTAAAGTTAAATATAAATTGAATATATTGATTTAGAAAAAAAGGATACAAATTAAATAGAAAAATTAAAAGTATAATTTATTGTTCTACTGAAAAAAATGAGTGTCTGGAAAGAAAAAAATTTGATCAGAATGATACAGTAGGAATGGTACTTGATTAGAAACAAAAAATAGTAATGGTTGAAGTTAGACCACAATCTCCCACTCTGAGGTTGAAGATTGATTTTGTTTTGAATCAGAACCAAAAGATTTAGAGGACCCAAGGGAAAACTAGTGGTTCTATAATGAAACATAGTAATTCACGCTGCATTAGATGATACAATTGTGGAAGGACGAGACACTAAAAAACGTGTATTACATAGCCAATAGGTATAGTAGAGAATTAGAAAAATATAGGAAAACATACATAGCTCCATTATCCAAGACATCATTAAATAGTCATGGTTTTAGGTGTAGAGGATTCAGAAACATGGAAAGTTATTTCTCATCGACAGTGTAGAATAATTTTTTTGAAATAGACTAAATATAGTTACACACAACAACTAAATGTATCATAAAATGAATGGAAAATTAAAAATCAATTTGAAATTCTGCAATATGAGGCCCATCCATCATACTCTAATAAATATCAAGATAAATAATTTGTACCTGGTATGAATTCAGAAACATGGATAAAAAATAATAGAGATGAATAGTGCATGGTTACAGAAATTGATTTTAAAGCATCATATTACACTAGAATATGGATAATTGATACCGGATTCACCTCCCATATGACATAAAAGAAAGAAATGGTGTAAATGATTAGATTGGATAAGGGATATATTTTAATATTTGGTAATGATGAGGGCATGAAAATTTTTTGTTCAGGAAAATCTATGTTTGGTGGAAAAGACACTAGATGAGAAGATTTATTTATTTTTGAAGGCCTTAGTAAAAACATGTTAAGTATTAGTATACCATGTGAAGTAGGACATGAAATAATATTTTCAAAGAAATTATGTATCATTAACAAAAAATACGGTGGATTTGGTTTGCATGGAAAGTGTATGATGGGTAATATCTACCTTGTTAGTAGAGAATAGATATGTGTTTTTTGTCTAATGGAGTAGAAAAAAAGTAGTTTAATAAACACCTTGGTCATTTGATCTAAACATCATTGGAAGATCTGTGAAAATTTTATTTTTCTCGAGATGTGCCTAGTTTATAACGTGATCATAACCATACATGTGATGCTTTTCAACAAGGTATGATCATTCAGAAGACATATACGTAAAAAGGGAAAAGATCAATAATAATGCTTAAGTTGGTTCATATTGATGGTTTGGACCTATTTCAAAAAGAGATATTTATGGGATAATATATTATGTTCTCTTCATTAAAAATTTTATTAGAATGGAATGAGTTTTAGTCATCACTAAAAAGTCTGAGGTGTTCTGTTTTTATTACAATTTATCAAAGGTGAGTTGAAAAGATGTTATGTAAAAAAATATAGAAGATATAAACAAATAA
Source organism: Viscum album (assembly GCA_963277665.1). Classification (NCBI taxonomy): domain Eukaryota; kingdom Viridiplantae; phylum Streptophyta; class Magnoliopsida; order Santalales; family Viscaceae; genus Viscum; species Viscum album. Next base: position 278,183,428 of record OY728147.1, read on the forward strand.
TGGAAAAGAGTTCACAAATATCCTAGTAGAGGATTATCTCGAGAAACATGGTATCAAGAACCAAGATTTAACAATAAGAAATCCATAAAAATATCATGTAATTGAGAGAAGAAATTGAATTATAAAAGGCATGGATAGAACAATTATAATTGAGAAAGGGCTTCCAGATAAGTTTTTGAATAATTGAGTGATGAAATCATCCTACACATCAAAAATAGAATTATTATTTCTGAAAGATGAGAAGACTCCATATGATATATGACCTGGAATGAATCCATCATTGAAGTACTTTTGAGTCTCTGGAAATAAGTGTTTCATTATCAATAAAGAGAAAAATATGAAGTTTAAATCCCATGGAGATGAAGGAAAATTTCATGTCTACTGAATGAAAATAAAAACATAAAAATTATTCAATAAGAGACTAGGAAAGGTAGTTGATAACAATGAAATAAATGTAGTAGAGTATGAGAAAAATCTTTAGCAAATGCATGATCGGTTTCAAAAGGATAGTGATGAAGAGATAAGAAGATCAGGGGATGTTCTTGTTCCATCGATTGATTTAAAAGAAGATTCAGATAATGTAAAGGATGAGAATAGACTCATATTTGAACAAATATAAAAATGAAGAGATGAAATTGATAGACATTACATAACTAGTAATCGGATACTACCAGAGTAGACAAGGGGGATAATGTCTCTACAATAAGAAAAGTTATTATCATAGGTAGAGCCAAAATGTTTTGGGAAAGTAGTTGGAGATGACAATTGGATTTAGTGTATGAATGATGAGATTGGAAAAAATAATAAGTATTAGACACATGAGATTGTTTTGAGACCAATAGATAAGAATTTCATTAGGGATGAATGGGTATTTTTCAATAAGATGAATGAATACAATGAAGTGATTAGAAACAAAGAACTCCTTGTGTGAAAAGGGTACTCCCAGATATAGGGTATATATTTTGATGAAACGTTTTCACCTATTGTAAGGTTATATGCAATCATATTATTTTTGGCTATATGAGTGAAAAGAAAGTTCAATGTTTTATAGATGGATGTAAAGTCAGAATTTTTGAAAGGGGTTCTAGTAGAAGAAGTTTATATTGAGCAGCAAGAGGGTAATATTATTCCTGAAGATGATAAAATAGTTTTTCAACTAAATAAGGAATTATATGGGTTGAATCAAGTACCAAGAGTATGGTATTCAAGACTATATCATTTTTTGAAGAAGCTCTATTTTAAGAAAAGTGGATTTGTTTACAATCTATATGTCAACATTGAACGTGATTAAAGGATAATGGTGCTAGAATATGTCAATGAAATAATTTTTGGTGGATCAGATGAATGTTAGTGCAATAATTTTATAGAATTCACGAAAAGTGGATTTAAAATTTCACTGATTGGAGAAATAACATATTTACTTTTTTTTATGTGACACAAAGAGTGAATGAAACATTAATTTCTCAATATAAATATGATAAGGAGGTATTGAGAAGATTTTTAATGTGTAATTCCAAAGATATGATGGATTTGGTGGTTAATCTGATGAAACTATCATGGGATGATAACAGAAATGACTTTAATGTCACATAATATAGGCAATTCATCTGAAATATATTGTACTTGGTTGTGACATGAACTAATATTATTTTTTCAACATGCCAAGAAGAATGGTATTAAAGAATTACCAAGGAAATTCTCTAGGTTTTAGTGAAAAGAATACTTTGTTATATGAATTGAATGATGGATTTTAGTTTTTAGTAAAATGATAATTATTAGTAAGAGTTAGTATGATATATAGATGCAGATTGATCCGGATTATTTGATGATATAAAATGAACATCAAGTGGTGCATTCTGTCATAGTGGATTACGTATTTCTTGGATGAACAAGAAGCAAGATTTCATTTCATTGAGCACAGTATAATCTGAATATATTACATCCACACATTATTATACATAATTATTATGGATAATGATGCAACTTGATGATATGCGAGTTAAAGTTAAGTCTTTGATCGGAATCCATTGTGATAATTCATGTTCAATAAATCTCAGAAAAAATATAGTATATCACTCAAGGAAAATGCACATTGAAATAAATTATCAGTCTCTCAAGGAGAAGGTGGAGCAAGTGATTGTGATATTGGATTATGTGCCTATAAAACTATAGGTTGCATATATTCTAATAATTTCATTACTGAAAGAAGCATTTGAATATCATCGATGGACACTTTATGTCTATTCAACTCCCCTAACTTTAAAAATTTGGATGTGAGACCCCTCTCTCTAAGGTATGTTGTGTTTTTACCTATTGTGCTGATCTTTTTTCTTTAGCTTGTTCCAGACCACAATAAAGTGACCTTATGGTTTTTTTACAAAGGGGGAGAAATTTTGGATTTAAAATGAAAAAAATTTCATAACCAAGACTGGGGGAGAATCTGATAGGTGGAGGAGTTAAGAAGGGGGAGTATTAAAACTAATTATGTTTAGGGTGATCAATCAAAGGTTATATATCACGAAAAATGGGGGTCATGATTAAAACAATTGTGTAGTTTTTGAATGAAGTGTTTCATTGATTAACATTGTATGATACTATTGTTACTCACACTGATCATGGATCATGTGGTCTTAGAGTGTGTGTTGAGTAAATATTTGATCACTATCTGAATCGAAAGAAGTGAATTCTAGTAGAAGATGAAAGATAACTAAATGATGTATCAAAATTTGAAGAGTTGTCCAAAAACCCAAAGGGGGAGATTGTTGGTAAAAAATACATAGAGATATCATGTTAATGTTTTTGGGGTGATTGTGTTTGTTGATAATTATAGATGAAAATGAATTTTTTTGGTTGTTGTTGCTGAAGAAAATGTTTAATGTGGCACAATTTATCAATGTTTCCCATATTTTTGGGCCTCAAAAATTGGGAGTTTGTTTTATAGAAAATGAAGGTTTTTTTCAAAGGAGTTTGGATATATCAATTTGAAGACCACAAAGCATAGTTCACAAACTGAAAAGAAGTAACATATAATGATGAATAATAATTAGGAAAGGAATATTTCCACATACTAGTGCTATGCGGACCGTGAAGCACGCTGTTCAGATCACGTAGCAAAACCAGTTCATGGGAGGCTGTTAGTTTGTGGGAAGCTTTTTTTTCATAGGGGTATTGGAGTTTGTGTAAGGAATTGATGATTTTTTTCTTCCAAAAAGGGTTTTAATTTTTAATTAAATTGGATTCCACAAAGGATTAAGGCGCTATGTAGTAAACATAGCAGTTCTCAGTGAACACTGTACCATATTAATGTTTTGGGTATTTGTTGTTAGAGTATTTTGCGGTATTTATTTTCTTATATAATGACCCATATTCACTTCATTAATGAATGAAAATTTCATTAGATAAGATCACCACCAGAAGAAACTCAGAGAAGCCCGAAGTAGTTCACGAGGGAGGATTCCACCATGGAAGAAGCAGTTCAAGAAGGATTGATTCACTGAAATGAGTTTGCAGGGATCAATAGCCCAAAAAAGAAATGGGACCATGAAGTAGATGTGGTCTATGAATCAGTAGGGGTTATTGGAACATTATCCAGCTATGAGTTAGAGGATGCCTACGAAGCATTCACACCACGTTGGGGAAGGTAGTTCATAGAGAATGAAAGATAGTTCAAGGTGGGTGAAAGGAAGTTTGCGAAGGGTCTAAAATTGATTTAAAAATAAATTTATGCAAACAAAATAGTATATAGAATATTATATTTCATCGATCAGGTAAAAATGAGATTTTAACAGAGCATCTGCCTGATGTTTATGATGTATTTATTATTGATAATGAAGGTACCTATATTTACATTAAATTTGTGTGGATCCTTCCTAGAGAATCGATCAAAGGAAGAGGATGAAGAGGATCATTTACCAAGATAGTGATCCATTGAATTAAAGCTGGGTTGGGACCCTTAGTAAAGATGTAAGATGATCCTAAACATTGTAATGGTAGTGATCCTCACCATTGAATTGATTTAGTCTAAAATGTATTTGGCAGTGAGACCTACTGGATTTGGTTCATTGGTACATGGTTGTTTTATTCTCCTAGAACATATACCAGTGAGGGTGAACCAAGTAAAATAGTTTTATCTTTGGAATTCTTTAATTTTGGTTCATATATTGCTACAATAAAGAGAGGGAAGATTTTTTTTAACCATAAAACAAGATCTGAAGGTGGAGTTGTTTTAATCTGTAATACACTGATTCACCCCCTCTCAAGGTATTTAACCTAGTTGGGATAATAAGAATTTATAATATTTACTAGATAATAAGAGTTATAAAATCAACTAAATTACAATGTTCATATTTTTTAGTTATGTTATATGATAAGATATATATATATATATATATATATATAGCTAGGTTAAATTATGAGAAATTGTGAAAAATATTTTTAGGAAGTTGGATGTTACACACTTTGGAACAACCAATGATTTTGAAACTAGAAGAGAAATGTTAAGAGATGATTATAAAGATTTTTATTTTCAACCTTGAGAATATATAGTAAAAGTGAATAAAATATTCATAATAAATGTTAACACTTTTCAATATATTGGTGAAAAAACATTACATTTGAGAATTAGGTTGAAAAAAATATTGATATAATTTTTAGTGAATGAGAATACAAAAGAACATATTTAGATTATACCAAATATATTAGGAAGTAATGTTTTGATGATATAATTAAAAATATATTAAAATTTGAAGTAAGGTTCTAAAAGAGATGCTGAAAATGCTAAGAAAAGTAATAGAGTATCTTTTTTCCTCTACCGAAAATATTAATAAGAAAGATAAATATACTTAAAAAGTTACAAAATATTATAAAATGAAGAAATAAAATTTTGAGATAAAAATTAATTCTTCTAATAAAATTGAGAATGAGATTTCTAATCCTGCTAATATGATGAACAAGACTATTGGGAAAAATATTTCAGATTCAACTATAAGAAATATCATCTGATAGATGTTATAATAAGGGAAATTCTAAAATTATTTTTTATGAATTCAAGAATCTGAGTGATATTAAACCTATTTTTCCTCATCTAAAGAAGAAATATAAGAATGATAGAAATTATAATATGTTCTACAAGTATAAAGGCATAAAGGAAATGAATGTATAAAAGCTACTGACACATAGAGTACTGGTAGTGGAGATTGCTCTTCAGAAATTATTTAGATGAAAGTATGTATTTTTATGATGATTGTGGGATTACATTATAAAATTACATAGGCTAATCAATGATACAAGGATAAGGTATCTACTGAATCCTCATCTAGAAATTTAATTTTTTTTTAATTTTGATAAAGATAATAGTTCTATATCTTTAGTAGGAGAAAAAGAAAATCTAAATAATAAATATGATTTTTTAAAATGTTTTGAGGAAGTTTATATGTTGTATGATTATTATAAATAAAAAATAATAAAGATTCAAAATACTATAAAAATGCTAAAGTAGAATTGGAAAATAAAATTCTATAATTTGAAAACCTTTTCTGTCAAAATTTCATGCCTTAATAATTAATTAGACTATAAATCTAGTTCTACAACTTCTATTGATAATGAATATTTAGTTGTAAAACTAAATTTTATATTTTTTTGTCCGAAAATATATTATTAAATATCAATTCCTAGAAGGTAAACATTGATTACATTTACAAATATATGATACAACATCAAAATAATTTAGAAATGGATTTAAAAAATTCTAAACATCTTTTTCAAAAGTAGATGTTTTTTTTCCTAAATGATCCCCCTTAAAAAATCAAATAGATAGAAATTTTAAGAACATTTCTTCTATAAATATTTTTTTTAATTTTATTAAATCTCACATTTCAATGGAAGCGGAAGCTATACAACCAACTAAATTTAGAGATATGTTGATCTGTAAAGTTTTATTTTCTAATAATTTTGGACCCAAGTAAGATTCAATACTAAAATCCTAACATTTTATTTTTAGTACAATAAGAAGAGTACCGAAATTAATAATATTTGGTAGAATGATAGTGGGTATTCCTAGAACATGACAAGAAATAAGAAATTTGACAAAAGGATTAACAAAATTAAAGGTGGAAATTTCAGTTTTGGTGATAATTCTTAAGATCGTAGATATTGTACGAGAAATATTTTAATTCTTATAAAATATTTTATTTATAATATTTTATTTTTCACAAGACTCAAGAAAAACTTCATTAGAATAAATAAATTATGTAATGAAGGATACAATTTGAACTTTAGGAATGATAAAAGTAATGTACTATTTTTGAACGGTAAAATAATTCTTTCTACCGATTTGCATGAGAATGTTTATACACATAATATAGAATACCTTAGAATCCACGGTCTTCTTTTCAATAGTGCATTGGATGATCAATTTTGGTTGTTTCATAGAATATTAAGACACTCTACTGTGTAAATTCAACCAATTTTTTTTAAACTTGTTTGAGGGTTACTATAGTTTAGGATTAATTATTCTAAATGTTGATATCCTTGTAAATTTATTAATCAATATAAGTCATGTTTTAAATATTTTTATGAAATTTATCATATAATTCTCTATAGATAGTACACATGAATTTAATTGGATGAACATAAATTGTAAGTATTATCGGAAAATAATATATATATATCTTAGTTATGACTAACCAAAATATAAATGTATCTATTTTCTATCAAAAAATATGGAATATTTTTTTTCTTTAAGAAAACTATAGAACATGTTAAAATGAGTTTCACATAAAAGATGAAATTTCGTGGAAGAATATTACATGCCAAATATGAAATCAAAAAGAGTTTCACCCAAGTGGAGTTTTGGTATTACCACAGCAAAATATAGCAAAGGCATGAGATGCAAAAAAATATATCAAATTGCATGAAATGATCTTTCCTTCTAAATGTGACGTTGAAATTAGGCTTGCACACATGGGGGAAGGCATGAAAGAAAATTGAATGTAGGGTCTTCCATCTTTATAAGTACGTAAGCACACCTACATTCCAACAAATATTTGTAATGAAGACTCAGTTTCTCTACTGCACTAAAGAGTTTCATGAAAAAGAGTTATGCTTTATAAATCATGTGTGTAGAGTGTTCCTTATATCTATAAAGACTAATTGAAACTCATTATATTGTTTCTCAGAACATAGGGGTTTCATGAAATACATCATGTGTGATAATTCAAAAAAATTTAAAAAAATTAGGTGTTGCACTAAAGTGTTGAGTTTCTCTACTATTAGGTTTTGTGTATTAATTGTCTTTCATCAATGATTTCAAATTAATCAATTTAGGACTACGATGCAAGGAGAGTCTCATGAATTTAAGGAATAAGGATTTAAATTCTAATTTACTAAAGAAACCTTTAAGTAGTAAAAATAGACTAAGACATTACCTGAAAGTAGTAAGCTAGTGGGAGTCGATGAAAGTGTTTCAATGGAGGAAGTGTGCTATCTCTAAAATATTGTAAAGTCGGTGTGCCTAGAACAGAGTGGAAATGTGTATGATTTTTTATTCAATAACTAGTTACCATTAAATTATTTTGGTATAATAGACAAACTGTTGACGTAGGCTCCTCGAACCAGCCCTTTGAGGTGAACTAAGTAAAATTGGGGTGTTTTCTCTTTGCATGTGAATATTTTATTATTAAAAAAATTTAATTAGACATTTTTAAGATGTTCTGACCAACATGGAAAAAAGATATACATCATTGAAAGACAAAGTTGACACATGGATTCACCCCCTCATTGGGTGTTTTGTGGTCCTATAAGTGGTATCAAAGTGTATATGTTATTGGAGGTAAATACGTTATCTATTTTTTTTCATGGATAATTCAGTGAATATTAAGAGATTTTCCCTCTCTCGTGGAAGAAAGATCTTTATTTGGAATAAAACGACGATATCTCATCAACAATCCCTTAAATTGGAAGTTGTTTTTTCTGCTACACATGTGCTTTAGGTAACTGATGCAACTGTACTATGTATGACTAAAACAGTGTAGAAAATTCTTAATGTAGATGCCAAAGAAATGAATGACCTTACTGCCACTCTACCAAAATGTGATGAGTTTCACTTCGTCCAATCCAATATGAAAAAACTAGAATATATATACGAAGGAGACAATGAAGTGAAGTAGGAAATACTCTAAGGATTGTGAAATAGGTTCGATGATACAAAAATATATCCAAATGAAAATTCAATTACCTTTTTGAATCAAATTAATGAATTTGTTTGACAAATTGGAGGTCTTTTTGAAGAAATTCAAGATATTGAAATTGTGAAAACTATATTGAGAAGGATTCCACCTCTATATAATCCAAAAGTGTCATACCTTGATGAATGAGATCTATCTAACCATTCTCTTCATGATATAATAAGTAAGGAAATATAATTAAAATCCATTGAAAAATGTGAGTTTTCCAAATATAGTGTTTATGAAGATAATGAGGAAGATGAACTTATTTCCCTTTTTTCAATGAAATTAAATAGAGGAATATGGAGATTTGAAAAAAAGCTTCCTATGGCATGTTTTCGATGTGGTAGAGTTGGGAATATTGCCTCTCAGTTCTCAAGGATGTTTGATGATGTTGAAAGTGAAGGGGGAATCACGAAAAACCCTCAAAAAAGGATCTATCAAAATTGAGGCTTCAAATCTGGAATGAAATTATAGAAGAATAATTTCGTATATTGATTTGGTCTGAGGTCATCACAGCCCTCAAAATTACATTTATTTTTCTTACACTAGTACAACAGTGCCAGGTCGATCCATAGAGAAGTCAGATGAGTGATTTCTAAGGTTTTTTTTTTAATTTTAAACCCCCAATGTTGTCAGCAGTGGGGAAAACATATTTTTAATTTTTATATTTTTTTTTATTTTATTGATGAAATGGAAATAGGATGAGGAAACGTTAATTTTTTAACAATAAAACTAAATTTCATACTAAGTACTTCAAAGAAACTACTGAAAATACAGTATACTAATACTAAGAATCAAGGCAAGGAACATCGAACAAGAAATAACACTCAGAAATTCTAAACATGTTGGTTAAAAAGATAATTATCCACTAAAAATTATTGAATCACATCTTAAGACTAGATTGATATATCTTCCTCTCCTGAAGATACATCAAACAGAGGTATGACTTTTAGAGTTCACCGCTCGAAAATTCATCCACTGCTAAAAATTTAAAGAAGAATACAGTTGAAATGAAACTCACTATAAAATTCCAACTGAAATGACATTAATGTTTCAACAACATGATGATCATGTTCAATCTTACTGATTAAACTTGAAACTATGAATTTTTTATAGAAATGTAAGGTGTGACCGACATACAAGATCATTAACATTGATCTCGCCGACCAATTATAATTTCAGAAAAGAATAAAGGGAATAATTTTAAAGAATAAACCAAAAAAGTATAAAATTCATGATCTGAAAAATTCATCCTATGATCATAATAAAATCTAGTGTTGAAAACATCCGAAAGAAGAGAACAAGAATTGAAGAAAGAGGAAGGAATAACTCCCTAAGAGATGCTTTGCCTTCGGCCTCCTTAGTCTCCAGCTTGACTCTAGAATTACTCCTCGGAGTCTGCTCTCGGATGGATGTGTTCGTGAAATGAAAAAAATGAGAGCGTCCTATCAAATTTTGCTGCTTTCTATGTTTTATATCCCCCGTCATCTACTGCTTATCACCGAGCAATTCAACCGACTTCAAAAGTCCCTCAGTTTGGAACCGCACACATGTGTTTTTTTGCGACAGAAACATAACACAAGTATTTCCCTCGCAACTAACTCCTGGTGAGTTAGTTAGATGAATCTGGACGAAAACTCACTTCTCATATGAACCTGCACAAGAAAAACATACATAACATTAAAAAAATATGAGAAAGATTTATTTATAATTAATATTGTTTTATATTTTTATTTAGTTATTTTTAATTTTGTTTTTTAATTTAGTTTTTAATTTTTTTATAATTAATATTGTTTTTAATTTTAATTTAGTTATTTTTAATTTAGGTTTTTAATTTAGTTTTTCTAAAATTACATTTTTTAGTTTTTTTATTCATTAATCCTCCCCCAAACCGGCAAAAAGCAGGGATGATTTATCCTCCAAACCGCAGAGGTGCACAATAGGGGAAGTTGGGTTCGGTTTCTTCTCCTAGATTACAGAGCGGCCCACGGAACTCATCAACACTAGCTCGGATGATCTCCAGCAAGATGGAATCGGCTTCAGCTTCTCCCCGGGCGACAACGTAGCGTATCCTGCTTCCTCTTCCCAGCTGCAGTTCTAATCTAATCCCATAGACTCCCCTCCACATTAGCGGCTCAGTTCTTCAAATAGTGGCGTGGTACTAGCCTCGGTTGGGATTTGAGACGAAAGCAGTGACAGTTCAGAATTTCAGATGGCGCGAAAAATTCTCGGTTGGCTTTGCTCACCTCCAATCATCTCGCACATCTCTCCTCGGTTCTCAAAGAAACAAATACAGGCAGCTTGTGATTCTGATTTGTAACTGCTTTGTAGATTTCTAATGGTGCTGGAATTGTGTTTTTGTTTGATGTTGTTGTGGATTTGAGGTAGATAGTATGTGGGTTGCAATGGTGTGAGTTCTTGAGGCTGGGAAGAAGCTTTGGTAGTGGTGCAGAAAGGGTTCATGAAGTGAGGATGGAGGCGAAGCAAAGGTAGGACACCGTTGGTGTCACGGTTACTGTGAAACCATGAAGGACATGGTGCGTGGTGGAGAACCTGTGAGACAGTAATAAGAGATTAAGGTGGATGAAATGAGTGTGAGACTTGTTGCTGTAAATGGTGAGATAGGTGAAGGAGAAGTTTCATGGTGCCACCAGTTAGAAAGAGTACCAAAGGTTACGGTGTGATAGTGTTTAGAACCGGTGTGTGGAAATACTGAGACAGTAAAGGAAAATGGTGAATGGTGGCAACGGTAACTATTCCACTGCTTGAAAGGGATATGGTCCGTCCGTGAAAGGAGTGTCACAGTGACATAATAAAGAGAATCATGGTGGCACCATGTCAAGGGGTGAAAACATGAACCAAAAAAAAATAAACAAGGTAAATAAATTATATTAGAACATAAATAAAATATGAACAAAGTAATTAATATAAACTAAATCTGAAATAAAATAATTGAAAACCTAATTAAAACATAAACTTTAATAAATTAATGAAACCAATTAAACTTATGTTAAATTATTAGTAACTTCAATTAGTAAAATTTAAATTGCTACAAAATTTTAAAAAAATTAAAAAAAAGAAACTAACTAATTAAATATTAAAGTAAAATTAAACATTTATATAACAAAGTAAAATTATTTAAATTAGTTACTTTAACAATTTTAATTAATTTAAATCAGAAAGGTAGTTATTATATTATTGAACCATTATTTTAATTAATGAAATTTAAATAAAAGACTAAATAATACTAAAATAAGTTTATAATCTTATATTTGAATTAATGATTTATTAAAGTATATCTATTAATTAGGTTATATTAATTAATTTTTAATACAAGCAATGTTAGATTAAAAGTACATTATTTATTTGAGAAAGAAAACAAATTAATTGAATAATTAATGGAAAATCATTAGATATGTAGAAAATGATACCATACTAAATAAAAAGTAATAATGCTGTTAAATTAAACAAAGGAATAAATTAACTATTTTAAAGCTAATAATACTTGATTAATTACAAAAATATATTAATGACTAAAATTTAAAATAAAAATACAAAATAATCATTTTTTATTATAAAGTATTAAAATAAGTAATTAAATTGATAAAAATTAATTAAAAATATGTGGAAAAGATGTTTTTTTAAGGCCACATAAAATTCATCCACACATAAACATTGTTTGTCCTCAAACAATCCAATGTTTTATTAAACTTGAAAAACAGTGAAATGTATTTATGATTATGATCACACTGTAACATGTCCAACACTCAAAAAGGGGGACAAAACATGACAACATGCTTTAAGAAAATGAATTACTCATATGAATATTTCTTATAACAAATACTCAAGAGTAATTAAGAAAGATATGAATCATCAAACAATGAAGATTTCATTCATCCTATTTGATACTACTTAACGACTGACTTCAATCCAGGCTTATGTTCTAAGTCCAATAATGAAAGGAGATAAAAAATCAATTGAATTATGATCTTAACCAAGGAAATTTGTACTTTGATTTTTTCACCTAGGTTCCAAAAATAGTTAATTTTTTTTTGAATCAACTTATTGATACAACCTAAATGACTACCATATAAACCAATTGATCACTTCTTCATTTGGAATTCATTATTCCCCTCACCTTAATGAGCTCATTTTTTTTACCTTAGACACTTTATTTATTTATTCCAAGCCATGTTTCATTGTGCTAAGTACTGTTCAAAGCACTTATTCAAAGTGTATAGAGGTCTTAAAGTTAACAAAAATGCACCAAGCATCTAGGGTCTCATAGACTCGCCGTGGGATTCCAGATTCCCAAATTACTTCAGTTTCAAAAGATTTATAAAAAAACATTTACATTGGCTCATTAAGATAATTACCTTTAATAATTAAAAGATGAAAGAAGCCCCTCGAACCAGAATTAAACTTACAGTTCCAAGGGTTATGATCATCGCTCCACAAACATGTAACCTATATCACTTTTAGTAATAGACTCTAAATCAAGATATCCATTCAATCACTAAGAAAGACTACTTAGCAATCAACGAAACTCATCAATTTTAGACTCTAAGAATATCTTAACTAAATGCAAGGAACTTGTCCTAAGGCAATACCCAATTGAGTGAAGTGTAAAGCATAGAAATATAACAGAATTTTGAAAAAATTTATCCATCTTTTACAAGAAATTTGAAGTTACAGTGGGAATTGATGGACTTTCAATTAAGCAAAGTTTAATATAGTTAAGAATTGACCCCCTCCCCCACACATAAAATCCAACATTATCCCCAAAGTTTACTTCTAAATATGGATATGAACAATTAATAAATTAAGATTCAAAACAAATTTTCAATTAAGTAGATATATGACTTGTATAAAGGGTCTCAATGAAGTTCAAAAATATTGTTTTCCACAAAGGTTAAATTAACAACAGGTTCATTAAAAAGTATAAACATTAATATGTAGCAGAAAATATGTACCCCCCACACTTAATTTGATGAAGTGAATGGGTTTTAAAAAATTAATCTCAGTTCACAGCAACATGCACATACAGATTTTTTTAATAAAAATGGACTTTTTTAGTGACAACAGACAAGCAACAAAATTTTTTATATGTAATTTATACAGCAGATTTTCAGAAAATATGTCGTAGAATTTTTTTAAACAAGCAGAATTTTTAGTTCAGTACTAACACAAGCAGCATAATTTTATACAACAGTACACGTGTAACATTTTTTTTTTCAATACAAGCATAATTTTTTAGGCAAAAACAGGAGCATAATTTTTTTTCTAAAGAATTAAGGAGCAGAAAAATGAAAATCATCAATTATGAATTGATTACTTCCTTGAATATATTTGTCAATTTCCCTCCAGTATGGGAATTTTGCTCCTCCATGAAAACCAACAACAACATCCTAAAATACAAAGCATGAAAACTACAGACAAATAACCAACATAGACAGTGCATACAGAAGGCAACATGGAAGCGCATTATTCAAAGTAAAACAAGAATAGAAACAATAGTAAACAAATATAAAAGAACATGGGTTGACTCCCAATAAGCACTGAATTTAAAGTCTTCAGTTAGAATTTATTTAATTACATTTTTTTATTTATTAACAAAAGAAAAACCATGGGTTGCCTCCCATGCAATGCTAGGTTTAAAGTCCCTAGCCAGACTCACCTAGAAACTAACCATAGACACTAGGTGGAAGTGGTTTCATTAATAAAACCACCACATATGTTTCGCCTAATTATATTTAACAGAAAGATGAATTATGTTAGAATCAGAAAATAAGAAGACTAAAACCAATTTCTCATTAGCAGCATAAATCCCTAAACAACACCCATTAGAAGTTATAGAAATGGTTCTCTCAAGTACCATAATTGTTTTAGATTTGACAATATTAACATTTTTAGGTAGTGGAAGAAATGTATTAGGTGATTCAATGGGAATGAAAATTTCCTCACAACTATCTTCTTCAACTACAACACTAACAAGTTAACATTCAAGGGTGCAAATGGGTAAATCTTGATTAGTTGGTTCAAAAGTGGATTCATTAAATTGATGAACAAAATCATGGACTTTGGAAATCACATGTGATTCCCCCTATAGACTACTATCAGTATCATGGAAAGTATTATCACCCTTCACAGTTGAGGATGGAAAAGACAAAAAAGGAAGAGAATTTCTTTTATCACTAACAGGTTCATCTCTAACAATGTTTTAAATATATTCCAAAAGATCCTCATCTGTTAAATCAAACTAAACATATACTGCTTCTATCAAATCAATTATGAAACCATCATCTAATGTGTGTTCAACCTCTACATTTAGTTCAAGTTCAAAAGGGTCACTTTCTAAAACCATGTAATTTGAGTGTTGCAACTCAATTTTAGGAGAAGAATTGTACAATTCAGTTTTAATAAATTCAGTTTCCAGAATGTTCAAATTAAGACAATTCCCCTCAAGTTGGTCAACACTAATTTCTAATTTATTGCACAAAGTTTAAGAAAAGTCATAACTATGAGAATAGGGAAATGAGAACTCATCATCTAGAAATTCTTAAAATATCATTACCTCTTCCTCATTATCCAAAAACAGTTCAGAAATTATTGGGTTTACAGTTTCAAAACATGGAAGAGAAGTTTTTAGTTGAGGTTCAAAAATTTCAGATTTCATGTTATCCAGTTTAATTTTTTCCTCCAAATTATTCCCAATATCAAGTTAAGACTCATTATTCAAAAATTCATAAAAGTTTGGTGAAGATTTTTTAACATTCAAATTTTCATTCTCAAAAATCTCTTCTACCCGAGTGACTTCATTCTAAAAATTTCTAAAACATTGATTTTTCTCAAAATAAGGAATGATGTAATGAACTGGGCAATATTTTTCAATATCTTTTATTTCATATTCATAATTTTCCAACTCAACACCATTAATGATCTTTATTGTATTTTCAATAATTTGTTCTTGACTCAGTGAGTTGGTTATTTCCAGATTTAGTTCAACAGAATCATATTTTTCAAAGTGAATGGTTTATTGTCCAATTTCATAGTCACTCTCTTCTTCCACTTGATTTTCAAACCTTTTATAAACATTTTTTTATTTTTCTTCAAATTATTCTTGTTTTTTAACTCTTTGTTGTAACTCGAAGAGAATGTTTTCCAATCTTTTCATTATTTGATCTCTCTATTGAGAGTCTCTAATTTGAATTTCATGGGTTTGAGTTAACCAATTGTTAATTCGTTCCACCCTAGAATCCATTTTAAAATCAATTAATTAAATTTTATCTAGGGTGTCAGGACTAGACTCATGTATTTTTTTTCTTCAATGTAAAAATCCTATTGTGGCTGGTTATAGACAAAATTCTGAGCCGTATGCCCATAATAGCCACAACACAGACAATGTGGCCCTTGTTGATCCCAGGTTTCATTAACATCCATTTTTAAACTAAAACCCGATGAGATTAAACACACAACAGTTCATAGTGAAGCACATTTTTTCAAAAACAACAAAAACAGTATGTTCGATTTCAATGTAGTTTTTTTAATCATATTTTTTCTGTCTGATTTTTTATGTTTGTTTTAATTTTTTTAAATTTTTTTTAAAACTTAGAACACTTAGGGAGTTCCTTCCCCGGCAACAGAGCCAATTTTTCATGAGGCCAGAGGTTGTAACGACCCTCAAAATTACATTTATTACTCCTACACTAGTACAACCGTGCATGGTCGATCCATAGAGAAGGGAGATGAGTGATTTCTAAGGGTTTTTTGAGTTTTATACCCCCATTGTTGTCAGTAGTGGGGAAAAAACCTTCTTACTTTTTATATTTTTTTTTGATAAAATGGAAACATGATAAGGAAATGTTAAATTTTTAACAAAGAAACTAAAGTTTATACTAATTACTGCAACGAAACTAAAGAAAATACAGTATACTAATACTAAGTAGCAAGACAAGGAACATCTATCAAGAAATAACACTTAGGAATTCTAAAAATGTTGGTTAAAAAGATAATTATCCAATAAAAATTATTGAATCATATCTTAAGACTAGATTGATATACCTTCCTCACCAGAAGATACATCAAACAGAGGTATGACATTTAGATTTCACCGCTCCAAAATTCATCCACTACTAAAAATTTGAAGAAGAATATAGTTGAAATGAAACTCACCGTATAATTCCAACTGAAATGACATTAATGTTTCAACAAGATGATGATCAAGTTAAATCTCACTGATTAAACGTGAAACTATGAATTTTTTTTATAGAAAATATAAGGTGTGACCAACTTACATGATCATTAAAATTGATCTCGCCGATCAATTATAATGTCTGAAAAGAATAAAGGGAAGAATTTTAAATAATAAACCAACAAAGTATAAAATTCATGAGTTGAACAATTCATCCTATGATCATAATAAAATCGAGCGTTGAAGACATCTGAAAGCAGAGAACAAGAATTGAAGAGAGAGGAAGGAATAACTCCCTAAGGGCTGCTCTGCCTTCGGGCTTCTTAGTCTCCATCTTGACTCTAGAACTGACCCTCAGAGTCTGTTCTTGGATGGATGTGTTCGTGAAATGAAAAAAATAAGAGTGTCCTTTCAAATTATGCTTCTTGCTCTATTTTATATCCTCCATCTTCTACGGCTTGTCACCGACCAATTCAACTGACTTCAAAAGTCCCTTAGTTATGCACCGTACACATGCATTTTTACGCGACAGGCACGTTGCACTAGAATTTCCCTCGTAACAATCTCTCGGTGAGTTAGTTAGATGAATCTGGACGGAAACTCACTTCCTGTATGAACCTGCACAAGAAAAACACACAGAATGATAAAAAAATAAAATAAGGATTTATTTATAATAAATATTGTATTTAATTTTAATTTTGTTATTTTTTAATTTAGGTTTATAATTTACTTTTTAATTTATTTATAATTAATATTTTTTTACATTTTAATTTAGTTATTTTTAATTTAGGTTTTTAATTTAGTATTTCTTAAATTAGTTTTTTAGTTTGTTTTCATTTTTTTAATTCATTAATCCTCCCCCAAACTGGTGAAAAGCAGGGAATATTTCTTCTCCAAACCGTGGTGACGCACAACGGGGGAAGTAGGGTTCGGTTTCTTCTCTTGGATTGCAGTGTGGCCCGAAGGACTCATCAACACCAGCTCGAACAATCTCAAGAAAATGATATTAGTTTGAGATTCTCCTTAGGTGATGGCACAACGTCTCCTGGTTCCTCTTCCCAGCTGCCGCGCTGATCGAATCCCATGGACTCCCCTCTATAGTAGCAGCTCAGTTCTTTTAATAGTGGCATGCCAGTGGCCTTGGATGGAATTTGAGAACGAAGCAGCGGCGTTTTAGAATTTCAGACGGCACAACCAAGTCTCGGGTGGCTTTACTCTGCTCCAAGCATCTCGCACATCCCTCATTGGTTCGCAAAGCAACATATCTAGGTGGTAGGTGATTATGATTTATAACTGATTTGTAGAATTTAAATGGTGTTGGAATGGTGTTTTTGTTTTATTTTTTTTTGTGGATTTGAGGTAGATAGTATGTGGGGTTCAATGGTGTGAGTTCTTGAGGCTGGGAAGAAGCTTTGGTAGTGGTGCATAAGGGTCCGTGAAGTGAGGATGGAGGCGAAGCAAAAGCAGGACACCAGTAGTGTCACGGTTTCTGTGAAACCATGAAGGAAATGGTGCGTGGTGGAGATCCGATGAGACAGTAATAAGAGATTATGGTGGATGAAACAAGTGTGAGACTTGTTACTGGAAACGATGAGACATGAGAGGGAGAAGTTACATGGTTCCACCGGTTAGAAACGGTACCAAAGGTTATGGTGAGACAGTGTCTAGAATTGGTGTGTGTAAATAGTGAGATAGTAAAGGAAAATGGTGAATGGTGGCAACGGTTACTGTTCCACCGCTTGAAAGGGATACGATGCGTCCCTGAAAGGAGTGTCACAGTGAGACAGCAGAAAGAATCACGGTGGCACCGTGTCAAGGGGTGAAAACGTGAACCTGCAAAAATAAACAAGGTAAATAAATTAAATTAAAACATAAATAAAATATTAAAAAAGTAATTAATTTAAACTAAATATGAATTAAAACAATTGAAAACTTAATTACAACATAAAATTTAATAAATTAATGAATCCAATTAAACCTAAGTTAAATTATTAATAACTTAAATTAGTAAAATTTAAATTGCTATAAAATTAAAAAAAAAGAAACTAACTAATTTGAGATTAATGTAAAATTAATCATTTATATAACAAAAGTAAAATTATTTAAATTAGTTACTTTAAATTTTTTTAAATAATTTAAATAAGATAGGTAATTATTATATTATTAAACCACTATGTTAATTAATGAAATTTAGATAAAAGACTAAATAATACTAAAATAAGTTTATAATATTATATTTTAATTAATGATTTATTAAAATAAATCTATTAGTTAGGTTATATTAATTAATTTTTAATACAAGAAATGTTAGATTTAAATTACATTATTTATGTGCGAAGGCAAACTAATTAATTGAATAATAAATGGTAAATCATTAGATATACAATCAAAGATACCATACTAAATAAAAAGTAAAAATGCTATTAAATTAAGGAAAGGAAGAAATTAAATATTTTAAAGCTAATAATACTTGATTAATTACAAAAATTGATTAATTATTAAAAATAAAAATAAAAATAAAAAAGTATCATTATTTATTATAAATTATCAAAATAAGTAATTAAATTTAAAAAAATTAATTAAAAAGATGTGTCAAAACATGTGTTTTTAAGTCCACATCATAGAGAAATAAGAACAAGATGATAATAAATTTTTGGTGTATAAAGAACAAGAGTTTAAATATGAAACCCAAGCATTCATGATGGCTATAGTAGAAAAGGTAAAACCATAAAAAGGTAAAGATAATTCATTTACTGGTGTTGTTCACCTCAAGGTAGAACTGTAAGGGGTTCTTGATAAGATTGATGGTCAAAGAAAATAAAAATAAAGTTGAGAGCTATTATATAAGATTCTTCAAATTTTGTTCATCAGTTTGAAGAAAAATTTGATCAGCTAAATGTAGTAGAATAATAACATATAATAACTCTTGAAATATCAGAATAATTTTTGGAATTTATGCTCATGATTGAAGATCAAGAAAAATTAATCAATGAAATTACATAAATACCAGATGATAAGGCTATGAAAGTTGAGGTATAAGAAGAAGGAGTTGTTACTCTAAAGTGTAAACTATAAATTGAACAAAATTCAATGGAAACAATGAAGAAATTGAATTTTGAAAGATTCCCAGATGTAGAGCTATTAGAAAGAGTTAAACATGGTTATGAAGGATTAAAGAAGGACATGAATGATCAAAGATCCATATGTATTGAAAAAAGGTGAATTATCTATGATACTAAAATGTGAAATAATAAAAACAAGATGATCCAAAATAAAGGGATGCAAAATGTTGGACATATCACAAAGGAAACTGAATTCATAACACAGAAAGCCTCAAATCAAATATAAATGATAATTAAAAATTATACTCAAGTATCCAGAAATGATCACCAGTCAAATAATTTTCATAAAAAAGGAGACATAAGGAGTAATGGAAGTGATAAGACATTTCCTCTTATGAAATGTCAATTAATTTTCTTTTTTTGGCCATATCATGCCATACTATGAAGAGGCAAGGGGCGATCTGAATGGGGGAGCACTTTGAAGTGAAAAAATGAGAATGAGACCATATCCTTTATAATATAAAATAAATTGATTATATGGATATAATTTTTATTATTCTATCTATGACCATATAGCTATTCATTGCTAGTAGAGTAAGGCTGGAAAATTTACCTACAAAACTCAAGGAAAAGTCGATACCCACTAAACTGATAGAGCTTCTCTTAAAAATAGGTATTCTCCTTTGGAATAAAAATATGATTATGAAGAACCCATGAATTTTTAAAAGATATTGAAAAGTCTATCTTTATCCTACACTCAATCAATTATCTCATAAAAGGAAAAGAAAAAAAATCGAGAAATCCAACCTTATAGAAATATATCCAAAAGCTACATAGAACTATAGCACCTAGATTATTGATAGAAGATGCTCATCCCATATGACAAGAAAAGAAGGTTTTATTGAATAATTTTAAGATAAGGTTTGACAGAACAATGAGGTTTGGCAATGATGGTGCATTAATGATTAAAGGTAGTGAAGGTATAGAATTAGAAAATAACAAGCTTGGGAAAATTGAAGTTCTCTATGTGGACGGACTGCATAAAAATATCGTGAGTGTGATTTATCTCTATATATCATGACTGATAGTAAAATTTAATTAAAAGGGATGCATGATTAAAATAAATACAGTTAATTCATTCATGAAGGGATGAAAAATAGATGACAATTTATACCAGATTGACAGTAAAGAGTTCATTAGTTACTTGAATTTTGAAGAAGAAAACAACTTGTGGCACCAAAGGATGGGTCACATTTACTAATAGAGCATGGAAAAGATATCTAAACTGAATATAGTCATATATATTCTCAATATGAAGCATGAATGAGAAAAATAATTGGGATTATTTCATGCGAGGAAAGATGGTTTGGAGTTCACATTGTCCAAATACCAAAAGGTCATCAAATATTCTTGATATCATCCATAAAAATGTATGTGTAAAATTAAATTTCAATTGCACATATAGAGATAGAATGTTCTTAATTGAATGAAAAATTATCATTATATAGAAAATAATTATACAAGATACACAATCAATGTTCTAAGATTTGTAAATTTAGGATAATGAACATCCATTGAATTTTAAAATTATATTGAAATACCTGGAATAAATCAATAGGTGACTATAGTGAGAACCCCATAAAAAATGGATTTTTAGAACACATAAATTGACATTTAAAATAAATAGATATAACTATGATGACTGAGAGTCATATCTCTTATCATTACTAGAAATGGGATGTTTAAGAAGTATTGTACAATTAAAATTAAAAAAATCCTTTTTATGGTTGAAAGAAAGACACCATATGATTTATGGTATGAAAGTAAGCCATCTATGAAATATTTCATGTTTTTGGAAGTAAATTTTTTATCCAAATAATGAAGGTAATCAAGGAAAGTACAGTGATGTTGTAGATGAGGGAATATTCCTTGTATATTTAATGAAGATTAAATCCTAAAAATGTTTTTATAATTATCATAGAATAATATTAGAAAGAATTAATGTAAATATCATTGAATATAAAACATTAAATACATCAAGAATATTATTTTATGATATTATAAGAGATGAAGAAGAATGTGTAAAAGGTATAAATTCAAATGAAAAAATAGTGTAAGGCATGAAAAATTTTCAGGGCACACAAAACAATGATGATTCAGAAGAAGAATCATAAGAGGAAACCATCGCTAAAAAAACAACATCATAAACTAATAAGAGAAATAGAAAAGAAGAAATTGATCAATCCAACAACATTGGGGATTGTACAACACCCACATTATCAAAGGGAATTAGGATTTAACCACACTATTCTATTCTATCAATAATAGATCCAACTTGATTTTATGAAGCAACAAATGATGAAACATGGGTTAAGTCCATGAATGAAGAATTGATTAGATTGAAAAGAACCAAACATGGGATATTTTTAAGAGGCTCATAAATCAAAATGTTATTGAAACAAAGTGTATTTCTAAAAACAAATTCAATTGGAATAGAAATTTGATAAAAAAAATAAGGTGGTCTTTGTGTGCAAGGTATATGCATAGATTGAGGGAATAAATGATTTAGAAACATTTTCTTTAATGGTTAGACTAGATTCAATCAAGATCCGTATTTCCATGGTGATTCAAATAGGGTATAAATTTAATCATATGGATGTCAAAAAAAATTCAAATTTTTTTTCTTGAATAAGAATTATTTATTAAACAACCAGTGGATTTTTTTCTTCGTAATGATAAAATAAAGGTCTGTAGATTAAATAAGGAACTCTATGTTTAGAAGACAACACCACTAACATGGTATTCTTGAATAGGTGCTATCCAGATAATATCTAATTTAAAATTGGTTATGTATAACCGAATCTATATGTAATTAATTCTTAGGAAAATAAATTTATGGTTCTTTTATATGTTGATGATATTATTTTTTGTGGAAGTATGAAGTGATCAATGGAATAATTTCCTAATCACGTGGAATAAAAATTTAGAAGGTCTATAATTGGTGAACTCAAATACATCTTAAAGATTCAATTAATTCAAAATAAATTTTTTACCATTATTTCTCAAGGAATATATCCAAGAGAGTTTCTAATTAAATTCCATATACATGACTCCAAACTAATGTCGACTCTGATTGTGTTTGGGACAAAACATGGAAAGAATGATAATTCTACATCTATGAATCCCACAATATATAAGAGAATCATTGGATATATAATATAATTAATAAAACTAGGAAAAATATTGTCTTTGATATATTTGTAGATTACCATATTCAAAGTAATCCAAAGGAATATCATTTGGAAGTAGTTGAATGAATCATGAGCTATATTCAAGGTAATAACAATTTTGGATTATAATTTATGGAAATAAGAGATAATTAATTATTGAAAATTGATAATGCTGACTGGAATGGTGAAATGGTGGATATAAAGTCTACAAGTGGTGGTTCATTATTTAGAGGAAAAAATGTGTGGGATATTTTGGAAAGAAAAAAAAAAGAAATCCTCTTAGTACTGATGGAGTAGAATATATCTATACTATAAAGGCATGCACTTAGATATTGTGGATGAATCATCAACTGACTGATATTTTTGATGAAGTGAAACAGTCGATGGTGATTCACTATGACAACAAGAGAATGATTGATATTATAAAGAATCTTATTCACCACTCTATAAAAAACATATTAGGATTAGATATAACTTCATCAAGGAAAATTTTGAACAATATGTGATTAAACTTGAGCATATTGGAACTGACGAACAAATAGCTGACATTATTACTAAGAAATTAGAAATATATTGTGTTTGAAAAACATCATTATAATGTTGGTGTTCATCCACCTCATAGTGCATGAGGATTTTATGGTCAGTCTCCTCTCCCCATTTATAATAACTATTTTAGTATATTTCCCAACGCGATTCAGATTTATGTGTGATATACGATATATGGGGAGTATTATTTTGATCTATACAGATAAAAGTACATGTTTTTTGGGTTTATTTCCAATGGGAGATAATAAATTAATTCAATGTTTCAATGTTTTATAGGATTTATGGTTGATGGATTTTTGAAAACTGTGAAATGGTTCTACGACATGATGACTAATATGTGTTATGTAGAAAAAATATGAAATTCTTATATGACATGATGTGAATTATGTGTTATGAGAAAATATTTCATAACTCTCACATATTATCTTGGAAATTATTAAGCATTCCAAAACATGAGAACCCAATTCACGATTCCCCTCTTTTTTTCAACATCTATATTAGCTCATATAGACTTTGATTGTTGGATGACCTATCTATCATGTTTTATGTTTCAATAGTAGCTGGTGCTTTATTGAATTTATCTACAGATTTCCAACATACCCAAAGGGAGAGATTGTTGGGCCGAAGGATTACCATTTCTGAAAAAATGGAGTTTACTATTTTTCTTACCAATCCGTAGTTTATATTGGGTATTTTTCAAGGAATATGACGATTCAATATCATTACATCAAAATATAGAAAAATCATGAGTTGTGAGAAAAATTAAAAATTACATGAAAGAATCTTACTTACCAAATAGGATGTCAAAATGAGTTGAACAAAAGTTAAGTTTCAGGATTTTCACATCAATGTATGGAAATGTTATGAGATGCACATAATGGGTAAAATTGCACAGATAAATCTTATGTGCCAAATATGACATCAAAATGAGTTGCATGCAAGTGGATTTTCAAAATCACCTCAGAAAAATAAGAAAAAGGAATGAGTAATGGAAAAAATTTGTAAATGCATTAAATAACATTACAAATAAAAATAAATATTAAAATCAGGATTGGGCACATAAGGCGCATAAGGAACTTGTGTACAGGGTCCTCAAGGTCTATAAATATACAGGCACTCCTACATTCAAAGTAACTTTTCCATTGAATATTCAGTATCTATACCATGTGTAAGTGTTTCATATAGAGGAGTTATGTGTAGTAAATATTTCACATCGAGTCTTACTTATTTCTACCAAGACCATGTGAAAGTAATGGTATTTTTTCAAGAAATTTAAGGGTTGATCAAAAGACATCTTTCATGACTAACCCAAAAATTTTTCATAAGAACAAGTGTTGCATTCAAGTGTTGATTTTCTCTAATATCAGGTTTTTAATATCATATCTGTTTGATCAATGATTTCACATGCATTAATTCTAGATTTTGGTGAAATTAGTTTCTCATGCTAGTCATGTGAAAAGACCTAATTTCCAATCTTCTAAAATAACTTTAATGTTGTCAAAACGGAGTAAGAAATTAGCCAAAATTAGTGACTAAGGGGGAGTAGATAGAAGTGTTCCAAGGGAGGAAGCATGTTATCATTAAAATATTATTATTGAAGTGTTCCGGGCGTAAGGTGATTATGTATAAAATTTTGTATTCTAGAACTATTGATGATTAGTGGATTTTGGTATGACCAAAAAACCTTCATCATATGCTCGTTGGACAGGCCCTTAGTGGTGAATATAGTAAAACTATTTCACTTTCTATTTACATGTGAATGGTTGAAAGAAAAATTTGACACCTTGATTCTCTCCTCCCCTGTCAGGGTGTTCTGGGGTCCTACAGTATTAGAAAAACTCATATTTTGTGTGATAACATAAGTTCCAAAATTTTAGTAAAAATATAGCACATAAAACATTAGAAAATAATATAGATATAAGACACCATTTTCTTTGGGATCACACACATAAACGATATTTGATTTTATAATTGATGGGAATATAATAACAACTTGCTGATATTATTAAAAACCGCAAAATTATGATGTATTTCCTTATATTAAATAGAGTATTATAATGATAAATATAATATAATTATTTATCTACTTAGTATTTAAACCATCTACTTATATTAATAAATCCTAGTAAAAGGGAAAAGTCATTTATTTATGTTTTTAAAAATTGTCTATATCTTATTTTTTTTAAAAGACAATGTTTTTTTTCAAAATAGTTCTTTTCATTAAATATGTATTGGCAACACATTTTTATATCAAGAAAAATATTTTTATCAAGGGAAAAAATATTTTCCAGATGAACATTTTTCCTTGAATAAACATTCTCTTCCAAGAAAATAATGTCTAAAGAATTTTTTTTGTTAAATCCATGAAGATAAAATCCACAAAAAAACATTCAAAAATAAAGTTTATAATTTTTTTCTAAGGTCATTTTTGAATATATTTTCTCTATTAATTATTATAATTTTTTTTTTCTGATATTAATATATTTGTTACAAAAATTGTTTTACAATGACTTGATTTTCATAGAAATAAAATTTCATTAGATAAATCTTATACATAATAAATTTTAATAAAACTACTTCAAGAGTTGATGATTTTTCAAAATTTGAGAAATGAATACAAAATTAGATCAAAATAAGGGTTTCAATATGAACCATTAGATATTTAGAAGGTAAATTTTCTATATATTTGCTTTTATATAAAGGGTATATGGATCACCACTCCCTCACCAACTAATCTTATAAAAATCTCTCGCTATTATGATTTCAAATCCTTTGATTGATTTCTCTTTGTAGGTTTTTCGTCCTTTATCCTATAAGAAATAATGGATTCAGATACTAATTTGTGAACCATAGTTATATAAAAGTAAATATTAATAGAATGGTTTTCATATTAAAATCATTATTATTTTATGAAATCTCTTATTGTTTTCCATGTTTGGGAAAAATACTATTTTTCAAAGGATGACTTAAATTTATATTATCCTGAAATAGTAATATAGTAATATTCATTTGTAGAGTGCAGTGAAAAAAATACTATTAAAGTTTTCAAATTTACATTATTTGGAAATTTTTATATGTTTTATATTCACCAAGTGGTATATTTTTCTAAAATACCTTTTGAAGGTGAGTAAAGCCTAATAACTCACAATATTCTTAAAAATATATGAGGATTTCATAAGTCCATGCATGAAATTTAGGTTTTTATGTATTTAGAAAAATAAATAATATTTTCAAATATTTGTTTTATTTGAACAAATTATTTCTCTTTGTGTGAAAAATTTCCTTATTCCAGGGAAATGAGTTAGGGATACTCTAAAAGGACAAGATATTTAATGGTTGCAATTTTTGTATAACATGACAAAGTTAAGCATGGTTATGTTTTTATTAACTTTCATAGATATTGTGACACATATATCTTTGATGTTTAATATTTTTTGTTTTCTATGATTCATAAACAAGGTTTTAGTTAACTTCATGGAATTTTAGAAAATCAAAAATGAATAAATATCTATAAGGGATATGGTTTCCAATATTAAAGTGGAAACTTAAAAATAAGATACAACTTGTTTATGTTCTATAAGGCCCCAGCCTTAAACCTTACTTAATATTGAATTAAATGAATAATTCACATTGAGGATCTTTTCAGGTTTAGAGTTTTAGAGAATTAGAACATAACTATTACATCTTAAAAGATTACAAAGTAGACACTTCTACTAAGTCTCAATAAAATAAAAACTCTTAAAAAGAAAGATGTCTAGATTCCATGTTTTAGAAAGCATGAAATTCCCTTGATCCCATCCTTGACCTTATTCCACTTTAAGTCCTGTGAAAAACATTTCGAAAAAAACTTGGGGTGAGCATAAAAAGCTCAGTAAGGGATACAGAAAGAATGAAAACTGTTAGTTTTTCAAACATCAAATAAACCATATATACTCTATCAAAGTAATACCTTCACCTTCATGAAGTAGTAAAAACTCTTTACTGAATAAAGTATCATTACTTACCCTTTTGTAACCAAAGGAATACCATAAAATCCATAAAAAGAACACATAACATATATAAAGGTAACTTGGGACATAAACATACTTAAGTGGAATAACCATACGGTTGACTTCCACACATATCACTTAATGGAATAGCCATACGGCCAATTTCCATACATAATTAATGGAATATCCATACGGCCGACTTCCATACCCAATGAATTGGAGGTTATAACGTAACCACCCGTCCTGGTATTCACGGCACCACCCGTCATATGGTTTATAATGTAACCACCCATTAAAATGTCCAAGTACCAATATAAAATCATAAAACATAAAACCAATATAAAGGAATCATAACATTTCCACAATTCAATCACAATATATCATAAATATATTGACATAATAGAATCATTTATCAAAACCATTTTCAATACCAAAATACATAAAAGAGTATATGGTATTTATTTTATTTTAAAAACATTACGGCTTGTTGAGGAAGCCAAAGATCAAATAATACTCGCGGCGGTGGAAAAAGGTCGTTGTCACCGCGTACGTTAAAAAAACATTCCTTTTTTTTCATTTAGTAAAACGCTTCGTAGAAAAAGATTCCTTTTTTATAAAAGTAAAAGTCAAAGGAGTTTATACACCGTATAAAAGAAAGTTGTGTATAAAACAAAATATGCCTCAATGAAAGGAGATTGAGACGAAGTCCCTTACCTCGGGTCCGACTTGACTCGATCGTTCTTTAACATCCTGAATAATAAACTTGAGTAAATTTATACTTGATTAAGAACCTTTTTAAAGTTCATTATTCCTTTTATATCACTTATTGCCATGTTATAAACATTATGTAACCATTTAAGTTAATAATGTTTGTTTTGTCAATATTTGGTTCTTAAGTCGAAAGTTGACTTCTTACAATTACATGTTGTTCGTGTGGTCAAAAGTTCTTTATATCCAGAATGAAATTCCTGATTTGGATATCATATATATCATATATATCCAGAATATACATGTATTAATAATATTACATAATCATTTAGAGGTAAGAAATGAAATGCACCGTTCATGGAGACGGTAAGCCGTACGTACGCATGAACGCTACTTTCATTTCTTTGTCATATTAGTGGAATTAAAACTAAATGAGAGGTATGTATATTTTAATTCCAGAATTATATTCATCATTTAGATATATCATTAATTATATATATATACATTATATACATCTAATTTTAATAGTACATTACATTTGGGGATAAGAAATGAAATGCACCGTTCATGGAGACGGTAAGCCGTACGTACGCATGAACGCCACTTTCATTTCTATCTCATACTTTAATGGAAAGAAATAATAATGATATAGAGGTATATTATAATTCCAGTATAACATCATATATAATAACTTTAAATCCATCCTTTACATGTCCCACATATGGCATTAACGAATCACATCACTTTTAGGGGGCGGTAGTCCGCACTTCCTTAAATGAAGATATCATGTTTACCCATAATGGAAACCATAAAGGTATGCCAAAAATGAAAAATACAGAAGCTTAAAGAAAACATAAATATATTATATATCATATATAAAAATAGTTACATCATAATGGCCACCCTTGAAGGTGTTAAATGAGCATTGAACAATCATCATTTCGGGATGCAGAATTTCTCCATCCACGGAAACCGTATGTTCTTTAACCATTTGATGTAGTTGTGTGAGAGTGTAGCTCAAATAAATATTATAACAACATCCTAGTATATTGAAGATACTGGTGTTGTTACAAAAGAAGTAAATAAAAAGAGTTTAGAGGGTTGGAGAAACAAAATAAAACAAATGAACAAGAGAGAATGAATTACCTTTAAAAGTGTAACTCCTTTTGATTTGAGGCTAAAGGCTTCCTTTGAAAGGATTCTTCCCAAAGGGAATCCTCTAGGATGAGGAGAGGGATGTGGAGAGAGTAATTGGGCAGGGGTTGGCTGAGCCAAAGGCTTGAGAAGTGTGTGAAATGGGGTAGAGGTGGGGGCCTTTTATAAGAGGAGAGGAGGGGCACTTTTGGAAAGTAAAGAAATATTACTTAATTAGAAAATGTGTTTCGGTTTCAAAAGGTCCCACATTGATATAATTCCTGGATAAGGTGATAAGGGTTCGAAATCCACTCATCCAATTGGTTTTGGACATGTGTAGGTTTTATAGTTTTCATTATCTTTCCATTTTATTTAAATCGTCAAATAATGATGTCATCGCTGCATCATTATTATGTCATATATAATTTAATTTATTTAATGTCTACAAATTATAAAAAAAATACTATGATGTAGGAAATATTTTTAGCTTTCCAATGACTATTTATAATCAAAATTAGGACTTGTATAACCCCACTCAAAAATTATTTTAGTAAAACAATTTATGTTAGTGTCATTTTCACTTTAACATTAAATAAAAATATATTAATGTCATTTTCCAAATAAGTGGCTCCATGGGGTCCCCAAGTTGGCCCATGACTTGTCTTGGTCGGCCATGACACAACCAATATGGTTGGGACATGTTTCTAGGTCATTTCATATTATTAAAGCATTATTTATACCTTAAACTACACTAATTACCACTAATCGCGATTAAAAACTTAATAAGTTACTATTCACCAAAAAATTATTTTAATCTCATTGAACAAAATTTTACTTCTTAATGACAACCATGTATGTCGGATTTTCAAAATTCAATACACATTAGTGGTAAACTTTCATTTAACTGAAAAGTCAGTTTGTTTGATTACCACTTAGTGGTTTCACTATTCATCAAAAATTGAAGTTTTTCAGAAAATTACCAAAAATTCACCCTAAGCTATATTTGATATTCCGAATTCAAAAATGAAGTCCATTTTACAAAATTCAAAAAATATAAGTAAAATTAATTAATTTAATAATTAATTCCCGCTGTCATGACAAATAGCGTGTTTTTGTGAAACAATAAGTATCAAAAGATTGACACCAGTTTAAGTCCAATTTCAAAGTGAAATTGATTCCAATGACCACCATTGGATTAACTGGTAAAAATATTTTCTAATTTAACTTTAAAACCAATTAAAATAATAATCTAATCATATAAATAATTTAGATTAAAAAGAGGTTTTGAATTAAAATACAACATTTTACACTATTCATAAAAAAATGAACTTTATCAGAAAGGTACCAAAAATTTACACAAAGTAAATTTTGATGTCCCGATTCTAAAGAAGAGTTATATTTGGTCCAAAATAAAGTATAAGAGTGATCAAAACTATATTTAATGACGGTTAACCATTAAAAGGTGATAAGTGAACCTTTAGTGAAAATTAAAGTATATATGCCTAAAATTGAACTCTTTCCGTATTTTAAGCCTTTGTCTTTTATTGGGTAAATGTAAAAACATTTAAAAACATATCTAATCATATTTTAGTTATGTCTATCCATTCCTTCCAGTACAACAGCTACTTGTTAACTAACATTTAAAATAATATTATTTTATTACTAGTGTGCTACGTAAGTTTCAAAGAAACTCATCGTTGCGTATCGGGTACGCTATCGAACATAGCAACCCCTTTAAAATAAAATTAATATTTAATTCGTAAATAGTAATAATTATGAAAATTCTTTATTCTTTATTTACCTGGGATGTTACATCCTTCCCCCCTTTTCGGAATTGCGTCCTCGCAATTTTATTCACTTATCAAAATAAGTGGGGGTAGTTATCCCTCATAGCATTTTCAGATTCCCACGTTGCCTCTTAAATCACATGGGTTTTCCACAAAACCTTTACCTGATGAATCACCTTATTTCGTAACACTTGCTCCATGTGGTCAAGAATCTGGACCGGTTGTTCCTCATAAGATAGGTTCTCTTCCAGCTGAACTACCTCTGGACTCAAAACATGAGATGGATCTGGCATATACTTTCTCAACATCGAAACGTGAAAAACATTGTGTACCTGAGATAAACTCGGAGGTAAAGCCACTCAGTATGCAACTGATCCAACTCTCTCCATAATTTCATATGGTCCAATAAACCTTGGACTCAGCTTTCCTTTCTTACCAAATCTCATCACACTTTTCCAATGAGAAACCTTGAGAAAAACATGATCACCTACCTCGAAAGATAGATCCTTCCTCTGGTTATCCGCATAACTCTTCTGCCTTCTCTGAGCTGTTCTCATGTGTTTTCTGAATCAGCTGAACTTTTTCTTCCATCTCTTCTACCAATTTTGGTCCCATCATCTTCCTTTCACCCACTTCATCCCAGAATGCTGGAGTTCGACACCGCTTCCCATATAATGCCTAAAATAGTGCCATCTTTATACTGGAATGAAAACTGTTATTATAAGAAAACTCAACCAAAGAAAGATGTTGGTCCCAACTTCCCTGATAATCCATAGAACAAGCTCGTAGCATATACTCCAATGTCTGAATTGTTCGTTCTGACTGCCCATCTGATTGAGGATGAAAAGCTGTACTAAAATTTAATTCAGTACCCAACGACTTCTGAAAGCCTTTCCAAAAGTTAGAAGTAAACCTGGGATCACGATCCGATACAATGGAGAGAGGAACTCCATGTAACCTAACTATCTCGTTAAGATACAAACGGGAAAGTTGATCAAGAGAGAAAGTATCTCTTATAGAAAAGAAATGAGCAGATTTTGTCAAGCGATCAACAATAACCCAGATTGCATTATTACCTCGAGATGTCCTCGGTAATCCCACAACAAAGTCCATGGATATGTTTTCCCATTTCCACTCTGGCACTGGTAAAGGCTGAAGCATCCCTGCCGCTCTGCTTTAACCTGTTGACATGTCAAACACTTTACAGTAAAATCAGCAATGTCTCTTTTCATTCCATCCCACCAGTAATACTCCCGCAGACCTCTGTACATCTTAGTACTACCAGGATGAAAAAACAACTCATTCTTCAACTGTGAATCACAAGGCACACATAACCTCTTCACAAACCTCAAAAAACAAACACAAACTTATCCAAGAACTCATGGAAAATTTTATTCATAAGGTCCATGAATACAGCAGATGCATTGGTTAACCCAAAAGGCATAACTAAAAATTCATAATGGCCATATCTAGTACGGAATGCAGTCTTCGGAACGTCTGCTTCTTTTACTTTCAACTGATGGTACCCCGACCTCAAGTCAATCTTCGAAAAATACTAAGCTCCCTGGAGCTGATACCACTTCATTCGATGGCCCAACATCTACTGAATTTGTTGCAAAGGATTTTTCCATCCCTTTCTGCTTGTAGTCTGGCTGCATTCCCCCAGTTGAGTTCTTCGTTGGACACTCGTTTGCAAAATGACCCATTTCATTACACTTAAAACATATTACCGTTGGCTTTTCATTTCCTGCTTGATCATCTTCCTTATAGTTACGAGCAATATGACCAGACTTACCACACCGAAAGCACTTACCAGACTTGGATAAACATTCTCCAGGATGCATTTTACCACACTTCTCACAGGATGGATATTTGGTTTTCTTACCTCCTTGCTTCTTTGATGAATTCTTCCCCTTTTCCTGCCAACTAGACCTCTTATTCTGTTGTTTGTCATAGAACACCTGATCATCGGCAAACTCCATTTCTACCTTCTCCGCACATCGAACAAGTTTTTCATAACTTTTGAATTCACGAGAAGCTAAAGCCCTTAGATACTTTGGCTTTAACCCTGAGTAAAAACGGTTTATTTTACTATCAAGATCTCGTATGAAGTTTGGAGCATTCCTTGCCAATCGAGTGAACTTTTCTTCATAAGCAGCCACTGAATCATCCTCCTGCCTCAATTCTAGGAACCGTTTTTCCATCCTAAGACGAACCACCTTAGGAAAATATTTCTCAAGAAACATACCTTTGAATTCGTCCCAGTGAAGATCCTAAATCTCATCACTATCCCTTATATTTTTCACCATCGACCACCACTGATCAGCTTCACCTTCAAAACGGTAAACAGCAAGACTAACCTTTTGATGTTCTGAACACCCCATGACATCAAAAATCTTCTCCAGTGCTTTAATCCACCCTTCAGCTTGCACATGGTCAGATGATCCTCTGAATGATGGGGGATGTTGCCTCATGAAATGTTCCACCACTGACAGGTTTCTTTGTGGTTGATCTGGCTGATCTCATGCATGGATACCACCACCATTTATAGCCTGAGTCAACTGTGCCATCACTACAACAAACTGTTCAGTTCCGATTCCGACCATCTCAGGTTGCTGATTTGGAAGGTTATCTTCCTCCTGATGTCGTCCCAACATAGCTGCTTTGTTTCCTCAACGGAAAACCATTCTGAACACTGAAATATCTTAGGCGAAGCAACATGGTAATCCGTAAATGCTATATCATTTCAATCATATCATAAATTAACTTATAATTTAACAATTTTCTAACTCCTAAAGTTGTCTAAACCGACCTTTGATACCAACTATAAGGCCCAAGCCTTAAACCTTACTTAATATTGAATTAAATGAATAATTCACATTGAGGATCTTTTCAGGTTTAGAGTTTTAGAGAATTAGAACATAACTATTACATCTTAAAAGATTACAAAGTAGACACTTCTACTAAGTCTCAATAAAATAAAAACTCTTAAAAAGAAAGATGTCTAGATTCCATGTTTTAGATAGCATGAAATTCCCTTGATCCCATCCTTGACCTTATTCCACTTTAATTCCTGTGAAAAACATTTCGAAAAAAACTTGGGGTGAGCATAAAAAGCTCAGTAAGGGATACAGAAAGAATGGAAACTGTTAGTTTTTCAAACATCAAATAAACCATATATACTCTATCAAAGTAATACCTTCACCTTCATGAAGTAGTAAAAACTCTTTACTGAATAAAGTATCATTACTTACCCTTTTGTAACCAAAGGAATACCATAAAATCCATAAAAAGAACACATAACATATATAAAGGTAACTTGGTACATAAACATACTTAAGTGGAATAACCATACGGTCGACTTCCACACATATCAATTAATGGAATAGCCATACGACCAATTTCCATACATACTTAATGGAATAGCCATACGGCTGACTTCCATACCCAATGCATTGGAGGTTATAACGTAACCACCCGTCCAGGTATTCACGGCACCACCCGTCATATGGTTTATAACGTAACCACCCGTTAAAATGTCCAAGTACCAATATAAAATCATAAAACATAAAACCAATATAAAGGAATGATAACATTTCCACAATTCAATCACAATATATCATAAATATATTGACATAATAGAATCATTTATGAAAACCATTTTCAATACCAAAATACATAAAAGAGTATATGGTATTTATTTTATTTTAAAAACATTACGGCTTGTTGAGGAAGCCAAAGATCAAATAATACTCGTGGCGGTGGAAAAAGGTCGTTGTCACCGCGTACGTTAAAAAAAACATTCCTTTTTGTCGTTTAGTAAAACGCTTCATAGAAAAAGATTCCTTTTGTATAAAAGTAAAAGTCAAAGGAGTTTATACACCGTATAAAAGAAAGTTGTGTATAAAATGAAATATGCCTCAATGAAAGGAGATTGAGACGAAGTCCCTTACCTCGGGTCCGACTTGACTCGATCGTTCTTTAACGTCCTGAATAATAAACTTGAGTAAATTTATACTTGATTAAGAACCTTTTTAAAGTTCATTATTCCTTTTATATCACTTATTGCCATGTTATAAACATTATGTAACCATTTAAGTTAATAATGTTTGTTTTGTCAATATTTGGTTCTTAAGTCGAAAGTTGACTTCTTATAATTACATGTTGTTCGTGTGGTCAAAAGTTCTTTATATCTAGAATGAAATTCCTGATTTGGATATCATATATATCATATATATCCAGCATATACATGTATTTATAATATTACATAATCATTTAGAGGTAAGAAATGAAATGCACCATTCATGGAGACGGTAAGCCATACGTACGCATGAACGCTACTTTCATTTCTTTGTCATATTAGTGAAATTAAAACTAAATGAGAGGTATGTATATTTTAATTACAGAATTATATTAATCATTTAGATATATCATTAATTATATATATACATTATATACATGTAATTTTAATAGTACATTACATTTGGGGATAAGAAATGAAATGCACCGTTCATGGAGATGGTAAGCCGTACGTACGCATGAACGCTACTTTCATTTCTATCTCATAATTTAATGGAAAGAAATAATAATGATATAGAGGTATATTATAATTCCAGTATAACATCATATATAATAACTTTAAATCCATCCTTTACACGTCCCACATATGGCATTAACGAATCACATCACTTTTAGGGGGCGGTAGTCCACACTTCCTTAAATGAAGATATCATGTTTACCCATAATGGAAACCATAAAGGTATGCCAAAAATGAAAAATACAGAAGCTTAAAGAAAACATAAAGATATTATATATCATATATAAAAATAGTGACATCATAATGGCCACCCTTGAAGGTGTTAAATGAGTATTGAACTATCATCGTTTCGGGATGCAGAATTTCGCCATCCACGGAAACCGTATGTTCTTTAACCATTTGATGTAGTTGTGTGAGAGTGTAGCTCAAATAAATATTATAACAACATCCTATTGTATTTAAGATACTGGTGTTGTTACAAAAGAAGTAAATAAAAAGAGTTTAGAGGGTTGGAGAAACAAAATAAAACAAATGAACAAGAGAGAATGAATTACCTTTAAAAGTGTAACTCCTTTTGATTTGAGGCTAAAGGTTTCCTTTGAAAGGATTCTTCCCAAAGGTAATCCTCTAGGATGAGGAGAGGGATGTGGAGAGAGTAATTGGGCAGGGGTTGGCCGAGTAAAAGGCTTGAGAAGTGTGTGAAATGGGGTAGAGGTGGGGGCCTTTTATAAGAGGAGAGGAGGGGCACTTTTGGAAAGTAAAGAAATATTACTTTATTTGAAAATGTGTTTCGGTTTCAAAAGGTCCCACATTGATATAATTCATGTATAAGGTGATAAGGGTTCTAAATCCACTCATCCAATTGGTTTTGGACATGTGTAGGTTTTATATTTTTCATTATCTTTCCATTTTATTTAAATCGTCAAATAATGATGTCATCGCTGCATCATTATTATGTCATATATAATTTAATTTATTTAATGTCTAAAAATTATAAAAAAAATACTATGATGTAGGAAATATTGTTATCTTTCCAATTACTATTTATAATCAAAATTTGGACTTGTATAACCCCACTCAAAAATTATTTTAGTAAAACAATTTATGTTAGTGTCATTTTCACTTTAACATTAAATAAAAATATATTAATGTCATTTTCCAACTAAAGTGGCTCCATGGAGTCCCCAAGTTGGCCCATGACTTGTCTTGGTCGGCCATGACACAACCAATAATGTTGGGACATGTTTCTAGGTCATTTCATATTATTAAAGCATTATTTATACCTTAAACTACACTAATTACCACTAATCGCGATTAAAAACTTAATAAGTTACTATTCACCAAAAAATTATTTTAATCTCATTGAACCACATTTTACTTCTTAATGAAAACCATGTATGTCGGATTTTCAAAATTCAATACACATTAGTGGTAAACTTTCATTTAACTGAAAAATCAGTTTGCTTGATTACCACTTAGTGGTTTCACTATTCATCAAAAATTGAAGTTTTTCAGAAAATTACCAAA
The DNA here is from genome assembly GCA_963277665.1 of Viscum album. Lineage (NCBI taxonomy): Eukaryota > Viridiplantae > Streptophyta > Magnoliopsida > Santalales > Viscaceae > Viscum > Viscum album. The sequence goes on from OY728147.1 coordinate 278,220,364, forward strand.
AATTCACCCTAAGCTATATTTGATATTCCGAATTCAAAAATGAAGTCCATTTTACAAAATTCAAAACATATAAGTAAAATTAATTAATTTAATAATTAATTCCCGCTGTCATGACAAATAGCTTGTTTTTGTGAAACAATAAGTATCAAAAGATTGACACCAGTTTAAGTCCAATTTCAAAGTGAAATTGATTCCAATGACCACCATCGGATTAACTGGTAAAAATATTTTCTAATTTAACTATAAAACCAATTAAAATAATAATCTAATCATATAAATAATTTAGATTAAAAAGAGGTTTTGAATTAAAATACAACATTTTACACTATTCATAAAAAAATGAACTTTATCAAAAAGGTACCAAAAATTTACACAAAGTAAATTTTGATGTTTCGATTCTAAAGAAGAGTTATATTTGGTCCAAAATAAAGTATAAGAGTGATCAAAACTATATTTAATGACGGTTCACCATTAAAAGGTGATAAGTGAACCTTTAGTGAAAATTAAAGTATATATGCCTAAAATTGAACTCTTTCCGTATTTTAAGCCTTTGTCTTTTATTGGGTAAATGTAAAAACATTTAAAAACATATCTAATCATATTTTAGTTATTTCTATCCATTCCCGCCAGTACAACGACTACTTGTTAACTAACATTTAAAATAATAGTATTTTATTACTAGTGTGCTACGTAAGTTTCAAAGAAACTCATCGTTGCGTATCGGGTACGCTATCGAACATAGCAACCCATTTAAAATAAAATTAATATTTAATTCATAAATATTAATAATTATGAAAATTCTTTATTCTTTATTTACCTGGGATGTTACATGTTCTCCATTTAAATATTTTTGCTAAAAAGTCATACAAAGCTACATATTTTGTAGAAATATATAAGCTAAAAGAAAAAGATTCAGAGAAGGGGAAGGTAGGAGAAAATTAACCCCTATTAACTAAGAAAACAGCTAAAATAATGTGCATGGATGAATTTGATTATTTGTTGAAAAATAAAGAATAAAATAAAACCAATGATATGAGTTTTGGGTTAGATAAGGATAAATAATTTTCATTAAAAGAGATAAAATATAAGAATATCGATGATGTTGAAAAAATAAAAAGTAAGAAAATATAGATATAGAATTCGAGTTGGTTAAAAATTCCTAAATGAAGTTCAGAATTATCATTCCCGAACCAAATTTATATAGAATAGAGAGGATAATTTTTCTATTTATTTGTTATATATTAATAAAATAGAAGAAACACATTTTGGTCAACTAGTATAAAAAATAGCTCAAAATTCTATTCAATCTTTGTCCATTGAAATGGAGGAGGGAAAAGTCGGGTTGTTGACAAAAGTGAAAAAGAATGCATTTAATCTAAATTTTAAAATAATGATAAAAAAGATTATATTTTAGAAAAATAATTAATAAATAATTTTAATTGTGAATAATAATTATCTGATATATTAACTTATATATCTTCCTAAACTCACAAAGATTCTGAACTTTCTATTTTGGAAAAAGAAAAATCTATAGGGGAACATGATCAATATTATAAAACCAAATAAATAAACATATTATAATACGATATATATGATGATATTATAAAGATTTATAAATCTCAATATGATGAAAGGAATGATGAATATAACACTTCTAGACATCTTACTCCATCCATTCCAGAAATTTCATCCAATTATATTCATTCCACGCCTAGTAAAGGAGCTCAAAGAATAGAAATGAGAATGGGTTATTTTAATTAAGTAATAAACAGGCTTGAATATGAATTAAATTTATTTTCTGACATTCATGTAATATGTATGTACATTCAAGGAAATATCCACTTTATGTAAAATTAAAGATTTTAAAAATTGCTTACTGAGACAGTTATCTAGAAAGAGGGAAATTTCAATGAAATTAAAGAAAAATTGAGTATAAACTCAAGAATGTTGAAGAAAGTTATCATATGGAAAACATTCGAAGTGGGATATTATGTTCCATGATAAAAATATTCTGGGAATCAAAATAGTAACCAAATTAGTTTCAAAGCATGAAAAAAATTTCAATGATGAAGTTTCTGAGAACACAGTAGTTATTAATAATATTAAGTCTCCATCAATGAATCAAGATAATGAAATATCATAATAAGGGAAAAAAATTCAAGTTTTATAAGATTTTTTAAGGCTTATTAATGAGAATATAAAGATATTTTTTCTTTAAAATGATGTGGGTAAACTCAAATATGTTGTTTCATTCACCATGAAGTATCATGATGATATAATGAAAATGAAAGTCATTTTCAAGAAAATTTCAAAGAAATAATGATTTTTTCTAAATTGTTGAAATATTTTTAATAATAATACTAGTTGTTTTGGGTTTTATATTTTTCAATGAATTTTAACATCTAATTTATTAATAGATGTTTTTCCTTATTTTCATTGTATGGGTGCCTTTCATATTTTTTTCAGATGAATGTTTATTTTTATATAATTTATTTTGTTTAATTTTTTTCTAAAACATTTCAGGTACAATTTCTATATCATTAAATTTATCTTTTAAAATTACAATGGGTTATAAAATATTATTAATTTTAAAGAAAATGGAGAATAGACCTAAAGGTTTAGATATAGAGATCTTTCATACCCAAAGAGGAGGTGATAATTAAATATTTAAAATTTCCCTGAAAATTGTTAAAAGTAACAAATATATAAGATAAGTTGATTAAATACATTTTTAATGTTTTTAACTTTAGTTATTCTCTTTCAACTATGGTATTTGTGCTTCCCAAAAATGGGGAGATCGTTGAGTTAATAGTTTTATTTCAATTATAATTATCCTTTTTTAAAATTGAAACCACTTTTATAAAAGTTTATACTTTACAAAATTTAAAATATTCCAAATATCATATGTTTTTTTAGAAAATATATTTCACTTGATGATGAAAGTCCAAACTAGCAGAAAAAAGTTGATACATGTTTTCCAAATGATGTAAATCAGGAAAACCTTTTAACTATATGTACCCGCACTTATGAAAAATCGAAAAAAAAATCCATTAGAAGTAGATTCAAAAAATATAATTAATTATATTATAATCAAGTAAGAAAGGACAATTTCTAATTATGTCCGCCATATAGAAATACATCAAATGAAGTAAAAACGATTTTGAAAATAATATCCACAAAATCTACCAGATGATGAAATCCATTCCAGGATGAAGAAACATCATTATACCAGATGAAAAACAAAAAAAAATTATTTGTGATACCAAGGTGATAGTTAGACAAATTTATGATGCGCATTTTAAGAGAATAATTATTTCAACTTATGTTATTTCAAGAAACTCTAAATAATGAATATAACAATTAGAATAATTCTTAAAAATCGAAGCGGTATTCAAGAAATACAAATATTTTTTAAATCGTAGAATATCAAAAGATTCTATGAAAATTTTGTAACATCTATTTAAATTGAGATAACATCATTTAAATTTTTATAGATATTAATTATTAATGAATCCATGTAATTATATATTTTTTAAAATCTTTAAGAACAATAATTATTGTAAAAGTTTTGTGTCCGATATTTGAGATCTAGGTATATTTCTGTTTTGAGAGATAGAGGTTAATCCGATATTACTGATCGAGGCTTCCTAGAGACAGTGAAATAGATTCATTGTCTAATCATAGTGATTAAGGACTTTTAGATCTATGAAGGTATACCTTGAAAATATGGTTAATACTTTGTATATATTTATTTTTATTAAAACACTATATACACTGAAAGTAAAAGAATGGTAACTTTTTTGGAATGTTTTGGTATGTTTTTTTACAACCTTTATAAAACTTATGTTACTTTTTTATTCTTAATAATAATAATTTTTTCTATTTTTTATATGCATTAATGAATGAAATATTATTCTATATAATATAAACTTTTCATACTCTCTTATTATTAAGTAGCTAAACAAAAAAAATTTCTGATCACTTTATTTTTAATCAGATGAAATATTTGTCCAAATTATATTATTAAATAGTTTAATTAAATTTTATGTTTTCTTTATTAAATAAAATTGGTGACCTTTTATCCATTTATATACTCTAATGACCCAATGTTTTTTCAAAAATTGGTTTTAATGAATTTTTTACGTGATCATTGTAATTAATTTCAACCATTATTAGATATTTTATTTTATTTAGTGAATACCATTTTTTAAATTAGCATGAAAAATATTAGTTGAGGGTGAATTTTTTGGATGTTTTTGAATATATCTATTTTTATAAGAATAGAGAGAAATTACTTTTTTTGTAAAAATATCATTTATTTTCAATTAATATAGTAATTTAAAAGTCTCATTGTGTTTTGAATTTTATATTACAGTGAAATAATTATCTATAAATTTTAAATTATATAACTAATTATATATTAATATCATTATAATTGATTTTGTTTTAAGTTCATTTTGTGTTAAAAACCACATTTTTCTTAAAACTATTTTTTTGAAGAGTTTTCGGCATTTAAATTAAAATTTCTTTTTTCCACTTAAAAAAATTTTATATTGAAAAGTTGAATACATATTTGGAATCAAGAGATCAATGATCATTAAATTGATCCCTTAAATTTTTAATCATTATTAATATTAATAGTGGTAATTACTTATCACCTCTCTAAGGGTAAAATGAGAAAAACAATGTTAAAACTATGAGATATGGTACCAAAATCGACCCAAAACCCTCATTTATTTAATTGTTTTGGGATTAATTCTAAAATATCCATACTAATGTTTAATATATTGAATTTTGATCCCATGTTACGTTGATAATTAAATTAATATTATTTTAATTGAATAATAAATACAAAATGTCACTCTATATATTTTAATACCTCTTATATATTATCATTGGTATAAAAAGTGGATTTTTTGGTTATAAATGTATATTTTGAATATTAATGAACATTTTTTTATCATTATACATAATTTTAAATTTTTAATGTTTTAATTATTATCTTAAATTATTACACAATGTCAACACAGTACTTGTTTTTGTAATAAAATTTAAAAAATTATATGAAAAATATTAAAAACAATATAATTTGGATAAATTGTTTAACTCCATGAATTTTGTACACAAATATAACACATTATTAATGTTTTGAAATTTTATATTATAATTCAATTTCTATTATGTTGAAATAACATTGAACTATGTGAATATTTCACAAAATGTCTTTAATGATATTTTATATTAAAAAATATTTTACAAAATGATTTAAAAATTATAAAAATACTGAAATAGGAAAAGGATTATGGGTTGTTCTCTAAAATTTCATACATTAACAATTTTTTTTCCAATTTTTACATTATAAATAATTTTATATCCCATTATTATTGAAAAAAAATTCTTACTGTGGTTAGGGTTAAAATTGGTTAATAAAATAGTTAAACAAAATTATAAGGTTTAAATTTCCAAATAAACCTACCAAATTTTTATTATATGAATGGATTTAAACCTTAAACTATCTTATATTTTATTTTATTTTCCAATTATTACATATTTCACATGACAAATAATTTATTATATTTTAATCTTTTAAATAATTCCATGTGTGTTATTTCAATTAATATAAAAGGAAAACACCTCTCCTCTGTTATTCACACTACCTTGAGAAACATATATCAACAAAAACCTACCAAAAAATATTCACAACCTATTTATCCATGTTTTAGAGGTGTTTGTGTCTTGAAAGTTTTTTCACTATAGTCCTTGTGTAGAGATCCAGAGTAGGTTTCTCAAATATGAGGTAATCATTTTAATCGATCTATTTCATTTTACTTCTTATTTTAACTTCTTCTATTTTATCATAAAAATTACATTATAAAATAATATTTATTTAAAATATAATAATAAGTATTTATATTTATTTTTTAACCTTTATCCATCTCATTTCAATCAAATGAGAAATATAAGTATTTTTCATTCATACGTGTGGACCAACGCCTCCACGTAATGATATGAATCATTTTCAATCACCGTTATGTATGGTTTGTTATTATTATGGATTAAATTGTTATATATGATATATATTAAATAATTTTTATTCTATAATTATTATATTTTACCAACCTTCATACCTTTCCATCCATTGAAAAAAGATTACATCGATTGTGTGAACGTGTGGACTACCACCTCCACGAAGGGATGTGATCCATTTTTAATTTACAATTTAAAGAGATAGTAATAAGGATATATTTAATGAATATATATGATATTTATAATATAATAATTATTATATAAATTTTTAATTTTGTTTACATTTTTTTCATTCAATCCATCGAAAAGCAGAAACATCACTCATGCATGCATATAAACAACTGCCTCAACAAAGTGATGTCATTCAGTTTTTATAGTTGATTTTTTAGAATGATAATAAAAGTTTTTATAATGAATAAATATTATACATATTTAATTATTCAAACCCTATATATGATTAATCTATGAAAAAGTTTCATATAATAGAGCTATCAGATCAAAAATTTCCTAGAAAATAGACCAGTTTTCACCAGAATGTTCATTTTAATGAAGAAATTGCTAATAAAATAATAACTAGAAATAATTGAGGAATGACACATGTTATGTTATTTATGAATATAGTTATATAATATAATAATAAAAAATATATAACTATTATGTAGGGAATTTGAACATGTATGAGGGAAGAAGAGAATGGGAGTAAGGGTACGTAATTTGAATATTGTTTCATGGAGACATGTTTGATGTTATGAACCTATTTATGTTTATTTGGTTTATATTCTAACAATTTCATATTTTATATAATTAATTTCATTATATTCAATTTATTTTAAGTTTCATTTTATGTTATTTATTTCAAGGGGTTTATGATTGAAAATTTACCAGTGCTAAGGGGTTTATTTATGATCTCATTTCATTATTGGACTATCTATTCTAAATTTCTTATTAAGGGAAATTATATCGATAATATCCTTTAAACCCCATATATTTTCTTCTCCTATGATTCATTATATAATTTTTATGACTGACTAAAATTGTCTATTTTTTTATTTTCTAAATGAAAAATTTTGTGGTTCAGTGGTAAGAAAATAGAAAACTCAAAAAATAACAAGAGATACAAAAGATGTGATCTGAATTCAAATTAAAAACTTCAACACATCACAAAAAATACAATAGTAGTGACCAAAATTCAAATTAAATAATTCAAAAATATATAAACACATAATTGAGAAAGATATAAATTTTCCAGACACTCACATCAACCAATGTCATGTCACCTGCCATCATCAGACACCACAATCATCATCTTCATCAATCACCACCATCACCGTTGCAAAATGGCCACTAGTGATGATCATAAGACTATAGAAACATCTCCCACTATCAAACCAAACCTGAAAACAAAGTTAGCTCTTTCGGGAAATATTAGGACACTCGAGAACCACATCCCATAGTTCTATAGAACCACCACACCTAAATGACTAGGGGTGGAGAGATGAGACCCGAAACTAGGGTAGAGAAAAGTTATTAAGGCCTCCATAAAAGGGTTTATATCTTCACCAAGTATAAGACTAGAAAAACTATAAACAAAAACAAAACATACAATGTGAGATACCTATGAAATTAAACCATAAAAAACAAAAAACAAATCTAAAACAAAACCCCACCACTAAGAAGAGGAACCTAACTAGTAGAAGAGGGTAGAATCAATCCAAGGAGGAAAAGAGGTAAATGTTAATGAAGAACAAGAATGAGGTTGCAGAAATTCCCCCTACAACACCATCCCAAGATTACCTGAGACACCCATAATGCCTGAAAAAGTTGGGTTTGATCATTGGGGGATGTCCATGAAGATAATTTGAGAAGAAGAACATAGAATCACACCACCAACACCAGCCCAATATGCCTGAAGTACCTACACCCAAACCGAAAATGGAGGTCCAATGCGCATGGGTTAAGAAGAAATAGGGGAAGAGAGATGTGAGAATATCATATGAGATGAAAAATAAAAAAATTCATAATATATAACATAGTAAACTATATGTAATTTAATACTAAGAGTATAATGTAAATTTTCAGGTAAGCATTTCTATTATGGGACTTTGTACACAATGATGTTCTTGGGAGTGAACCTTTACTTAGGATGTGATTTTATATACTTACATGTTTCCCAAAATCCAATTTATTATACTTATGATATGTTCTCATGGATCATGATTTATTATTGATTATTTTCTAGTCTAATTTATTTTTTTGGGTTTTTGAAAAGAACCTATGCCATGATTAATGATTAAAGATCTTAGACGGATTGAGAAATATTATTTTAGGTCATGAACATATTATTATACCATTATTCTTATCTTATTCACACTTATGATCATTGAATGATATTTATTATGTTTAACATTACAAATAATATAATATAACCCTTTCCTATGTTTCATTTCCTTGGGTTATGAAAAAATATTTTATATATCATATTGTTAAGAAGTGTACTTTATCATAACAAAGTAATGGGAAATATCGAAGATTTTTACTTAAATAATATGATTTTGTATCTAACCACTAAATAAAATATACCATTATAGTCCAAATTCTTGTATTATTTTAAAATTTATTGAATATTATTATAAAATCATGTAATATTTATATATGTTGGACCTAGGTCACTTCTTTTGGTATCAAAGTAGGGTTTTGTAATTTTTGGAGATTAGGATTATAGAACATTATTAAAAACAATGAGGATAATACAATGTATGAAATAACATCCTAAAGTTTTTTTGATGTAGAGATTTTTTTCCTATAAAATAAATCCCTCTCTAGATAAAATAAAGTGGATTTGGTTGTGGAATAGATTTATTTATGGGTAAATTTTTTGAAAGGGGTAGATTGGATATTAACATGAACTTTACTCATATACAATGATTTTTTCTAAGGGGACACATTTTGATATAAATACTTGGGGTATATTCTTTGGATAATTAATATTTTCTTTATGAATCATTATAAAGGATTTGGATTGAATATGACCATGAATGGGCTTGGTAAACTAAAGGATTCATCTATTTAGAATATGGTGTCATGATTTAGATATCTTACAAATTATTTTTCATGATTATATGATTTCTCACTATGATTATTGTTTGTCACACTTTTTTTCATTTGGTCAATTCTTGGAACTAAGAGGAATCATGTTAATACTAAATGTGATAGATAATGGATTGAGTGTCATTATGGGAAACCAATTGAAAAAGGATATAGAATGTGAAACCTGGTTATTTTTCTATACTCACTATCTTAATATATGAATATAAACCTGAAAATAGATGAATTTTGGAATGAAATATATAATATAAAAATATATTTTCATGAAGGCCATTGAGGAAAGGATATTTAGCTTCCTTCATGTCAAGAGTTTTGAAAGAAGAACCTAGAGAAATTTCTCAAAAGAATGTGAAGAAGATTTTTTTGTAGAAAATATATACATATATAAATTAATTTCATGGGAAAATTAAGAGTTTGATGGTTTAAAGTGATGTCCATACCAAGGTACCATTAATAGTTTAATGTCTTATGTGTGGGTAATTTGGGAATTATCTAAGTCAATGTGCTAATCCAGGGGATAACTTCATGACCAAGGAAGGGTCTATCATATGATAATCATTGATGTGGAATAACAAAAGTATTTATGTATTGGGATTATAGAATTATATTATTGAAGTGATTTATCAATGATATTATACTTATAAGAATCATGAACCATCCTATGATGCATTTGTAATAGTTTTTTATAGATTTTCAATCATATCTTTAATGGTACTGATAACCTAAAAAACTGATTTAGTGGTAAGTTGGTATTTTTGGAAAACAAGTGACTGAGGAATATATAACCCTAAACTAATTACCTAATGATGAAATAATAATGTTTAGTTGTAATAAAGAGATTAATGATATTGTCAAAAGAAATTGGGTAGTGTTGGTGGCCTTGAAATCGATTACATATTTGATAATAAAGTGATTTATTTTGATGTTTTTTTTGGATTTTTAGAATATATTGGATAGTTTGTATAGATTTAATGTTTATAAGAATATAAGATTTTATTGTGTCTTTATTGTGATACAAAATATTTATAAAAATGATTAGAAAGATTTTGGGGAGTATATGATTATGGTATATATATTCTTGGTTTATGAACTTATAAGGGATTGATATTATTTGTAGATAGTTTTTATGTTGATCATGGTAGAATATGCGATCAAAATTTTATAATATTCAAGTGTCCATTTTGGTCTGGAATATTTTTATGAGTTTTTAGGTTAGTCATTTATAGAATGATTTATGTTGACCTTTGGGTGATATTATAAATATTTTAGAGTTTGGTTTATGGATATTTTTTTTATATTAGATAACTTCTTCTAACAATTTCAGTTTTGGTAAATAACTAGAGATATAAGAAATGAATTTTCATTATTTTGTGGTTCTTTTGATCTATATAAATTTAATTTTAGTTATTGAGAAATTAAAAAAAATTCATCATGGTTATTTATGATATGGTATTTGAGGTGAATCATGGATGGGAAACTTCTCCATGTATAGTCTAGGGATGAAATTATGTTTCTTAAATGGGTTTAAATCAATTAAGTATGTTGTATTAGATTCTATACCTTGATGGTAAAATATTAAATCAACTAAAGTAAGAGAAAGAAAAATCTATCCAATATTATGTGATAATTACAATAAACTACTAAGTTATGTTTTTATAAGAGCATGATTTTTATAATTATACATATATAGTACTAGAAATACTTAATACTGAGATTCTTAGAACTGAGATAGAAATTTTCTATCATGATAGATCCTACATCTTATTTCATTACTATGTCATGTAACAATTATTATAGTAAGTGATAATTAAAATTTTGAGAGTGAAAGTTATTTTAGGGAGTAGAATGTAACACTCTAATATTTTATAATATATTTCCATTTAAATAAATTTCAAGTGTTCGAGATCTTTCTAGACACACAATATAATTCTTAAAACAAACCTCGATATATTATAATATAGGAATTAAATTAATAGTATGAATAAGATTAAATACATTAAGAAATATATATATATTATAATCAAATAATTTTTTTTATTAAATCATAATAAATAAATACTCATCATTTAGTAATGTCATTTTATCCATAAAAAAATTGGTTTTTTTAAGAAAATTATAGCATTTTTTGCATGGAAATTTAATTCATTTAAAAAAAATTAGAAATTTTGTTTGACGAATTGGATATAATTTTGAAATCAACATGTTAATATTATCTTATTATTATTATTTTTAATTTTTTATAAATTATTTCTTTTTAAGTGAATAGTGAAAAATATCTATTTCTCTGAAGGTATCATTTATTTTAAATAAATAAAGTAATTTAAAATTCACATAGTGTTTTTAATTTCGAATTAATGTAACAAAATTATCCTTTAATTTTAAATAATATAATTATTTACATGAAAATTAGTATTATATTTGATTTTGGAATAAGTTCAATTTTGGGCTTAAAAAAAGTTTTTCTAAAAACATTTTTTTTTAATTTTATATATTTACATTGAATTTTTTTTAACTTTTATAAATTTAATATTAAAAAATGGATTCCATTTTTTTAATTTGGTAGTTCATATTTGGTAAACATGTCTATTTTTTATTTTTATCATTATGAATAGTAATTATGGTAAATATTTGCCACCTTAGTAACTGTAAAACAAGTACAACGGGGTTAAATATTAGAAATAAGGTCTCAAAAGAAACCGAAAAATCACCTTTATTTAATTTTATGGGATGAATTTGACCATATGCATCCTAAATTTTGTGCCATTTTCCATTTATATTTACCTTAATATTATTTTAAGTATATAATAAATACAAAATGTCACTCTCATTGTTTTAATATCTCTAATATTTTTTTATAGGGATAAAAATTTGTTATATTTTTATATAAACAGTGATTTAAAATATGATTGAATTTTTTTTATGATTATATATTTTTAATTTTTAAGGATTGAATAAAGACCTTAAATTCTTACGCAATGTCAACACTATGGTTTTTCAAGTAATATAAAACTAAATAATTTATTTTAAAAATATTAAAAATAATACAATTAGGGTGAATTATTTTGTTCCATTAATTAATTAGATATATAAAATTTATTTTTTGTATGTTAAAAGTTTATATTTAAATTCCATTTCTATATATTTGTCTTTAAAGGAAAACTATATGAATAGTTCTTAAAATGACTTTTATTTTATTTTATGTTAAATAATATTTTTTTAAATGATTTAAAAATATTAATAATATAAAAATAGTACAAGGGTATGATATATGGTGTAAAGTTTTACACTTTAACAATCATAGAGAAATTTTAGCTTACACGTAAATTTATAACCCTCTAATAATGAAAAATTTGTTAATATTTTAAGGTTGAGATTGATTAATAAAGGGGATTAAACCAAAATATAATGTTTAAAATTCAATATAAACCTGTATAAAATTTATTGGTTGAATTTATTTCAACCTTAAACTTTATTAGATTCTAAATTTTAGCCACTTGGTTTCAATTTCACTTGAAAATGAATTTATTATATTGAAGTCTTTTATGTAATTCCAAGTGTGTCATGTCCTTCTCTATAAAAGGACACCACCTATCCTCTATTCTACACACCACCTTGATCCACATAACATGACCAAAACCTCCCAAAAAATCTCTTAAGGATCCAGTTTCAATTTATATTGGTCTTTTTCCCTTTATAATACAATCATTAGGATCCTTGAGAAGTGATGCAATGGATGTTTCTCAATGGGGAGGTAATCATTTTAACTGATCTCTTTCAATTTTTATCTTCTTTTACCTCCATAATTTTTTTCTAGACATTAAAATATAATAATATAAGTATATTCCATATAATAATATGTTATTATGTTTATTTTTATCCTTTATCAACTGCGACCAGAGCCTTTTACATATATTATTACATGAATTTGTACATAAAAATCTGATAATCACAACCCAAAGATGGCAATTCCTCGTGTCTTAGGATGGCTAGGTTCATAATAGATAAAAAAGAAACTAAAAAAATTATTTTATTATATTTAATTAGATACTAATTCCATTTAATCACTTAAAAATGTATATGATAACCTGAGGAATACATAAACAAAAGAGGTAAGATAAAAACCCAGTAAGGGAATAAACATGATAGTGATGCATAACGTATGAGTCAAAAGACGGAACATGACATCATAAAAGTGAAGGATCATAAATAATAATATGGGAGAATAATTTAAGGATAATTCAATCATATGATCATGGAAGCATGGGATTTTTGAAATAAAATAAATCATGACATAAGCATAAGTCAAGGATAATTTCCATGACAACATCACATGGTGGACCCGAATACCATCATGAATTAGGTTTACTTCTTAATCCCAAACTTAATGTATCTTCAAACAAAAATATTACCCAATGAGTCATATAACTATTTGGTTTGACCAATAAAAACTTGTACATGAATATCTGTGACACATAAAGAAATAAAACATATGGCATAAATCTATTAATTAATGATGGAAAGAAATGCATTACATACCCATGTCATAAAGAATAATAAGAAGTAAAATCGTAATGGTATCTACTAAATAAGGGATTTATGAATTTTTAGACATTAATGAGAATACATCAAGTTAAATTATGTCCAAGTAAAGTTAATACGTGAAAAAGGGTAGAGAAATCCCACTAGAAATGTGCCACTTAAGATGGGATTTAAGAAAAAGGGTAACAAGTCTGTAATGAGGGTAAGGGGATAATAATTCCTAAAAGAGAAAAAATGAAATGGTTTTCATTATAAAATGGTAAATTTTTGAGATCTTATGTAGTTTAAAACATTTTATGGAGTGGTACTTGTAATGTGGTAAGAAATAGTGAATTTCCCTTTAATTAGGGTTGTTTATTGAGAGAAATTAAGAAGGGAACTTTTAAAAATGTATATAACTATCAAGTAAAGATGAATTAGGAATATATTTTTGGAAATATTTAAAGAATATATAATAATAAAATATTAATATTAGAGGGATTTTTTAGGTAATAGTGGCAAATCATAACCCAAACGAAAATAGGGTTGTTCGGAGAGATCCCATACCTTATGTTCTAGAATCATTCATCAATTTCACTGAATGTCCTATATAAATATATTATATTATATAATTAATTAATTAATTAAAACATCTTCTTATATATTTTATTCGATATAATTTTATTATATTCATTTATAACTATTTCAATGAGATATAAATATTAATTTCTCTTTTCTGAGGGAATTCATTTCATGGTTCCATGGTCAGATATCTACTTTATAATTATTAAAGATATTTTCAATTGAGAATAAAACTATATAAGTAAATGAAATCGTATTAATGAATTTAATGAAATTGAAATGGTCCCAAATGACCAACTTTTTTGATATATGGATGATTATTTTAGTAAAAAATGCTAGAATTATGTGGTTAGTTCATTTACCCCGTTTAATTGACCATTATAGGATATATTCTTTTAATTAAATTAAATTATGATTAAAACATAACAGAACATTAAAAAAGTTATACAAATATTATTATAAACATATTTAAGGATAATATTTTTTCCATAACCATCCTTGATGTTGGTGTATAAAATGAAGTACATTGTTCATTGAGGCGGTGAACTAACCATATTGTAAAAAATGTTTTCATTTTAAAATATAAATAGGGGGAGTATATGATATATATTACACAATTATAACCACTAATTAGTATATTTTGTAATCTTATGTTACTATTTATATTTGTATGGAGATTATATGAGTTTTTATTAGAAGAATAAAATTTAAAAAAAAATTGTTCAGTGTTTACCACTCATTTTTCTTGTTTCTTTTTAAGCTACCTCTTAAGGATCCTTGGAATGGTATTTGGGTGAGACCAAAAGAAATAAGGCACGATGGAGAGTATTGAGAATATAATTAGTTAAATTTTTTGAAATCTCTAATTCTTATAAGTTGTGAGGGGAAGGGGTGATGAGAGGTTGTATTTATAAGGGAAGGAGAGGGGTGTTTTTGAATATTATAATCACTAGTATATTATTTTGGATCAATAATTATTATATTATCAATTATTGGGAATATATATAGTAAATATATCAACTTATACTAAAATATTGATGGATTACATCATCCATGAATCAAAAATTTATGTATTTAGCGTATAATGTTAATTACCGTATTTTACCGTACTTAAATATTCCCAAAAAATTAAAATATTTTTGAAAAATATCAAAACATTTACCCTTAATATTTTTAATTGGCCATATTAAATGAAATTAAGTTCATTTTATGATTTTTTATAAATATCTAAAATTTAATTTTTAATTAAAATTCTCATTTATTTTAAAAATTTAAATTTTAATATTATGATCACTTTTATAAGCCTTTGAAAAATTAGTTATGGTCTTAAAAAATTATATTATCATTAAAATAAAACATAATATTAGTTTATAAACCTATTTATGAAAATAAAATTTCTTTTCAATAATTATATGTTTTATAAAAATAAAAAAAAACATATATGTTTTAGAAAACTTCGAACAATTATTTTTTTATTTTTAAAACATTTATTTACTTGTATAATGATTTAAATATATAATATTTTCATTTCATAATATAATTTCATATTATTTTACAATTCTATATTTGAGGATAATACTTGAACAACCATGTTACTATTCCTTATGGTTATATTACTATTCAAATAGTTAGGTTACTCTTCCAAAAGTCAGTTTTCTATCCAAGAAAATAGTTTTTTTGATAATCATATGGGATCCCAAATTTTTTGTAAATACCTCATATTTTATTCATTACTATTTCAATTTTGTTATTTCTCAGCGTGATATATTTTCATTTTCAAAGTTCATATTGATTTACTAATATTCTACTTCTTTTCTATAATGTTTTTGACGAATGAAATTATTCTTTGGGATTGAGCACATCTAAATTTTTCTATTATTGTTATCAATTTTTTTAATTTTTTCCCCATTTTGATACATTCAATTCTTCTGGACATTTTTATTCTCTAAAGGTAATATTCATATTAAAAAAACAAAATTATATTAGTTTTATCATGTGGTGTGTGTGAATTATATAATATTATATTACTATACATGACACAATTATATCTTTATAAGTGAAATTCAATTGATAGAATTTTGGGTCATTACATTCCACCCTTAAGAAATTTTACCCAAAAATTTTCATTTTACAAACTAAGGTGAAAATAGGTGAGGAGACATTTACTTTATTGTTTCCTTTACTTTCCATGTCACCTCATCATACTTATTGTTTCATTATATTACTCTAAGTAGATGAGTTGTCTTATTGCATAAAACTTAATCTCTACGATCCAATATATTTATTGTCTTCTTCTTATAAGAGTTATTATTTTCAAGTTATACCACATTTTAATTAAATATATGTGAGGGATCTAGTTTGTACTTATTTTAGAGGGATATATTGAAAATATCATGTACTTTAGAAAGGGTTTTTGGGAGTGTCATCCAACAGGCCACAACTCTGATATGATCAAAAATCTCAAAGGGGGTGATGTTATTAGTACATAGATTTCCATTATTTCAAAGTATCATGACTCTATTCCATGGATATATATATAGGAACACTACATTTCCAACATTAAACTATAGGTATCATCGATGATTTTCAATATAGACCTTATGTTTACTTGGAGTAGCCATGATGTGATGTTCAATTTCCTTGAGCATTTTTACGAATTCCTTGACCGTTTTAGGATATAATAACTTGAATTCACAAAGTTCATCCCATCATGCTGGTGTTATAAATCTCTTCCCATAAAGGGATTTATATAGATAAATTTGGATGATTGAGTAGAAACTATTATTTTACGGGAACTCAAACAAAGGAAAATGCTGATTCCATTCTCCTTTAATGCCTACTAAAAATTCTCTTAGCATGTATTCTAGTTTTTAGATAGCACGCATTGATTGTCCATAATTTTAGGGATGATTAGACATAGTTAATTTCAACATGGTGTTTAAAGCATGTTAAATACTCATCCAAAAATTATATGTTAATATCATATTTTGTTTTGAGACAATTGATAGTGATGTTCCATGAAACCACACCACTTATCTAAATTGTATCCTTGCAAGTTGCTTGAGTGAGAAGTCATGTCAGATTACAATTAAGTGAGAAGTATTTTTAAGATGATCTAGAAATTTTCATATAAAAATAGTGTCTTTGGATGTCCTTATAAGACTGGTGAAAAATTCTGTGGTGATGTTTTCCCATTTCCATATAGGCATGGGTAATGGTTACATTATTCTCTTGGATTTTCCCTTAAACCTTCACCTATAGGCATATGAGAGAATTTTATGTATATTCTATGATCTATATATTCATATTTTCCAACTAATAGTTCTCTCATAGATCTCAATATATTTTTATGCTCCCTAGGTGGATAGAGAATGCCAATATTTGTGAATCATTCAACAAATCCATGTTTATCTTAGGAGTTTATAGTACACAGATTCGTGACCCAAATTTTTCAACACCTTCTTCATCAATTTCTAACCTTGAAGATTTCCATTTTTCCTATTCATTCAACATTATTTTGTATTTCCACATCATCTCTTTGAGAATCCTTTTTTATCATAAGATGGGATGGTTGAGCATTTATTTGATAAAATAATGATAATTTCCTTACTTTATGATTCCGATGTACATCCATTGTAAGTCTAATATGATTAGATCCTTCTCAATTCCCATCATTGATAAGGTCACAACATCTGGTATACATAGATAATATACCACTTTATTTTATTTCATTGGATGACAGTGAATTGAGAAGTCATTTTCATTTATCTGCTCTAACCATATTTTATGGAATATATTAAGTTCATTCTATATGATCATATATTTTGGGATCTTATGATTCAAATATATCTGAAAGTTTTATCCACAGAGATAATTAATCTATTTTTTAATGAAAATATTACTCTATCCAGATCTATATTTTGCATTGGATAGTTATTCTCATGAACTTTCATCATTATTGAGGAATATGCTATCACTTTATCATTATTCACTAGAATAAAATGAAATCTCTTATTTGAATCGTCAATAAATATCCAAAAAAATTCCCCACTTGAAGGAACCATGATGATTAGTGTAGTGATAAGTCTCCTTTTTCAAGACTTTGAAGCTCTCTTCACCTTTACCAATCAAGATAAATTTTACTCCCTTATGAGTCATCTTGCTAAAAGGGTTTTACAATACCAATAAGTTTCTCAAAATATTTCATCAATACCCAAATAGTCTAAGGAAACTTTGAAAATCCATTATAGATGTTGGTCTAAGATACTCCTCAATTTACTTTTTCATTGAAGGGTCTATAGATATATCCTTGATGATGATAACATCCCACAATAGTGATACTTCTTCCTTCCAAAACTCACATTTATTATTCGGTTCGTATAGATTCTTCTTTCATAATGCCTTTAGCACAATATTCACATACTCATCACGCTCCTCTATGAATTGGGATTATATTATAATATCATCTATAAATACAGACAAAACTTTTATTAGGTAATATATAAAGACTATATTCCTTGATTCCATAAATATTTTTGAATCATTAGTGAGTTTTAAGGGAATCAATATGAAATCATAGTGTCTATAGCTTTTTCAAAATTAATTCTTTGGAATATCTTCCTTATTCACCTTAAAATAATGATAACTTGATCAAAGGTCCACCTTAGTGAAATACCAAGCCCCAAGTAGTTCATTGAACATTTCATCAATCCATGGGAAGGGATATTTGTTCTTTATCATGTTTTGTGAGTTTATAATAATCAAAGAAGAGGATCATGAACCCATCCTTTTTCCTGATGAAGAGGACTGGCATAACTCATGGAAAATAACCCAGGCATATAAAACCCTTTTCCAAATTATCTTTTAACTACTCATTTAGTTCATCCAACTCAATGGTGTAGATTTGGTAAAAATTCTTGGATATAGAGAGAGATATAGTTATATGTTTTGTTGATAACTCAACATATCATTGAGAAATACAAGGTAATTATTTAGGGAATACAATAGTATAATCCCTCATAATTGACATATCTTCGAGTATGATTACCTTTTTTATCTCTGTCATTTGGACTAGATATAATTTCTTATTAGGAAATAATATCTATTATTAAGCGGAATAATTCAATAAAGATTCATTCTCCTTGTTACACTTGTACAAAATCAGAGGATTACATAGGATGTAGAGAGTAATCTCCCTCTCTAAACATTTGATTTTGCCTCTATATAAGGAAAACCTATTTGATCCAAGTTTTTATATGAGTTATAAAACCATTTTATTTTTTGTTTAATTCCTTGGTTTTGACCTAATATGTATGTATACTAAGGATATGGAGGAAAATGGGTTTCAATAGATTTTTGGGAGCCCATAGACCATGTTTTTGGAAGAGGAAGTTGGGTCGCATTATGATTATAAATCATACTGCTCCGGCCGCATGTTTTGAGTAACCCATGTAGGGATGTTCTAGCCTCATGTTCAGGGCTGAACTATTTTAGGAAGCAATACAATTGGGGCCTCATTCCCATGAAGGTTTGATTCAATTTTTTGCTAGATTCTAAAGCATTGTCATTACATGGTTTTTCTAACTGTATTCTATGACCACGCAAGAAAGGATTTGAGGTATAGAGGTGCATACGGTTGGTGAACTGGTTGGGAAACCCTGAGAACAAACCATATGACCCAATATTTTGAGAAAAAATGGCCATTTGTTACTTTATTTACTCTTAAATGATAAACTCACCTATCTTTTGTATTTTTTATCCATAGTCAGCCTTTCTTATCTCTAGTGAGCTACTTGAGACTTCTCTTAGGATTTTACCCAATTCATCTATTTGAAATCCAATTCCAGATTCAACCATCTTATTGTATCTAAACCTATGAGCTCTATATTCCTCTACCACCTTTAAATAATTTGCCTACTATTTGAAAACAATATTATTTTTGAAAGCTCTTATTCCCTATTTTCAGTGTGTTTGACCTTTCTTCAAATTTCATCAAATCTCCATAAAATTATAAGGTGGGACTAGATGAGTGTTCATATATAAAGTTGAGGAAGGCGGTCTATACCTTTTCCCACAATGACTCATTTTTTGTAGCATTTTGATGATATTAAACATTCCATACATTCTAAGAGATTCTTCTTAAATTAATTGAATTAATTGATTAAATCAATTGAACTTTTTTTGGATTTTAACAATGAACTATGTGATGGTTGGAGGTTTTTAAACTCTACCTGAACCACCATTGTGGAGTATTCATGTATCTACCTATGATATTATACCCTGTTGGGTTGTATGAGATCTCTAGTTATAGGGGCACTATAATGGACTGAGTTAGATTTTTAGAGATGGATTATGCCTCCTTACCATGTGATTACATGTTATTTAAATGGTTAAATGATTTAAATAGAAAATATTGAATAATTTATATGGAATCATGGATTGTGTATGAAATGAAATGGTTTATAAAATGGTGATATAATTGGTTAGGTTTCCTTGGAAATTATGACTCCTTTGATCTGATGGCCATATTTGGATGCTATGGAAATTTCCTCTACATGGATCATGCTTACCTGGATGACTTGGACATTTCTAATCCTTGGATCCTGTTGACTTGACATGTTAGGATGCCTTGGAAGTTTCTACTCCTTGGATTATATTTTATTGATTTGTTATGATTCCCTAGACATTCATACTCCATTCATTCATTGATCACATTAGGATTCCTTGGATCATCATCATCATATGAATTTCTTATTCAAATAAGGAGCAGAGAGTCCAAGGCCTAAAAGGACAGGCCAAGGAACACATTAGGATTCCATGGACATTTCTACTATTTAGATCATATTTAACTGTCTTATATGGATTCCTTGGACATTTCAACTTCCATGATATAGTTAATATAGTTTACATGACATGCGAGGAGGCCTTAGACATTACTACTCCTTGGATCTGATGAACACTTATTATGTCTTGGGAATTAATAACCCTTAGATCATGTATGCTTGTTTCAATTATATATATTGATTTAGTTAGACATTAATACTCCTTGGTCCCTAGACCAGACATACCTAACACTTTATTATATGTAATAATTCATTGTTACTGACACATGATATGATTTATAAACAACCTTAAGATTTTGTTTCTTGATCACAATGTGACTTGATAGACAAGATAACATCAGTTCTACCATTTTTATCATAAAACTATTTTATATATAAAATGTTTCAGTTTATATTCATGGAAATGAGTTTTTATAGACACTGTTGGTGGTTTCCTTCTGAGTGTTATCACACTCTCTATTTGGGCCACTTTTCGGAACCCATACATGCTTCATGGATATAGATAGGGATAAGGGAAAACACCCTCTTACTGTTGCTTGATTCATTGTTGCATAAGAGAATGTGTGAGCAAGACCGGGTTGTGGCACATGATTCTACCTGAGGATAATTGTTTTGGGTATTTTCATACATTTAATACAAGTATTACACTAGATTCCTATTACCACACATTACCTATATTTTGTATTAAATTACATGATCATCATTATATAAATTTTTTTTATGAGATTACTTTGTTATTTATATGATAGATTTTTATTCATACATTATTCAGTTATTTCATATGCTTCCTCTATTGTTGATATGATTTTAACGCTATAGTACACTGTGATCTTGTTGGTTTAGTCTCTCCATTGTTCCCCCACCAAACCTCACTTCTATTCTACAGCCTCTCGCATATGTGGAGAAGCACTGGAGGCCACATGGGCAAAAAAATTTAGTTACTCTTGAGTGAACCAGGTCTGGGGCACCACAAAGTGGTATCATAAGAATTTATTTTCTTTATTATTATTGTTTGGGAATGTTAGAATAGAGATAAAGGAAGTGTTAAATTTTTTTAATGAGTTGTACCTTGGAGTAGCTAACCGACATATAGAAAAAATTCAAACTACCTTAGATGTGACCAGTTGTTCTAGATTTTGCATGTTATAGTGGACTTGATATCACTATTGTACGATGCACATGTTCTTTGATGTTACTAATGATTACATATTTTTTTAATTTTTTCTGGTATAGAAAAAAGATATTCCATAATGCATAATTGTAGGAACTGTAGAATTTATATGTAATGAATTATTCCATTCCTGAATTATATTACTATGTGAATTTCATGAAACATATTTTGGTGCCTTATTTCTATATCCATATAATTTTTCTAAAATTTCACAAAGGGACTTGATAAATTTCATGGTTTGGATTAAATGGATGTCACACATTAATTCATAAGGTCTATGGTCCCATATAAATTGGATGTGGTGATTTATATATTTCAAATTTCTTAAAGAAGGTTCATTATAAATAAGAATTAATTTAAATGAAATTTAATTCTATTGTTAATCGTTTCCATTAATTTAAAGTGTATTTTCCTCTATAAATTTTAGTTGACACTCTGTATACCATAAACCATGACTTATAATAGATAACATGGCCCTAACATGACCTTTGTATTGATAATTATCTTGTATATCTTGTTTTCTTATGAGTTTTATGTTTCCAAAACCTGGAGATATGAGAAGGAAGAGATGTGTGACTCAATTTAGGAAGTCTTGTGACTGTCCTATGATATATCTATGTTCATATTTTAACAAAATATTTACTGAGTAATGTGACAAAAATTATAAGAGATGTGTCACCTTGAAGACCTCTAGATATGTACGAGGGGAGTGGGAATGACCATAATTTTGGGGTGGTGGGACATTGGCCACCAGTAGAACCACCAATAATGCCTCTGGGGGAACTACGTGTTATAACTGATATGGGTGTTGAGGTCCAATTTAAAGAGGGCTTTCTATATTTTACGTAGATAGTTCTTGTAGCACCGCATCCTACCTCAAATACAGAAGAGATGACACATGAGTTCCATTAGTAGTATCAGTACACATGTTTGGGAGATGGTAGAACATAAGCTAAAGATTCATGGATATGGGCAATGTTATAAATTTTCAAGCATCTTGAGAAACCTCTAAAGAGGAGAGTAAAGCTCACAATGTATATTCTTCATTATTACACTAAGATATGGTGGGAAATGATTACCCAAATAGATCATCATTGAGATATGTATTTGAGGAATTTCCAGACAGATTTTTATGATTATTTAATCTTAATACACTGAGGGTCGATATAGTTGGAGGGTTTTTGCATATAGAGTAGGGGTTTTTATCAATAATTAAATATTCATCCCATTTTATAGAGCTCCATAATTTCTTACCTATTAAATTAGGGGTGAGGTATCAAAAGATAGTATATTTGAGGATGTTCTTAGGTATGAAATTCGATCACAGGTAAATTTTTTCCAGCATACTATTATTTTATAAATAATAAACCATGCGTTGATTACTAAATGTAACCTGAGGGAAATTTGGGGCATAGAGCGGGATAGAGAAGCTTTTTGGCCTAGTGGTTCCATGCCTCGTGGTATGAAGATGCGTTT
Source organism: Viscum album (assembly GCA_963277665.1). Lineage (NCBI taxonomy): Eukaryota > Viridiplantae > Streptophyta > Magnoliopsida > Santalales > Viscaceae > Viscum > Viscum album. The sequence goes on from OY728147.1 coordinate 278,244,085, forward strand.
TGAGGTCTCTCTTGAGGGGATTACCCAATATGACATGTGTGATGGTAGTTCAAGTCTCTATCATCAGTGTGGGAGGTAGGGACATATAAGGATCATGTGTGATTGATACCTAGTATATTTCCAAACTCATGGTGGGTTGGAAAATATATAGTGTTTCTGAAGGAAATTCACTATAGAATCAATTGAGAGTGTCTTCATAGACTCCATGTTTAGGATAGGGGTCAGTAGTTTCTTGCCATCTAGGGAACTAGAGTCTGTCTGGATTATCTTGTTGAAGAGGTGTTCTTGGATGGGGTATACAAACTTAGGATTCTTTGTGATAAAAGAGAAAACTTTCTTAGGGTAGTTAGATTATATCTTAGGTTTGTGGGTCCATAATGACGTATATAGAAAGGTCGATACCTAAAGTGAAAAGTGGCAGACTATATACCCTGATTGATACTATTCTAGTAGCCTATATGTTAGTATCTTCTCTTTTCTATACATGTTCTTCTCATAGATTTATATCAATTCCTGTTGCGGATATCATTGTGAAAATGTTTAGTTTTCTAGTGGTGTGATGAAACTTGATACTCTACTGGGGAAATAATTAGAGAGGGTACACCAGTGCATATAGTGCCCATTTAGGTAGGTGGGTTTCAATTTTTATGGGACCACTTATATTACTTGAGATGACAAGGTTTGATATCATTCTTGGGGTGGGCCATTTGGTTCACTTTCAGGTTTTTTAGATTTATATCACTAATGGGTGACCTTTACATCACCATAGGGTGTTGTTTTATTAACAAGTTTGAATTGGATGTACATGAAATCCATGATAGACCAGAGCATTATGGGATAGGTGGGATGCCAGCCCATATTACTAGAATATATCTGTATGATTAGGAATTGTGTCAGGAGGACTTTTTCGAGTGGTTGATCATTTTAGGGATGATTTCCTAGATGAATTTTTTGGACTACGACTTAGGAAAGAGATTTTTTTTCATCAAGCTATTTCTTGGAGGTTCTCCTCTATCCATTCCTCTTTATAGGATGGATAATATAGAGTTTTAGGAGTTTAAGAGGAAACAAGAGGACTTGGTAGAAAAGATTTTTATATGACTTAACACTTCTCAATGGAATTCACCTATAATTTTCTCAAAAAATGTAGATAGAATTTTTTTTTATATTTGGATTATCGAAAATTGAACTAGTTGATGGTTAAGAACCAATATACATTACCCTAGATATATGGTCTATTTGACTAGATTAGAGGATCTCTGGTGTTCTCAAATATTGATCAGAGATTGTGTTATGATGAGGTGTGTGTTCTTCTTTCGGACATACCTCGTATTGATTTTCATAGAAGGTATAGTCTATACGAGTATTTGAAATGTCATTTAGTATCAAAAACTAGACAACAGTTGTCATGGCTCTGATGAAGTGAGATTTTAATTCTTATATGGATTCAATATTGGTGGTATTCATGGACAATATCTTTGTGAATTACCACACTCATCATAACCACTAAAAAAATCTTGATATATTATTAAATACACTAATAGAGAATCAGTTATATGATAATCTCACTACATTCAATTTTTAGATGGATAAGACTCACTTATAGGGTCATATTATCTCAATGACCAGAGTATCAACTTACCTAGAGAAGGGGAGAGTTGTGGCGTCTTGGGAGAATCCCAAGAATTTCATTGAGATACAGAGTTTCTTGGGGATAACTGGTTTTATGGGCACTTCATACATGACTTATCACACTTAGAATCACCTATTTGCGGCTTGAATAATATGGTTATAAATTTTATATGGTCATATACCCATAATAATTCCTTTCATTTGTCAAAATGGAGACTTAATGTAGTGTCAATACTAATTTCACTATATTCATGAAGAAGATATACACTGAATTTTGATGAACCATGTATCGTGTTAGGAAGAGTTTTGATGTAGGTGGAGTGAGTCATGGTGTATGGGTCTCAACAGTTGAGGCCACATGAGAAGAACAACCCAACTCATGATCTCGAGTTATCCACTATGGTTCATTTCTTACGCTATGGTGGGAATTAATTACTTATAGAGCCTTTTTTGGTGTACATGGACCAAAAAATCCACAAGTATACATTTGAACAAGTGACCTGAATATGAGGCATTTTTTTCTTGAAATCCTTCAGTACTTTGACATTAAGATTTCCTATAAACCCTAGAATGTCATTGATTTTACTGATTCACTAATTAGGAGGACACAGGTACAGGAAATTCAAAAGGCCAATAGCAAGTGGAAGCTTATGAAATTTTTTTTGGAGATACACTTGGAGGATTAAGATAATAATGGGAATACTTATCTCCCATATTTAGTGCTAAATTACAATATTATGAGAAGGGTAAAGTTGAGATTCTTATTAAATTATGAGGGCTTGATCCAATAAGAGAGAATTTTATTTGATGTATCACTACCTAGTTGTATCATTGGTGAGGATGTGATCTTTCGTAACAGTGGACATATATGGGTTCCAGAAAGCACCCTAGAGGAGTTGATGTAATGGTCAGATACCTCCATAAGGGTTTTTTATCCTTTTTTTATAAAAATATATTGATACTTGCACCATAAATACTGTTGGTCAAGGATTAAGGGAGAGATAGATGTGTTTGTTACACGGTGCGCCACCTATCAACGGGTGAAGTAGGAAAATTATCAACCAGCTTGGATTTTATATACATGACCTATATCTGAGTAGAAATGGGACAATGTCACTAGGAATTTCATGATGAGATTTCTTAGACCACCTTCAAAATATTTTGAAATATTTCTGATCATAGACTAATTTACCATGATCGCCCATTTCATGCCTATTAGGGAGACTGTTTCAGTTAATGTTCTCAAGATGATTTATTTTTGTGAGATCATATACCTCTATGGTTTTACAAATTCCATATTGTTGGCCAGAGATGATCCATTCACATCATGATTTTGGAAGGGTTTGTAGAGGGAACTGAGTTTATAGATACTAGTTAGTACAACCTACCACCCACAAACCAATAATTAGTCTAAGCATATGATACAAGTTTTGTAGGACAAGATCTGAGCATGCATCCTTGATTTTAGAGTTTCTTGGGAGAAATAAATACCTCTCACTTAGTTTTCTTATAATAAACTCTTCTAAGAGACCATAAAAATGGCTTCCTATGATACCATTACAGTTGCTCATACCGTTCACCCCTAGGCTAGTTTGAGGTAGGATATGAAACACTTCTAGGTAATTGTCTTATGCATGATACTATAGAGTAGGTTTATATTATTAGGAAGTGGAGTTCGACAACTCAGTATTGACATTATATATATGTAGTTCGCCTCTATAAGGCACTAGAGTTCGAGGTGGGGAGTCTGATTTTCATGAGAGTTTCACCTAGACTACAGAATAGATGGGTTCATAAATGAGAGAAGTTATCACCTTGTAACGTCAGGGCCTTTGAATTTCGGAGAGAGTCAGGCTAGTACTATATCAGTTTCATTTACCGTAGAGGTATCAGACTATGAAAAAAATCTTCCACATATCTCAGATTCACCGATATCATTAGAATCCATCACATATTCTTCAGTATGAGGAGGTTGTGTTGGAGGTAGATGTGTCCTTTTAGAAAAATCCTATCAATATTATTGATCTTGGCATGAAGGTTGTCAGAGGCAGGTTAGTTCCAATGGTATGGGTGATGTAGTAGCATGGTTGTGTATAATATAAGACTTGGGAGTGTGAGGTTTACATATGTTCCAAGTGGACAAATTTATTCACAGATATTGTCTGACCACCCCTGTAAGAGAAATTTGTGGATGGATTTAGTTAAGGGTGAAAGATTGTAATATCAAAATTTTATATGTTGTAAGAAACTATTTTATTTTTGATTTAATTCCTCTTTTTCACCTAATATGGATTCTGAATGAGGATATGGAGGAAATAGTGGTGTCCAGTGCTATTTTGGACTCCATAATCAATGTTTTTTAAATAGGAAAATAGGTATTAAAATTATTAAAAACTATGGAGCCCATGCCACATGGTTTTAGTAAACCATGCGGGGTGGTCCATCCCTTTGTCCAAGGCCTCTCTATTTTAGGAAACCATGAAACTAGGGAAAGAAGCTTTAATGAGGATAAATGCATGGTCGGCACATAGTTTTACTAATTATGAACCATGACCACGTTAAGGTGTATTTCGGATTGATATGTGCATGCAGTTGGTGCAAGGTTTGGAAAAAAATGTAGCAAAACCATAAAAACCCAGTTCTTTATCGAAAAATTTCAATTTTTACATTTTTTACTCTTAATTGTTAAACTCTCTTCTATTTTATATTTTTTTCTCCATCTATGGCATGCCTTTCTTCTCTTGGGTGATCTTCTTAATCCTCATCCTATGATTAGATCAAATTCCTTTGTAAGATATCTGATTTAAGAGGTATTAATCTTATTGGATCCACACCAGTGAGTTGTTTATTACTTATGAACCTTTCACTATTTTCTTTACTATTACCAATTCTATTTTAGTGTAGGCTCTTATTCCCAATTTTTATGGTGTTCGACCATTCTTTTTATTTCTTATAATCTAGATCGAATCAGAATCTCATACTGGATGAGTGTTCCCCTAAAAACAAATGGTAGGTGGTATATAACTTTTCCAATAAAGTATCATTGTTTATATCTTGTTACCGATGTGACATACATCAATCATTTCAGGAAATGATTTAAAAATTAATTTAATTCCTTGATTAAATTAATAAAACCTTCTTAGGTTTCCCACTTAGCATTATATGATATTTGGAGGCTTTCAACCTCTACATGAACCACAATTGAGTGTGTTAATGTATATACCTATGAAATGGAACCCCGTTGGGTTGTATAAGCTCACCCATTATAGGGGGAGACATGAAAAACTATGTAATATTTTAGGATATGTATTATACCTCATTTTCATGTGCTTACATGTTATTAAAATGGTCAAACATTTTAAATGGAAAGTGTGGAATTATTCGAATAAAATCATGGACTGTGTATGAAATAAATTGGTTTGTTAAATAATGAATAAAATATTTAGGATGTCTTGGACATTACTATTCCTTGGATCCTATGACCATATTTCGATGCCACAAACACTTATAATCCATTTATTTTGCTTACATGTATTCCTTGTATATTTAAACTAATTGGATTTTGTTTACATGAAATGTCAGGATTCGTTGGAAATATTACCCCTTGGATCCAATATACTAGACCTATTAGGATACATAATATGTTTCTACTCATTAAATGATGTGATCAGATTAGTATGCCTAAAAAATATATACTCCTCGGATTTTAATTAATTTTCTTGAATGGATTTTTTGGACATTTATACTCCAAGGATTTAATTTAACTAGTTTGCGTGGCATTATAAGATTCCTTAGAAATTTCTACATCTTGGATTCAATGACCACTTAGGATTTCATGTGAATTACTAATTCTTGGTTAATGTGTACTATTTTGAATGTGATTTATTAGTATTCTTGGACATTAATATTCATTGGATCATTTCCCATGTATGCCTAACACTTGATTAAATAGAATATTTCATTTTTGTTGATGCATGATATGATTTTAAAAAAGCTTTATGATTTAGTTTCTTGATCATAGAGAGGATTTATAGACTAGATAACATCACTTATACTATTTTACTTGAATAGTAGTTATATATGTATACTAATTCATCATATATATATATAAATATATGTGTGTGTGTGTGTGTGTGTGTGTCTGTGCGTGTGTGTGACTTGTTATATAGACCATTGGTGTTGGTCTGTCGAGTGGTATCTAACACTCCGATTGGGCCGCTATTTGGTACAGGGAAATAATTCATAGATACAGGTTGGGATAGGCAAAGGAAAACACTTTCTATTTCTTGATTCATTATTTCATCAGTGTAGGGGATCACAAAACTAGGCTATGGATTTTGATGCTATCTAGGGATAGTTTCTTCTGTTTTTTTGTAATTTTGATACATGTATTTTACTAGATTCTTGTTTCTATGTACTACTTGGTTTTTTTGTATAATTAAATGATCGTCATTGTATATTACATTGTTGGATGAGATTATTTGGTTATTTATTTGATGATTTTTTATCCTTTAGCTTCTTATTTATTTCATATTCTTTTACAATTGTTCATATGATTAAACCACTATGATATACTCTAATCATGAGGGTATAGTCTCCCCACTGTTCCACCATGGACCTAAACTATTATTCACCAAACTTTGGAATATGGGGAGGTGAGTTTAATTCCATGTGTCCAACCATGTTTGGTTACTATTTAGTGAACAGGTTCTGAGATTTCACACAAGCAATCCTTTCCCTATATAACATCAAATTCCAGTAAAAGATGTAAGACCAGATTTTGTGGGAGGTTTAGTCTTCAAAAATTGATTGATGTGGATTAATATAATCGTGATAAAAGAATTTATCCATTTTATATTATTAAAAATAGCTCAACCTTCATGTTTTGAGTTGACATTTTAAAATTTCTACCAAACACACAAGATATTAATGAATTCATAGAACCAAAAAAAAGTATGTTTACTATTTTTGAATAAATAACTTGTGTACTTGTCAAAAAATCATTTTTTGGATCCCCTATTCTAGTAGACATAGTATATTCCATTCCTTATTCTCATGTCCTTAGAGGTTTTTTGCATTTATTATCTCTGAAAACCCTTGTCAAAGGGCATTGGTTTTCATAATTCTAGTGTTCCTTATAGTTGAAACAATGTACCATAAAATGAGTGTTATTTTGAACCTAATTTTCCTCTATATCATTAGTGGGTTACTTCTTATCCATTCAGTATTGATTAGAGTTATTACCCTCTTTTACTTATTTTTAGTATCTTCAGGTTCCTTTAATATAGTTTTATGGATGCTTCTTCCTGCATTTTTTTACACATGGGAAGTAGGGTTTTCCTTCCTCTGTGTGATTTATCCTTTAATCCTACCAAATATTACTTTATTTTATGAATTTTATCTCTAGGAAAATGATAACAGTGAGTGTACAAAATATCTATCTCGAACTTGAGGTCATGAAAAATAGCCTCTTCATAGATTTCAATGTCTTGAATCGATAAATACTTTCATAGACTCAACTTTGACACACTAAATAAATGTTATACCTTACTTCTATTTATTATGATGAAGACATAGGTGTAATATGGAAGCCTTGTAAAGATTTTTCCATACACACTAATCAAATAATAATCCCTTTTCATCAGTCCATGCAACTCTATTTCCATTTTAGGATGAAGAGTTTAGGGAAAATATTTATCGAATAATATTCTATAAAATCCATACTATTCAATGGAATTCATTTACTCTTTTGACTTCATGTTATAGAAAAATTTCCACTACATAGAGGATTCCCCATCAAGATTATAGACATCTAGTATGACTTTATTTTATTCTGAGAATTAGAGTATTGATAATGTCTTCTCAAAGAAGTTAATACATTATTCCTTGATGAGGGGAGACTTTGTCTTATAAAGGAATTGACAAAAACATTCTATTTATTATGATAATGAGGGTTTTCATCATGATTGAATTTACTATTCATAGCATGAGTCACATGAGCTAGAATATCATGATTGTTTCCACTCCCACTCTAATAATGTTTGTAATATCATTTGGGAAATAATCACATTGCCTATCAATTTGGTTTTTGTTATAGTTATTCCTATTTCCAACTATTAACTGAAAAAAGATGAGAATAATCCTACTAAAAACATATAAAATGTAAATTATGAAATTTGTAGGAATAAATTATAATTATGATGTATATACAAAGTTACGACTCTCTGGGTTTCAATATTGGTTATCCATAGTAAATTTTTGTTTTATGTTTTCTAACCTGACAATATATTCATGTCTTTCATAATGTTTTACAATGAGTTTCGGATTTTTTAAAATCATATATCTGAGGAGTGTGAAAACACGTGTAAATCCAGGCCTATTGGTTGTCCACTAGGTGATGATTAGGTTAATAACTAATTAACCCTTTAAGGAAAACTACCCCTAAGTAAAAATATTCTTGATATACATCCACTTATAGTCTTGGAAACCACTCACTCTATACTTCACAAGGATTTAGGATATTATCTTATACATAGAATTATACCTAAGTTTATTATGAATGAATTCTAGTCCAAATCCCCAAAGTAACTATACAATGCTCTAGTACCAAATATAGTAACTAAATCATTTAATATACAATATTATAGTATTTTTAACTTAAACATATGATAATCACAAAGCAATGATCATGAGGCTTAGTGTCTTTCGAATACTATGTTCATAATGTATAAAAATTAAATGAAAAGAAAACATCTTTGTTTTATTCACCTTAATGGTATTTTAAATCCCTTCAAGACCATAATAATACGTAGGATAACCGAAGTAATACATAAACATATAGGGTGAGATAAAAATATCAGTAAGGAAATAAACATGACAACAAAGAATAACATATGATTCAAAAGGAATAACCTGATATCATAAAATATTACGATAATGAATACTCATGTAAGATAATAATCTATTTAACATGTAATCATATGATCATGAAAACATTTGAATATATAAATAGCATAAAACAAGACATAAGAATAATTCAAGGCTAACTGCCAAGACAACATCACATGGTGGACATGGTCCTATGATGGATTAGGTTTACACGATAATCCCATACATAATGTCTCTTGAGAAATTTTTTTACCCAATGAATTGGAATTTTATTTGGGAATACCATCAAAATATGTAAATTCATATGTCTGCAACATAAATCAATCAATCATATGTTATAAACCTAATGATTAGCCATGGAATGAAATTAGTTATATAACCTTGTCATAAACAATAACCAGACAACATATCATTTTGTTATCAATGAAATAAGTGATTTATTAATTCTTGGACATTAATAATCATATTTCATGAGAAATTTTTTCCATTTGAAATGAATACTTGAAAAATGGAAGATAAATCCCTTTAATAATTTTCCTCTTAAAAGGGGATTTGAAAAAAAGGGTAATGAGTCTTTAAGGAGAGTAAGGGAATAATAATTTCCCCAATAATAGAAATAGTCTATCATTTCTTCCATGATATAATGTTTAATTTTATAATAAATTATTGGTTTAAAATATTTTAAGGAGTGGTGCTTGTAATGGGGTATGATTCAAAAATGTTTTCATTAATTGGGTTTTCTTATCGAGAGAAAGTGAGAAGGAAACATCTTAAAACATGTATATCCTAGTAAAGTAAAGATGAATTAAGATAGGTATATACTTATAGGATATATATATAGAATATAGAATAATTAACTAAGAATGTTAGAATGATAAATTTAGATAATATTGAAAAATAATAACCCTAAATGAAATAGGGTAGTTTTAAGAGATCTCTTATCATATGTTGAAGAATCATTTTGAAAATACACTTAATGTCATGTATAATCAAATTATAATAAATAAATAAATAATTAAAAATAATTTCCACACGTATATTTTATTTACTATAATTTTATTACGTTCATTTAAGACCATTTTAAAGAGATATAAAGATAAGATTTTATTTTCTGTGGGTGTTCATTTCATGGTTCCAAGATCGTATCAATTGTGTATAATTATTGATATTCTTGTAAAATGGGGCTTCAAATCCAAAAGGTAAAGAAATTTTATTAATTTAGATTCATAAATTTATTTATTCTCTAATACCCATATGTGTTCTGTTATATAGTTGATTCTTTTAGTAAAAATGCTAACATTATATGATTAGTTCATTTAGGCAGATTTACCTTCTACCACAAACTTGATTTATTTTATTTAATTATATAATAAGTAAAACTTTAAAAAAACATGATATAAGTTATAAAATAGTTATTATAATCATATTTAAACAAAATATTGTTTCAATAACCATCCTTGAAGGTGGTGGTGAAAAATGAAGTGTGTTGTTCATGGAGGTGGTGAACTAACCATATTATAAACAACATTTTCATTTTAGAATCTATGGGGGGTAGATAGTGAATATTACACCATAATAATAATAAATTAGAATATTTATGGTACTTGTGATACATATGTTACTATTTATTTGTGTGTAGTGATTTTATGTGGTGTTAGAAGTATAATAATATTAAAAGAAATTTAGTTTACTATTTACATCTTCCTTTGATAATATCACATTATGCTACCCCTTAAGGCTCCTTGTAATTGTAGTTGGATGAGTCCATTAGAAATATGATTTTTTAGCTAGGGTTGGGAATGGAATTGGGAGGAAATTTGGAAAGTACCCAGGCTTATAATTTGTGAGGAGAAGGGGTGGTTAGGGGTGATATTAATATGTGTAGGACTTAGGTGTTTTGAAAGTTATAATCATTAGTTTTTTATTTTAGATTAATACCACTAATAGTAATGATTATTATTAATATATATATATAATAGTCTATCAATGTTCAAAATAATGAGTTATTATGCCATCCATGGCTCAGAGATCATGTTATTTTTCTTATTATGTTAAATACTCTGTTTTATCGTATTTCAAAATTCAAAAAAAAATTGAACTAATTTTAAAAAATAAAAACAATTCAAGATAACCATTTTCAATGTGACGACTCTACAAATAATATCCATTTTATTAAAATAAAATTTAGAATATGATAAATTTTATTTTTAAATAAATTTATCATTTATTTAAAAAATATCAATTTTAACATTATGATCAATTTTATGACCCTTTTGAAAAATTACATAGGGTCTCATGGAATTATATTAGCATTAAAATAAAGTATAGTATTCTAATAGTCAATTTACTATTCCTAACTGTCAGATTAATATTCCAACAGTCATGTTACTATACCACCAATCAAAATTACTATTCCAACAGTTAGATTTGTAATGGTTATATTGGTTCCCAACATTATATAAATACCTATTATTAATTAATTCTTCATTCACTTCTATTTTATCTCATGTTTATATATTTTCATTTATGAAATAAATATTACATTACAAATATTATGCTTCATTTCTATAGTGTTGTTCATGAGTGTGATTATTTTAGTGAATAGAGTAGATCCGAATTTTCTAATTATTTTTATCTTATTTTCTATTGTTTCCATTGTAATACTTTCAATTATTATGTCCATTTTTATTCTCTAAATGAAATTTTAAAATTAATAAAATAAAATGTAGTGGGTGTTTTAATTTGGTTTGTCTGCATTATATAATATTATTTTACTAAATATGATACAATTATAAATTTAGAAGTGAAATTCCATTGATTCAATTTTTGGGTCATTACATTGCCCACCCCTTCCTATAAATTAGAAATGAAAAACTCAATTGCATGTTAATGGTTGGTTATTATGATAGAAATATATTTTATATATGATAGTTATGACATAATTATACTTCTATAATTATAAAATTTTATCTACCTTTTTTCCTTTTCATCTATTGGAAAATTATAAAGTCACCCATGCGTATGTATGGACTACCACCTTCATGAATCAATGTGATTTGTTTTTCAATTTTTATTTAAATAGAATGAAATATGGATACATTTAATGAGTATATTTTAATTTTAAAATATAATAATGATTATAAAAAGGTGAATTATTATTTACTTATCTTTTCTTCCATCTATTGAAAAGTTGAAACATCACTTATGCATACATAGAGACTACCATCTCCATAAAGTGACATAATTCATTTTTAATCACCAATTTATATTAATGATTATAAGTGTTAAATAATGAATTAATATTATAGTTATTTCATGATTATGAGTCTATAGACAATGAAACAATGACTAAGGTGCATGTTCCATAACTATAAATTCCCCGAATCATAGGCCACTAAACTGTGCCCCGAGATGAGTCACCACTTGACCACAATCATGCCTCCCTATATGCCAAATTTTTCTAACTTGTTGCGAGGGTCTAATAAGTTTCATTGGGAGACTATACCCTCTTTTCCAGAGTATAGAATAAAAGATAAATAAAGGAAAAAAATAATATGTGATAACCAAATGGACATACGTAAACAAAAATATCCCAAACTAGGTACAAACCACAACCAACAATAAATATGACATGTTATGTTAACAAATGCCAAGTGAACCAAAACTCTAAATAAGACAAATATTGGAATTCCCAAAAATGATCCTAACTGAAACTCAAAAACATATTCTATAAACACCCCAAAACTAACTCAACTCCCAAGCACATAGTCGTTTCACTTTTTCACGAACTCCAACCATGAAATCTTCTTGGGTACCCAATGGTAGCCTGAGCAGGGTGTAAGTACAACTCATAGTCCAACACTAACATGGTCTACAAATATCTAGTCTAAATAGAAAGTGAATGAAAATATTAAATAAATAAAAAATAAATAAAATAGATTACAGGTTCTGGTATTTAAAAATATATACTTAAACCATTTATTATATTAGTTCCATTTTCATAATTTTCATCATTTTCATTACCCAATTCATCATCAACATGTGTTATAAGGGTTAGAATTTAATTAATTCACAAAAAGATTCAAGTCGTTCATCATTCTTCATAAGGGAATAATTCGAGTCCATGTCTCACTATGGATAACGCATCACAACAAACACAATATAATCACCCCAAATCCTCATTCCAGGTGTTATGAAAACATTATGTGAATAGAGCTCTGTCCCCTTCCCTAAAATGTGCATTGTGGGTGGAGTTTAGATCATCCTTCAAACTCAACCAGTGGGAGGATCCTCAGTCCTTTATCCCACACCCAAACCCACGTGCACATTCTTATTCTTCTATTCACTAGACACAAACATTTTCACAAACAAAAATAACCAATTCCAATATAAATAACCAAAAATTATGATTAATAAGGTAATGAACATCATACCATAACCCATTAACACATTTTTACTATACAATTTCATAGCCGTTTAGGAAAATTTCCATTCCCATGACTCAAACCATTAATTGTATTAAAAAATTCCCATACATTGGACAATATTCATTCATTCCCATACAATATCCCGTATTTCCCATTTATCATTTCACAAGTACAATTATTATATCACATAACACAACCACTTTAATACGTTCAACCCATTAGGTACAACCAATAATAAACATATATTAACCCATTCAACATATTAATCAATTCCCCTAGGCAATCACATTTACAAATTCATCAATTCACAAACCATTTCCAATTTAACGTGTTCATCATTACAAATAATCTAATCCATTTAGTAATTTTAGTATAACTCATATTCCATTAAGCACCATCTCAATTAACTAATTTAACTCATTTATCATTTATAACCCTTATACCATCACCCACTACCCTTTTAACATTTCATAGTTCACATAACTCGTTGGTATTGAACCCAATAACCCTTATACCGTTACTAAACCTAGGAATAACTATCATTTATCCATTTTAGCTCAACCATACATATTAACATGTTCTTTATTGGTTCTACAATATCACACATCAACTCTAAACTTAACCCCAACAATTTCTAGGTTCGGGAATACTGGCGCACACCATGGGTGGCCCTAAATCATTCTAATAATCCTTGATGCATCCCACTAGAATTGTGAGGGGTATAAATAATTATTTATTCAACAATTTTACCAAATATATACTCCAGGTGACAAATTCATAAAAAGAGGGAAGCAATATCTCATCACACATGCACAAATCCACAACAAAACTATGGGATATAACTTTTGGACCACCTTCTTTGAATCTGATGATGAACACACTCATAAACATGGTCTTAGACATAGATTAAATCATAATTTGAAGATAAACCTATATTAATTTATAAAAATAGGGGTTTAGAGATTCCAAATAAGATGATAGAAACTAAAATATCAAATCCGAACGAAATAACCAAGGGGTATTAGACATACCTGGGGATTTGATCCACAACCAATGATGCTCCCAATGACTAAGAGTCTAAGGGGAACCACCCTTGGGAAGATTGGGTGTATTGGATTCAACCTTAAGGTTGAGAGGAGAATAAATGGGGTGAAAACTGGGTGGGGATTTAAATATCCATTAATGTAAAAACTATAAACTTATCAAATTTTAAGTGGCACACGGTTTAACCGCATATTTTTCCAAAACATCTACAAACCATGCACGGGCCACTTTCAAAAGAATTTTGGGTCGCACAACTACCTAGTGTGACCCACATGGGTTACAAACTATTTTCCAACCATGTGGTATTCCAGTATCCAAAATTGCACAATTTGGTCTCCCACCTCCCACAATTTACTTAACCTTCCATCATCCATTAACTAATCATGCGCCTTACATAGGTTGGCCCATTTCTTCTTTTTTCATGTCTCAAAACCCTGTAACACCCCTCGAGGCTCCTCATACACCTGGGAAACATCCCATTAACCAAAATTTATATCTTTAAACCAATATTTAAATTAGGGTATACCTTCATGAAGATCGATGTCTTATAACCTAACCACCTTATAACAACTCATCCTCGAGCCGCATTCCCTATCATCCCTGATCTTCTGTAACAATGATATTTGGACACAAGGACCGTCTTTATTTTACCACTTCCAAAGTTTCTCATTTAACATTTCAATTATACCACATAATTTGAACCAAAGGAAGATTCCTTCCCCAGAGGACTTCTTCATCACAACCTATAACAGAAACTGAATTCTTCTTAAAGGACACATCAACTTAAACCATACATCAAACACTTGAACTTCATACAAAAATGTTATGAAATAATTCCTAATTCAAAACACAAATAAACATAGCATCCAACATCATACCAACATCGAGGAACCAATTAAAACCCATCAGTCTGATCATCTTCACAAATCATGACCCGAATCACTTGGCGCCATTTTACTCTATTACCAAAACTTTAACAGGGACAAAAATCAACATCCCCTGATATAAAACAAACGATCATTAATACCATAGTTCCAAACTTACTTCAATCCAGCATTTGTATCTCAATGATTTCATTCCATAAAAGTACATCCAAGATTCAAAAAAAACTATTAGGCCACTCAACCAATTTAAATACTTCCAACATTCGCTATCTGGGCCAACTATCCGGAACAGTAATCACTCAAGTCCCTACAACCAAAAAATATAATCATTCCGTAAACCAACCACATTATAGTTATGGTTATGTGCACCATATTATATTATTTGGTAACCCAATATAAAAAATACTACCTGAATATCAACTCAACATCTACATCATACCTCATGTGTTCCCAACTCACAATGCCCGAACATCCATATGGACTTCTCCCTGCACTGAACTCCAACCTTCACGTTGAAACCACATGATAGAAAATTCTTAATTTATACATTCAAGAAATAATATAAACTTTAAATCCCTCAAGTAAAACTTCATTTTAGAATAAAACATTTCACTACAACATAAAACTAGAGTTTGGTACCTCTCGCCCCACTGATTCTTATTTACCATCTCAGGTCGGACCACCCCTCCCTAGATTATCCCAGAACACTCTTCTTCCACTGATGGAACACTACCTTGATTTCACATTTCCAAGGTTTTTGATGACATGAAGCCTATAATTATCATCCAACTCCCTCACTAAGTACATTACCAATCAACATTACCAATAGAAGAACTCCTACCATTAATACACTAACTACATAAGGATAGGTTCACATTCAAACCCGATCCAAAATTTCAAATGTATTTATAATCCCAAAAGGTCCATCCAAGGTGATTTACCACCCTCCAAATTCATCCCTTGAGCCAATGTGAGTCGAAGTGACCCAGGTTGACTCATCCTGGAACGTTTAGCCTCACTATTGGCATGACACTACATCACATGGAAAGGTGACTTCAAACGTCAAGACATTCCAATACCACCCAAATACACTTACCCAAGTCTAAATTCAATTTTCATTTGAGTTATATAACCCACTCTTTCTAAAGACTGTTGTTACATCTCACCATTATCCTTGGATGACTAGATAGAGGAATCTCAAATTCCATTTGGAACCACCCTAAGACTGAGGACAATGCTTCGATTAATAAACCACCATAATCAACACCCACATGGACTCTCTGAGAGACCCAAAAAAACACTTTACAAGTTTCTCATTGGAATCCTGGTGTTACTACATCAACTCATCATTCTCCTCTCCACATCCAGGGATGACTTATCACTATGTACCATAGGAGTGTCGTTACCATTGCTCTCTATGCGGGATTCCAACCATAAGGCTTAAACTAAATCATAAGAAAACCCCTAAAACTAGACATGTATGTCTATATTTCTCAAAAATAAGAAAAATAATGTCACCCAGTGCCCATTCCTGGCTTTTGTGAACGACACCCATCATGTTTGTCGACACCCGTTCAATCCCTAGGACCACACCTAAAACCATCTACGATGTACATCCCATAGTATTGCTCAACTTATACCTATCCCATGAGCACAAAATCCATGATTTCTATCATCCAGAAAAACACCTTCTAGTCTCATACTTAAGGCCATATCTTATTAACATACCTAGGATGATTTCAAGATGTTGGGAGTGATCCTCCCTAGCTATGGTATAGAGAGAAGTTGTCGAGGAACCCCACCACGAACCTACCCATTACTGATTTCATCTCCCACTATGGGACATCCCAACCTACCAAGGATCTCAAGCCTCCTTACGACACACATCTCATCAGCACCTAACCACCACTACTCATGCATGAATTCAAACCAAGAATCACTACCATTCCATGACCATTCCAAAAGAAGCTGCGAACCAATGTTTCCTATGGAACTACTTCCACCACACCCATAACTATGAATAAATGAAACACAATGGTCCACCAATGCAAATAAAACCAATTGTATCATAGATAAACATGATTCTCTCCAGGGTTTCATAGACAATGAAAAAATTATATCAGCAAAAATCTTTCCTTATTAGTGTGTTCCCACCACTATACCTCATTAGAGCCCGCAAGGTTTCACACTTTACTGTGTCCACTCCTACAATAACGTTAGTTTCGAAAATCCAACCATCTCTGAAGAATAACCCAATGAACACTTACTTAGCTCGCCATGCCTCTTGGTTCATCATCCTCATCGGCCCCAAGGAATTCTCAACATCTCACCCAACAACCAAATCATTCATACAAACAAGTTCAACCACATGACCATCCTCACCTCAAGTATCACCTTTTAATAAAAAGTATCTTACCATGATTCAGTAACACGAATCTATTATGCTCAAAAATGACATTGAGACCTACATTAATCATCATCCAAATAGAAAGGTCGAGAATACATAAGATACAATCCTTCAAAACAATCCTAGAATCCTTCCACAATCACTTGAGTTCACTTATGAAAGAACAAAGGCACAATTATTCAATTTACCAAAACTCGATGATAGTCATTATGAATTGATTCCACCTATGAAGCATCTCCCATGATTTATATTCTAGGGTAATTGTATCCCTGGGCTAGCCTCCCATGAGTTCACCCTTTATTTCTCTGAATCTATCAACATGTAAACACAACTTTAGTCACATCACCAACCATTAATAATCCCACTGATCTTTATAGGCTAAACCCACACAGAGAAACACTCCCTGCAACCCATTGAAAAGGTAAAAAACATACACCAGTGTGATGCAGCCCAAAAATAATTAGGAACCTCATTTGAGCTCTCTTATAGGTCACCTTGAATATAAAATGATACCAACCCCACTAAACTAGATTCATGAAAAAAATCTAGTGGTCCTCCCTCCAAACCATAGACATCGAGTTATGAGAAAATCACTGTTTTTGAATGATACCCTAACCTTCATTTTGATACACAGTGTGACTAGAACACAAAGAAAGCATTTACTCTCATCTCCACACCAAAGGTAACTATACACATACATCATAACTATAAGAAAAAACCATATCTGGGTTCCAAAACAGAACTCACAAGGTCCCCACTCACAAGGTCAGTAAAACCTAGACAGTATCCATAGGTCCAACATGCACTCTATACAGTCCTGACCCATGAGCGTTTCCACACTCGCATTATAGAACAATGACTTGTGAGCCAATGTCCACAACCATACCAAGGATTCCCTAAGAAAATATATTATACCATTTCATAAAAAGAAAGGAATCACAACCCAAATCCAAGGTATCAACCTAGGGCTGTCTCATATTCCCAAACCACTGACACAAGGTTCAAATCGATAACAAAAAGAATATACACTACTCGGTTTTCCCAAAATATTCACCATTAAACATATTTTTACAATTAAATTCACAATTTATGAACCCAGACATTGACATTTTAAACTCCACATTTCACAACTTGTTACAATAATCATTTTAACTCATTTAAACCTTTCATTGCATAATTTTCATTAACCATTTTATCATAACTACTCAAATATATATCTTTTAGGCACCATTCAATTATTACAGTTTACCCAAACCAAACATTGTAACATAGTCATAAAATTTATTTATACAGAGTAATGTTTAACTATTCATTTATATTATTTTCATTTACCCACTTTCATCACCAGTATTAGAGACTATTTTCTTTCAATTTTCCAAGGAAATAAAATGCATTCTACTATTTATGCCTCACACACTCATCCTGTGTGTGATTATCTTGACGAATACCACCTATATACTTACATGCCTAAAATGATACATGAATTAACAACCTCATTAAATTCCAACCATGAGAAAAATATCATAAAATAGTCACATCAGACAACATGTGCATCACCCAATGGTGAAATATTATTCAATTATAACATCAAAAATTAATAAAAACAATTCTCGCCCTGTGTGACTTGGGTTTTCTCTTATACATGGGTTAGCTAATCCCATGCATGAGATCATTACCAAGTCTAGAAAAAACCAAACCTCATATCTATGACCCCAAATTATAAGACCACAAAAATGAACTATTATGGTACCACTTTTTAACATCCCCAAATCAGAGTCCACTAAATTCTTCCCTGATCTGAGTTGCCACTTGACCTCAATAATTCCTCCCCACACACTAGAGGTTAATGAATAGAAGAGAGGGTTTAATATGTCATAAAGAGAGACTATACCCTTTTTACCAGAGTAATACACAATAGAAAAAAAGAAACATTAGAAACAATATGTAATAACCAAATAGACAAGCCTAAACAAACGTCTCCCAAACTGGGTACAAACCACAATAAACAATAAATATGACATGTTATGATAAATTGTGTCATGTGAACCAAAACATGAAATAAGGAAAACATCAGAATTTATTAAATAGTCCTGACTTCATGTTCAAAACCTCTTCGATGCACACCCCAAACCCAACTCAACTCCCAAACAATAAGTCTTTTACCTTTTTCCTGACCTGCAACTTTAGAATCTGCTCGGGTACCCAATGACAGTCTGATCAGGGCGTGAGTAAAAATATATAGGCCCCCATAAATTATGTCTACAAAATATCCACTCTACATAGATAGTGAATATGAATAATAAATAAATAAAAAATAAAAAAAATCTAACTCGGGTTCCATTGGTTAAAAATTTCTACTTTATACATTTCTAATATAAATTGCATTTTTATAATTTTCATCATCTTCATTACCTAATTCATCATCCACATGTCTTCCAAGGGTTGGAATTTACATCATTTGGATAAAGATTCAAGACATTCATCATTATTCGTAATGGAATAAGTTAAGTCCCTATCTCACTAGGGATAACACATCACAAAAACCACAATATCATCACCCCTAAGGCTTAGTATGGGTGGTATGAAAATGTTAGGGGAATAGAGCTCTATCCCATTCCCTGACTCGTGCATTATGGGTGGAGTTTAGAGAATTTGTTCAACTCAGACCGTGAGAGGAGCTTCAGTCCTTTATCCAACACCCAAAGCATTGTGCACATTCTTATTTATCTATTCAAAACACAAAAAATGTATCACAACAAAACATAACCAATGAAAATATAAATAACAAAACATAACAACCAATATGAGAATTAACATCATTCCATAACCCATTAACTAATTTTCCATTTAAAATTTCATAACTATATTTCTCATTTTCTATTTTCATGCCTTAACCAATTTAGTTTTTTTCCATAATTCCCATACATTAGATAATATTCATCCATTCCCATACAATATCCCATATTTTCAATTAATAATTTTAAAATTAAAATTCTTATATCACATTTCTCAACCACTTTATTAGATTCAACCCATTAGGTACACCCCATAATTCCCATGTATTAGCCCATTCAATATATTTATCAATTCCCATATGCAAGCCCGTTTACATGTTCTCCAATTCACAAGACAATTTCAACTTAACATATTAATTATTTCATATAAACTAATCCATTTAGGAATTTAAACATAACTAATATAGTATTAAACACCATCTCAATTTACTCATTTAACCCATTTATCATTCTTAAACCTTAGACTATCAACCATTACCCTTTTACCATTTCATAGTTCAGATAACCAGTTGTTATTCAACCCAAAAAAAACTTATACCATTACTAATCCTAGTAACTATAATTAATTAATTTCTACTCAACCATCCTTATAAATATGTTTCCTATGGGATCTAAATTATCACACATCAACTTTACACCTAACCATAACAATTTCTAGGTTCGAGAAAACTGACACACCACATGGGTGGCCCTAAAACATTATAATCATTCTTCATTCACCCCATGGGGCTATTGAGGGGTATAAATAATTATTTATTCAACCATTTTTCCAAATAGTACTCAAGGGAAAAAATTCAAAACTATATAGAATCAATATCTCATCACACACTCACAAATCTATAACAGAAACATGGGATATAACTTGTAGACCACCTACCTTGAGTCTGATAATGAAATCACACATAAACATGTTCTTAGATATAGATTAAATAATAATTTCATTCCAAACCTAAATACCAAAATAAAAGTGGATTTTAGATCTTCATAAAAATATGGGATAAACTATAAAACCCAATCCTAAAAAGAGAAGAAAGAGGAGTGTTAGAATTACCTGGGGATTCAATCTGTAACCAACATCGCCCCAAATGGATATAATCAAGGATAACTACCCTTGGGAAGTTTTGGTCGATTAGTTTCATCCTTGGGGTTGAGAGGAGAAGAAATGGGGTGGAAATAGGGTGGGTATCTAAATATGCTGTGATAAAAAACTGTAAATTTCTCAACTTTTAAGTGGCATAGAGTTTACCAACACGGTTTTCCAAACCATTTTCAAACCACACACATGCCACATTCCATGGAATATTAGGTGACATAATTACCTATGGATACCAACATAGTTTACAAACCATGCTTCAACTGTGCGGTTTGACACTATCCAGAATTTCAATATTTTCCATCCCATCTCTCACAGTTTACTTAAGAGTGTGCCAGTCATTTGATAACCATTCAAATTTCACATGTTGGCTCCATTTTCCTTTATTTCATGTCTAGAACACCCAAAACACCTCAAGGACCTTCATGAACCCAAGAAACAACCGATTAACCAATAAAAAGTAAATTAAACCAAAACATTAAACAAAGTGATACCTTCATGAAGACTAGGGTCTTACATGAACCATTGAACCGAAAGAAGCGTGGAAAATAGAACTTTTTTTACCCAAATATTCAATTTAGTTAAATAATTTTTATTAAAATTATATTAATAAATTACAAAAAATTATATATATTAATTTATTTATGAAATTTCTACTAAAAAATATTTAGAATAAATCAATATTTATTATACAAAAGATTTGAAGGTGTGCAAAGAAAGGTGGAACTTGAGGTAAGGGTTCATCAGCTCAATAATGTTTTATTAAAACACGTCTAATATTATTCACCTATTTTTGTTTATGGGGTGTATAAAAACAACTTTTATATATTAATATATAATTTTTTAAATTTAAGGTATTTAATGTTTTATTTAATGTTATTTCTTTCAAGGGGTTTTTGATTCAAATGTTACGAAAGTGTTAAGTGGTTTTCATTAGAATCTCATTTAATTTGGATATTTTATATGATAAATTTTTATTGAGGTAAATTATATATATATTATCCTTTAATACCCATATATTTTATTCTTCATTGGTTATTCCTATAATTTTTCATATTAGTATCTTTTTTTACACTTTGGTTTTTAAAATTATTAAGAATTGTTTTTAAAGAAAACCAAACATATTTCCAATTTTGTTGATGATTTTTTCTTATATATTTATAATATTAAAAATTGTTTAATGAAAGTTACTAAATATAATTTAAATGTTTTATATTTTTTATTTTTAGTAACTTTTTCATTATTTAGAAGAGCTTAAAAAGGAATCTATCTAAAAAAATTCCAATGAAATTTCTTTTTAATTTTTACAAAAGTGTGAAAGAAATGTTTTATTTTAATGTATTCTGCATGAACATATTTTTCTGTTGTCCTAAACATTCTTTACATTGAATATTACCTTAAAAGTTTACTTTAATATTTTCAAATAAAATGATTATTTGAATATTCTGGTAATTTTAAGATATAATTTTATCAATGTAATAAGATAAATTATCATGATTTTAATGAAATTTTAGAATGATATTTTAAAGGTATTTTTCATCTATGTCAACTTCATTTATGTATTTTTGTGTTTAAATTGGGATTTATATTATGATACCATTCACTTTGTTTTACTAGTTGGATTATAATGATGTTGATTTAAGGATGATTCCTTGTAACCCATTTCATTCTGATATTTTATTAATTTATGATGACCATTATGAAACCCATTTCATTTACTAGATTTCTTCTATGATGGAATGGAAAAAAATTAATGTATCATGTTACCATTCATTGGGTTGTGAAATTATTATATGATGCAATTTTATGATCTTGTGGAACATGTAACACCCAGAGATTTTATGAAAAATATTATTTTTAATTTCATTAATGTCCTGTGTTGTATTCTACACCAAGACTACCTTGTGCTATACGCAACACCGTATTAGCTTGCAGTTTACGCAACACTGTTCTTGGATCGTGTTACGCACAATTTTGATAATAGTTATTCTACGCAACATTGAGTATATATATATATATATATTCAATGTATAAATGAAATATGGTTGTATTATGTTATACGAAACAACGAAGGATTCTTTCACAACACGCAACCCTGACTTGGCTTGTATTACACGCAATCACGACCTTCCTCGATAGTGTGTGTTGTACGTAATACCGGGTTTTACTAAACAACGATATATTGTTATAATATTATTCTGAACTAGCCTTTATGAATAGTATTAACTAAATTCTGAATTTTATAACATTGTTATTCATCTTACACATTTTCTAGAACATGGTATAAGAACAAAATAAATTTTTTGGGTAAAATATGTATTTTTCAAAAAATGCAGTTTTGCCGCCTTTTGATGGTGCACCCAATTCAAATCTAGTTTCTGACATGTTTATAAGTACAATTTGACAAAATAAAATTCTTATTTGGAATTAAGAAATAAAAATTTACTTTGGATAAATTTTTCATATTATTCTGGTAACTTTCATATTTTGATGAATAGTAAAAACACGCTATATTTTAATTAAAAACAACTTTTTTCATCGCAATAATTTATATGGTTAAATTATAATATTGAATGGTTTTAAGGTATAAATAGAATATATTTTTACCATTTAATATAATTTATGTCATTATCATTGATTTTACATTAAATTCGTAGGTTAAATCAATTCAATCTTTTGTAATGTTTTAAAGAAAAACCCGTTTTCTTTCGACAACGAGATTAATTTTAATTTAATTTCTGCAACCTTTGTGTATTGAATTTGGAAAAATGGATTCCATATTTGGAATCAGTGGGTCCAAATTATGTTAATAATCTACTGTTCATTTTTGGGAATTATGAATAGTAACTATGGTAAATTTTATTTACCATAGTTAAAGGTAAATCAGGTAATTAAGGGTAAATATAATATTATAAAATTACCCTAACACATGTCAAAATTCTATTGTATGGATAAAAGTAGACTCATAAAACCTAAGTGTTGGATTAGATTCATTTTATGGACTTTTGACCATGAAAATAATTTAATTATTATGAAAACCAAAGTGACAACATGTCACTCTCTTAAATCTTATAAGTATAATAATTTTAATTTAGTGATAAACATCATAAAACTTCGAACATGAATAGTCTCTAGAGAGCTAATGAATTTATCTACATCATGATAATTTATTTATAATTTTAGGGATTAAATAATTTTCATTAATGGTGATACATTAATGATACAGAAATTATTTATTAAGTGGAAAATAAGTAATATAGTTTTTATTGAAATAATAATACCCATTAAAAGGCCCAAAAACCTGACCAAAACTTATTGGTAGTGTATATCTACACCTTAATCATCCAATTACCTAATATATAACCGTTTGGAGCCTTATAAAAGTGATTATGGCACTTATATTATTTTATTTTAAATGATGCCAAAGTTGTCACCTTCATAATTTAATAAATATAACAATTTAAATATTGTGATTTTAAGATGATAAATTCAAGTAAAAGTATTATTGTGAAAGGTAATAGATTTATCTTCATCATAGGATTTTATTTTTAATTTTTATGCAACAAATCATTATATTAAATAATTATAAAAAAATGTTGTAGTAATTATTTTATTAAGAGATAAACAAAATAAATGGTTTTAAAAATAATAAAATAAATATTATATGAACTATTTAATGTGATACACTAATTTTATAGATACATATGACCTTTTATGAATCTATTAAATCTTTTAGTTCGAACATATCTTCTGAATATATTTTATTTAAATTCAAATAAATGAATAGTTTGAAAATTGATACTATTGTTATTTTATAAAAATAACATATTATAAAATTTTTTAAAAATCAAAATAATATTTAAAAATTATAAATTTATATTTATATTGTCTATAATGTTATAAAGTAAACCATTATGGAAAATTCACAACAAATAAGTAATTATTTGTTATAATTTAAAATTTATAATTTTATTACCACAAATAAACTTAAATAGACTAAATAAGGATAAATCAAAATCATAAGGTTTAAAATAAGATCCAAACATGTCTAAATTTGATTGTTTGATGCTATTACAACCCTATATCATCTAATATTCTAATATGAGTCATTTTTGGAGGTTTTTAAGTGGGGTTAGATTTATTATAAATTAATATTTTTGAGAACTCCAAAGGTTCCCCTCTCCTCCCTTATAAAAGGGCACCTCCTCCCTCTCTTCCACACACCACTTTGAGCCTTCAAGCTCGGCCAAACCCTACCCAATTCTCTTCTCCACTTCCCTAGAAAAATCCTAGAGGTCGTGGTCTTCTTCAAAGACCAATTTTAGTGCCCTAAGAGGAGGTCTCAAAGAGGCGCTTCAAAGAAGATGTAATTTCCGTTACCGATTCATTCACCTTTATTTCTTCTTCCACTTCTTATTCATAGGTTGTCTCATTATGAAGTAATAACATAAGTATCACTAAAATACTGATATGTTATTATAAGTATGAAACAACCCTATTTCACCATCTATCCATCCTACGGAAAACGAAATCACCGTGCGTGCGTACGTATAGAATACTGTCTCCACGCTGTGGTGTAATCTATTTTCCACCACCACCTTACTTGGATGGGTATAATGGTGTAAATAATAACTATATATGATTATTGTAAAGTAATATTGATTCTGTAATAGTATACATACACTCCAATAAAATTCCACGATCATGGGAATGATATCATCGCTCGTGCGTACGTACGGAATACCGTCTCCACGACGTGATGAGATTCATTCTCAATGATTAACCATTAATAAATGATTATAAAGTATATATAATAAGTAATCATAAAATATATGACATAATAATGATACTGGATTTATGTATATATATATATATGTATGTCATCCAATTAATTCCATTCAATTCAATGAGGAAACAAAAACAACGTTCATGCGTACGTACGGCCTACCGTCTCCAAGAACGGTGTATTTCTTTCCATTTATCGATCAATTATATATATGTATATTATGTATATATATTATATATAAATCATGTTTTACATTCTGGATGTAAGTAATCATGTTCTAATTAATCATATGAATAATTACAAGTCAAAACATGGAGGACAAATGAAACAATTTTACCCAAAATGCTCTTTAACATGGAATTTACAAAAGAACGGGTAATATAAAGTCATAAGTGAACCATATATGATATCATAACAATTAATATGATTCTATAATAAGTCAATAACATTATTTATATCATTATACAGGAGGTTCAGATACGTACGAAGCATATCAGACCTAAGGTAAGGGATAATTTTGCAAATCTCATTTTCATCTGAGATTGCTTATTCGTAATTATTTACTTGGGTTATTGTTATCATCCATGTCCATGTTTCCTAAAAATGGTTTCATGTATTTTTAAATTCCTTTTTACCAAATTTTGACTTTTACTACATGGTATGTAAGGAATCTTTCTTTTTTTTACGTTACGAGGTACTTTTTTGACTTTTCCGACAAAAGTACGAGAATAATTTTTTTTAACTTATACGGAATGAAAGGATTTTTACGGTTTTATAAAGCCATATTTTCATGAAGATTCCTCAAAAATATTTCATGACTATTTTCCTGAAAATCCTTTTCTTTTAAAAATTCATGACATTTTGTGAAAAGAAAATGATTTTAAAGAAGAAAGGATATTTTCCTCAAGAATTCATTTCAAGTGTTTTATCAAAACCATTTTCCATCTAAAATGAAATTATTTCATATGTGTATGTTTTAAGTATAATGTCTCTTTTATTTACATGGTTTCACTTTTCTTATTATGAAATTATATCCATTTGTTTTATATGGATTATGAAATGATGGGATGATGTTTATGAAACCCATTTTATTCTTTGGGTTATGATGAATGTTTTAAGTTTATTTTGTGGCATAAGTAAGAATGATTTCACTATGAGATGGGTGGGACCTATATCTCCCTCCAATGCATTGGGTAAAGATTTATATCTCATGAGATAGACATGGCTTGAACGGCAAGTTAAACCGGTTCAGTAATACAGGACTGGAACGAGGAGTGAACTCGATTCAGAAAGGGACTTTGTCCACTAAGATGGTCTTGGAAGCAATGCCTTGGCTACAATGGAAATCATATCATGTGCTTAATGGTTTCCACAATTACATGTTTTATTCTCATTCTATTTTATCACTCTTAATGTTTCTTTGTTATCTATGCCTTACGTACTTCCATGTTTTATGTCATTTCTTAAGCTTTTTATGTTTAAACATTATGTTCATATTTTTAAGTTCAAATGTATATGGTATGTTTTTTTATCCATGATTACCCTTACTGAGCATTTGAGCTCAACATTTTTATGTTTTCTTTTCCCCAGGATATAAGGAAACGTTTTAGGTAAGAAAAAAAAGCGGAAGATCTTTATGGGAGATGTTGAAGATCTTTCACCACGATTAAAGATTACGTTCCATGTTTCCAAAGACAATAAACTATTACGGTCCTTGTGTGTCTATTTTTGTTATGTATTAAGTATTCTGCTAAAGTAATGTAATGTCCATGTACGTCAAGCTTCGGGCCGCTACAGTTGGTATTAGAGGAAAGGTTTAGTCAACCTTTGGAAACTAGGATGCGAAAACTTTAGTGAGATCCCTAGAGATATTTCTAAGGTATGTCTTGGGATGTCCCTAAGGATAAGTATACCTATAGGATACAGTCCTAGAACTAAGGTAACGATCATAGAATTTAACCTAAGATGTTAGATATTGAGGATACTCCCCCTTTACTATGTTGTTTTCCCTAGCACGATTTTTGCCTCTCACACTATTCTTTTTGGGTTTTAGAAAATGGCTGGAAACAGGAAGATTCATGATAATGGAGGATATGATAGACAATGGAATGATTTTATTCATGAGAAACCAAATGAAATGAGATATGGAAGTCAAAACATCGTTATTATGCCTAATCAACAATCTCATAATATGACCAATAATCTCAACTTTGGTAAGTTTACCGACTCAAATAATAAGAGAAAGATGGAGTTTCATGATGATCATAGAGGAAAGAAAGTTCAATTTCCCTCATGTAAATAATGTGGGAAGAGGAATCAGGGAGATTGTTTCAAAGGAACTGGAAGATATTTTGGGTGTGGAAAAGAAGGACAAAAATCCAGTACGTGCAAAGGAAAAGGTTCAGTTAACACAATGGACAAGGATAATGGTATTGCTACGACATCAACAATGATTAGATGTTTTAAATGTGGAATGTACGGGAATTATGCAAACCAATGCTCTAATGGAAAATATCATGAAGAGAATCAGCATGGTCATATGGGTAGTATTTATGTGGATGATGATGAGGAGACTACAAATGATATATGAGCTGAAAGAAGTGTTGAAGCTCAGTCGGTTGTTTTATAAGGTAGTGGAATAATTGTATGTTTATCGAGAGTTATGTTGTATAGTTAATGGTAATATGGAATAAAGAATCATCTAAGGATTGTTACACTATTATTTTTCCTAAAAGTATTTGAAAGTATATGTTGAATGGTACCAGTAACCATGGAAGGTTATTCAGATATTTTTTTAAAGTAGATGATATGCACATAATGAAGGAATAATAAGATAATGAGATGTTTGAATGTATTCATGAGCTCATGATTGATATAAGGACTAAGTGATATCATGGTTTGAGTATATAGAATTTTTAGGATTTTGGTATGTGGAAAGTGTTAACTTTTAACTGCATTCATGTTTTCACTAAGGTTTAATGGGTATTCATTTTTCAAGAGAATACATGATTAAGGCCTTCGAGTGTTTGGAATGTGACCAAAAAGACATATCTTATGATATATAGGGATCAATGATGGTATTAAATCTCTGGTAATCGTTTTCACTATATTATGAGAGTGGACTGCAGTATTATAGATAATCCTAAAGATTGGAATGGATTATGTTGGAAATAAGTTAGTATTGTTTAAGGATAGAAGTTTTTTCGATATTATTGATGGGATGTTATAGTAATATAGTTTTAGAAAAAGGACAACCTGCAAGACGGGCGACAGCCCATCGTGTCGGACAAGGCTGTGGGAATAGAACCCACAACCGAAGTGTGACTGGCCTTTATTGCCTACCACTGGCCTACAGGAAGTCCCTGGTTAGTAGAAACTAGTTTTATTTTATTAAGAGGTATGATATAAGAATTATAAGTTCATTTTTGGAACCATATACGATTAATATAACCATAAGATGGACTTATAACTTTTGCTAACCTTTTGTTTGAAAGAGATGGAATGACCCATCATTCTATCACATGATCTTCTAACACATCACGAATAACAAATTCAACTTCATTTCTTTAAGGGATGAAGTGGAAATTGTTCAATTCACAAACAATAGTGAGATTGTACAAAAATCATGCAATTATTTCTTTTAATTTATCAACTTTAGGGAAATGATCTTGAAAACCAAAAATGTTGTCCTAGTTACCTTATATCTGATTAATCAGATGGTACCTTAGATCATTACAAATCAATAGCTTTGTGATTGTTGGCTTTTTCATAGCCATGTTCTCTACTACTCTCCATCAGAACTTGATGGTTAGATTTTTCTTCCATATCCATATTTTCACCTATGTTCTCCTACGTGGAAACCCCATGATGAGTTAATTTGGGTAACCGTTACATTTCATACTTTAGTTTTTAAAAGCCATGTTTTGGTATTCCTTTTTACGATGTGGATTTCTATTAAACAAACTTTCGAGTAGTAAACCATTTATAACCCCGACGAATTTCGAGGGCGAAATTCATTTTAAGGGGGGTAGAATGTAACACCCCGATATTTTATGATAAATATTCATTTAATTTCATTAATTTCGTGTGTTTTATGCTACACCAAGATTACCTTGCACTATACGCAACACCGTATTAGCTTGCAGTTTACGCAACACTTTTCTTTTATCATGTTACACACAATTTTGATAATAGTTATTCTACGCAACATTAAGTATATATATATATCCAATGTATAATTGAAATATGGTTGGATTCTGTTATATGAAAAAACGAAGGATTCTTGAACAACACGCAACCCTGACTTGGCTTCCATTACACGCAATCACGACCTTCCTCGATAGCGTGTGTTGTACGCAATACTGGGTTTTACTAAACAACAATATATTATTATAATATTATTATGAACTAGCCGTTATGAATAGTGTAAACTAAATTTTGAATTTTATAACATTATTATTCATCTTACACATTTTCTAGAACATGGTATAAGAACAAAATAAATTTTTCAGGTAAAATAAGTATTTTTCAAAAAATGCAGTTTTGCTGCCTTTTGATGGCGCACCCACATTAAATCTAGTTTTTTACATATTTATAAGTTCAATTTGACAAAATAAAATTATTCTTTGTAATAAAGAAATAAAAATTTACTTTGGATAAATTTTTCATATTATTCTGGTAACTTTCATATTTTGATGAATAGTAAAAACACACTATATTTTAATTAAAAACAACTTTTTTCATCGCAATAATTTATATGGTTAAATTATAATATTGAATGGTTTTAAAGTATAAATAGAATATATTTTTACCAGTTAATATAATATATGTCATTAGCATTGATTTTACATTAAATTCGTAGGTTAAATCAATTCAATCTTTTGCAATGTTTTAAAGAAAAACCCGTTTTCTTTCGACAACGGGATTAATTTTAATTTAATATCTGCAAACTTTGTGTATTGAATTTGGAAAAATGGATTCCATATTTGGAATTAGTGGGTCCAAATTATGTTAATAAGCTACTTTTCATTTTTGGGAATTATGAATAGTAACTACGGTAAATTTTATTTACCATAGTTAAAGGTCAATCAGGTAATTAAGGGTTAATATAATATTATAAAATTACCCTAACACATGCCAAAATTCTATTGGATGGATAAAAGTAGACACATATAACCTAAGTGTCGTATTAGATTCATTTTATGGACTTTTGACCATGAAAATAATTTAATTATTATTAAAACCAAAGAAAGTGACAACATGTCACTCTCTTAAATCTTATAAGTATAATAATTTTAATTTAGTGATAAAAATAATAAAACATAGAACATGAATAGTCTAAAGAAAGATAATAAAATTATCTACATCATGATAATTTATTTAGAATTTTTAGGGATTAAATAATTGTCATTAATGGTGATACATTAATGATACAGAAATTATTTATTAAGTGGAAAATAAGTAATATAGTTTTTATTGAAATAAAAATACCCATTTAAAGGCCCACATACCTGACCAAACTTATTGGTAGTGTATATATACACCTTAAGCATCCAATGACCTAATATATAACCGTTTTGAGCCTTATAAAAGTGATTATGACACTTATATTATTTTATTTTAAATGATGCAAAAGTTGTCACCTTAATAATTTAATAAATATAACAATTTAAATATTGTGATTTTAAGATGATAAATTTGAGTAAAAGTTTTATTGTGAAATTTAATATATTTATCTTCATCATAGGAGTTTATTTTTAATTTTTATGCAAAAAATAAGTATATTAAATAATTATACAAAAATGGTGTAGTAATTATTTTATTAAGAGATAAACCAAATAAATGGTTTTACAAATAATAAACTAAATATTATATGAACAATTTAATGTGATCCACTAATTTTATAGATACATTTGACCTTTTATGAATATATTAAAGCTTTTAGTTTGAACATATATTCTGTATATATTTTATTTAAATTCAAATAAACGAATAGTTTCAAAATTAACACTATTGTTTTTTATAAAAATAACATATTATAAAATTGTTTAAAAATCACAAAAATATTTAAAAATTATAAATTTAAATTTATATGGTCTATAATGTTATAAATTAAACAATTATGGAAAATTCATAACAAATAAGTAATTATTTGTTATAATTTAAAATTTATAATTTTATTACCACAAATAAACTTAAATAGACTAAATAAGGATAAATCAAAATGATAAGGTTTAAAATAAGATCCAAACATGTCTAAATTTGATTGGTTGATAATATTACAACCATATATCATCTAATATTATAATGTCAGTCATTTTTGGAGGTTTTTAAGTGGGTTTAGATTTATTATAAATTAATATGTTTAAGAATTCCAAAGGTGCCCCTCTCCTCCCTTATAAAAGGGCACCTCTTCCCTCTCTTCCACACACCACTTTGAGCCTTCAAGATCGTCCAACCCCTGACCAGTTATCTTCTCCACTTCACTATAAAAATCCTAGAGGTCGTGGTCTTCTTCAAAGACCAATTTTAGTTCCCTAAGAGGAGGTCTCAAAGAGGAGCTTCAAAGAAGATGTAATTTCCGTTACCGATTCTTTCACCTTTATTTCTTCTTCCAATTCTTATTCTTAGGTTGTATCATTATAAAGTAATAAAATCAGTATCACTAATATACTGATATGTTATTATAAGTATTAAACAACCCTATTTCACCATCTATCCATCCTACGGAAAAAAAATCATCGTGCGTGCGTACGTACGGAATACCGTCTCCACACCGTGGTGTAATCAATTTTCCACCACCACCTTACCTGGATGGGTATAATGGTGTAAATAATAACTATATATGATTATTTTAAAGTAATATTGATTCTGTAATAGTATACATACACTCCAATAAAATTCCACGATCATGGGAACGATATCATCGCTCGTGCGTACGTACGGAATACCGTCTCCACAACGCGATGAGATTCATTCTCAATGATTAACCATTCATAAAAGATTATAAAGTATATATAATAAGTAATCATGAAATATATGAACTAATAATTAGACTGTATTTATGTATATATATATATGTATTTCATCCAATTAATTCCATTCAATTCAATGAGGAAACGAAAACAACGTTCATGCGTACGTACGGCCTACCGTCTCCATGAACGGTGTATTTCTTTCCATTTATAGATCTATTATATATATGTATATTCTGTATATATATTATATATAAATCTTGTTTTACATTCTGGATGTAATTAATCATGATCTATGTAATCATATGAATAATTACAAGTCAAAACACGGACGACAAATGAAACGATTTTACCCAAAACTCTCTTTAACATGGAATTTACAAAAGAACGGGTAATATAAAGTCATAAGTGAACCATATATGATATCATAACAATTAATATCATTATTTAATAAGTTAATAACATTATTTAAATCATTATACAGGAGGTTCGGATACGTACGTGTTAAGTCAAAAGTTTTCTTTTTGACTTCTATATCATGTTTTGGAAATCACAAATACATTCTATCATAATTTGGAAATTACATTTGTCTTCTATCATGTTTATCGTATCGTACAATACTGATCGTACTGACTCTGTCAATCGTATCGTACTGACTCTGTCAATTGTACCATACTGACTCTGTCAATCATATTGTACTGACTCTGTCAATCGTACCATACTGACTCTGTCAATCGTACCATACTGACTCTGTCAATCGTATCGTACTGACTCTGTCAATCGTATCGTACTGACTCTTCTATTCAGATGTTCATTATTTTTTTTGGTACTTAGTCAAAAACACTCATTACATATGAATCGTACTCATGTTCTTTATTTCTTTATATCTCTTGTCCTAACAAAATGATGTCGTTGAGTTAGTTACAAACTAATCAAAACGATGTCGTGCTTTCTGTTTCAATATGACCGTTGGAGGTAATATGACCGTTGGAACCCGAGGCCTATAAATAGGAGGTCATTTGAATCTGAGAGAACAACAACGATGATGAACGAAGAGAACGAATGAAGAGACTCTGTGAACTACCAAGATTCTAGAGAGAGACACTGTGACTTCTCTCATCTGCCCTGTGCGTCCGATCATCGTATCGAGGGCTTTCAAGTAATTGAAAGACAGAGGTGCCGATTACCTACAAAATCGAGGGCTGTCGGAGATAGGCAGACAGACGTGCCGATCATCATATCGAGGGCTGCTGGGGATAGGCAAACAGACGTGCCGATCATCGTATCGAGGGCTTCCAGGGATAGGCAGACAGACGTGCCGATCATCGTATCGAGGGCTCACCAAGGTGTTGGTGAGACAGACCTTTTATCCTAGGTGAAAGGATAACCCTTCTCTTTGGGTTAAAATAATTGTAATACTTTTACATTTCCACTGTTACTTGTATTATAAAGGGATTTGTATTGTTTCTTTCTTCTTTACATATTCAATTGTAATTGTTTCAATTACAATCATTCTATTACTTTTTGTATTGATTGATTCTATACGTTTTAAGGTAGAATCATTCATCTTTATATTACTATGATCATTGTGTTCACCTTGAATACAATTGTTTTACATTAAATTAGTATTACAATACATCATACATTTTATATTCAATACAATTGTGGGTGTTTGTATTTGTATTAGTTTAAGATCATTTAAACTAATCTCTTTGTTGCTAAAACTCAATGGTTTTTAAACCTACAATTCACACCCCCTCTTGTATTGTTCCATCTAATAGACATATATATCTACTATTCGATCCAACAATTAGTATCAGAGGAGGTTTTCCACTAATTTGTATTACTAGCTTTATTTCTTATTACTATCTTGAATACTTACTACACTGACGTGTGGAGTGGAAAAAGTTTTTTTTGTATTAGATGGCAGGAATGAATATTGGATCAATAGATAATCTGAATCCTTCTAGACCACCAATCTTTGATTGGAATGATTATGAGTATTGGAGAGATCGTATGAAGACTTTTGTTATCAATACTGGTGTAGACAATTTTATTATGCTTACTGGGGGTTACAAAATTCCTGACAAAGAAGTTAGTACTTTCACCAACCAAGAGAAGCAAGAATATCAACTGAATTACAAGGTACGCAATACTTTATTATGCTCTATGACCAGGAATATATATAGTCAGATATCTTCATGTGAAGCAGCCAACTGTATTTGGAAGAAATTAGAAGTTACTCATTTTGGTACATCCAAGGTTATAGAAACAAGGAGAGCAATGCTTCGAGCAGAGTATCATGGATTTTTTTTTCCTTATGGAGAGCCAGTATGTAAAGTACAACAAAGGTTTATGACAATTGTAAATAGCTTACAATCTATGGGGGAAAAATATCTTGATGATGAAGCTCTTGTTGATAAGATTATAGATATTATTCCAAATGAATGGGAGTCAAAAAGGACAGCTATTGATGAAAATAGAAAAGTCTCACAGATTACTCTTGATGAACTCTTTGGAACTCTTCTACAACATGTGACAAGAATGAAGAGAGATGCTGATTTCAATAAGAAGAAGAATGGGAATGGAAGTGTAGCTTTTGCATCTAAAGCTAAAACACCTGAAAGGCTTACAAGGTCTAAATCCAAGAAAGTTGTTATATCTGATTCAAGTGTCTGTAATCTTCCGGATAATGAGTTAGCCAATCTTGCTCGAAGGATGAACAAGATTGTGGGAAAGAAAGATTTTCAATATAGATTCAAAAAGAAAGATAGGAAAGATTCATAGGTAACTTTTTATGAATGCAAGAAAGCAGGACATATAAGGCCTGATTGTCCTTTACTGAAGAGGAAAGATAGAAAAGAGAAACACTCTGAAAGAAACAAGAAAAGGTTTTTTAAGAAAAAGAAAGTCTTGAAAGCAAATGATATGTGGAGTGAAAGTTGTAGTGATTCCTCAGATGATTCTTCAGAATATGAGACGTCGGGACAAAGAAATATTGGACTTCTAGCCAAACTACCAATTGAAGATCATTGTCTCATGGCTAAGGTACATAATGCTGAAGCTATTACAAATGTCTCTTTGAATGAAAACTGTACTGATAATAGATATTATGAATCTTCAAATGATGAATCCTCATCATCAGAGGATGATACATTACCTTCTTTTGAAGAGGTCTCTATATTTTCTAAGTTACTTGAAAATAAAAACTCTAAACTCAAAAAGAGATTTGAAAAAGCAAATTCTAGAATTTCAATTTTAACTAAAGAAGTATCAGATCTTTCTAAAGATCTTGATGTGAAAACTTCTGATTTTGAAAATATTTTAAAAACCATTGAGAAAGTTAAATCTGATAAGGATAAACTTTCTATGGATCTTGAAACTATAATTTCAAAGAAAAATATTTTAGAGTCGAACTCTAGTTCAAATTCAAATGTTTTAGAAAACAAGAATTTGGTTTTAAAACAAAAGTCAGAGATTTTATCTTTGAGGAAATGTTTGTCAAACTTTACTCATGGAAACGAAAACTTTGACAGGATGTATTCTCAAATTAGACCTTTGAGAAATCGTTCTGGTCTTGGTTATACTTATTCCAAACCTGTTTTTAGCAAAAACTATTTTGTTCCTCAAAAAACCATTTTCTGTTCTAAGTGTCAATGTGGTGGACACAGGAGAAGATATTGTTCTCTTAACAAAACTCAATCTTTAGGATTTCATAAAGCTCATTTTGCAAAACAAATGTGGATTCCTAAAATTCTTTTATCTAACCCTTCTGGATCTAAATAAGTTTGGATTCCGAAAATCTAATTGTTTCTTTTTCAGGAAATTGAGAAGTGTACCAATAAGAACATTTGGTACATGGATAGTGGTTGTTCTCGACATATGTCTGGAAACAAAGATCTCTTTGAAAGGGTTTTCAAAACAAAAGGTGGAAAAGTTACCTTCGGAGATAATGCTCAAGGAAATATTGTTGGTATAGTTTTATAGTATCATTTACTATCGACCGATGATGGTATTGAATTTATTTTCAATCGTATCAATAGTTTTGTATCGACCGATGATGGTATTGAATTTCTTTTCCATCGTATCAATAGTTTTGTATCGACTGATGATGGTATTGAATTTCTTTCCCATCGTACCAATCAATCAATAGTATTGAATCGACTGATGATGGTATTGAATTTCTTTCCCATCGTACCAATCAATCAATAGTATTGAATCGACCGATGATGGTATTAAATTTCTTTCCCATCGTACCAATCAATCAATAGTATTGAATCGACCAATGATGGTATTGAATTTCTTTCCCATCGTACCAATCAATCAATAGAATTGAATCGACCGATGATGGTATTGAATTTCTTTTCCATTGTATCAATAGTTTTGTATCGACCGATGATGGTAATGATTTTCTTTTCTATTGAATCGACCGATGATGGTATTGAGATTGTTTTCCATCGTACTGTCAGTTCTTGGTAACGAGATTGTTTTCCATCGTATTGTCAGTTCACGGTAACAATATTGTTTTCTATCGTACAGTCAGTTCATAGTAATGACTTTGTTTTCCATCGGCATGATGATGTTTTTTTGTTTCCTTACGATTGTATTTTCATTGATTTCTATCAAAACCAACAATTACCTTATGTTCTCCGACAGGTATCTTTTTCATTTTTTTTATATTTTTTTTCTTTGTTTTAATCCTAACCATTGATCTGGTTTTCTCTAATCTTGACCGTAGAAGATCAATGGTCACCCTTTTTCGACCGTAGAAGATCAACAGTCACCTCTTTATTGCCTATAAATAGCCCCCCTCCCCTCCCCAAACCCCCATTGTTTTTTCAGGATTTCAGGTGAAGATCTGCTCCACCAGCTATAAATCATCGTACGATCTTATCATCGGAAGAACCTTTATGTCTCAATCTTCTGCTAATACTCCCTCCGAAATGTCTTCAAAGACTTTTTCAGAAAAAGACTTTAACAGAGAAAGGATAGTATCTCGAGATTTTTTCGATACGTACGATTCTACAATCAGGAGGATCATTTTGTTTCAAGGATGGGAACATCTGTGTGTTGAAAAGCCAGATTCTCAAGATCCGGTTCTTTTTGATAAAGTTTGTCAGTTTTACAAAACCGTTTCTTTCGACAAAGACATGACTATAAACTTTGCTGTGTATGATAGAAAATTGTCTATGTCTATGAAACAAGCGGCACATTTTCTGAATGTTTCTGTAGAAGGGGATTCTTTCTATCCATCACACAAACTACCAGAGGAGGTTGGTACGTTTAATAGAGAAGGTGCTGAAAAGACTTTGTTTGTTATTAATGAAGAAAAGACAAAAGTGTCTCATCTTTCTCCGGACAATCGTTTTGTAACTTTATGGATGCAAGGTTTTCTTATCCCAAGGAAAGGGGATAGAGAAACTCTGAATGTTTTTGATATCTTTATGCTTGACTATCTTGTGAATATGAGAAAAGTAAATCTCATGGGATATGTTTTTGAAACCATTCGAATTTCAAGACAGGAGGGATTAAGTCCCAGATGATTATGTATCCAGCTATCCTTAAGAAATTCATTCTTGAAAGTATGAAGTTTTGTAACATTCCTTTGAAAGGAAAACCCATGGATTTGAGGCCATCATGGATTAGTAAGAGTACGATGAAAAAGCTGAATGTTTGTTTTGATCCGAATTCAAATCTTTTTGTCAGAGATGTAGAAGCTGAATTGGCTCAGAATCAATCGGCACCTATGCCAGCCAAAGACATTCAATCTACCGGTGTTACTCAAAAGTATTATCCGCAAACCAGATCAAAGCCGAAGAAGAAGCCAAGGTACAATAAGGAAGTTGTAGAAAAATTGAGAAAGGACAAGGAACATAGAAAGGAAGGTGATCCGAAGTTTGGTCTTGACCCTGCTGAGGCTTTTGGAGAAAGAGTAAGGGTAGAAGAAACCCTTCAGGCTGAAAAGAAGAAGAAGGTTCTTTTGAAAAGAAAGGCTCAGGGCTTTGATGTCTCTAAAATCTTGAAAGCGGTTGAGGATTCTAGTGCCCAACTAACAGAAGAAGTGCATCAAGAGCCCAGCGTACAGAGTCTCCCTGAGAAAGAAAAACAAAAACAAGTGATGGAAGAGATAGAAGAAGTGGAAGAAGAAGAAGGAGACTTTCTTTTAGAATTTCTTCAAAGTTCAAAGAAGAGTAGAGAGGAATCAGTTTAAAAGATGAGTGAAGGTGTTCAGCAAACTCCTCATGCCGATCAGGCACGATATCCGGACAGAATGTCATCTCAAGAAAAGCAAGGTACTCAATCCTCTCACTCTGATAAAGTTGTTATCATTAGTGACAAAGTAGAAGAATAAATAAAGCAAAAGGAAAAATAAAAAGGAAAACAGCCAGTTGTTGTCTCAAGTAGATCGTATGAACTAGCATCGTATGATGAAGATACTGATTCAGAGCATACAATCTCTCTCAAGAAAAGTGATTACATTGTTCATGTTTTGAGAAGGGTTGAGAAGACCATTCCTTATTTCCCGAGGTTGGAAGGGAAGATTGATTTTATTACTGACAATCAAAAGAAGAAGTTTGGATCTGTGAAAGAATTAAGGAAGAAAGTTTTGTCCATAGAAGCTGATTTGAAAGTTCTTTCAGAAAGCCCAGTTTCTCATAAGAAGGCTTGCAATAAGATGACCAAGTGGTCGTACAAAACATAGACCTCAATCAATGATCATGAGATTGCTATTGAAGATATAAAAAGGTTATCAAATGAGCTTGCAATCGCTTTCAACAAACTTGACAGAGAAATAGTTGAAAGGTTGAATCTTTTGTCTTCTCAAAGAGTCGATGTTCTTTCAGTGAAAGATTTGCAAGAGAGAATGAATGTTTTTCAATCTGAATTCTCGAAGGTTTCATCTTTCAAGGATGAAATGGTTTTGTTGAAGAATCAAAATTCTATGTTATCCAAAGATAACAAGAATTTGCAAAACAGAATTGATACCCTTGAAGAAGTAATCAGAGTCTAGGAGGATACTATTAGAAATCAAGATCATATTTTTCCGGACCAACAAGATATTCTCAAAACTCAGGGAGAATCAATTTCTGAAGACAAGAAGGAGATCAAGAAGATGAAAGCTGTTCTTCATGAGCTTATAAAGAAGGAGAAGGAAAGAGAAAACAAATGATTGTTGTATTTGTTTTCTTTTGGAACTTGTCTTTGTTTTGTAATGACTTTTATGATCCTTTTCTTTTATCCATTGTCTTGTATTGCTTTACTAACTCTTTCAGACATTTCAAGATTACTCCTTTCTTTTTGTAAATCACAAAGGGGGAGAATGTTTACAAAGGGGAGAATGTTTTATAAAGGGGGAGAATGATTTACAATGCTCTTAAGGAAAATCTACGAATACAATCCTTAGGAAAGTCCATACCTAAGGGGGAGATTAGTTGTATTCAATTTCTTATTTAGAAGAGTTTTCAATAACTCAGGGGAAGATAAGTATTTCTTGTTACTTTTACTTTGTGTGTTGTGATTTCCAAAAAGGATGAGATTTTTAAGTCAAAAGTCTTCTTTTTCACTTCTACATAATGTTTTGGAAATCACAAATACATTCTATCATATTTTTCAAATTACATTTGTCTTCTATCATGTTTATCGTATCGTACAATACTGATCGTACTGACTCTGTCAATAGTATCGTACTGACTCTGTCAATCGTACCATACTGACTCTGTCAATCGTATCGTACTGACTCTGTCAATCGTACCATACTGACTCTGTCAATCGTACCATACTGACTCTGTCAATCGTATCATACTGACTCTGTCAATCGTATCGTACTGACTCTGCTATTCAGATGTTCATTATTTGTTTTGTTACTTAGTCAAAAACACTCATTACATATGAATCGTACTCATGTTCATTATTTATTTATATCTCTTGTCCTAAGAAAACGATGTCGTTGAGTTAGTTACAAACTAATCAAAACGATGTCGTGATTTCTGTTTCAATATGACCGTTGGAGGCAATATGACCGTTGGAACCCGATGCCTATAAATAGGAGGTCATTTGAAGTTGAGAGAACAAAAACGATGATGAACGAAGAGAACGAATGAAGAGACTCTGTGAACTACCAAGATTCTAGAGAGAGACACTGTGACTTCTCTCATCTGCCTTGTGCGTCTGATCATCGTATCGAGGGCTTTCAAGTAATTGAAAGACAGAGGTGCCGATTACCTACAAAATCGAGGGCTGCCGGGGATAGGCAGACAGACGTGCCGATCATCATATCGAGCTCACCAAGGTGTTGGTGAGACAGACCTTTTATCCTAGGTGAAAGGATAACCCTTCTCTTTGGGTTAAAAGAATTTTAATACTTTTACATTTCCGCTGTTACTTGTATTAGAAAGGGATTTGTATTGTTTCCTTCTTCTTTACATATTCAATTGTAATTGTTTCAATTACAATCATTCTATTACTTTTTGTATTGATTGATTCTATACGCTTTAAGGTAGAATCATTCATCTTTATATTACTCTGATCATTGTGTTCACCTTGAATACAATTGTTTTACATTACATTAGTATTACAATACATCTTACCTTTTATATTCAATACAATTGTGGGTGTTTGTATTTGTATTAGTTTAAGATCATTTAAACTAATCTCTTTGTTGCTAAAACTCAAAGGTTTTTAAACCTACAATTCACCCCCCCTCTTGTATTGTTCCATTTAATAGACATATATATCAACTATTCGATCCAACAGTACGAAGCATATCGGACCTAAGGTAAGGGATAATTTTGCCAATCTCATTTTTATTCGATATTGTTTATTCATAATTATTTACTTGGGTTATTGTTATCATCAATTTCCATGTTTCCTAAAAATGGTTTCATGTATTTTTAAAGTCATTTTACCCACTTTTGACTTTTACTACATGGTATGTAAGGAATCTTTCTTTTGTTTACGTAACGAGGTACATTTTTTGACTTTTCCGACAAAAGTACGAGAAGAATGTTTTTTTAACTCATACGGCATGAAAGGATTTTTACGGTTTTATAAAGCCATATTTTCATGAAGCTTCCTCAAAAAGATTTCATGAATATTTTCAAGAAAATACTTTTCTTTTAAAAATTCATGACATTTTCTGAAAAGGAAATGATTTTAAAGAAGAAAGGATATTTTCCTCAAGAATTCATTTCAAGTGTTTTATCAAAACCATTTTCCATCTAAAATTAAATTATCTCATATGTGTATGTTTTAAGTATAATGTCTCTTTTATTTACATGGTTTCACTTTTCTTATTATGAAATTATATCCATCTGTTTTATATGGATTATGAAATTATGGGATGATGTTTATGAAACCCATTTTATTCTTTGGGATATGATGAATGTTTTAAGTTTATTTTGTGGCACAAGTAAGAATGATTTCACTATGAGATGGGTGGGACCTATATCTCCCACCAATGCATTGGGTAAAGATTTATATCTCATGAGATAGACATGGCTGGAACGGAAAGTTAAACCAGTTCAGTAATACAGGACTGGAACGAGGAGTGAACTCGATTCAGAAAGTGACTTTGTCCACTAATATGGTCTTGGAAGCAATGCCTTGGCTACTATGGAAATCATATCATATGCTTAATGGTTGCCAAAATTACATGTTTTATCCCC
Organism: Viscum album; assembly: GCA_963277665.1. NCBI lineage: Eukaryota > Viridiplantae > Streptophyta > Magnoliopsida > Santalales > Viscaceae > Viscum > Viscum album. Next base: position 278,286,680 of record OY728147.1, read on the forward strand.
ATTCTATTTTATCATTATTAATGTTTCTTTATGATCTATGCCTTACGTACTTCCATGTTTTATGTCATTTCTCAAGATTTTGATGTTTAAACATTATGTTCATGTTTTTAAGTTAAAATGTATATGGTATGTTTTATTTTATCCATGCTTACCCTTATTGAGCATTTGAGCTCACCCTTTTTATGTTTTATTTTCCCCAGGACATAAAGAAAGGTTTTAGGTAAGAAAAAAAAGGGGAAGATCTTTATGGGAGATGTTGAAGATATTTCACCATGATGAGAAGATTACGTTCCATGTTTCCAAAGACACTAAACTATTACGGTCCTTGTGTGTCTATTTTTGTTATATATTAAGTATTCCGCTAAAGTAATGTAATGTCCATGTACGTTAAGCTTCGGGCCTCTACATAACACATGTGTATGGTATTCATTATGTGATGTGCGAGCTTAAAATTATATAACCCTCCAATACAATGGGTAATGGTGAAGGAGTCAAGAATATACTAAGATATTGTTTATTTAATTAACTCAAAAGAGATTAAATAGTTATCTATATGTAAATTACTCCCAAGAGAACACTGGAAATGACTTGGTAGACATTTCCATTATGGTACTTCATCTATAATGATGGTCATGGTATTTAACATTAAACATGGATGTGATTTTCTATGATTATGTGAATTACACAAAAATAGGTCTCATGATTAAGATAAGTTCTCGTAGATAATTATATATCATTAATGATTTCTAAATATTATGCATTTTATATTGTGATTGAAAACAAATTAGGTTATGATTCATGATTAAAGATATGTTATATTCTTATTTTAAAATTAGTATTCAATATCTCTCATATGATTCTACCCACATTCTATCAATCAATAAATTTAATGTGTAATACACATCTTTATATACCACAAAGTAGATATAAAATAATGTGGTGATATCATATTCATATTAATGGTAAACATAAGAGATAACACCCAAGGATCATAATTGAGAATAAGATGGTCATGTGGGTATAAGAACACAATCAAGGTGCTTATACCTAACATAAAAGAATCATACCTAATTAGACATATATCATAAATCATGATTCATGGTGTAAGGATTTTTTCATAACATAATACTAGATTCGTAGGAGTGAAAACATGTGTTAATAATACGAATCCATGAGAACAAATCATAATAAGAAAAATGTGGCATAAAATAGAACTAAAAACCTGTGTCAGTGATAACCACAAAAATATTCATCACATAATAGATTAGGTTAAACACCCTCCTATAACATAGTAGGATTAATCTTACCACCTGTGTACCCATTTTGTGCTTGAGATACTTCTCTATTACCCTATTTAGGCTATATCTATAGTTTGTGTACCCTTTTGGGCTTCAGAAACTACCTGAATACCATTTTTAGTCATGGGATTATACTTATGTACCCTTTTAAGATTGGGTTACTACATGTATACCCTTTTGTTCTTGATTTACTACATATGTGCCCTTTTGAGCATGAGCTACATCCCATTGAACCTTATAGGCAAAGTCTGGATGCCATGTTCCCTTTTAAACTCAAGAGATATAATGCCTTACCCAATAAATTAGAGGGATACAGTGGACCCACATATCAAATAATAATAAACCACATATATTCATGAAACATGATCATGAAAACAATCATAATGATTTCATAACTTAATTAACCTATGAAAAAGAAATGGGTATCATGAAAAGACTGACATAAAATGATTATAAGTCCTTCAAAGAGTGAAGTTGGATATTAGAATTCAAGAATTTCCAAAATAAATCATAATAAATATTATTGTTTATAGACATATATTAAGTGAACTTTGATAAGAACAATATAAAATTACTTGGAAAATATAGAATGCATATCATTTTATTTTCAAAAATTTTATTTTAAAATAAAAAATTCACAAAGAAAATTAGAATAGAAATTCATTTAGAAAAAAATAAAAAAATTTAAGGAAAGATTCATGAATAATAAATTACATAAATGTAGGAAAATGAATTCATGTAGAAAACGTTATAAGATAACATTATTTTAATAATTTTGTACATATTTTCTAATCAATATAAAATTACTCATATAGAGAACATTTATATCGATTCAATTCAAAAAATTAAATAATTCCACATTTAATAGGATACAACATTAAGAAATTATTTAATCTTAGTGAGATACATCCATAAAATAGTATAAATATCACCTACATGGAGTCTAAAGAACTCTGGAAAAAATAGATAAAGTAATATCCACTTAAAAACATCATTTGCATTTAATTTTTAACTATATGGAGGTAAAATCCAAATAATATAACACCCCAAAATTTTATTATATATTTATCTTTAAATAAATTTTATGTATTTGATATCATTATTTATATGAAATATTGAGTTAAAAAAACATGATATATTGTTAAATTTTTATTATTTTCTGTGATTTTCATCCCTTAGACCTTAGTCTAGAGAGTATAAATTGGACTAAAATAAACATTGAAAAGTATATATAAATGTTTTACTTCATGAAAAATTATTGATTAATTCCTAGTAAATAAGTACCCAATTTTAAAAGTTAAAAATAATATCGTTTTATCTGAATAGATCCATTTTCAATGTAGTGTATTTTGCTTTATATTATATGTATTTATCACTAATGAACTACTATTTTGGTTAAATATATTCGTATTTAATGTGAAAATTTAAATAATCATTCACACATTGATTATAAATTAATAATAAATAAAGATAAAATCATTTAATGGTAAGAGATATTTTTTTAGATATTAAAACTAAAGATATAAGGTTAAAATTACATAAACAATTTCAATTTTTTTGTATGAATGTATTTAGATCCTATATCGCACTATAATTGAACATGAGTCGATTTGGAACCACCATTATATGAGAGTGGCTCTATTATATTTTAATATTCTTAATAATTACATGTGTAACACTCCCCCACTTATAAAAGTGACCTCATATCCTATCTTCCCTTTAAAATGACTAATTTCTGACCAAGTACTCTCCCAGAATTTTTATCTATGACCTTGATGTGCTGGTATTCCCAAAATACTCCACTAATATGCCTTAAGAGTCTTTTAAAAGAGGATACTAGAAGAAGATTTATATGTTTAAATCAGTTTTTAATAATTATTTTTACTTAAACATCATCCAAAGGTTCTATAAATTTATTAACATAATGGAATAAGTATATGTATAATATTTATATTTTATTTGTTAATGTTATTTTTATTTTATATCTTCCTTCTATATATTATAAAATTATAATGTTTTTTGTGTGTTGTGTGGACTTCCACATCCATGTTGTGACATGATTCATTTCTCATTTTATCATTACATGGATGGTACTACAGATATATTTATGGAATATATATGATATATATGATATAAATATGATTTTATAAATTTGAATTATTATGTACCATTATTTCATTCTATCCATTAAAAAGTGAAAACATCACCTCGTGCATTCGTACGAACTACCATCTCAATAAGGGGATGTTATTCATTTTTCAACACCGCCTTCTGTGAATGGTTATAAAAGTGAATTTAATGAATAAATATGATACTTATAAAATTATTATTATTCTGATTATTATGAATCAATGAAATGGATTCACATACCATAACCATCTAACTGAAAGAAGGCTAGATAATGAACCAGTTTTCACCAAAATTTTCATTTAAATTATGAATTGTTAGTAAAAGTGTAATTAGATGTTATAAAGGAATGATACATAGTATGTTATGTACTAATATAGTATATAAAATCTTTATAATAAATCTATAATTATTATACTATAGGTTTTAATTATTAAAAATTGATATGGGGCTTAAGGTAAGGGTTCATATTAGAGTCTAATTTCATTTTTGGACTATCTATATTAAATTTCAATTGTGGAAAATTATATGATCCTTATAATTTAAACCCACTATATTTTCTTATAATATGGATATTTATATAATTATCAATTATTATTACAATTTTATTCTTATTTTATCTTAATGTTTTCACAAAGAAGTTTTTATGAAAAGTCGATCCTATTTCCTCCTTGGCCAACAAACGTTTTCCTCTATGTCCATGTTGTTCAGAATTTTTTTAAATTTTTTTATCTATACATAAATGTTTTGGAAATATTATCTTAAATAAATTATAATTTCTTTAAAAATTATTAAAATGAATATTTTCAAAAGTTTTACATTTGAATCACTTTTTACATTTTATAAAAATGTGAAAACAATGTTCTGTTTTAACGTATATGATATAGAAAAGTTTTCTAACCACCATGACTGATCTTTTCTTCAAATATTACTTTAAAAGTTTAAATTTTTTGTTTTTAAGGAAAATAAATTTCTCAATATTTTACGATTTTTAGTTTTTTAAATTTGATAAAGGAAAATTATATCTTATTCTATTTTAAAAGAAATGATCAAATATACTATTAAACATATTATTCATCTATGTAAATATAATTTAAGGATTTTTATGATTTACTAAGGATATTTTTTTTGAATCTATCAATTTTTTTCTTATAAATGTCTTTTGATGATGTTTTTTTGAGAATGATTCTATAAAACCTATATCCTTCTACTGATTTAATTAATTTGTGATGAAATATTTAAAAAACATGTTACTTTTACACTAGTTATTATTTGATTTATTTGTGAATGTTTTTATGATATAGTGGAACACTTTTGTTTAGTTTTAATTATGATATAGGTGGGTCCAAAATTATATAGAATTTCAATGCATTGGTAATGTGATATATATATATATATCTCATAAGATAATGATGAGAATCATGGACTTGACTTCAAAAAACATTGTTCACTTCTTGTTGTGTGAGTATGATTACTACTAATTATGCACATAAGAGTATGAATGGGAATGATTTTGAATTACTATTTCCACATATTGATACATGAGTATGATTTTTATTAAATATTATCACAATATTATGCATGTAAATAATTTAAAATAACTATGTTACAATTTTATGATTTACTATTATTATGATACCACATACCTATGTAGTGAGTCAAGATTGATGATTTAGACGTTAACACCCTAATGAATCATGATTATAAATATAAAAATATTTTTAGTAATAATAGTTTATTATTTTGGTATTCAAACATTACATTGAGGACATACACTTGATTATACTATCATATCTTTTTGATCATTTTTTTCTCACTTATGATTGATATCTCTCTTGTTTACCATTACCTAACATATGAGATCACCATTTTTTATGTTCCTCTATCCCGGTTATGAAGGAAGGTTATATGTATAATAATTCAATAAGTCTACTATATATGGATAATTTTTATGGAAATCATTAACGAACATTAATAAATAATATGATGATGTATCAGGTTTCCAAAGACACTAAGCCTTTACGCTTTTGGGTTGTGTATTATTGTAATATATATTGAATATTCATCTAAAATTATGTAAATTTTATTATATAATTATTGGTTCTCTAAAAAAATACATTTAAACCATATAAACGAGAATATTAGAAGAAAATAAATTGGGTTAAAGAGACAAATAACAAAATTTTCCCGAAATAAGAGTTCAGATATATACAATCTCAATTTTAATGTGAGAAGGGAAAGAAACTTTTATGACATTAGTAACTTTTGTATGAAATCAATTGAAATAGAAAAAATAAAATTGATTTTTATGTTCCATTAATTTCATGATAATTATAATAAAATTGAATTGTTGTTTAGTATATACACCACACCTAGGAAGATAGGTGGAGAATATGGAACATATCTCAATGAAATTAAAAAATTATTTGACAAAAACATTATAACTTTTTTAATATCCGAATAAAAAGAAAATAAAAGATAGATTATTAAATGTAAATATAAATAAAATTTTCAAAAATTTATTTGTGATAAAATTATTCAATGTGGTAGTAAATACACAATGAAAACTAAGACTAGATGCATAACATGAAAACATGTCATGTGGAAGAGAAATTGATATAAAAATACAGTCCCTAGATTCCTTGTTAGTCAGAATCCCTCAAAAAATTTTATTAAAAAATAAAGACTCATTAATTTTAAATTTAAAAACCTAATTCATTTTCATTACCTTTTTTAATAATTTATATTAATTTATTACATAGTTATTTCTTATCTTTCATTAATATTAATAATCTTTTGTTAGTAATTTAGATAGTTCCTTATCTATTTTGATATATTGGTTTTAGTAATAAAACCATGTTCTTGAATCTGTCATCTATAGAATAGTGATGTTACTAGAATAGAACTTTTATAATTATTTAAATTTTTTCGGTTTCTTTTAATTAATGTTTTAGGAATGGTTCTTCATGATGAAATCCATAATGCACTTGATTCATTAAGTTTTAAACAACATACTATACTATACTAATAATAAGTTAAAAATAATATTGGAAGTAAAAAAATTATTTACTTATTAATATCATATATTTTATGTAATAAATATTTTATAATAATCCATTAAGAATTTTTATATAATTTTCTTTATAGGTGGTAAAACCAACCAAAACTAGAACATGTTATATTAAATGGATGTGCATTATTATGAAGTGATATTAATTAAATTTAATTATTAAATAAATATAATGAAATATAAATATTTTTTTAATGTGATAAATGATAATTTTAATTATTTTTTGAAATAAATAAAATGTTAAATAAGGATAGGAAGTCATTACATACAAAAAATAGACAGTGTGTTCTCTTTGAATCCTTCATGGTTTTGATGTAATGAATGAATAAAAATGAAATGAGGAGCTCCCGAACATGGGAAATGTTTATCCAAGAAGTAAATATGGTATTTTATTGTAATTAATTCAAATTATAGGTGTGGTTTGTATGGGGTAGTGGTGGGGTCTTTTTATAAGTGATAGGGAGTAATGTTTTCACAAATAATCATTCCTTCTTTTGTAATCCAGCCAACTATGCATAGAAAATAATAATGAGATTATGTTTATAAAAATATCACAAAAAATGTTAATATATTTTTTATATGTTTTAGGCTGTTTTCATTCAATTTTTATCTTTAACCTCATTTACCTTTAACGTGGTAACTCAATTTTTACCTTAGTGACTAATTTTTATGCTTAAAAAAATTAACCTTATTAACTTATTTTTTAATTATGATTCTAAATATGATTTCTTTTGATTAAATTCAACTTATAGAATAAATAAAATGAGTTTTTATATAATACCATATAAAATAGAAAATTAGTTTTTTAGAAAAAACAAATTTTTAATCAAAAAAAATTATTATCATTAATTTCCATCTAATAACTATTTAGTGAATGTTAATTTATTTGATTATATATATTATCAATATAATTAATGTAAATCATTTTTTATTCATGAATATATTAATAAATAAAGATAAATATATATTACACACATATAAAAAAAATTCTTTGAGTAATATTTTTCTACTATCAAATGATTTTATATTCATTATTGACAAATTGATAATTAATGTATGAAGGATTATAAAATTTTGTGTATATATAAGAAATATGTTTCATTAAATTAAATACTCCAAATATGGAATTTGTTTTTAATAAAAACATAAATTTTATAATAAAAACAATTTTATTTAATCAAATCATTTTTATTTACCTGTAAATTATTAGATTAATATTTCTTTTAGTTACTTAATTATTTCATAAATATTATTAAATTATTTTATTAGTAATTAAATAAATTTAATAAAAATAATTTAGTGACATAATTATTTGAATTTTATAAATATATTAAATTAAAATTATTAAATAAAAATATTTTTAAACGAATATATTTATAAAAAAAGAAACCAGTTTTCTTTTTTATGTGTGATTATATGTGTTCATGAGTTTAGTTTTAAATGAATGATAAATAATTATTTATACATATCAAAGATAATTTTTCAAATATGTAAAATATTTCTTTCTTATAAAAATATAATTGATAAAATGGTTTTATATTGACTCTATATAGAATAAAAAACTTGATAAAAAATAATGATTCTTATACAATCCGAAAATTTTGTGAATTATGATTATTTTCAATTTCTGGAAGTTTGATCTCTATCCAATGATTTAATTCAATTTTCATTACCATCTCTATGGGTAATATTTATATTTTTTATTGATTATATGTGCATGGTAAACAGTTTTCCTCCATTTTATAATAAAAATCATTGTCATTATGGAAGATGATGGTGTTGAACGAATTTATTATTTTTTCTGGGATTAAATCTGTTGTGTGTATATCATTTATATTTATTTTTATTTTGAAAAAATATTTAAACCATTATTATCTTATAATATTTATTTATTTATATATATATATCTTATATATTGAATTAATTTATATTCAAATGTAATGTAAGATAAAAATTTTCTTTTTACACATGAATTCTAATGGAATATAACTTTAAAAAATAGGGCTTTTACAATAAATGTGTAAAATTATGATGTTTCACATGCATGGAACATTATTAAATATAAGTAATGTGGATTAATTTTTTTTTCATCCCCACATATATCAATGGCATGATATTAGTAATTATATGGGATATAATATAATAGATCTTTCTGAATATTAAGTAACACTTTTGTCCCTTGAGTGACCTTTTTACCTTTATGTGTGCCACTTCTCACATTTATCTTAATATATTACTACAACACATACTTTTTAATGGTCATCATCAATTAGGTATAACTCATATTTTTCTATTGAAGGGATATTTATCATTCAACTCTTATGTAGAATTTTACCAAATAGGAATGAATGATAACAAATAAATTTTATTTATTTTTAGAACCATGAAACATATATATAATATCAGGATTTATGTCACATGAAATTGATTTGGGACCCATATACATAAAAAACTTATTACTTTAAACCTAGTGAATAAAATATCTAATACCCTCAGATTTTACATGCCCACCATGTCTTTGTTGAGATTTTTTTATATATCTATAACATTATCCTTTATATCCCCTAAAAATATTCATATCACTCATCTCTATAATTTATCTAGTAAAATGTTTCTTGTGATGAATTTTATTGGTCCCTGGGTGCGAAAAAGATTCCTTATATTTAATCACATATTAATTTTTATAACAATATAGCCATTTACTATTCATAATGGAAATAATAACCCCTATATTATTAATTAATATTTCATTCCTAAAAACATATTTTAAACTTCTGATTAATTATGTACTTAAATTTTATTATAGAACCAAGTAAAAAAAGTTATTTATAAATATTTTATCTAATTACAACATTATTGTTCTTGAATATAAACCTAGATGGATATATAAAATCATATTCATTAATTTATAAAATATAAATAGTGAAACATATTAAAAAAATATCATCCTCACCTTCAATGATCATAATGAATCATGAGGAATTATTAAATACGTTAGGATATTCTTTGTAGTACCCAAAAAAATCAATTGTATTCAATTGATATATATTTTTTATTGAAAATTCATAAGATAAATTATAATAAGTATATAATATAAAATACATTGTTGAAAATGTTTCATAATCCAAAATAATTCCATTGATTCATTTCAATTCCATATATGTAATATGAATCTATTCTTTTGTAAGAATTCTGAAATATAGAACCAATAGATAAAACTTTTGAGATTCTCAATTGTAACTTAACTTATCACTTTACAAATTTATGTGTTTTCAATTAGACCAACAATATACTTGTAATTATCTATGTAAATTTTTTTACCCAACATGTAGGCCACCTAGATGGTGTATTTAATTGATCAAAACTTTCCGAACCAAGCGTTGAAAATAATTAAAATAGGATTATCATTCTTGATGTGTAGTATGTTTTCCTCATATAATACTAAAAATATGATAGTTCTTCTACAAGATTACATATTTATGTGTCCATTGATGTGATATACCATTAATAAGGGGGAGACTCAATGGTATTACACTTCAATTTCCTTTAATGTGTAATTTAACTCTATGACTTGTTTGAGTCATGATCCACTCAGACTTGTTACTCAGCATTACCCATATATAATATAAATAAAATTAAATTCATGGTACATTTGATTTTTAAAATTTCAACCAATAGTGTGGTTGACTGCATCCTTACTATGTTCAGGTCCAATATAAGATATATAATTTCTACTAATATCATTCTACAATAAATTTTTTATTGGAATTTATCACCCCTTATCTGAAATTTATTCCCAATAATAACATTTCACAAAAAATTATTATATAGATTCCCACCAATTTACAATTTTACGTGCAAATAAAGAGACCAGTAATATCAGTTTTACATCCATATGCTTCTCAAGTTATGAAATTTGAAAAAATCCCATTTCAATATTTTAACTCAATTATCTTCTATAATTTAAATACTTCTTCCAGAGATCTAAAATTATTTGTAATAAATTCTATTATTCTTCATCCAAATGAATTTTAAGGTATATATAGGTTAGTATCTCTATATTAAATCACTTAAATTAATATTAACATTGATATCCAAATGATATAATTATTTATAAAACAAAAATTTCTCTAAAAAATCTTTTTTTAGTCTTTTTATCCTTCTAATTCCTCATATAATTTTCAATTTCCTTCATTTCCTTTAAAGATATTAGCATCTCACATTATCTTATTCACCCAGAAATATCGACATCAACAATCATGAAGTCATACACAAATCATGGATAGATTAATGATTATAACTTCATGAAATTTATATAATGAAGTTTAAATTTTCATATTGACCTTGATATCTTATAGTTATTTAACTTCCAAAAACGTAAGATATACTATCATGAAAATTATTCCACTTATTATTTTATAACTATATCTAATTTCCTCAAAAAACTCAGATCACATAACCTTTGATTATTAAAACTAATTTTGTGATACATATTAAGCTTTAAGTGTTAATATTATGTTTCTATAACACTTTGTACAAACTATAGCTTACAGAACAAACCATCCTCGTTACTTATGTTGTGATTATCTTATGAAGTTCTCAAATTCATCATATCTTTAATTCATAGCTTCTGATATTCTTATCTTCTAGTAGACTCAAATTTCAATCAAATTACATTAAATAATTATATTACATTTTATTTTATTATCTTTATAACTTTTGATTTCATTAGAATAAATATTTTCACTCTCCCTATTTATATTTGTTAATTTTACTCAAATTGAATCATATTTGATTCCGAAATCACCATGATAGTTTTTTTCATTTAAAAAAATAATGAAAAATAACCTAACTTAACTTCTAGAACATCTTGAGGAATAAAGTCCCTAATCAAGTTCATCTAAATTTTATACTCTTAAACTCTATAATTTTAACTTTTACATAATAAATAATTACTCATACACATTTAGTAAATTTCTTAAAATGTTGTAAAATTTTCTTTTAGTAAACCTTTTATAAGAATATTTCACTTATATATTACATATGATTTTTAACATTAATTCACCAACAATATACATAAAAACAAGACTACTATGTATGTTTATATATACCCTTTTTTTGTTTCGTTCCGTTTTTAATATCATAATCTCTTTAAAATTCTGTATAATTCACTTTCTTCAAAACATTACATTTTATAATTCTTGAATATTTTAAAAACAATAATATTAATTAAAAACACTATAGATAAAGGCTTGCCCATAATTTTTTGTAATAACTTTTATATATAGAGGATGTGTATCTTCTAAAAATAATCATAAGTCACCTAAAATCCCATTGTCTATATTCCAATCTCTAAAATATAATTTCTTTAACCTACACTTTTTCTATGGTTTACATTTGAGACATATAACTTCTACAAATATTATCTTACCTTTACCAAATAATACTATTTACTACTATTAAATAGATTGAAATAAATAAAATACCTTTAAAACTTCCATGGGTTCTTCAATATCCCCCTATGTATTTTTTACACCACAAATCTCAATGAAACTTTGAAATTTTCATCAAAGATCATATTTTCTCCAAGAGAAGTGTCCTGAGACCACACATATGGATAAAGAAATATTTTCTTAAAGAATTACAAACCTCTATGGAAATAAATTTGTAGACATAATTTGGATACCCCTAATCAAATCACTAAAATTGTTTCTCTCATCCTTTTCAAAAAATAGCTTCATATTCATAAAATAAAAAGTATAGAGTTTGTTTGTTCTCATGGAAGAGTTAAGTATTTATCTTAACCTTTTAAAATATAATCCAATGTATATTAAGGTAAATTCATAACTTTTTTAATTTATAGGTGATGGATGAACATAAAGTTACATTCCTAACTCATAAAATATTTACATTAGCATTAATTTTTTGAATATTCTGTAAATTTTATATACTTTTTGGAAATATATTGCATATTTACCTATCCATTAGAAAATTTTTACATGATGAAATGATATTTAATATCAATATGCTTTTACATAGAGTGTTTAAATATTTTTTTGGAAAGTTCAATTTCACTTTAATAATCCTAAATGGGTTTTTAACACTTACCTTCTAATATTTTGGATATAATTTCATTTACGACATCTATGTACATGAATGTATGGTGGTAGAATATTTTTGCTCTTTGAACTGAGAATCACATTATTTTTTTCTTACTAGGTCCTCTGAAAAAAAATTCTCTCAAAAATAAATGCCCTTCTAATATTGATTATTTTTTATTAAAATCACTTATCTGATATTAGTCAATAAATCCTAACAGGTTCAATTATTAAATTATTTTATAAATCAAGGCATAATTAAACATTCCTTTGATATGAATAATAATCATATTGGAATATAATATATGTGACTGCCCTAGATCAATTTGAAACTATTTAGATAAGGTTATTGGATCAACAATATATAATCTTGATATAGTCAGATAGATAAAGCTTTAAATTATCTTCTTAAAGATCTTATGATTCAAATATTTCCTACTTTATCTTTACTCAAATTAACATCAACTATAATTTGTGTGGATACTACCCTTAAATATTCTATGTTTTACTTATTTAACAATTATTTGGTATATTTTTATTAAGATAGTAAGATATAACATACATTCTAAAATTATTGTAACCCTATAAATAAATTCACGTCTCCATGCATTGACATATCAAAGTGATTCTTCATTTGTTTTATAAACTCCTCACAAGAATATTCATTTCACCTGGAAAAACAATTTGGTCAAAAAATATGATGCTAGTGAGAGTAAATATACCCATACAATTATAATATAATTTCTATCAACTTCCTTACAAAATGTAAAACTATTTTAAAATTTAATTATTGTTGGATTAACTGGTTTTAGGGTTCTTTTTTAACAAATATATTGATTTCATCAACATTCACACCATATTTATTCCATTGTAATGTCAAAATACTTTATATTTCTCAATAGATGTTTTTTATTCATGATACCAATTATAAAAAATCAAACTTTATAACCATCAAATAAAAATTGTAGTGTCTATGATATATAACTACTGAAAACATTCTGATTTCTTTAAGTCTTTTAATAGGTTAAAAATATTCATCAAAGTCATCACATTCCACCTTTGTGTAAAATTTAAAAACTAATATATTTTTTTTCTTACCAGAAAACTATAGCCAGAGGCAACAAACTAATATATTTTTATATCTTAAGATCTACCATTTTTGATTGAGTTTATTTCTAAACACCCACTCAGTTCCTGTGAAATTATTTCATTCTAGTCTAAAAACATTATCATGTGTGTCATTTTTCTCAATCTATTCTAGTTTTTCATTCATATAATATATCCACTGCTTATTCTACACATTTTCTAAAACTAATTATGGTTCAATAAGTGAAATAAGTGATTCTTGATCTTTAAGCCTCAATTTTTTTCTATCATGCACCATAAATTCCTAACTTCCAATAATGTTTTTAGTTTTAACATGCTTCATTAAATTACAATATTTTAAAATTATACCTTTATTAATAATTTCATTATCATTGATCTAGTAATAAAAAGTATTATCTTGGCTAGTTTCATGATCACCATTCTTTTCATTGATTTTTCCATAATTCTAAACATTATATTCATTTAATTCTTCGAAATTTCCCACATATATATCTTTTAATCTAAAAGTGTTTTCAATGACTTTTATATAAAAATAATAAATAAATTTGTGTATCCTTTTATTCAAACACTCATAATATCTTTTATTTTATTGTTTCCCAATGAATACACCTTCTTTACATTTTTCATCAAACATTCCAAAATCTGTAAATTTTTTATTCATTAAACTTGTAATCTAGAAAATGTGAATTATTTCATTGCATGCTTATTATTATACAACAAATCATAAGGAATAATATTATATTCCATTATCAAAATTCATATGTTATAAATATTCATATTTATACTTTTAGTTTTTCTCTAAAATAATTTTGAGAGTTTATATTTAGAATGCACAGTCATTATAATTTCAAACAAACTACCATTATTCAATTACATAACTCCATTATATTGGGGGAGTCTATATATCACTATATTAAAATTTAATCCCATGTTTCAACCAACAGGATTCAAAAGTTTTAATAGTGAAATCCATCCCATTATATTCTATTATCATTAAAATATACTCTCCCAGTTATTTCTCGACATCTTTTTTGAATATTAGGAACATATTTATAGATTTAGACATGTGTGTCACGAACATCACAATTTTCATCCTGTAGAAATAATGGATTAAAATGATAAATTAATGTTCAAATTTTCTAGATTGATGTCTCATTCATCTTCATAAATAATCATTTATAAATTCAAGGGGATTTATGGAGGAAATCTTTACCCTTATGTGACTTCCATGTATCATATTTCCCTTTAAACATATTTCATAGATACAATCTATTTTTATTTTTATCCGAGGTAGATGTATCTTGATATTTTTCATTGATATTTTAATCAAATTTTATTAACCAAGATAGTCATGTCTATTGTGACGTAGTTTAAATTCAGCTTGAGCACTTAAATAGAACAAATTACATGGATTGATAATTTTAAATAAGTAACCATAAGTTATTCTCCCTTAGTGATAATTTTTCCATATTTTAAATAATTAATGAAATAAGAGTTTTTTCATATATATAAATTTGTTACCATCATAATTATGTTTTCTTAACTTAGTAAGTTAGTTTTATGATTATTAATATACAGAGTATCCTTAGATCATTGTTCCTAGCTTCAGTCTCAGATCTACCAATTTCTCTAATTTTCAAAGAACTACCATTCTAAAAAAATTACATCCCTATATTATATTCTTCAATTTTCATAATGGTTGTTGTTTCACCTATTATATGAGATAAATAACCATTATCATGGGTCCACATATCACTTATAATATTAGGTTTTAGAGAAACCAAAAAAAATAATGACCTTCATTCCTTGTTCCTCTTGTGTACATCCATTTTTTCCATATAATAAAATAATCATAGAAGAGATGTTGTACATTTTTGAGAATAATGAACTTATTTTCCATATATTTTTATAATTTAATAAAAATATCAAACATAATTTGAATAAAAAATTGATAAATGTTTATCCACAACTTATTCTATAAATGTTTCTCCACCTTCCCATAATTTCTTTCGTTTAATTTAGATCTTGTCTCATTCAATTCATACCTATTGTATGTAACATGTTGTACTAGTAGATAGAGGCGTTGTGAAAACATATTACCCAAAACCAACAATATCCTTTTAATATTAATATTCCGTATTGATATCCATTTTTTCAAAGTAATATTGTGTTTACCATAGTCATTTTCATGGAGAAGTATTTCTCAATAAGTTACTCTTATCATCCTTTGATGTAAAATAATATTCCTCACATTTTTTATCAACCCAAACATAACTAATATTAGTTTATTGACATTCAATAATAGTTATTTATGATGTAAATTTAGTTTTAGCTGGAATGGATTTCATATGAAATTTTTCGACAACATTTTCAGCTACCAAAGTTGATCTGGCTTAAACTCTCAAAAACATTGTTGAAATATCCAATATTTTTTTTCAAAGTATTTTTAGCTTCATGAATCCTTGATTGTGTCTTAATTAACTCTTCTTCTTTTTCAATAAGTGTTTCTTAAAGATCACTGAACACATTTTATTTTTCTTCCACATTTAACTTGAGTCTTTAAATTTCCTTTATATAGGAAAACACTTCATTGAGAAATTATTCATTTCTTTCACTTTTCATTTCAACTTATTTCTTCAATAATATGAATTATTTATTTTTTTTCTCAAGACCCAACTTAAGTTCAACTTTGAACATATATTCCATGCTTTTCTCATCACCTTCCTCATATTCACTACTTGAAGTTTCTTATTTTTTTCAACATGATACATGAAGGTTACAAACTTATTAGAAACTTATTCATTAGAATATCTAGAGTAGTCTTTATATTCTTTACTCGAAAAAATTATTTTCATTTATCAAACCCATTTATTTAATTTAATAGATTTTTTATCTACCTTTTAATTTTTATGCCATTTCTTCCTCTAAGGGTAATCTTTTTTCTAAACGTACTTATACCCACCACTATTCTTACTTGGATTAATTATTTTGAAGTTTATAATTCTAACATACTTATAAAATTTACTTTGGAGTTTCATTTCACTCAAGATTGTCTTTTATAAATCTCTTTTAGATTACTATCATAATCTTATCATACTTTTCATCTTTATTTTATTTTTTTCCTAATTTAATAGATGACCTATCTTTTTCTTAGTTTATTTTATGCTTTCTCAGAGATTTAAACACTGAATCTTCCTTTACCTTATTTTTATATATTGTATCATTAATAATATCATAAAAAAATTATTTTATCTAGTTGATTAAGAGATAAATCATCCCTATCCTTCGATACTAATATTTTAGTATCATATATTTCAAGGATATTTCTCATCAATTTCTTAATGATCATTTAATATTATAAATTATCTCCAAATACTTTGTTATAATAAATGATATTATTTACTCTTACGAATTAATCACCAATGGTTTCTTCATCATTTATCCTCACATCTCAAAATTTTCTTCCCTATATTTGTAAATTTTCTACCAATACTTTTTTATTCCCATTGATAATACATTTAAGTTTATCACAAGTCTACTTAGCTATTTGGAAATTGAACACATTTTTATATAATATTTTTTATAATGAAATAATTTTATAACTAGTTTCCTTTACATCAAACTCTAATTTTTTAATATAATAAAAATTCAAAAGAGAATATTTCTTTATTTCTGGAAACCCCATAGTAGATGTATTGAAAACTTCAAAGACAAGTTAAATAAGATATTTAAATATATAAATATTAAAACAATGATAATCTTCCTCATAAAATATAGGAATAACTCTCTAGTTGACTAAATTTCTATTATTTGTCTCTAAAAAATTATAAATCATATATATTGAACTTGTGTTGCTTTGATACTACTTTAAATTTTTAGAAATATGATGTAATGTTAAAAAATGGGAGTATTTTAATCAATTATAATCTCTAATAATTTCATTTAGTGAGAAATTATCCTTCGTTATTTTTCGAGTCTCAATTATCTTAGGTTTTATAACTCACCCTTACCCATCTTTAATAGAAAAAATTAAAGGTATGGAACAAATAATGTTTACAAGGCTCACCCCCGAAGTTGGTGACTATATACTTGATAAGTTTAGGTCTAGTCAATGGAATAATTTTTTTACTAAAATAAATAAATTATTATAAGTTTTTTGTGAAGTTATAATCATTTACCTAATTTCTCTTCCAAACACTAATGCCTCTTGATTAGTTATTATACCAGTTCCCACCGTTTTATAGTGTTACCACAGAAAAAAAAGTTATATCAAATTTTCACGTGGATTCATCTATAGAAAAATGGATCTTCTTCCATCACTTATGAATTATCGAAATCATTTACATCTTTCTGCCTAATTTTTCAGAACATAACTTCCCAGAAAAGAAACATTCAAATATTAATTTTTTTTTCTTAACTTAGAAATAATATATAATTTAAATAGATTCTCCACTGCCATGAAATTAAATAGAATAAATTTTCTTGTTATTTTACCAAACGAATATTTTGAGGTATAATGTTATATATCCTTATATTAGTTCTCTCAAATTCTCAATAGAATATTTCTAGGAACTAGACCATCCATTACAGAACCAATATCACACTAATAAATTATGTATATGAGCTCCATATATTCACCCTTTGATAAATCTCATTTAAAATCCTTCAATTCCTCAAAATATATTATTATTAATCAATTTCATGGTTTTCTATAAATCTCAAAATAAACAATATTCAAATATTCAACAAAAAAAGCTAGAATCATAATTTTAACTTCATTAAATATATTTATTTCGGTATAGCTCAACCTCATAACCATTATATCATTGTATTATTTTAATTACATATAATTAATAAATACTAATCTGAAATTCATTCCACTTCAACTTATAAGTCCTCATGTTCCTATGCATTTATCAAACCTGTTAAATAATTTATCATTTTATTCATTAAACTAAGTCATTTAATCCTCCTAATATTTTAGTTTTCATCTTACATTTCTCTAAAAAAATGTCTAAACTTTGTATTGTTTCATACCCCATATTAGTATGTTTTGATCAAATAGACTTATAAAGTTCTTAGATTCCACACATTTGAACATCATAACTTATGATCTTATCATATTCTAATAAAAAATTTCTATCCATGTTTCCTTTCGATAATATTCACTTACACTTTTCTTAACTTCATAACTTCTGATAGATCTAGTATCCAAAATTTCACTCTACCATTTGGGATTTGTAAATTATACACATCTTGAATCAGAGATGATTCTAAAATCACTATTATTTTTGATACTTTGAATGCACATCATGGAATATCTAACATGAATTCAAGAAAAAAACATGAAATACCATCAAATTATAGAATTTAGATAATTGTAAGACTCATATGTTTTTACGTGTTCATTTTTATATAATAAATATTTACAATTAAACATTTTAGTAAACCCCCCAACACTTTGACAAATTTCTATTCAAAAAGCCTTCTTTGAGAATATTAAACTTATGTATTACATAATGTTTTAAAATTTCCAAATTTTCAATCTCCATAGAATAAGGTATCTTATATATATCTTAATGAAAATAGATGTAAGGTTTATAAATTTTTTAATATATTAAAATCTTATAAGTTATGAATACTTCACCATCCTCAAACGTACACACTATTGGATTCAACAAACATCTAGACACATGTTTCTTCATCAGTGAATCATCAACCAAAGTTTCACCAATATTTTATGGACATAAATTCCATTTTCATAACATGCATGAGTTGTGTGAAAATAATTATTCCATATAAACTTGTATCATCTAGATTTTAAACTCTTTTAAATAAAATCAATACCTTTAACTATTTATATGGTTTTTATTTTTTATTGATAACTTCTTGAAAACCACACCTTACATTACTTTAAAATGTTTTGTATTCTGACTTAATAGTTAAAAAAAATAAAAGACCTCCAATAATTCCACTGGTCCATTAAATATATACAAAATATTCATACATATTTTATTATAAAATTAATATCTTCGATTACATCATTAAAACGGTTATTTTAACTCCAATATACTTTTTAAAATACATAATTTTATTTTATCATTTTTACCATAGTGTCACCATTTAGATCCTTAAAACCTTTGGGTATTATCTTATACACATGCATAAATAATTTTTTTAATGAAAGTAGTTTTAAAATATATTTCTTATATCTTATAATCATAATAAACTACTATAAAATAAATAATTTAATTTAATTTCTTATAATAATTAGTTAAACTGTTTCTTGATATTAAATACATTGAATTTATTTATAACATTTTACCTCTTAGTGTGACTAATAACTAGAAAATCTACCATCCACGTAGGTTTTGTTTTAAAAAATACACAAAATTCTTGGGTTATAATTCTTTTAGATTAATCAAAAAATTTATTAATTTCATTTATTTATATCAATTCCAGTTCATATTCAATTTCTTATAATAATTTCATGGAATAATAATTATTGATAAATTCTTTATAAGATGATGGATAATCTTGTATATAATCATCTTCATCAACATTTTTCATGGTAAATTCATATATCACAATGTAATGGGCTATATTTTTTTTATTATTACTTTTTATTTTTTGGTGTTGGAGGTTTTAAGAGAATGTTGGGGTAAGGGAGGTGATACTAGCACTAAAATTAAAGTGGGATGAGGCCAGTTCTACTCTCAGGTGTATTTTTTTGTCACACCTAATTTTTTAGAGAAGTATAAAGTAATCCTTACATATGAATATTATAATTGAATTTACTTCTATAGAATTATAAAATTTCTCTTATATATATTTTTATTTAAGGGAAAAATTCAATGTCATAAAATTATCTTAAGTATTGATTAAATTTATTACACATCATTTTTTATTAAAGGGATATATAATATTTATTTAAATAAACTAATATATTGTTTAAATTTATTAGGTTTATATATTTGTGTATGGGAATAATCTTATGTATTTTAAATATCTTACATATTGATTAAATTTCACAGATAAAATTTTCATTGAATGAAAAATCCTTATACATTGAAATTATCTTTTGTATTCATTAAATTTCATCTATACCAACTTTTAATAATTATAAAAATATTTTTCACCAAATTTATATTTAAGGGAAATATATTATGCATGAATAGAAAATATTACATACCCCTGATAATGATTTTATATATTATAGTGTTAAGAAATATTTTTTTAATTATATGATTTTGAGAAACATATTATGCTTTCCTTCTAAAGAGATATGTAAGATTTTATACATTTCCCAAATTTTACTATTTAAATGCCTTTACAATAAATTATTAGATTAAAACATGAAAACCTAGAAATATCCCTCTACAATGTATGTAAACCTTCAAAATATAAAAAATATTCATTTGTTATTGAAGTTAAAATATTCAATTTTTGGAAGAATAATATTTAATGTTTGATGGGTTTATTATCAATCAAAAGCAGAGGAATTGGAAAAACATGATATATAAAAGAAATCTTTTTTTACACAACAAGGTCTATACTATGATTTTAGAAATTTATATATAATGGTGGGGGGATAGTCATTACACCATTATCTCTTTCAATTATATCAAAATTAAGAGATTTGATTGATAATCACACCATAACTCCACACTTCTAAAATTTTAAATTCAAGGTTTCCCCTCACTTTGGTTTTAAATTACTCAATACCATCAGAAACTGTATGAATATAGATATTTTATTAAATACCATTGAGAATAATCTATTTTTTAGACCTCATATTTAAGAAATAAACCAATTTTTGATCCAAGATATTGAGATTTCCCTTATAATTTCTTGTCTTCTTGATCATATCCATCTCTCAATTCGTATTTAGTGAATTTCATAGGCTCTGGTTGAGTTAGTTGATTCAAGAAATCTCACTTTTATTTATGTGAAATTATTGAACTCTAATGATTTTGTTTTATTTGTGTGAATAGTGATCAACGTAAAAATGATAATAAATTTTTGAAAATGGGAATTGAAGGGGTGGGGGTGATTCCTATTTGGTTTATGTAATTACTTAATATTTCATTTAATTTATGGATGTTTTAAGTTTTCTAATCATTTATTATTTTTTTCTATGTTGTATGTGCTATCACTGTGATTAAAATTTCAGGAATCACCTATCATAAAGGGTTAATAAATTAAATTTGGAAATTAACTAGTTGTGTGATGAACTAGATCTTAAGATAATGATTATTTAGTGTGGATTCCTAAATTATCATGGAAGGAAGATTAACAAAAAGCTCATATAAGTAAAATAATGCAATTATTGACTTATTTTATGATGTGTGTATTGTATCTATTTTTGTGATTATCGGTGTTGGGTAGTTGTTATGGATATTTGGGAGTTTGTGGTATATAAGGCCCCAACCTTAAACCTTACTTAATCTTAAGTTATTACAAGATTACACATTGAGGATCTTTTCAGGTTTAGAGTTTTAGATAATTAGATCATAAAACATGCATTACATTCCACGTATAAACAAAGTGGTTACATAAAGATAGTATTCATTTTTTCCATCAATGGAAACATATTTAAAATAAAACATGGATTCATTCTTAACACTTCCTTGACACTATCATAATATCATGTACCTTTCCCTTGACCTGTGAAAAACATTTAAAAACTTGGGATGAGCATAAAAAGATCAGTAAGGGATATAAAAATATGGAAAGGAAACATGGGTACATATATACATAAGAATGAAATCATAATTTACCCATAAAACATAAGCACTTTAACATACCTAATAAAATCATGAATAAATCATAGAAATCATAAGACATAAAGGTAACTTGAGGCATTCATGACATTCTTACATAGGGAGTAACCCTCTTGGTCACGTTTGGAATACCCATCACAGTATATTTCCTAAATCTCTTCGGAGAAACCTTATCGTTTCACTCCTTCGCGTTACCCAATGCATTGGAGAGCTATATCGGGCTCACCCACCCTTAGTTTATCACGGAACCACCCGTCTTCATAATAATTCCCAAGAACCATAACATAATCATATCACATAAAACATACATAAAGGAAACACAACATTTCCACATTTCAATCACAAGATATCAATAAAACACATTGATATAAAAACATTATGAAAACCATTTTCAATACCAAAATAAAAGAAAAGAAAAACAAGGTATTTATTTTTCTTTTAAAAAATGGTATGGCTTGTAGAGGAAGCCGAAACTCAAATAATGGTCACGGTGGCAGAGAAGTCATTGTTGCCGCATACGCACGACAAAAACATTCCCTTTTGTCGTTTAGTAAACGTTTCGTATAAAAAAGATTCCTTTTGAATAAACGTAAAAGTAAAAGGGGTTTATACACCGTATAAAAGAAATTTGTGTATAAAACAAAATATGCCTCAATGAATGGAGATTGAGACGAAGTCCCATACCTCGGGTCCGACTTGACTCGATCGTTCTTTAACCTCCTGAATAATAAACTTGAGTTAATTTATACTTTCTTAAGAACCTTTTTCAAGTTATTTATTCCTTTTATATCACTTATTACCATGTCATGAACACTATGTAATTATTTAAGTTATTAACGGTCATTTTAACGATCATTGGTACTTGAGTAAAAAATATGCTCTTTATAATTACAAGTTGTTCATCTATCCAATATATCCAGAGTTATACTCATGATGTAGATATCATATATATCATATATATCCAGTATATACATGCATTTATAATATTACATAATCATTTAGAGGTAAGAAATGAAATGCACCATTCATGGAGACGGTAAGCCGTACGTACGCATGTACGCTACTTTCATTTCTATTTCGTATTTTACAGAATGGAATCATAATGATATGAAGGTATATTATAATTAAAGTATAATATCATATATAATACCATTAATTACATCCTTTATATGTCCCACATATGGCATTAACGAATCAAATCACTTTGAGGGGGCGGTAGTCCGCACTTCCTTAAATGAAGATATGGCGTTTACCCATAATGGAAACCATAAGGGTATGCCCAAAATGAAAAATTCATAAGCTTAAGGAAAAAAATAAACATATTATATATCATATATAAATATATTGTCATCTTAATGTCCACCTTTGAAGGTGTTAAAAGAATGTTGAACAATCATCGTTTCAGGAGGCAGAAATTCGCCATCCACGGAAACAGTATGTTCTTTAACCATTAGATGTAGGTGTGTGTAAGTTTAGCTCGAATACATATTATAAAAACATCCTAGTATATTGAAGATACTGGTTTTGTTACAAAATAAATTAATAAAAAGAGTTTAGGGGGTTGGAGAAACAAAATAAAACAAAAGAAGACAACTGAAGATATTACCTTAAAATCGGGTAACTCCCTTTGGTTTGAGCTCAAAGGCTTCCTTGGGAAGAATTCTGCCCAATGTGAGGCTTCAAGGAGTAATAGAGGGATTTGGAGAGACAACATGGGCAGGGTTTGGCCAAGACAAAGGCTTTGTAAGTGTGGTTAAAGAGGTAGAGGTGGGGGCCTTTTATAAGAGGAGAGGAGGGGCACTCTTGGAAAGTAAAGAAATGTTACTTTATTTTAAAATGAGTTTCGGATTCAAAAGGTCCACATTGATTTAATTCTAGAATAAGGTGATAAGGGTTCGAAATCCACTCATCTAATAGGTTTTGGTCATGTGTAGGTCTTATATTTTACATTATCTTTCCATTTTATTTAAATCATTTATTAATGAGGTAATCACTGCATCATCATGATGTCATAATAAATTTAATAAATATAATGTCTAAAAATTAGAAAAAAACTATCATGATGTAGGAAATATTTTTATCTTTATAATTAATATTTATAGTCCTAAATATCATTTATTTATAAAAAATTAAAAATATTTTACTTAGGTGATATATTCTTTGTCACATTTAACATTCTTTAAAAATAAAAAGATAAAAAGTCACTTTCTCACAAAAGTGATTCCATGGGGCCCCCAAGTTTGGAACAAGGCATCCCATTATTGGCCATGAGACAACCAGTAGCCTTAGGACACATGTTGTGGTCTTTTTGTGTTATTATGATATCATTTTATTATCTTTAACTACCTGATTACTCATTAATCAAAATAATTAAAGATAATTACCATCGTTACTATTTATAATGTCCAAAAACAAAAGAGTATTGATTACATAATTTGGACCTTATGATTCTAAATATTTAATCCATTTTACTAAATTACAAACACAAAAATTGCAATAATTGATTTAAAAATAATTCTCGTTGTCAAAACAAATAGCGGGTTTTTTTTGAAACAATATCTATGAAAAGATTGGCATTAGTTTATGACCAATTCCAAAGTGAAATTAATCCTAATGACCACCATTGGATTAAATGGTAAAAATATATTC
The DNA here is from genome assembly GCA_963277665.1 of Viscum album. Taxonomy (NCBI): domain Eukaryota; kingdom Viridiplantae; phylum Streptophyta; class Magnoliopsida; order Santalales; family Viscaceae; genus Viscum; species Viscum album. The sequence continues at coordinate 278,311,812 of OY728147.1, forward strand.
AGATTACACTTTAAGACCACTTAAAAGGATAATCTAACCATATAATTAAATTAAATTAAAAAGAAGTTTTGATGTAAAATGTAGTATTTTTCACTATTCATTAAAAAATGAACATTGTCCGAAAAATACCAAAAATTTATCCAATGTAAATTTCAATGTACCAATCATAATGAATATGTTTATTTTGACAAATATTTATTATAAAATTCTCAAAAGTTTGATTTAAAAATGGTTTTCCATCAAAAGGCAGTAAAACAATCTTTTAAGAATATTAGTGTATTCCATGCATAAGATTGTATTTATTTTCATTTTCAGCCTCTAAAACACTATCTTAATCATTAATAGACATAGATAAAAATATATATTATTAATTACTTACTTGGTATGTTACATCCTTCCCCCCTTTAGAAAATAGCGTCCCCGCAATTTATTTACTTATCGAATAAATGGGGGTACTTATCCCTCATTGCATTTTCAGATTCCCATGTTGCCTCTTCCATCATGTGGTTTTTCCACAAAACCATTACCTGATTAATCACTTTATTCCATAACATTTGCTCCCTGTGGTCAAGAATCTGGACCGGTTGTTCCTCATAAGATAGGTTCTCTTCCAGTTGAACTATCTCTGGACTCAAAACATGATATGGATCTAGCATATACTTTCTCAGCATCGAAACATTAAAAACATTGTGTAACTGAGATAAAATCGGAGGTAAAGCCACCTGGTATTGAACTGATCCAACTCTCTCTGGAATTTCATATGATCCAATGAACCTTGGACTCAGCTTTCCTTTCTTACCAAATCACATCACACTTTTCCATGGTGAGACTTTGAGAAAAACATGATCACCTACCTCAAAAGATAGATACTTCCTCCTGTTGTCTGTATAACTCTTCTGCCTACTCTGAGATGTTCTCATGTGTTTCTGTATTAGCTGACCTTTTTCTGCAAACTCTTCTACCAATTCTGGTCCCATCAGCTTTCTTTAACCCACTTCATCCCAAAAAGCTGGAGTTCGAAACTGTTTCCCATCTAATGCCTGAAATGGTGCCATCTGTATACTGGAATGAAAGCTGTTATTATATGAAAATTCAACCAAAGAAAGATGTTGGTCCCAACTTCCCTGATAATCCATCGAACAAGCTCATAGCATATCCTCCAAGGTCTGAATTTTTCGTTCTGACTGCCCATCTGATTGAGGATGAAATGCTGTACTAAAATTTAATTCAGTAACCAACAACTTCTGAAGGCCTTTCCAAAAGTTAGAAGTGAACCTGGGATCACGATCAGATAAAATGGAGAGGGGATCTCCATGTAACCTGACTATCCCTTTAAGATACAAACAGGAAAGTTGATCTAGGGAAAAAGTATCTCGTATAGGAAGGAAATGTGCAGATTTAGTCAAGCGATCAACAATAACCCAGATTGCATTATTACCTCGAGATGTCTTCAGTAATCCCACAACAAAGTCCATGGATATATTCTCCCATTTCCACTCTGGTACTGGTAGAGGCTGAAGCATCCCTTTCCGTAACTGCCGCTCTACTTTAACCTTCTGACAAGTCAAACACTTCACAGTAAAATCAGCAATATCTCTTTTCATTCCATCCCACCAGTAATACTCTCGCATATCTCTGTACATCTTAGTACTGCCAGGATGAACTGAAAACAGAGAACTATGAACTTCACATAACAACTCTCTCTTCAACTGTGAATCACAAGGCATACACAATCTCTTCCCAAATCTCAAAACACAATCATTATCAATGTTGAATTCCGGCAAGTTATCTTTCTGAACCAACTCTACCTATTTCTGCAACTCACTGTCTTGCTTTTGTGCTTGCTTGATTCTATCAGATAGAGATGATCACACTGATACCTGAAACAAAACAGAATAACTTCCTGCACCAACAACTTCTATGCCAAAGTTCATCAAATCCTTAACCAAAGGATCACGTTCCAAATGCAACATTGCTAATGAAGCATTACTTTTTCGACTCAAAGCATCAGCCACTTTATTTTCCTTTCCCAGATGGTAATGAATTGTACAATAATAATACTTGATTAATTCCAGCCATCTCCTCTGTCTCATGTTTAACTCTTTCTGAGTGAATATATACTTTAATCTTTTGTGATCAGTACATATTTCACACTTTACTCCATACAAATGATGCCTCCAAATTTTTAAAGTGAAAACAACAGCAGCTAATTCCAAATCATGTGTAGGGTAATTTACCTCATGATTTTTCAACTGTCGTGAAGCATAAGCAATTACCTGATCATTCTGCATTAGGACACAACCAAGTCCTTTCAATGAAGCATCACTGTATATAACAAACTCACCAGTCCTAGAAGGAAGTGCCAAAACTGGATCATTCACCAATCTTCTTTTCAATTCCTGAAAACAATCATCACATTCTTTTGTCCAGATAAACTTAACACCCTTCCGAGTTAGCTTATTCATTGGACTAGATTACCGTGAAAAATTTCTAACAAACCTTCGGTAATAGCCTGCCAAACCAAGGAAGCTACGAATCTCAGTTACAATTCTGGGTCTTGGCCAGTCTTCCACAACTTTTGTTTTTGCAGGATCAACAGTTATCCCATATTTAGAAACAATGTGACCAAGGAAAGAAATTTGTTTCAACCAAAACTCACACTTGCTGAATTCTCCATACAGTTTATTTTCTTTTAAGGTTTTCAAGATAACCCTTAAACGTCTTTCATGCTCCTATTTACTTTTAGAAAAACCCAAAATATCATCAATGAAAACCACCACAAACTTATCCAAGAACTCATGGAAAATTCTATTCATTAAGTCCATGAATACAGCAGGTGCATTGGTTATCCCAAAAGGCATTACTAAAAATTCATAATGGCCATATCTTGTATGAAACGTAGTCTTCGGAACGTCTACTTACATTACCCTTAGCTGATGGTACCCTGATCTTAGGTCAATCTTTGAAAAAAACTGAGCTCCCTGGAGCTGATCGAACAAATCATCGATATGAGGCAAAGGATATTTGTTCTTAACAGTGATGTTATTCAAGGCTCTATAATCAATGCAAAGTCTCATAGAACCATCTTTCTTTTTAACAAATAAAACAGGAGCACCCCATGGTGATGTGATAGGTCGAATGAAACCTTTCTTTAATAAATCTTCCAATTGCTCCTTCAACTCTAAAAGTTCAATTTGAGCCATTCGATAAGGGGGTTTTGAAATTGGCTTAGCATCAGGAACTAAGTCAACAGTAAACCCCACTTCCCGATCTGGTATTATTCCAGGAAACTCATCAGGAAAAACATCAGGATACTCATTTACCACTGGCACATCATTAATCTGAACAGTTCCTTTGTTTTCAACGATGTGTGCAAGGTAACATTCATTTCCATCTTTTACAAGTTTCTTGGCCTCTTGATAAGTTATCAACAGTAAGGGTTCATTCTTGTACACAAACTGAAAGTCTTTCTGAAAAGAAACTTCTTTAGCTCTACAGTAAATCTTAGCATGGTAAATAGAGATCCAATCCATACCCAGGATAACATCAAACTCTACTAGAGGTATAACAATATGGTTTTCAAGTAGGTTCTTTACACAAATAAGGATAGGAAGATTCTTATAAATTCTTTTTGCCTCAAAATTTCCCCCAGGTGTTTTTACCAAAAGTTCATGAGTAATTTCTTGAGATGGTATTCCCATTTTACTAGAAAAGTTTTCAGAGATGAAAGAATATGTAGACCCCGAATCAAACAACACACTGGCATAATCTGAAAAAACAAACAAAATACGTGATACAACTTCATTTGATGGCCCGACATCTGCTGAAGTAGTTGCAAAGGATTTCACCACCCCTTTCTGCTTGTAGTCTAACTGCTTCCCATCACCCAAGCTCTTTGTCAGACACTCGTTTTCATAGTGACCCATCTCATTGCACTTAAAACATTTCACTAACTATAAATCAAATTTGTTCTTACCTTCACCTTGACCTTTTTCAGTGCAATCACAAGCCTTATGTCCCGTCTTACCACATCGGTAGCACTTTGTAGAATTCAGAAGACATTCCCCAACATGCCTTTTACCACATTTATCACAAACTGGAAACTTAGATTTCTTACCATCAGACTTTTTTGAAGAATTCTTCCCTTTCTCCTGCCACCTCGTTCTCTTCTTCTGTTGGTTGTTATAGAAAACTTGATCATCGGCAAACTTCATCTCCACCTTCATAGCACATCTAACAAGCTTTTAATAACTTTTAAACTCACGAGAAGCTAATGGCCTTCTATATTTTGGTTTTAATCCTGAGTAAAAACAATTGATTTTACTATCAAGGTCTCGGATAAAATTTGGAGCATACCTTTCCCATCGAGTGAACCTTTCTTCATAGGTAGCCACTGAGTCTTCCTCTTGCCTCAATTCCAAGAATTGATTTTCCATCCTAAGTCGAATAGCCTTAGGAAAATACTTCTCAAGAAACATACCTTTAAATTCATCCCAGTCGAGAGCATCAATCTCATCGGAGTCCCTGATAGTTTTAACCATCGACCACCAGTGATCGACTTCACCCTCCAAACGGTAAATAACAAGACTAACCTTTTGATTGTCTGAACACCCCATGACATCGAAAATTTTCTCCAGTGCTTTAATCCACCCTTCAGCTAACACAGGGTCAGATGATCATCTGAATGATGGGGGATGTTGCCTCATGAAATGTTCCACCACTGACATGTTCCTCTGCGGTTGATCTGGCTGATCTCGTGCATGGATACCACCACCATTTATCGCTTGAGTCAACTACGCCATTACTGCAACAAACTGTTTAGTTCCAATTCCGACCATCTCAGGATACTGATTTGGAAGGTTATTTCCTTTTGTATTCCTTCCTAGCACTGCTTCCCTGTTTCCTCTACGGAAAGTCATTCTGAACAAACATGTCTTAGATGCAGCAAAATGGTAATCTTCAAATGCTATATCACTTCAATTTGATCATAAAAAAATATTTTTGGATAATCATTTAATAGAATTCTAACTCCTAAAGTTATCTAAACCGACCTATGATACCCACTATAAGGCCCAAACCTTAAACCTTACTTAATCCTAAGTTATTACAACATTACACATTGAGGATCTTTTCGGGTTTAGAGTTTTAGAGAATTAGATCATAAAACATGCATTACATTCCACGTATAAACAAAGTGGTTACATAAAGATAGTATTCATTTTTCCCATTAATGGAAACATTTTTAAAATAAAACATGGATTCATTATTGACACTTCCTTGACACTATCATCATATCATATACCTTTCCCTTGACCTGTGAAAAACATTTCAAAAACATGGGATGAGCATAAAAAGCTCAGAAAGGGATATAAAAATATGGAAAGGAAACATGGGTACATATATACATAAGAATGAAATCATACTTTACCCATAAAACATAATCACTTTAACATACCTCATAAAATCATAAATAAATCATAGAAATCATAAGACATAATGATAACTTGATGCATTCATAACATTCTTACGTAGGGAGTAACCCTCTTGGTTACGTTTGGAATACCCATCAGAGTATATTCCCTAAATCTCTTTGGAGAAACCTTATTGTTTCACTCCTTCACGTTACCCAATGCAATGGAGAGCTATATCGGGCTCACCCACCCTTAGTTTATCACAGAACCACCCGTCTTCATAATAATGCCCAGGAACCATAACATAATCATATCACATAAAACATACATATCGGAAACACAACATTTCAACATTTCAATCACAAGATATCAATAAAACACAGTGATATAAAAACATTATGAAAACCATTTTCAATACCAAAATAAAAGAAAAGAAAAATAGGATATTTATTTTTCTTTTAAAAAAACGGTATGGCTTGTAGAGGAAGCCGAAACTCAAATAATGGTCACGGCGGCGGAGAAGTCGTTGTCGCCGCATATGTACGACAAAAACATTCCCTTTTTTCTTTTAGTAAATTCTTCGTATAAAAAATATTCCTTTTGAATAAACATAAAAGTCAAAGGGGTTTATACGCCGTATAAAATAAAGTTGTGTATAAAACAAAATATGCCTCAATGAAAGAAGATTGAGACGAAGTCCCATACCTCGGGTCCGACTTGACTCGATCATTCTTTAACCTCCTGAATAATAAACATGAGTTAATTTCTACTTGCTGAAGAACCTTTTTCAAGTTAATTATTCCTTTTATATCACTTATTACCATGTCATGAACACTATGTAATTATTTAAGTTATTAACGGTCATTTTAACAATCATTGGTACTTGAGTCAAAAATATGCTCTTTATAATTACAAGTTTTTCTTGTATCCATTATATCCAGAGTTATACTCATGATGTAGATATCATATATATCATATATATCCAGTATATACATGCATTTATAATATTAAATAATCTTTTAGAGGTAATAAATGAAATGCACCGTTCACGGAGACGGTAAGTCGTACGTACGCATGAACGCTACTTTCATTTCAATTTTGTAATTTACAGAATGGAATCATAATGATATGAAGGAATATTATAATTACAGTATAATATCATATATAATACCATTAATTACATCCTTTATACATCCCACATATGGCATTAACGAATCAAATCACTTTGAGGGGGCGGTAGTCCGCACTCCCTTAAATGAAGATATCGCGTTTACCCATAATGGAAACCATAAAAGTATTCCCAAAATGAAAAATACAGAATCTTAAAGAAAACATAAACATATTATATGTCATATATAAATATAGTGCCATATTAATGGCCACCTTTGAAGGTGTTAAAATAATGTTGAACAATCATTGTTTCGGGAGGTAGAAATTCACCATCCACGGAAACAGTATGTTCTTTAACCATTAGATGTAGGTGTCTGTAAGTGTAGCTCAAATCCTTATTATAACAACATCCTAGTATATTGAAGATATTGGTGTTGTTACAAAATAAATGAATAAAAAGAGTTTGGGGGGTTGGAGAAACAAAATAAAACAAAAGAACACAAGTGAAGATATTACCTTAAAATCGGGTAACTCCCGTTAGTTTGAGCTCAAAGGCTTCCTTGGGAAGAATTCTGCCCAAAGTGAGGCTTCAAGGAGTAATAGAGGGATCTAGAGAGACAAAATGGGGAGGTGTTGTCCGAGCCAAAGGATTTGGAAGTGTGGGTAAAGAGGTAGAGGTGGGGGCCTTTTATAAGAGGAGAGGAGGGGCACTCTTGGAAAGTAAAGAAATGTTATTTTATTTTATAATGAGTTTCTGGTTAAAAAGGTCCCACATTGATATAATTCTAGAATAAGGTGATAAGGGTTATAAATACACTCATAAAATAGGTTTTGGGCATGTTTAGGTATTAGATTTTACATTATCTTTCCATTTTATTTAAATCCTTTATTAATGAGGTAATCGCTGCATCATCATGATGTCATAAATAATTTTATAAATTTAATGTCTAAGAATTATGAAAAAAAATATCATTATGTAGGAAATATTTTTATATTTCTAATGAATATTTATAGTCCAAAAGATCATTTATGTAGACAAAATTAAAAATATTTTACTTAGGTGATACATTCTTTGTCACATTTAACATTCTTTAAAAATAAAAAGATAAAAAGTAACTTTCTCACAAAAGTGATTCCATGGGGCCCCCAAGTTTGGAACAAGGCATCCCATGGTCGGCCATTAGACAACCAGTATCCTTAGTACACATTTTGTGGTCTTTTTGTATTATTATGATATCATTTTATTATCTTTAACTACCTGATTACTCATTAATCAAGATAATTAAAGATAATTACCATCGTTACTATTTATAATGTCCAAAAACAAAAGAGTCTTGATTAAATAATTTGGACCTTATTATTCCAAATATTTAATCAATTTTACCAAATTCCGAACACATAAATTGAAATAATTTATTTAAAAATAATTCCCATTGTCAAAACAAATAGCAGGTTTTTTTTGAAACAATATCTATGAAAAGTTTGGCACTAGTTTATGACGAATTCCAAAGTGAAATTAATCCTAATGACCACCATTGGATTAAATGTTAAAAATATATTCATATTACACTTTAATACCACTTAAAAGGATAATCTAACCATATAATTAAAATAAATGAAAAAGTAGTTTTGATGTAAAATGCAGTATTGTTCACTATTCATTAAAAAATGAACATTTTCAGAAAAATACCAAAAATTTATCCAATGTAAATTTCAATGTCCCAATAATAATGAATATGTTTATTTTGACAAATATAGATTATAAAATTGTCAAATTTTTGAGTTAAAAAGGGGTTCCCATCAAAAGGCACTAAAACAATCTTTTAAGAATATTAGTGTATTCCATGCATAAGATTGTATTTATTTTCATTTTAAGCCTCTAAAACACTATCTTAATAATTAATAGACATAGATAAAAATATCTATTATTAATTAATTACTTGGGATGTTACATGGTATGTATTATTCATAGTGGTGTTGGATGGGAAGTGGTGTGGCCATACAATTGATGGCATGGTTGGTTTTGTGGAACGGAAATAGCTATGTGGATGTTTTGGTGGAAGCTGGAATGTTTTTAGGTGGTTCATGAAGTTATTTTCTAGATTTTGTAGTGTTTTGTTATATCTTCTCAGTATAATATAATATTTTTTGTAATAAAAAAATATAATAACAGATTGTGGGTTAGAATTTGACAACCAGTATCACATTAATAAATTTTAAATTCTTGAAAGGAGTGGTTATTCAATTAGATAAATGTGGGTGATGTATAGTGAATTTTTTAATGATAAATATGGATGAATGAAATGAATAATTAATATAAATAGTGGTAAAATGGTGAATATGGAAATGGATTAATGATAATATTAAATTGGAAGTTAATGATGATTTTGTGGCCATTTTTATGAAAACATGGGGTCGGTTTGTGGTATGGCGTTGACAATGATTGTTAATTGAGGTATCAGTAGTTTGTAAAGTATTCTGGGTATCAATGGTGTTGTTTGGAATGAATCCTTGGGTTGGTCTTGTGGTGGATATGATATATATATATATATATATATATATATATATATTATTTTATTTTATTCTAATTTCTTATGGACCACCACCTAAGTCATATAACCTTATTGAAACAAGAATATTTTGGGTTCTAGTTGTTTTCATCAATATCCAGACCAGTTAGGGAATTGATGGTTGAATACTCACTCTTGTCCACTCTTCATTCCTGGTGTATCAATGAATGTGGTGGTTTATGGTAGGTATATGAATATAATCTATAATGGCATACAATTTAAGTATATAATATATTTGAAAAGCTAATTCTACTATTTTAGATGATGATACATGGTGGGGGAACACATGATAAGAGAATTTCATGTAATTTATGTCCTTTATATTTAAATTATTGTGTTATTATATGGTAGTGATTCATGGTCATGTTGTGGGATGCAATTGTTGTGTGGTTGGGGCTTTGTTGTAACGACTCAATATTTTAGATCCTTTAAAATACATTCTGCATTTTACAACTTATGTTACAAAAAATCTTGATGTAAACATGCCACATATATATTAAATATTTATTATTTAAAAAACCATGATAAAACCGCTTTGATAGTAAATAAAAATAAAATTCATACCATTAGAACAGAATTGATTATTATAAATTAATATTGAAAATGGTTATTTTAAATAAAATAATTTTATGATATATTTTAAATTTTATTTCAAAATATAAAATTTATAAATATTATAATTTGAATTTTATAGAATAATCTTCATTTATTAATTCATTATATAAAAATTTACTTAGTATTAATTTGTGAACTTTTTCTAAAAAGGTTGATTCTTGGTTGAAAAATTTGGTTTTCACGAAACTTATAATTTATATGAATTTATAATTATATAAGAATGGTCTTTAAGATTAAAAATATTTTATCTGATAAAATATGAATATAAGGAATATAATTTTTTTGATTTAAAATAATATTTGAACTTATATAACCTATGTTAAATAATTTTTGAACTGATGTAAACTTTTACCATAATAAAAAATGTTTTCAGTCTTTTCTATGAATCAAGAATTTTCACGAAGAGATAAGCTTTTGGATTACCTGGAAATATGAACACCTTTTATTTGATATATTATAAATTGATTTACTTCATTAAAACAAGTAACATTGATAATTTTATCTAATATATAAATTTATACATATAAAACAAAATTTTTTAAGAAACTCATTTTATGTGGTTAAGTGTGTTTATTTTCAAAATATTGTTTAAAAATATTAAAAATATTATATCATTAAAATATTCTAAAATTTAAAAATAAAAAGTTTAAAATTGGTTAATAAAGTAAATTTTAATTTTGGTCATAAAAATTAACTGACAATGTTAATAATTAATTACCATAGTAAAAGTAAATTATGGTAAAAGTTAAAAATTTAAAAGAAAAATCCAAGGTATACTCATCGTTTTATCTAAAATGAGATTATGAAGAGAATATATACCCATACACACTTACCAACACATTATTCCATTTATGATCCATTATCCTTTGAATATTAACATTAAATTTTTGAAAATGTAGTGGTTACTTCCAAAAATACAATTCTCTACACTTATAGAAGGATAACAGTTCCACCACATCAAGGATCTTCAACCCTTCAAAATTTTACTTTTAACTCAATAAAACTTCTCCTCCTATAACTCTCTACCAACTCCAAAATCCTCTATTGTAATGACTTGTTCCAAGACGATTATAGCCAATGCATTTTTTTAGTACCTTGGAATGATTACAAGGGATTAAATCCAAAAGGACCATTATGTTTATCATTATTAGAAATCTAAATTACATAAAAGATACCCATAATACTTTGGGAAAACAAAATAAAATATTCTACATATTAAAATTAAGAGAACGTCATCCAGGAACACTTATTCAAATATTTTTTCTTCATAACCATGGGAAAGAAACATAATAAGGGTAAACTCAAATGATCAGTAAGGGTAAGTAAAGTGAAAATAATAATAAATAAATTAAAATAAATTCACATATAAAGGTAAGTAATTAATGAACCATTCTATTCAAAAAATCCAGATAAAGAAATATCAATATTTCACAGTAAGAAATTTTTAAAAATGCCATATAAATACATATGTTGATAATGAAATATATCCATAGATATGTTAATGAAAACTTTCATGGATGAATAATAACTAAATATAAATGAGGGAAATGTTTAATTATTGGACATCATGTCTGAGGCACAAGAAAACCTATTACCATAAAGACCGTTCACAAGACTCTTTAAAACTACAAATAGAAACCCATTTAATCTGGCCAACTAATGTGTTTCATAAGAACCTATCGATTCATAAATGAGAAATGTAAAGTCCAAGCTCCACCCTTTATTTCCAGTCCAAAACATTACTCATATAAAATAATAAAAATAACTAATAGGACTTATCAAATAACTGCATTGAAAGAGAAATATGGATTTTATAAATAATTCTCCAATTAATCAAATAACTATCAATGTAAACACCATAGGAAAAATGGTATATGGTTCAGGTAGTACTAATATCCATTGCATGAGAATATGGATATTTGATTAAATATCTAATGGAAAATGATTATAATAAACTTATTGTTTCAAGATAAGTTTAACAATCACAAAATTAAGGGATATTGCAAAGATATTCATTAAGAATATGTTTTAAAAAAATTAATCATTAAACATCCCAAAGTGTACCATACAACATGAAACATTTAATTAGTATACCCCATGAATGAAATTTTTTCATACCATTAGAAAAAAGGATTCATGATATAATGTATAAAAGGGTTAGTAGATACACTAAACAAAATAAGTAAGTTGTGTATATGGCATAGGGATAAGGAGAAGAATAACAAGACAATAATCCCTTATATTAAACATATTTGTGTTGTGTGGTATTTACCCTCCAGTATAGTGGGTTTGAAAATTATTATAACTTATAAAAGAACCATATAAATATTTATTATATCATATATGGTCCTATTATAACTTCTTATTACATGTTCATTAATAACATTTCATTATTTAAACCATTTCATGTGTTAATTTCTTAGTTAATCAAGTTTATTTTAACATATTATTTGTCATTCTTATAAAATATATCATGTTTTCATCATATAAAAAAGTATAAAATGATTTTAAAATCACATATATCCATTATATATGTATTTATAGTATTGTATAATATTTTTAGATTTTAAATGAAGTGTGTTGTTCATGGAGATAGTAGATTGTATATACGCATGAACACTGCTTTTATTTATTTGTCGTATTATAATAATGGAAGATAAAGATAAATATGTATATTATAATCCACTAAAATACCTATGTAATATATGTAACATATTTATATTAGAAAAACCTCTTATTAGGTTCATTTATGGAATGAACAAGTCATATCTCTCTAAGGGAGTGGTAGTACATACTTCCTCAAACAAAAGTATCATATTTAAACATGATAGAAAACATAAAGGTATGTTTTATATAAAAATTATGGAATCATAGATAAATTATAAATATCATATATAATACATATATAAATATATTTTCAATCATAATGGCCACAATTATAGGTGGTAAGGAAAAAATAAACAATCATCATTTAGTGAGGTAGTAGTTCACCATTCAAAGAAATATTTTGTTCATTACCCATTAGATGGAGGTCTGTGTTTGCAATGATAGAAACCATTAAAAAAATACTAGTATATTTAGGATACTCATGTCGTTATATAAGTATGGAAAAAATATATATATTAGGTGGTCGAGAATGGAAATGAAACGAGATATCTTGAGAGAAGATGTTATAGGTAACTTGTTTTGGTTTGAACCAAAATCTTCGTTCAATTGATTTCTACGCAATGAGAGGCTTCTTTAATTATGGTAGGGATTTCGAGAGACTACTTGGGAAGAAGTCGAATGTCGTGAAACAAATATGGATGCCATCAAAACTGGTGCCAAACCTGGCCTGTAACAACTCCCAAAGGTCGTTCTTGATCCCCACGGGCTTGCAAAAGTGCTTGGGTATCATATATTTTGGTTTAGGAACGATTTAAGAGATTATGTTTACATAAAACATCTAAACAATCATTAAACTGAATCTGAAAAATTCATACCAAACGAGGTTTATGAAAAATCCTGAACTAAATACATAGGTCTCATAAAAGTAAAATAAGTCCAAATATAAATAAAAATAGCATAAAATCATCCACAAAGACTCCACGTAACAAGAGGTCACACCCCCAGAGCCTTCTTGACAACACCGCACCACATGAGGGTACTAATAACCTAAACCACCATCACCCAAGGGTTACCTTTACCTATGTCAATAATAAACCAGTATAATTACACCCAAGGGGTGTATGTAGGGTGTGAGACTAATCCCAATAGGATAAAACCCTAATATTCTAAGGAGTATGCAGTAAAAGGTGAAAAAGCACTCAGTTTTAAAATGTAAGGAAAAGCAGTGATAAATTCCAAGAAATGCAATTTTCAATTATAAATAGTTTTTAAAATAAAATATTCATAATGTTAAAAAGTTTGAATAAGACCTGTTATATATTGTAATGTACATCGAAACACACCCTATGACAAGGGTAAATATGACAAATATAATGACCACCAAAATCTGAAACACCCCTAGGCATTAGATAGTCTTGGGCCCTATATAGTTCATAACTCGGTGTAAAATATCCAAGTCACAATCCTTTCCCATGCACAAGACACCAGTAGAGAACATACCCATAACCGAGTGGTCCCCAGACATCATCTATATAGTTTATTTAGAGTTGTCCTTGGAGTGGAAAAACCTATTCGGATCACTAGGGTAGAAAACATATCCGCCCTCCTAGGTACTTGGCTTACCCCCTTTGTGCTCAAAAATTTTCATCACGCTACATACATACATTTTCATATAAAAACACCACTACTAGACACATAAAAACATTACAGTAGTTGCACAACCTTTTCACCACTAAAGAACACAACAAAACATTTTGATTTTCAATAAAACAACTTCTTAAAATCTCACATTGTTTTTCACACAAAACTCATTGAAATTCTCAATTTTCACACTATTGGAACCCTTATAAGTCTCTAAAACAAAAATGGAAGCCCAATAACATTCAATGAAACCAAAAAAAACGGTTATAGGGCTTCCCTATATGAACCAAGAAAGGATATCTCCATAAAACCTCTATTTTCACACAAACAAGACACATAAAGTCCATATGCTTCACAAACACCATTAAAAAAAGTTTTTTCCAAACAAAACAAAGGATATAAACATTAAAAACAATGATTTTAATCCCTAATAAATTTCAATAAAATAATCTAACTAATTATCATGGATCCCCAAATGAACCAAAAAAATATTTCTATGAGAAACCCCCAATTTAACATGAAAATGGAACATAAAATTCATTTTCTTTACAAATGCCACTAAAAGCAAAATTTTCACCATTAATAAAAAGAGATAAGCATGTGAATATTATAAAAAAACAAGATAAGTCAAAAATATTTGGTACACATGTTACCTACAAAAATAATGAAAACCCTAGAATCTTTGAGCGAAAATCAATCCACACCGGCACCACACCTCATGGAAGGTAGATCAAGCCTAAAACCAAAAAATTGGACCAAACAAATAAGGATAAAACCCTAGGTTTGAAACCCTAACATATGGACAAAAGTAACCTCATGGATAGGGGAAGAAACCCTAAAGAATGGAGGGAAATCCAAGATAGAAGCACTTACTTAAAAAGAACTTGAAGTTTCCACCTTGAAAAACCTGCTCAAAAATGAGTTTTGAGGAAGGTTTGGGGAGTTTGGAAGGCTTACATGGATGAAATGGTCAAATTGGGGAATAAAGGGATAGGTTTGGATAAATAACGGGATGGAAAACATAGAATTTCAAAAGTATTTTTAATGAGATGGACACCCCACAAGGTTTTCCGTCATGATTTAGTAAACTATGAAGACAAAACCTGTGGCCTGTTCTGGATACCCAAAAACCATCCATTTTACTCCAATTTCAGTAAGTCTATGAGGGAAACCTAGGGGAAAATATAGGCTAATGATATGGAAGAATAATTCTCAAAATAAACCATCCACTTCACCCCAAAACCCATCCAACTCAAGGATACAAACCACCACAACAACTTACCCCACAAATGGTTCCACTATGAGTGTCACAAATCCCAATACAAACCACCTCACCCTTCTACCATACCTTTGAAAAAATAGGTGTCCAAGTACAATACAAGAATCCCAAGACTAAGGTCATAGATCGAGAACACATGAGACACCAAAATTCTAATCCTAAGCCACCTCAAAACCAAGGGAAAGCTAAGAACCAAAAGAGGAATTGAACAAAGAATGGAATTGAAATTCCAGGTGTGACAATTATCCACACCATAATGTTTTTTCCCCCCAGAAATCCACAACAACACCATATGTAATAAAATCCCAAACAATTGACTAATTTGGACTCCCTTTCCATGTTTTCACCTACCTCCAAAAGGCCAAAAACCTCCAGTTGATCAAATAAAGGAAGATAAAAATCTCACCAACCAAAACATACCCCACATACCTGAAATGATCAAACATATTCAAATAACAACCCAAACCAAAACACCTTAAACACTGCAAGGGTAAGCATAAACAATCTACCTGAAATGAAAAATTAACCCTAATAATGCTTCCACAACCTTACTTAAACTAAACAATTGGGCGTGCTCTAATCTGACATTTAAAAAAGTAAGAAATTTGTGGCTAGATAGCCTCGAACGAGACTAAATACAACCAATAAAACAACAAAGAGAAAATTGATTCACTGATACAGGGTGACCCCAATAGACTTCCTAGCACAAGGGAAAACTTAATTTTTGAGACAGTATGAGGACACCAATTGGGGTAGGCTTGAACGGTATCCTTGGTAGAAGGTGTAAACTATCATTAGACTTTTTACAAGAGAACTTATGAAAAAATAATATTGGATATCCCCACCATAAGAACCAACCATCTTAACCGACCTATATAGACCGACACAAAAAGGCACCGAAATTTAAAGAGTTGTGATGGACACACGGTTAGTTCGCGGTGTTTGGGAATATGTGCTCTAACTATGTGGATCATTCTGTCTTCATGGGTTCCTAGAACATGATAACTAATAATAATAAAAGAAGCATGTGTTTAACCAGTCTATCCAAATTTCAAACACTTCTAAAAAAAATCAATGGAAACC
The DNA here is from genome assembly GCA_963277665.1 of Viscum album. Taxonomy (NCBI): domain Eukaryota; kingdom Viridiplantae; phylum Streptophyta; class Magnoliopsida; order Santalales; family Viscaceae; genus Viscum; species Viscum album. The sequence goes on from OY728147.1 coordinate 278,328,128, forward strand.
AAAGCTGGAAAGAATGACATTGGGAAAAAACATGGACACGAGGTCCTTCCACCTCTTTCCATCGAACCGAAACACCAAAAGAATTATCTCAACACCAATGGTTTAATCTATTCCTCATCATTCATTCTAAGTATAGGACTTTTTAAAAGTGTTTAAATGACATTGGGATTTCCCCTGGCTACGCATCAGCTTCTCTCCAGAACTTATGGTTGGACTCAAATGATTGAAGCATCTTTGGCCTCGCAGTTTGGCTTTGGAAACCCCCTGAACTGAAATTTTTCTTTTGGTGCTTCCAAAAAATACACCACAATCCCTGAAAAGTTTACCAAGACACAACACACTCTAAACTCATCTGGCCTTAACCCGACATCACATTGAAACAAGTGGTTAAATGATGCAAACACCTCACACTTTGTTTTTTCGGGTGAGAAACTAAAGATGTAAAGGACACACATTAACAAATTCCTTTAAACCCAAGGATTTTGATGTTTTTCCAAGAAATACATACCTACAACATAATAGAGACTCTTATAGGATTTCACGGCCTTCACCTTTATAGTAAAATGAGCACACTGCATCACAAGGCATCACTGAACATGATAGTTGTGACTGATAGAGACAATACATGGAAAGGAACCTTATTCCAAGTCCCCAAACAACACACAATTCCAAAAAGTGGCCATAATATCCTCTCATAACCATATTTTTTTACATTGGGTTTTTAACATGAACCCTACTTAAAAGAGACTACGAAGTACCTAGAGTCCCTCTTTGACACATCCCACACTAAAAACCATGAACTACTATCACCTTAGACGAATCAGGTAAATTAAGAAACTAATGTATATTCCAACATCCCACAACCACTCTCCATCTACAAGGGGATCCAAATGCTCTAAAAAAGAGGGGTAAACTAAATCTCCAAATATCATGATGAAATTCCTTATGTTGATCAACTAGAGGATCATCCCACAATGATTCACCATAGGCCACACATGAAACATACATTAACTCTTTATGGGGGTGTACCCTGGCCAACAATAAAGCCCAAGGACCCAACCAATTTGGTCATTTGGTCACAACATACCACAAACCTAAAATGAACACATGAGGGGAGCCACCAAATTGACCTCCCAAACTTTCCCTCAAAAGAGACCACTAAACAACGCTTCATTTCAACTTATCGAAGAAACACCAACCCCAAACATCACTTAACCAAGAGGGGTTATTGAACTAGAAACATCCCACAATTAAAAAACTAAAAACACATAAGCCAAGCCTTCCTACCACACAATATCAAAACATAACACTTTCCTTCAAAATAATTCTAAACAAATAGTGTTGGTGGGTTGTGCTTTTACCAATGGTATATCATGAGCCTCACACATGAATTCTCACATTCCACACTAGGGACCAACCTCATATACGTCCTGACACACATCAATTCATTCCATTAACCATCCTTGTTCCCATATAAACCCCTAAATTTTCACCGTTGAGAGCACTAAATACCAAAACCAAACCTTTACTCTTTTGAAAATCAAAACCTTTTTAACAACAATTTCCCTTTCTCAAAACCACTAACCATAAAATCAAAATCTAATTTAAATCATACAAAACAATTTTAAAAAATCACCCATAATTCAATAAAAAATCCTTTTAATTCCTTTCACAACCATTTCAAAACATTTCAATCCATTTCAAAACACTTCTAATTTAATGAAAAAACATCATTTCATAAATCTCCATTTAATTAATAACTCAACTCTTCTCATTTAAAAACAATGTTCTAAAATTTAATAAAACATCTCAAATGCTCATTAGTTACCAAATCAAAATCCATCTTCAACCCCAAAATATAAATTTTAGAACACTTGCTTCAATAAAAAACACTTTTCATTGTTTTAGAAAATTCTACTAGAAACACATTTTCCAAACCCTCTTTAACATAATTCATACTTTTAAAAGAGGTGTATACACATAATTTACCCTTTTGAAATAATGCTAAAATTTCATTTCTATACATTAATAAATAAAACCATTTTCACTTTACTAGAAAATCACATCACAAAAATTCATACTCCTTAAAATCAAGTCATTTTTGCATTAAAAACCATGTTTCCAAGATTCCAAACCAAAGAGACACAAGACAATGTGAGAGGAAACCAGTGTCGGTGGGTAACATGGATGTATTCTTAGAAGAAATATTCCAATCACTTCGATATCACAAAGAGTTCTTTTGGAAAATATCATTGGCTCCACATGGATTTCTAGGCCTGGGAAGCTCACTGAGACCATTGACCCAACTATATTCTTCATTTCCTCCAATCATCAATGAATGATGAGAAATAATGAACTCAGATAAAACCAAACATCCCATGGAAACATGAATCCAATCATGAGGTGTGCTGGCTAGGCACACTACCCATAACTGGAATGTCAATTCCTGACAATCCTAGCTCCATACTGTCCTAACTCTTCCCCAAATAACGTGACCCAAAGAGAGAACCTACCTCTGATTCCATTTTTCTAAAAACCAAATATGGATTCCATGAAAACTAGTGCCAAACCGAGCTGGGAACAAGGTCCAAAAGGCATTACCGATCCCTATGGGCTGGAACAAGTGAATAGGTATCATACATTTTGGTTTGGGAATGATTTACCTTATTATGGTTACATAAAACATAAACAACAATCAATAAATTGAATCTGAAATGAGGTTTCTAAAAAATATAGAAATGAATACATAGGTATAATCAGAGTACAATATTTCCAATTATAAATATAAATAGAATCAAATTATCCACAAAGACTCCACATGACAAGGGGTCATCATCCCTGAGCTGTCTCCACAACTCCACACCATAGGAGGGGACTAACAACTCAAACCGCCATCACTTGAGGATTGACTTTACCTATGTCAAAAATAAAAAATTATACTTACACAAGAGGGGTTTAAGTAGAGTGTGAGCCTAATAAGAATAATATACCACCTAAATATTCTATGTATTATGCAATACAAGGTGAAAAAGAACACAGTTTTAATATATATCGAAAATGATGATAAATTCCAAGAAATGTAACTTTCAATTGTAAACAGTTTTCAAAAATAAAACTTTCATAATTTTAACAGAAATTAATAAGAAATTTTATATAATTTAATTTACATTCACACACACCCCACGAAAAGGTTAAATACAACAAATCCAATGAGTACCAAAACTGGGAACACCCATAGGAACTAGATAGTCTCAGGCCTTATGTACCTCATACCTCGGTGTAAAATATCCAATTCACAATACTTTCCCATGAAAGAGACACTATTAGAGAACATAACCATAATATATTGGTCCCCAAACATCATCGATATATTTTATTTAGAGATTTCGTTTTCCAAAGTGCTAAGTGGAATAGGGACAACCCATGCGGATCACTAGCGTACTAGTACATATCCGCCCTCCTAGGTACCCAAGTTTCCCCCTTTGTGCCCAAAAAAATTCATCATTCTACATACGTCCCTTTTAATACAAAAACAACACTAATGATCTCATAAAAACAATCCAGTAGCAATACACCCTTTATTCCACTTAAAAAACACAACAAAACATTTTGATTTTCAATAAAACATCTTCTCCAAATATCGCATTGTTTGAACCCAAAACTCATTTAAATACAACATTTTCACACTATGTTCACCCTTACAAGTCAGAAAAACATAAATGGTAGCCCAATAAATTCAATAGAAACCAAAAAAATAGTTATAGGGCAGCCCCATATGAACCAAGAAATGATATCTTTATAAAACCTCCAGTTTCACACAAACATGACACTTCACCATATGCTTCACAAACACCACTAAAACAAGTTTCCATAGAAAAAACCAAAGGATATAAGCATTAAAAAAAATATTTTATCCTTAATACATTTATATAAACTTAACAAGGTATTTATAGGTCATACCTAAATGATCCAATAAAATATTTCTATTAAAAAACCCCAATTTCATATGAAAATGGCACTTAAAATTCATTTGATTTAAAAATACCACAAAAACCAATATTGTCATCATTAATAAATGAGATAAACATTAAAATATTTTAAACATGGAGATATATGTTACAAGGATTTCATAAACATGGATTCAACTACCAAAATAATGAAACCCCTTGAATCATTGTGTGAAAATGGAGTTTTTATAAAGATGTCATTTTTTGGTTCAAATGGGGATGACATATACCTATTTTTTAGTTGCATTGAAAGTTATTGGGATTCCATTTCTATTTTGGTGAATTATAGGGGCCACATAGTGTGAAAATTGTGGATTTCATGGAGTCTTGGTTTCAAAACAGTGTGAGATTTTGAGAAGTTGTTTTATTGAAAATCAAAATATTTTGTTGTGTGTTTTCAGTCATATAAAGGGTATATAGCTACTGTATTGTTTGTATGTGATCATTAGTGGTTTTTTATATGAAAAGGTATGTATGTATCATTCTGAAATTGTTTTGACAGAAAGGGGGAAACCCGAGTACCTAGGATGGTAGATATGTACTAGTACGCTAGTGATCTGGATGGGTTTTGTCCATATTTCCTTTAGCACTTTGCACAAATTATACTCTAACTAAACTATATAGAAGTTGTTTTGGGATAAATAGGTTATGTGAATGTTCCCTACTAGTGCTTATTTCATGGTAATGGATCATGACTTCGATATTTTACACTGAATTATGAGGTACGTAGGGCCTGAGTCTATCTAGTGCCTAGGGGTGTTCCCAGTTTTGGTGCTTATTGAACTTATTGTATTTAAATTTGTCTTAGGTTTTGTTTTTCATTACATTATAGTATATAAAATTTCTTATTCATATTTTTTTAACATTATTAATGTTTCATTTTAGAAAATTTTTACAATTGAAAGTTACATATCATGAAATTTATCGCCGATTTTCCTTACATTTTAAAACTGTGTGATTTTTCACCTTGTATTGCATACTCCTTGGAATCCTTGGGTGGTATCATGTTGGGATCAGTCTCAAAAAATAATTACACCCCTTAGGTGTATGTATACTTGTTTAGTTTTGAAACAGGTAAAGGAAATCATCAGGTGATGGCAGTTCGGGTTGTCAGTCCCCCCCTCTGATGCGGTGTTGTGGAGATGGCTCGAGGATGATGACCCCTTATCGTGTGGAGTCTTCATGGCTGATTTGATGCTATTTTTTTATATTGGGACCTATTGTACTATTATTAGACTTTTGTATTCAGTTCTGGATTTTTTATAAACCTTGTTTGGTATGAATTTTCAGATGTAGTTTGCTGATTTGTTTTGATGTTTTATGTAACCATAATCTGGTAAATCATTCCCAAACAAAAATATATGATACCTGAGCACTTGTGCCAGCCTATGGGATCAAAAACGCCCTTTGGGTCCTGTTATAGGCTGAGTTTGGTTCTGGTTTTAATTTTTTCTGGATTTGGTTCTTAATATTGGACATTCTAATGTTTCTTTAGAAGTGTGAGGAAGTGGGATAGGTGGTGGCCTTTTATAGGGAAGAAAAAGGACTCAGATGAAATTTTTGGAAATAAGTTAGGTATACACGTGTTCTTACCTAATAAGAGGTAATACCAAACCATTAAAACTCAATAATTGATGTTTTATAGTCTAAATATGTCTTTAAAATGGGTGTTGTACAAGTGTATGGGTCATTTGTTCCCCTAAGATTATGGTTTAGTCCCTAATTAAGCTGAAGTTGACTTTAATTGCTGTGATTAATTTTAATCAATTTTACTCATTTTTTTGTCAAAAATTAACTTGCTCTTATTAGAATTTAAATATTATACTAATTAAAATTGTGTTTTTTGGATTTTATAAATTAAAATCATATAATTAGAAAAATTAATATTAATGCTAATCTCATATAGGGATGAATTATCTTATTTTAGTAAAAACAATTCAAAAGATTGTTAAGATTTTATATTCATTTTGAAAGTGAAAATGATTATAATAAAATTAATGGTATTAATAGATATTAAATTTATCTAATATGAATTTATAACAATTTAAAATATAATTTATTATTAATTATATTTTAAATGAAAAGGCAGTTTTAAACTAAAACGTTATATTTTCACGATTCGTAAAAAATGATGTTTCTCAGAAAAATCCCAAAAATTCACGTTACGATAATTTTGATATTGTCAATTAAAATACATTGTTTATTGTATCAAATTAAATTCTTAAATGTGTCAAAATTTATATTTAAAATAGTTTCTCTATTAAAAGGTGATAAAAATGGCTTAATGAAAATATAGTATTTTATGTCAAATAATGGGTTTGTTCTTATCCTATACCTATAAAATATATCGGATTAATATAAAAAATATTTTATTTAATATATAATATAAATATATTTCATTGATTTCATTAAATAATTGTAATTAATTATTTTTATTAAGATAAAACCCCTTTGGAAGTAGAAAAGTAATAATATTACTTTTCGAATCCAATTGGTTCTTATTTTCATTTTTTATTAATTCGTAAACCATGAATTATATTTATATTAATATAAAGCATATGTTTTCATAGTATAGTTAATAATATTAACAAAATATAATTTATATCTTATTATATTAAAAAATAATATTTTTAGAATATATTATTGTTTGGAAAAACTCGGTCATGCGTGTAACGCATGCTATTGAGGAAGGACTATCTTGTATGTAATGAATGCTAACTCATTGTGGAAGGCATTGAAAAATATAGAATGTATAAAAATATTTAAAATATTAAATATATTTTAATTTATCAGGGTATTATATTTCATTATGCACTTGGAGTCACGTTCCATACATGCTATCGAATACAATATCCATACTCTAGAATTTCAGGGTGTTACATTCCCCCCACCGTAATTAAATTTCATCCTCACAATTTAAAATTGATCTCGATGACAGAGGGATAAAAAATAAACTATTTTTTAAACACTAACATCATAAAAAGGGTTAATATGACATATTCTTAATAATGGAAAAATAAAATTACCACACTTATGTAACTTGGTTCCCCTGTAAGAGAACATATGTGGAAAATGGATTCATGGAAATGGAAGAAAAAATCCAAAAATCATGTTCACATTTAGAGTTCTAGAGAACATTTTCAGATAAAAATTTTATACCACAATACCATAAATCATTGGTATGAATAAAAGTCATTTATATCTTCAAGATTTATGACAATATAACAATTTTTTGTTTAAAAACATTTTTTATTGTTAAGTAATTATTTCAATGCATAAAAATGTGATTAAATATAAATTTATATAAGAATAATCTATTACTTTGATTAGACCTTGAACTATTTCTACATAATCTATTAGCACATGATTCATCATATGATGAATTAATACATTAACCTCTAAAAACTCACAATCTTAAAACATTTTATAAATCGTTAACTTTTCCAACAGATTATAATCCAACACTTTAGAAATATGTTGATTGAATTTATAAAATTAACTTAACTTTAGCCTTTAATAAATAGGATGTATCTCTAAATTTTCACATTACAAACATGTGAATAACTTTATCATGTATCCTCTTGAAATATAGTAATAACTCTAATTACAAAAATAATTATTGGAAACATGTATTCTTCCTTAATACTTAAGTAAGGCACATGTTATTTCATATATTCCTTAAATACAAAAGTGTTGTAAACTCCATCAATGAAATCATAGACCACTTGTCGAAAAGCCATTAATGAGTTCCAGGGTATTTTTCACTTTTCCAAATTAATTATTTCTTTATCATTATCTCAACATCAGGATCATATTAATTGTTTTCTTTCCCACAATCTTTTTATTTCCAATAAGTTTAACGTTCTACTGGATAAATTTTCTTGGTACCATTCAACTTATGATCTAAAATCCTTAACAAAAAAGTACTCTAGTAAAATCATAAATTATTTCATAAATCACATGATGAGATCATAATAAATAAAATAATTTTACAACATATTTATTAAATTCACAAAAAATTAAATTAATCATTTCACATTGATTGTGTCAATAACATATGCTTGACCTTGATCCCTTAACTTATTTTTATGTAAATTACCTTGACACTAGGGACATTCATTTTCATAATGCCAAATATTCTTACAATTGTTTCATTGAACATCATTGATCAACTTATTGCGGATTATCTAATAAAAAACATATTTTTATTACACTTAAATGGTATTAAATGTTCATTTTTGATCTTATAGGCCGGAGTTGGTGGATTTTAATTTTGAACATCCATTCTCATCATTTATGCACTTCATTCCTAAAGTACACCAATTTAGGCCCAATGATTAATCTAATTCTAAAGAATTTAATTATCCATATTTTAATTTGATATTTTGAGAAATGTATCTGCACTTCAATATGAAAATTTTTCATTCAAAGATCAATTGAGGGTTCATAATGGATGATGGACATATTTGTTGATGAATGGAAACAATTCTAGAGAAGGCAGATTGGACACCAGCCCACTGATGAGAATGTGGGGCCCACAATATACACCCAATGAAGCCCAAATTTCCTGGGATACTATAAGAAATATAGAGGAACATATAATTACTCACAATAGTGTGCTAATTCGGCCTCCATTGTGGCTATTAAGGTGTCCCAAATAGAATATCAAAATATGGGCCAGAATCTAGGGCCCAGAATGTTCGTCCACTATAGTGGCCATATCTACTGATCAAAAACATAAAATGGGACCAAAATTTATATGAGTTTAGGAGACATCCAGAGATCCATTTTCCACTGCTATTTACCTCTCTAATTATGCCATCTATAAGTTCATTTTGACGCATCTGTTCAGTGGATGCAAGTTGGCTTCCACTTTGGGTCAAAAAGGGAATCAATTTTTATCCACTACTTTCCTCCACCCTAAGGCCTAAATTAATTTAATAATTTGGAATACATTGATTGAGGCTCATCCTGAGGCTTTCCAATTTCTTATTTAATGTAGTGGTTTTGAGGGTGAAGGTAGCTCTTGTTTTGATGTAATTTCATTATGCCAAATTTCTGTTGCAATATGTTCAATTTCCATATAAGTTTCTTTTTGTATTTCTATGTTCTTAATAAACATCATTCTATTATATTATTACCATTTATTTCATTAAAACTCACAAAAAAAAGTGAGGTCTCTGGGTTTTTGGGAATTAGTTCACACATAGGTGTGAATTTCGTTCACACACACGAAGGAGTACTCATTATTTCCGTGGTTTTAATTTCATCAATTGAATTATTGTAAGCCATATTCCACCCACCATTGAGTGTATACCATCAATGTAGGGAAAACCCTTTAATTATTTGATCATAGGAAGATTACAAGGCTGTATTGAATGTTATTTTATGAATTAATTGTTATTAATTGGCTAATTAATTTAAGACTTCCATTATTCAGTTATTTCCACTCTTCATCTTCACTATGTTTGAGGAAGCTAAATCCAAGTACTAAAATGATCACATACCTTACAGATATAATTAATTTGGTTATATATAAGTGTATGGAATTAGTAAATGAATTTAGTTATCATAAATCTAGAATATGTTGAAGGTTGTGTTATTTTGATGAATGGATTCATCAAGAATTAATAAAACCAAAATTGTCTGAAGAAGTAAAATTCATTCAATTCACCCCGAGAATGATCCTAAGATCAAGCAATTTTCATTAAATTGAATTCACTTAGGTTTCTTAGTGTTATTAAAAACCATCTAAATTCAAAAACAATTTGGCCACATTATAGCCAAAAATCCATCTCATAGGTTGTGTGTCTTAGGTATCTTCTTAGGTCTTAGTGGATTTGACAACCCAATCAAGACTACAAGGACCATTCGTCCTTCATCTCTTGGGTAAATTTGAGCGTGAATCAAATTTTGGCGTCTTTTTCATGGAAAATTCAAGTACCTTAGACAAAAACCCTCTTGAATCACCCCCATTATTTTATTCTCTTCCAATATCCCTTATCATGTCCCTTTCTCGCTTTTTTATTCCTTTTGGTGCATGTCTGCCTACACCCATGATAATTCAAATAGACTTGTTAGGGTGGAATGTCTTAAGATAGGGGAGTCATGTACACCAAGGGAAATATTTCCATTAGATCCTAATATTTCTAATACCCATAGTCAAAAATTGAGGCCACTTCAATGAAAGGTCTTCAAAGAAACCAACTTATAAACCCGGGTGGGAACTAAAATTGAAATCCAAATGAGGCAGCCCCAAACATGGGGAATGTAGTCAATCAAACCTTGAATGAATACCTCACACATTCCTAGACCAATGCCCCCTCATGAATTAGACACAATTCCCTAAGATACACAAACTACATATTTCAACCCCATGTCTTAAACCACCTTCCCACATTCCATGGAATGGTGTCCGAGATGGCCTACCTTCACGTTAAGGAGTTCAATGACATTGCAGAAACCGTGTGTCCCCTACATCAACTAGAATCAGATAAGATGATGCCATTTCCTTTTTCTTTAAAGGATGGAGATAAAAATAGGAAAAACAGTTTGAGACCATCATCCATCAACTCTTAGGACTAATTACAAAGAAAATTCTACACAAAATACTTTCTCCACCACAAAACAATTGCACTTAAAAAGAGTATCCAAAACATTTTTGAAAAAGAGGGAGAGTCATTCTATGAAACATGGAATAGGTTCAAAGACACCCTACATATGGTTCCACATCATTGTTTTTCTATACCTGAATAAGTGAGATTTTTTTATGAAGGGTTGGGCCCAGGGGACAAACAATTCATTGATATGATGTGTAATGGAACCATTAAAAACAAAGCCTCAAATGATGCTTACGAGTATCTAGAAAGCCTTGATGAACAAAACCAAATATGGGGAATAATAATTTATTCTGAAAAATTATAAAGAACTACTATAATGCATACACTTAGAGAAGAGGAAATATTTAGGGCTAAACTCACAACACTCTCTAAGAAGGTTGAAGAGATAAACCTTAGGAAAGTCCATGAAATCCAAACTATAGAACTCATTTTCACAATTTGTGACAAACATGACCATAATATCGAAAACTTCCCAACCATTCCATCCATCAAGGATGTTTTTTTAGAAGGACCCCCACCAGAAGTAAATGCTTTAAAATTTACAAAGCCTCAATACCAAAACACCTTCAACCCTAGGTATAATGACCACATAGGCTTTCACTGGGAAGATAACTGACAACCTAGCCAAACACAGGGACAAAATCCTTACCCCCATCAGAACTACCAAACCCATAATGAGTTCCAAATCCAACCTATCCAATGCCAAAATCCACCGGTCCATTTTCAAAAAACCATATCAGCTCCAAAATATCCCATTGAGGTAAATCAATCTTCCTAACCACCAACCCAAACTGTTCCACAAAGCCTACTATAACAACTATTCAAACAAATCTAAATAATGAACTCGGATGTCTCTTCCCTAAAACAAGAACATCAAACCATCAAAACTGGAAAGGCACCCAAGCCTACACAATCCATTCCATAACAAACAGTGAGGGGAGATTCAAGTTTCAATCAAACAACTCAGAAAAACTAAAGGCTATGACTGTTCTAAGAAGTGTGAAATCAATTGAAAAACCTAAAAAAATTATTCAGAACCCATCTAAAGATTAAAACTCTGGTGAAAATTCAAATGAACAAAATGATCAAACTTAAAAACATGATAACAATGTCAAAGAAACAACTCTTCAACAAACAACCCCACAACCTGCACCATTTACTCAACATGCGAGGGGGAAAATAAAGCCTGAATTGAGTGAAACTTTTATGGAAATCTTTTCACAATTCATGTTGAACATTCCCCTTCTCAATGCAATCCAAACGATACCAACCTACTCAATGTACCTTAAGGACCTATTCACTTTTAAAATAAAACATTCACATAAAAGCAACTTCCATTTGGATTGTAATGTGAGTACCAACATTCAAGGAACCATTCCTCATAAGTTGAAAGACTAGGGTTACCCTTACATCAATGTTGAACTAAGTGAGAGAAAAGTTGTCAATGCATTTTGTGACCTAGGTGCTAGTGTCAATATCATTCCAATGTTGTGTACTTCCATATAGGCTTAGAAGAGATCCAACCCATATTTTTCACACTTCAACTTGTTGATCATAGAATTAGGGTTCCAAACGAGATTTTAAAGGACGTTCTGGTAAATATTGAAAACTTAATCTACCCTGCTGACTTCATTCTCCTTGAAAACCATTCAAACTTAGTAAATAAGAAACAAACCCCAATCATACTTGGTCATCCTTTCGTTGTAACAGTCAACTCTATTATCCTAGTTCAAAATGGTAACATGACCATCACCTTTGGAAACAAGAGTTTCTATATGAGCATCTATAATGAAATCTCAAAAATAGGGGATGATGAGGACATTCGTGAAGTAAATATGATAGGATGTATTGATAATGAATCCATATAACATCAATGAATATTTGATAGATGTTTAAGTCAGGATGAGATTGATTTACTTTGTTCAAATGAAAGAATATTATCTCCATGGCTGGAATCATTTTTAAATTTTTATTATGATGAAGGTTTATGTCCAAAAATTAGTGAAACCTTTTAGGATACAACTTTTATGGAGACCAATCAAAATTCATTCCCTAAATCTAATCAAACCAATATTTTAGCTGAATCTTCTACACCTGGGGATTCAATTCTATCTAAAACACTATGAAAAAATCCAATGTTCTATTCTTCTGCTAAAATTATGAACCATATTGATCTTGAATAGAAAGGAAATCCTTCTACACTAAATTATGATTTCCTAGGAGAAAATGAAACCCATCCTATTGTCATTTCTTATTATCTTCAAGCCGATCATGAGAGAATGATTCAGGATGTCCTTAGGAAACACAAGGAAGCCATTGGATGGACCCTGTCTGATATTCTAGGGATTATCCCACTTATCGGGACTCATATGATAGTTCTGGAATCTGATTCAATGCCATGTCATCAACCTAAGTAGAGACTCAATCCAAATCTCATACAATTAGTGAGAAAAGAACTTCTTAAAGTGTTAAAATCTAGTATCATATATCCCATAACTGAGTGTGAGTGGGTCAACCCAATCCGAGTGGTTCCAAAAAAGGATGGAATCATAGTGATAACCAATAAGGATAGAGAGATTCTTCCAACAAAGTTGAGTAGTGGTTGGAGAGTCTACTTCGACTATAGGAAGCTAAACTCATTTACTAAGAAGGACTATTTCCCCTTACCATTCATTGGCCAATTCCTTGAGAGAGTCACAGGTCACGCCTACTAGTGATTATTAGATGGGTACTCGGGGTAAAATAAAATTGAGGTATCCCTAGAGGATCAAGGAAAGACTACATTCACATGTCCATTCATCATCTTTGCTTTCAAACGCATGCCCTTCGGGTTATGCAGTGCCCCTTGAACCATCCAACGTTGCATGATGGGAATATTCTCAGACATGGTAGGCGATTTTATAGTGGTCTTCATGGATGATTTCTCTATGTTTGGGGATATATTTGAGGGATGTCTGGGAAATGTGGATAGAGTCTTGTAAAGATGTGAAGAAAAGAATATGGTCCTAAATTGGAAAAAATTTCATTTCATGGTTAAAAAGGGACTAGTTCTAGGACATCTGGTCTCAGGTAGGGGGATTGAAGTTGATAAATCCAAGGATGACCTCAGTATTCACCTTCCATCACCCAAAACTATCATGTAAGTGTGTTCTTTCTTAGAACATGCATGTTTCTATAGAAGGTTTGTTAGGAATTTTAGCTCTATTTCTCGACCACTTTGTGCTCTATTAATGGAAGATACTCCATTATTATGGACATAAAGCTGTGGGGAATCATTCTCTACACTCAAGTCAACTCTTATCTCTCCACCTATCATGAAATATCCAAATTGGAAAATTCCTTTTGAGTTCAAGTGTGATGTGAGTGACTTCGTTGTAGGATCAGTCTTTGGACAATGGTGTGATAAAAATCCCTGTGTCATTACTTATGAAAGAAAATAATTAAATGATGAAAAAATCAACTACACCACCACTGAGAAAGATTTTCTTGTTGTTGTATTTTCCTTAGATAAATTCAGGTCCTATAACTTAGGATCATCCATCGTTGTCTGGCCATTCATCCCTGAAATACCTTTTCGAAAAACAATATTCCCTAGCTAGACTGATTAGGTGGGTCCTTCTATTATAATAATGTTACCTCCCAATCAAGGAAAAAAGGGTGTTGAAAATGTTATAGCTGATCACCTATCTAGGAAGAAATTCAATGACAACTCAAATCACCTTTCTGTGTCTGATTCATTCCTTGATGAACACCTATACTCTGTGAGTGACTACCCTTGGTATGTCGACATAGCCAACTTCTTAGTTACAGAAGTCATTCCAAATTTTATAGGGACTCGACCTCAAAGAAAATTATTTTCTAATGTTAGGAACTATGTGTTTGATGTTCCATACCTCAATTATTTCTTCCCTGACCAAGTCATTATGAGGTGTTGCCCAGAATCTGAATAAGAGTCCATCCTTAAATTCTGTCATAGTGAGGCATGTGGAGGTCACTTTTCCTCTCAGAAAACTTCGGCTAAGGTTCTTTAGTGTGGTTTCTTCTGGACCACCCTCCCAAGGGACTCCTACACATTTTTTCAAATCTGTCATAAGTGTTAGAAAGTTGGGACCATCACAAAAAAAGAATAAAATTTTACTCACTCCCATCTTAGTGGTTTAAATATTTGATAGATGGGGAATCAATTTCATGGGTCCCTTCCAAAACTCTAAGGTATATTGGTACATACTTTTAGCTATCGATTATGTCTCTGAATGGGTTGATTCCATTCCAAATAAAATCTAATGATCATCAATGATTGATTAGATTTCTCAAAGAAAACGTACTCTTTTGGTTTGGAATTACTAGGTCTATCATTAGTGATCGTGGAACTCATTTTTCCAATCATCCATTCTCAAAAATCATGGAAAAGTATAGTATTTATCCCAAAGCGTCCATTTCTTACCACCCACAGAAAAATTTTCAAGATGAGTTAGATAATTGATAAATAAATCAAATTCTTGAGAAAACTATTAATCCATCTAGGAAATATTGGTCGATCAAGCTATTTAATGCTATTTGGGCCTATCGAACTGCATATAAAACCATTTTCTAAATGTCCCCATATAGGTAGGTTTATGGTAAAGCATGATATTTTCTAGTGGAGATCGAATATTAGGACTTTTGGGAAATTGAGATAATGAATTATGACATCTCATTGGATAAAAAATTAAATTATATCTTAATAAATTCAAGGAACTTAGGATTGGGGATAATGAAAATTCAAGGATCAATAAAGTTAAAGTATGAGCCTACCAATCTCAAAATATTAAAACCAAACACATTGTACTGGGTAAACCTATTATTTTGTGTGGTTCTAAACATCATTTACACCGGGGAATGTTTAGGTCTAGTTGGTCAAGTCTATACATAGTGCGTAAGGTGTACCCCCATGGGGATGTAGAAATTCAAGATCCCGCTAATGGTAAAACCTTTAAAGTAAATGGTCATAGAGTCAAACCATTTATTAAAACATTCCAAAAAATTAAGTTGATGAAAACTTGTGTAAACCAACCATAGATGAGGAAAATACTTAAATACTTAAGGGTTTAAGTGAAGCTAGAGACATTAAACAAAAGAACAACATGAGAGGTAAACTGTGGTTTTCATCTTTTTGAATCATCTTTTTTAAAATAAGATTAATGAATCATTTTGATATTTAAAAATAAAAAAATAGACTATTGGCTTGTTCTTCTATTACGAGTATGGATGGGTATAAAAGGGGAGCACCATATTTATCTGTGTTACATGGTATGATCCTTGAGTAATACCTAACCCATAAATTTAAAAATAAGACAATGTATCATCAGTTAATTTATTTTTATGTGTTTGTACGGTAAAAAAATAAAAAAAATAAAATTAAAAGGCCACATATTTGGTCGTGGGGAAAACCCCATCACAACCAGCGAAGCTATGGGGACTCGAACCTAGGACCGAATGAAGATAGCAGCGCATTCTTACCACTGACCTATGGCTTATGGTGATTATTTATTCTATAATATTTCTATATATACTTATATTTAACTTTTTTTATTATATGAATAAATATATATATCTATTTATATATATAGATTTTTTTGTTTGTTGGTATTTTTTTGTTTTTTTCTTCCACTAGGGAATTCTCAGAGTGACATGGAGATCAAGGGATTCGAAGGGAGAAGTAATAATTTCAACATCACCACCAGGTGACTTCATTCCATGATCCTTGTTTTCAATTTCCTTTTCGAACTCCCATTCTCGGCCTTTACCCCCTTTTAAATTTTCTTTTCTTTAAACACTAGGGACAATGTAATTTTATGTTGGTGGGAGATAAAAAAATTATTTTGTGTCAAATAAATGAATGATTAGAAAAAAATGTGTGCCCTAATGGAAGGATATTTTTTTTAACCATGAAAATGATTATATAAATTGTACACTTTGAAATATAATATCAAATAATTTATCATGCCCTGATTCAGATCTTAAGACATATATATCTTCGGAACATAGATTTTAGAAAGTGTGGTCATATAATGTGATATTTCATTGTTTATATTTTCTTCCAAATAAAAAATAATCACAACACATGTCTTTTGGATATTTGAGTATTAGTTGGTGTTAATGGGTTCCCCCAGATAAATAGCATAGGTTTGGTGATCATTTTAGTTTTAATATGGGAATTCAAAAAAAATGTGCACGCAGAGCAATTAAAAAACCTAATTCATGGCTTTCGACACTTGGGGATCATGACTCCATAGTTTTCTGGACCATAGTTATTAATTTTATCTCGATTTGTGGTAATTTTACTTTGTCATTGACTAAGTTAACTCAACATGATGCCCAAGTATGTGGGATTCACTTGGTGCCCTAAAGCCTTTGAGCCTAGGAATCATCGGAAAAGTATCGCTATAGGAGTAAACTCTTTTGAGTGAAATTTCAATTACCATGTAAAAGTTGAAACAAAAAAAACAATAAAAAAAATAAAAAAAAATAAAAAAAATTGAATACACATGTTAATATTGAAATGATATTCCACCTAGCACTTCCATAATTTCCCTTTGAATAAAGATGAACCCCTATGTCTATTGTGATGCACAACACATCATCACTCTTAATTGATATTAGATGAAATATAGTGATAAATTGGAACAAATAAATGGGCTTAGGATTGGGATCTGCATATGAAAATATCTTGTATTAATATATTTTGATGGGTTTCATGATATTTTGGTATAAGGGTTTTTGGTGATAATTGTGTATTAAAATGTTTTTAGAAAAGGGAATTAAAATTTCATATTGTTAAGATGCATTTTTCTTGGGACTATAAAATCTCAAGTTGGGGTGAGATTAGATAATAAAAAAACATATGTTTATTATATTTTAATGGTATTAATTGTTAATTTTTTATATTATGGTTGGGAGTTAGTGGATTTTAATTTTGAACATACATTCTCATCATTTGGGCACTTCATGCGTAATATAGATCTATTTAGGGACAATAATTCATCTGATTTTAAGGAATGTAGTTATACATATTTAAATTTTAAATTTTCATAAATGAATCTACACTTCAAAATGAACATTTTTCATTCAGGGATCAATGGATGATTCTTAATGGATGATGGAGATATTTGGTGATGAATGAAAACAATTCTGGAGAAGGAAGATTGGACATCATCCCACTGATGAGAACGTGGGTCCCCCATTACATACACAATAAATCCCAAATTTCATTGGATCTTAGAATAAATATATAGGAACAAGTTATTCTTCAGTATCCAATTCTAATTCGGCCTCCATTGTTTCTATTATGGTTTCCCAAATGGTTTATCAAAATCTAGGCCAGAATATGCGGCCTAGAATGTTACCCCACTAAATCTTCCATAACTCCCGATCGACAAATTCAAATGGGCCCAAATTATAGAGGAGATTAAGAGAAATCCGGAGATCCATTTTCTTCATCTATGGCTCACAATAATTCATCCTTCTAAAAGTTCATGGGGACGCGTCTGTTCGGTGGATGCAAGTTGGCTTCAACTTTGGGTCAAAGGAGGGAATCAATTTTTATCCACTATTTTCCACCACCCTAAGGTCTAAATTAATTTAATAATTGGGAATACATTGATTGAGGTTCGGTCTAAGGATTTCCAATTTTCTATTTAATGTAGTGGTGGTGAGGGGGAAGGTAACTCTTGTTTTTATGTAATGTTATTACGCCAAAGTTCCGTAGTAATGTTTTCAATTTTCATGTAAGTTTCTTTTTGTATTTATATGTTATTAATCAACATCTTTCTCTTACACTCTTCCTATTTAATTCACTAAAACTCAAAAATCACAGTGATATCTCTGTGTTGTGATGAATTAGTTCACACATATGTGTGAATTTCGTTCACACACACAGAGAAGTGCTCATTATTTCTGTAGTTTTAATTTCTTCAATCCAATTCTTGAAATCCATATTCCACCCACCATTGAGAGTACACCATCAATGGGGGAAAATTTTTTAATGGGGTGTTCTTAGGAAGATGAAAATGATTTATTGAATGTTATTTTATGAATGAATTGTTGTTAATTTTCTAATTAATTTAAGACTTCCATTCATTAGTTATTTCCACTCATCATCTTTACTATGTTTGAGGAAGCTAAATCCAAGTACTAAAATGACCATATACCTTAGAGAGATCATGAATTTGGTTCTCTATGTGTGTAGGGGGGGTATTTATTGAGTTTAGTTAGCATCAAACCAGAAATGATTAAGGTAGTGTTATTTTTAAGAATGGATTCATCAAGAATTAATAAAACCAAAATTGTCTAAAGAAGTAAAAGTCCTTCATTTCACCCCGAGCATAATCCTAAGATCAACCCATTTTCATTAAATTGTATTCACTTAGGTTTCATAGTGTTATTTAAAACCATCTAAAATAAAAACCAATTTTACCACTTCATATCCAAAAATAAATCTCATAGGTTGTGTATCTTAGGTATCTTCATAAGTCATAGTGGATTTGAAAACCTAGGATAGACTACAAGGACCATTATACCTTCATCTCTCGGGTAAATTTGAGCGTGAATCACTTTCCCTTTTATTATTGTTCATGGAAACCATTTTCTTCACACTTATAAAATACTTTGAATCCAATCAAGCATTTACATGGGTTGTTCTTTCCAAATTTTACACAAGTCATAAAATCCTACATTCCCTTCATCTTCTTTGACTCATCACATTTTTCATGGTGTTTATAAGACCTCTTCTTCTCTTGGTTTCCTTTGATTCCATAGGACTTGAATTATTATTTTTCTTTCTTGATAACACATAAAACCATTTAATTTTTTGAAGAAATTTTTTGAGACACTAGTTCCCTTTAGATACTTGGATTAAGTCCTTCAAAGAAATGATAAATCTTTCATTCTGTGCATCATATATAATCTGTAGCATACCTAGAAAACCTTGTAATGGTAGCTTCATAATTCAGAACAGTCTCTTATTTATTTTTCTTTAAACTAATAAACTTCATTTTCATCTTAGTTTGTTGATCAAGAGGGAATTATTTATCAAGGAATGAATCCTTAAAAGTCATTCATTCCACAAGTTCGATTAATTCTTCCTCTCCTATATTATGGATAAGAGATCATTAATAATCAAAATTACCTTGGAGACAATAGAACACAAGTTTAAACTTTTTCATTCCACTATATTCCAAGGCCGTATATATCTTCTCTAATGAATCAATCCATTACTCAGCTACCATTGGTTTAGTAGTCCAACTAAATGATGGGGGAATCTTTCTCATAATTAAATCCATCATAAGAGATTCACTTTTCAGAATAGGTTGATAAATTTAAGCAAGGTTATTTTTCATAACCAGACTATGATTATCTATCATATCCATAACTTTCTTAGTTGCAATACTAGCTACATTGAGTCATTAGTAGGGAAAGCTCTACATTGTCCATGAGTATTGATATCATTCTTCCTTAGAGGTTCCATTTCCAAAATATGGAATACACTAGATCTGGACTCAGAATCGGTTATTAAGATTTCATTGGCTTGGGGAAGGCTCAGGCATGACTCTGGATTTCTCAGGGGAGTGTCTGTGTTCTTGGATCGGTGATGGTGATGAAGGCCTCAGCTTAGTTGGTTTTCATTCAGGTGAGGATAAGTGTTGGCCTCATTGTAGCACAGAGTGGGGGAGGGTCTCTTGTTATGGATTCTGGCGTCATGTGGCCTATATCTCTAGATTGTTTCTAGTGTTTTTAAACTTTTTTATTGAATGCATTGAAGTGATGGAGCTTTTGTTAGACTAATGTGTTGAATTGTTGAGTTGTTGGTGTGAAGCTAATAGTCCTCACTCCCCACTAGTCATCTTCCTCATTTCCCATGGTCTACTATCGTCGGACTCTGGTGAGGGCGCATTCATGGTTCTGTTCTGAGTGGATCCATGCCCAAAGTTGATTTTTCGGTTTAGAGCCGCCTGGAATCCCACATTAGTGACATCCCCTTGGTGAGGTTTTGGGTCATCCTATCCAAAGTGACGATGAATCATCTTCATGTTCCTTGGATCATCTTCTGGTTTCTTCGGTGATTGCAGTGGTGATGGGGGAGTGCGGTGGGGCTCATCTAGGTTGCTGTTGGAGAGGAGAAGGGGTTTTAGTGGATAATGAGGATGCATTTTTGATTTCATGTGATGTTGTTTATATTTTGTCATTATGATTCTCTTTTCGTGGTGGTGGTTTTCTTGTGGCCCTGTGGTTCGAGGTTTAAGAGTTGTTACAACTGTTCTCTTACAAGGGGTTTCTCCAGATGGGGTTTTGAGTTGAGGGTCTTCTCCAGGTATTTTCTTTTTAAAAATGTATATTTGAGAGTGTATGGATTTTCCATCAGTACCAATCTCGTGAATTCATGCAAATGATAGCTAGCTGAGCAATTAGAGGTAGGCGGAAAATAATCTTATTGTTTTTTATGATGGCTAAGGGCTCCTCTGTAGAGAATTGAATGAGTTATTTGGCCTTAAAATTTTGTACCGTGGTGGTTTGGTTGTTTTTAAGCCATTGATGTCATGTATGGTTTCTCACTTTCTCCTCAAATATGTTTGAATGATAAGAAATTAATTTTCCTTCAGAATGCACTGGATTAGCTCAATATATATTATTCCAAATATGTTATAGTCTATAACATAAATTTATGTATTCTAAATTTTCGAATCCTAAATTTTAGTTACTTCCGAGAAAAGTATTGATTTTAAATCCTTGATAATGGTAGGCAAAAAAATGTGACATATTCTAAGAATATTGTCTTGTATTTTCAAACCATATTCCTAGTGAGTCCCGTTTTCTAGTACTAGGTTACCCCGAGTTAGGCCTGAAACACCTTGTCAGATTTATTACTCCTAGGTACATCTATTTGAGAACTACATCTACTTATAGTATCCAGATAGGGATGTATTTCTAGAAATACCCAAATAAAATAAACTTTACCAAAATTCTAGGATGTTATTCTATAATCATCCTCAAAGTCTATCTCAAGGTTATGTTCCCTCATCTATGTTTTTTAAATCTAGTTTTCATCGTTATTTATAAATATAAATTGATACAAAATGTAACACCTTGACCCTAGATTCCCAAATCCAGTGCATTATTTTATTACATTAACACGATTACAAGGAATCAAATCTTGAAGGAATTTTCAGTTTAGCAGTCTTGGAAAGCTAGATTACATACATGATACCCATAATATATTGGGAAACAAAATCAACCATTCTACATAATAAAATGAAATAAACTTCATCTATTAAAGATTATTAAAATATTTCTACTTGATAACATGGGGAATGAAACATAATAAGGGTGACATAAAGTTCTTATTAAGGGTATGTAAATATGAAATTATAATAAATCAATAGACAAAAATTAACATGGAAAGGTAAGTAACTAATAATATATGCCTTTAAAAAAAACTAGATAAGAAAATATCAATATGTCATGGTAAGAAACTAAAACTCAGGCCATCTAAATTAATAAAATGATAATGAAATGTATCCAAATATATGTTGATGAATAAATTAATGGATTAATAATAACTAAACCTAAATGGAAAAAATTATTAATTATAAGATGACATGTATGTGTCACATGAAATCCAATTACCATCAAGACCTTTCACATAATGGTTTAAAACTATAGATACAATCTTTTCTAATTTGGCCAACTAATTTGTCTCGTGAGAACCTGTCAATGCATTTAGGAGCTATATAATGTTCGAGATCTAACCATCATTTCAAGTCCACGAAATTAGTCATATTGAATAATGAAAATATACAATATTCCTTATCAAATAATATTATTAAATGAGAAATATGGATTTTATCAATAATTCCCAAATTAATCAAATAACTGTCAATGTAAATACTGTACGAATAGTATTCAGTTTTGGAAATACTATGATCAATTGTATGAAAATATGGATATTAAAGTAAATTTTTGATGAAAAATTATTACAATAAAGTGATTATTTCATGATAAGGTTAAAAATCCCAAAGTTGGTCAGTTTTCAAAGATAATTATTAAGTATATGTTTTTGGAAATTAGTCATTAAATATTCCAAAAGTGTCTCATGCCACTTGAAACATTTAATTCATAATCCCATTAAGGAAACTTTTTCAATCCATTACAAAAAATGATTCATGATATAATGTATAAAATGGTAAGTGTATACAATAAACAAAATATG
The DNA here is from genome assembly GCA_963277665.1 of Viscum album. Classification (NCBI taxonomy): domain Eukaryota; kingdom Viridiplantae; phylum Streptophyta; class Magnoliopsida; order Santalales; family Viscaceae; genus Viscum; species Viscum album. The sequence continues at coordinate 278,350,999 of OY728147.1, forward strand.
TAAGTGGTGTATATGGCGTATGGATTACAAAAATAAAAGTAAGACAAGAATCCCTAATCTTAATCTTCGTTGTGTTGTGTGGTATTTTTCCTAAAATATGGTGGGTTTAAATATGTTACTAACTTATAAAAGATCCATATTAATATCTATTATATCATATATGATACTCTTATAACATCTTATTTCCTGTTTTTAGTAACCATTCATTATTTTAAATATTTTCGGTGTTAATTGCCTAGTTTTTCGAGTATGTTTTAACATATTATTTGTCATTATTGTTAAATATATCATGGTTTAATCATCAAAATAATGTAAACCATGATGTTAATATCATATATATACATTATATATATTTATATCCATCTATAATATTTGAATATTGGAAATGAAGTGCACCATTCATGGAGATGGTAAGTCGTACGTACGCATGAACGCAACGTTCATTCCTTGTCCTATTAAAATAATGAAAGATAAATGATATATATATATATATATATTATAATTCCAGTATAATATATATGTTATATATTTTATATTGGATTATTAAAATCATCATTTATAATTTGCATGTATGGAATGAACGATTCATAACACTTTGAGAGGGCTGTAGTCTATACTTCTGAAAACGAAATTATCGTATTTACAAATGATGGAAATCATAATGGTATTTTCTAAATAAAAATTAATATGGAAAAAATAAATTGAAAATATCATATATAATACATATATAAATATATTTTCCATCATAATTTCCACCATCAAATGTGGTAAGGGAAAACCAAACAATCATCATTTCATGAGGCAGTAGTTTGTCGTACACAGAAACAATATGTTCATTACCCATTAGATAGAGGTGTGTGTATGTATAGGTTGAACAATTTAAATAAAAAAATACATGTATATTTAGAATGCGGTTTTTTTTATATAATTATGTGAAAAATATATTTTAGTTTATGGATAATAGAAATGAAAATAGATAGCTTGAGAGAATATGTTACCTTATAATCAGTTAACATATTTTGGTTTGAACCGAAAGCATCCTTGGATTTATTTCTGCCCAAAGGGAGGATTCTATGATGAGGGGATGGATTTTTTGAATCTAATTGTGAATATTTTGGGTTATTCAATTTGGATTTAGAGGTTTGAATAAGTGGGATAGTTTGCGGCCTTTTATAGGGATGGAAAAGGACTCACTTGAAACTTTTGGAAACAAGTGAGGTGTACACTTGTTATTACCTTATAAAAAGTCATAAAAGCCCTTAAATCTCAATAATATAAGTTTTATGGCATATTTATGAACATATAATGGGTGTTTTAATAGTGGATATATAATTTGATCCCCTATAATTATGGTTTAGTCCTTAATAAAGCTTAATTTGACCTTAATCAGTGTGATTAATTTTAATCACTTTTACTAATCATTTTGGTAAAAAGATAACTTTCCCTTAATAGAATATAAATATTATAGTGATTAAAATGGTTTATTTCAATTTTTTTAAATTCAAATCGTAGAAGAGGGAAAAATAATATTATTTCTCATCTTGCAAACATACGAATTGACTAGTTTTATTAGAAAAATGTTCAAAAGATTGTTATGTTTCGATATTCAATTTCAAAGTGACTTTGATTTTAATAAACTAAATTATATTAATAGATTTATAATTAATCTGACATGACTTTATAAAAATTTAAAATATGATTTATCATTTTTATTTATTTAAATGAACAAATAGTTTTCAATAAAACATGGTATTTTCTTTATTCATAAAAAATTATGTTTCTCATAAAAATAAAAATAAATCCATGAACTAATTTTGATATTTTCAATAAAAAAAATGTTTTTTTATAAAATAAATTTTGAAATGTGTCAATATTCACATTTAAAATAGGGTAACTATAAAAAGGTGGTAAAAATAACTTAATGAAAAGGTAGTATTTTATGTGTAGTATTGGGTTTGTTCTTATTTTGTACATATCAAATCTATTGGATGAATAAAAAAAATATTCTATTGAGTATACAATATATATATATATATATATATATATATTTCACTCAATTCATTAACTAATTGTAAATAATTGTGTTTATTAAGATAAAACCCCTCTAGAATCATAAAAATAATAATATATCTATTCATATCCTATTCGTTCTTATTTTCGTTTTTCATTAATCGGTAACCCATGGATTAATTTTATATTCATATAATCCATAACTTTTTAGGATATAGTCCATACTATTCACAATATATAGTTTATATCTTAATACATTAAATAGTAATATTTTAATAATATATTATTGTTCAGTAAAACTTAGTCTTTTGTGTAACACAAGCTTTCATGGAAGGTCTCTCTTGCATGTAACACAATCTTACTTGGTGTGGAATGCATTAAAAAATATTGAATAAGTCAAATCTATTTAAAATATTAAAATATTTTATGGTATTAGGGTACTATATTTCCTTATTTGCTCGGTGTCACGTGCTATAAATGCTATCAAATACAATATTCATACTCTATAATTTTGGGGTTTTGTTTCTATTCACTATAATTTAGCGTAAGGCATTCATTTCAAAGGGGAATTCCTAATGAAAATTCAAGTCCCCAATGTGAATAACCACTTATTATTTTTTCCTTATTAAGTTTTACTATAAAATCCATCTATAAAAATATTATTATATTGGAGTGAGTATAATTATCATACATAAATTTGATTATATTAATTAAAAATAGTCATTTATTCTATCCCACCAACTAAGATAAATCAAAACCATTGATTGTGCATATGTACATATTACCGCCTCCACAAAGTGATGTTGTTTCTTTTTCATTACCAACTTTGGAAGCTGGTATTGAAGGTAGGTTTAAACAATAAATATTATGCTGATGATATGAATAAGTTTTTATTAACAAAAATTTAATATACTCATAATTATATGAACGGTAACAATCACTATAAATATTAATCATTTTAAACAAGTGAACAATGATTAAAATAATTCATTCATACTATAAAATTTGTTATTATACATAACTTATTATACTATTTCATTATATTATTTATACCACATTAATAAATAATAAATTATATCATTACTATTTTTATAGAATGATATTTTACATTAATCATCTCATAATAATCAATTAATCATGGTTTATTCATTTTTAGAACGGTTTGACCACCAACATGAACAATACTATGAAATTATGTTATGGATGACTATGAAAACTTAATTATTGGTATAATATTACATTAATATCTAAATAATGATTTTTTTCTAGAAATTATACATCAATATTAAACTCATTAACAACTAAAACACCCTTTATAGGTACAAAATGAAGAAAAAATGCTCATTGTTGATTCCATCATCTAAAATAAATACTAAAGAACCCGTGAAAGGAAATTTAAATTTTATACATAATTATAAATAATATATTATATAAATTATATGAATTGGGAAATATTAACATTGGAAGAAGAATAAGAACCATCATTTCTTCGATGAAACTTGTAAAAACCATTTAAATTATAAGCACCTGATGTGAGAAAATAGTTTATAAATAACTAATATATATTTGTAGAATGTTTATAAATCAGGGGTATTAAAGATTATTGTTAGGAATTATTTTATTTGGTATTTAATTAATAATATTAAATTAATTATTTCAGATTTTCATTACATGTTCCTAAAAATTCAGGACCATAGTTAGAGTTTTCATCTTAAATTTCTATCTTTAAGACATGTTTTTTATTATTCATCTAATTTATTTTTTGTGGTTTATATGAAAATATGGAATATATTTTATTCATCATAATTTTAGTTTTATTTAAAATCATTCTCTTTCAATATGGTTTTATTTAAAATTCTCATAAATTTGTAAGTGTTTTTTCAAAATCAATTGTCATTCATTGAGTTATAATATTTCTTTTTGGTCGTATTTACTATATGTTGTTAAATTATGAACAATTTTTTTATAATGTGTTATTTTTTCTGGGGTTTTTTATATTTACATTTGTACCTCATAACCCAATTTTTTGAAACCATCTTAAATCATGAACAGTGTTGTCTGTAAAGGGATTTGTTTACATAAATCAGTTTCTTTAAGTTGGGTGGTTTCCTTTGAACTTTAAAATTAAATTAAATTTTTATTAATTTATGTATAATTTTATATGATGTTATCTTTTATCTTTTTGGGAGAATAAATATGTTAATTCAAAGATCATACTATCGTGACCCAACCCTTCAGGGCCTACCTGGCTAGTGGTTATCCAAGCACGACTACCCCAGTCATGAATCCAATCTTCCAGGGGACGGTGACTAGAATCAGGTAAGCATATCAGACACATGGTATTCCTTAGCCTATAGTCCCTTTACACATTTTCACACATCCATCTCCATGAAACGGTATATAGATAATAAAACAACTGATACCAAATTTAGGCATACATCTATATCCCACAATCCGAGTACAACAGAGTTTGAGAAAGTATAACCAGAAAATAAAAAAACCAACAAAATCTGTAAAAGACTCTATCCAAATTAAAAGTAATGGACTATTGTCAAATGTAACCACCAGTACACACTTATTCATGTCTATATAACTATTCCACACCTTATCTTGGTCCTTGTAGAGAATCTTCAAAAGGACTATCATTACCATATGGCATGACATGTCTTGGTATATCCCATTTAGGGGTGAGTATAAAAATACGTAGTTGGAATTCCAAAAACCAAAAATTAAAAGGGAGAAATTGAAAGGAATTAGTTAGCTCAACCCATAACCATAGGGTATATAAAATCCAAATGAGTGGTTTAATGAATCCCCATCATCCTATCTCACCTATATGTGACTAGTTAGCTCATAATTGTATGGAATTCATATCAAAATATAATACATAATCGAGTGTATGCCTTGGAAAAAACATAAATATACTCATCAGAGTGTCCAACTATCGTAGAAGGATCGACTATACAAACAACCCCCAGATTATACTGGAGGCCTAAATTTATCTCTCTTTTGAGAGTACTTACTCCAAGGTCCCAGCCATCACTGATAGAACTTATCTAAGAGAATACTCTCATCAATTCTATCCATCGATAAAGTCATAATAGTTACTTGTCGGTATTGATACTCAGATAGGGGATCACACCCATGTCTCACCAGGGCCCCAAATAACCCTACTAAAACTCATAAAATATAAACAAATATATTAGAGATCACACTTATGACCATTGGGAGAAACCAAAAACCCAATCTGTAATTACAGATATCTCAATGCTCAAATAGGGGATCACACCCAAGACCACTGGGATATACCACTGAACACATCTAGAATAAACCTCTAATTAGGGGATCAATGATCATATATAATGGTAAGTATGATACTAAAAACCCCAAGTAGGGAAAAAAATTTGATGGAGGATCCCACCCTTCGCTTCCGAGATTGATACTAAAACTCTATCTAAACTCTTCTTATGTTGGGGATGACAATCTTATTCTTAGGACATAATGATGCATTGTACCCTTATATGGATATAGAATTAGAAGGAACCTAACTATCCCTAATATACACATCTCTAGTAGATGTTTCCTGCTAACATCACCTCACATCACACCACTAATGAAAAATCCCTGACCACCATCATATTTTTTGTGGAAAACTGCTTAGAATAGGATAGTCATGACCCGTCATCCAAGTACTAAAGATGCAGATTCATAAGGGATGTCACCAAAGGGATTTCATAGTGTGTCCCCCTTGGGTACATGGAATGTATCTCAGGGATAGTACCTGTCCTTGTCTTAACATGGTACTCAACATGTAAGTTATTACAAGGCATGTACATGGGGTTACAAGGTGTGGAACCTCACCTGATCACCCAAACATGTCCTCATCTGCACATGGCATGACTATCCTTGTTTTCTTATATGATGTGTAGACTAAATACATGGTGAGTACTTCTTAGACTACCCTAATCCGATTCCCTTGGTCTTTCCCATGTATATCATATGGTTCCCATGTACCATGGATCTTTCTCATTTAACTGGCTATATCCTTTAACTTCTGTACACCTTGGGTCTATTTGTGAACTTCATACCATCCATGTAACCTTACATGTAATGTCTTCCCATTCCCTCAACCACATTTAGATGTCCTACTACATTGAGTGTTCCCCTAATACATCATGTTTAGTTCCCAAATTTCAGATTCCCCAAATTTAAAGAACACAAGGCACATTATTGAGTAATAAACTACGTGTGGTTGGGATTACCGAACCTATGATCCTCCTAAAACCCCATATTTCACCAATTAACCATAGATATACCCCCATCGTATTTCTGGTAGTCATAAAAGGGATCTATAACCTCATAATAATGAATATACAGAGACTGGGGCATATATCCCCTAACTCTACCTACCTTGTGGAAAAAACAATCCTTCAGGTGAAATGTGGTGCTTAGAAGTTGTTTCACCCCTATATGATGTCAATATTCATCATGGAAAAAGTATAACAGTGATCCCTTATATATTTACCTATTTATCCATCCATCATTATGGGAGAGAACATCCCCCCCCCCATTTTGTACACTACACACCAAATTGGGAGGGGTATCATTGTTCATTAACATTATTTAATTAATAAACCTCCATCATTTAGAGTACCACCAATAGTTGACTCCAATTGGGAACCATATTCTAATAGACTTTACATCACACCTAAGGTAAACCTCATGTTCCAGACTCAATGATAGTCTCATATTTATGATATGAGTCTCCATTCAATAGTTTTCCATATTTTCCAAACTATATGAATGTGTGATATAAAATATTTTATATTTGTAATATCACTACACAGAGTCTTTATGAGCCTTATAATTCCACACTGACTCAGTTATTGGATTCATAAATATTTTTATAAATATTACAAGTTATTATAATGAAACAAAGCATCATTAGACTCTCCCCAACTTCATGTATTTTCATCATAAAAAGAAGAAATCAACTCACAAGGGGGGGGGGACTGAGCTCTCAACTAGGGTTCCCACACTAATGAGATCTCCATAAGGTAATAATGTTGTTAACAATCCAAAATCATAGGTTACCACACTTGACATCAAACATATCTTAGTCAAAATCATTCAATTATTCATGAGCATATCACATAGTTACAATAATTTCAAAACACCTAGTACTTGGTCTAATTGAAGTCACATGGTCTAGCAGTACCCCACCTCCCTAAACCACATAATAACTATATAAGGGGTATATAATACTTGAGGATAGACTGACATCCCAATAAAATACACATTCATCACTACCCTCCATTGGATGAAATGGAACCTAAAAACTATCACTAAAACCAACTCTATGACCAAAAAGATTGCCTCTAACTGGATATAACTAGTACAGTTATGACATTTAGGTTTTCCCAAACATGACCTCAAATAATGATACACAAATGGTTTATTATAAACTTCTATGATACTGAAAATCCACTAAAGGTAAGTGATTGTCCTCGCCATGGTCCCAAACCAACATGCAAACCCAAAGCATGTTTTCACGAACATGAATATCCCACATTACCTAAACATCTATCTCGGGTAAAAAATAGATCTCAACAAAAAAAAATCCAAAAAATACATCCACACATATTGTAATCCCCTAATTTCCATTAATATGTACCCCCATATAGTACAGAAGTGGGATGACCTAGTGATCTGGCCTACAATCACACATATAGTGTCATGAAATCTCATTGATCATACAATACTTATCAAGAAAACAAATAATTCACCAACCTATTTCATCTACCATCCTAGAACCATGGTCTCATATTATTGATAGGTGGGACATCATTAGTTAACTGAGAAATAAGCCACCATATCATTGGACACAAAACCCAATTCCAAATGATCTTGGTACAACCACCCCTCTCTTGTGTGTACTACTTAGGGAATGAAATATCCTCAGTACCCTATATCTCTACATGATTGGTTTCATCATCAATCCTCAGAAGGACTATAAACTCCCAAACTTCATAAAAATTCATGAATAACAAATCTTGGGGATATATTATAAAACAAGAAATCATAAATAAAATCATCAGGCTTTGCCACAATATCTCACTAAAATATTGAGGGGAAAATCAATAAAAAAGATATATGAAGAACTAACCTCATAAAAAATGGAAAACATAAAGGATTTCAACTAATCTATTAATTTTATCAATAATAGTGGATATGATACTTCACACTATGAATCTACTTCTACAACCACACCCTTGGGTGGCTCTCAATCTGGAATTACCTCAACCTCTACTAGGTCAAAAATCACTTCCACATCTGAGATGAATATCACATGAAGTAGACCTATTTAATCAAGAACTGATTCCATGAGATATTCCCATAAAGTTAATACTCTCATAGACAGTCTAGAACCATCTATAAGTACCTCACAATAAACCCTGACACGAATCACATGAGGTTACCAACGAATAAGACTATCACAAACTAATCTGAAAACATTTGAAGGTCTTGGTTCTCAAAACTTTCATTATCCTTAATGGAAAAAATATAGGGATAACCAAATGAACACATTGGGTCTAACATGTTCCTCATTTTAAAAAACATCCAACTACACCTCAACTCATGATGATTTGCGAAATCCATATGATATTCTAGTTAAAATATCAAGGTAGTCCTTAGGTGACTATCTATGTATAATTATATCTCTTTGAGAGGATGTAAACCAACAATTTCCTCATGAAATACATATTCACACTCCACCACCATAATTGGGTTATACAATATAACTGATAATTAGTCGATTGTATTAAACTACACTAGATCTCATCTTACTCGTCTTCTGATCACTCCTCATAAAAGGAGGAAAACTCCATAACTTAAGTTGGAAACACTACCATACCCACTGGTGGTAACTAAATAATAATGGATGGTAAGAAACTAGTCCCAAATGAGAACAACATAATAGGGCCCATTTTACACTTTGGAAACATTTCTTCTTGATGATCACCCTCCTCCCTAAGTTAGATGAAACTATCCTATAATTACATGCTCACTGATCCTCTCTATGGGATCATCCAAAGATAAGGGTGGAATTAAAAGGTACCCACTAGTATCATTAGGTCTCTAAGAGGGGCTATGTTCAGGGGAAAGTATCTTATGATTATGTTCTAAAATTCAAGCTATGGCAGTGAAGATAGATAATGTACCACAAACCATACTAAAGCCTCATTGATAGAAGCGCCCCTACCAAAATCTTTTTCTCTCCCCTTCAATTAGATTCACCACATCCAAGGCCACTCTAACACATCAACACACCAAACTAAACTAAACAAACAAGTCAAAGTAATTTATCCATCACACCTAGACAATGTTCTCTTTTAGTAACACCGACTCACCTGAATGTTTTTTAGATCACATAAAAATAATGCATCTTTATGGAGGTATAATCCATTTATAATGTGAGTATAAATACATGTCAAACATTATCATCATAGGTATCCACCAATACTTCATTTCACCATCGAAAAAACTCTAACATGTAGTGGAAATAAAAGAGTATCTATCACCTGTTCCTATGAAAGTTGATAAAAAATTATAATAGAGAGAGATCATACCTCTAATAATATATGGAGAATATGGTTCTTAGGCCACTATGGCCTGTATTTATCATTTCCCCTATCCACCAACTCCCTAATCCTAGCACAAACCACTTATGGGTGATAGTAGTAATAGATCGAACTATCTTCCATATATGGTTGATGTCTATGAACCTATTCCACATCTGTTTTCAATATATGGAACTATATTATTTTTCCACTCCCTCTACTAAAGTGGTTAATCGACCATCTCCCTTTTTGTTACTGGAAGGGTTGGGAAATCCCATGAGACATGTCCCTGATCATTATAAGTGACGATCTTTCACTCTACCAGGTGACTAAAATATTTGAGACCCCTGAATCATTAAAACTCTATCTTGGGATCATCTCTTAAGGTGTATCTCTCACCAAATTCCCTATGCCTATCATCGACTACCATGTTTTAAGGCCAATACTCATGTTTTCTCACTACCACCACCATCTATCTGTGTCTTCTTGGCAAAAAATATCTCCACTACCAAGTTTTGACCGAGCACTCCAACATAGGAGGGAATGTATATAGATATATTTGTAGCCCTGATATCCTAGTGTAATCCCTTATCAATGGTTCATGCTAAAAAAGGATCTCAATGAATATCCAGAGAATATCATGAGAGGTTAGTGAACCTCACTGAATACTCATTCGCAGTCATGCTACCATGATGAGGCTACAAAATCTCAAAAATATTCGCTACTCATAAGGTGTATGGATAAAAATATTCACTAAACATCTACTCAAACTCTATACAATTAAGATTCATATTCTCAAGAGTCTAAGCAGGCATACTCTTCAATCAACATATGAATCCCTAAATAATACTTACTGTTAAGACCACTATCTGATTTGGAAGTCTCCTCACAAGGAGGAAATCATGTGTTAATACCACAAGATAGTTATCATCTTCTTGGTGGTCTCACTCACCCCAAAACCTAAGAGGTGTTTTACTCTAAAACTCATGAAGTTCAATCAACCAACACTCATCCTCAGCCAGTACTATGGGTGAAACATAATGCTCAATGAGGGGTGGTGGAACTAGAAATCTACTTAGAAGTACATCATTCTGCGTAGACCCCTTCACTGAATCCTATTCACTATGTGTATCATCAACCTGATACCTCCATATATTTTTTTCAGTTGTTATCAAAGTGGAAACCTAGAATTATAAATACATACAATATTCTAAGTGTATATATGGGGAACTAACTCAAGTAGGACATGGGAACGATAACCCATTCTTATATGATGCATCTACCAAAGTATTCTCTATAACTAGTGTCCACATGTATTGAGTCTACAAGTGGGTTCTCAGAGTCCTTGTGAATGGATACACCAGCCACCACACCTACACTGGATTTCCTAATGTGATTATCAAACTTGATACATTTTAATATTATTTCCTTAAATCCCAAACCAAAACTCACAACTAGACTAAATTCGAACTCTCGTCCTAAAGAATAACCATGATATTGTCCCAATCATTCATGAACGGAACCAGTTAGGCCATCCTAGTAGGTGATGAGACGAGTGATACTATCCTAATACCACCTCTAACAAAAAATGGGTTGGAAACTATAGTGAAGTATACATATCACACACATGTGAGGCCTTAGACAATGGTACTTGGTTGCAACGATACACATAAATCTCCATGAAACCATTTAATGATGATAAAAAATTGATACCGAATAAATGAATATATCTATATCCCACAATAAGTTTATGACATAATACAAGGAATCATAAGGGAAGAATGGAACCCCACAAAAAACTACAAAAGAGCCCAACATGCTCAGAAGGAGGTGACTACTATCAAATGAAACCATTGGTATACAACTCAGTATTTCTAGATCACTATTCTATGATTTCTCCTAGTCCTAATAAGTCTCCATATAAAGGACTATAATCTATATAAGACCCGACATGTATAGGTTGAGCCCATGCAGGGGTGAGTATATGCACGCAAAAAACAAAAAATAAAAAAGGATCAAAAGAAAAGAATTGGTCATTATGACCCATTGTTGGAGGGTATATAAAACCAAAAAGAGAGAAAACAAAAATCACCATCTCCATATCACGAATATACATGACAAGTAATATCATCACCACTTGGTATGCCAATAATATAATGATATATAACAAAAGGGTTCCCATAAAAACCAAGAGATACTCACCACAGACTTGATGTATCTTAGTGGTCCCAACCATATAGTCATCCACTGAATTCTACTTGAGGCTTAAAGGTATCACACATCTAGGATTACTCACTATATAATCCCGACCTTCCTTAATGGCACTCATATGATAGAACACCCTCATCAAGTCTTTAAATAGATATATTCACACTGTAGCCCTGTCACGAACCGGATCTGGTCGCCACCATTAACGGCACCAAATCCGGCCCATGGCAAGGCCCGATGGGCGTTCCCTATCCCCACGGGCTGGCACAAGTGCCCGGGTATCACACAAATCTGGTTTGGGAGCGATTTACCCGAGTATGACAGCATAAATCATAAAAAAACAATCAATTATTAAAATCTGAAATTTTCATGCTAAACAATTCTTAACAAAACCAGATCTGAATACATAAGTTTAAATACACTACAAGTGGTCTAAAAACAAATAATGACCACATAAAGAAATCCCCATGGACTCCACATGACAAGGGGATCATCACCCGCAAGCCGTCCCCGCAACTCCGCCCCAACGATGGGGACTAACATCCTGAACTGCCATCACCCTTAGCCTTCCCTTTACCTGAGTCAAGCATGAGCAGGTCTACTTACACCCAAGGGGTGTAAGTAGGGTGTGATCCTAAGCCCAATAGGATACCACCAGTTGATTCCAAAGAGTATGCAATACAATGTGAACAAAACAAGCAATTTTAATACACAAGGTGAAACAGTGTTAAAATTCAAAGAAATGCAACTTTCAAATGAAAACAGTTTTCAATCCGAGAATTTCAGAATGTTAGCACATTAAATAGACATGTGATCTACTGTAATTTACTGCCAACAACAACCCACAACAAGGGTAAATACCACAAATTCTATGAGCATCAAAATCAGGAACACCCCTAAGCACTAGGTTGTCTCGGGCCCTATGTACCTCGTACCTCGGTGTAGAGTAACCATATAAAAATCCGTTCTCGTGCACGATCCACTAGTAGGGAACATACCCATAACCTAGTGGTCCCCAATCATCATCCAAATAGTTTAGTTAGAGTTGTCGTTATCCAGATGCTAAGTGGAACAGGGAAAAAACCCATCCGATCCACTAGCCGTACTAGTACAAATCCGCCCCACCTAAGTACCCGGGCTTCCCCTTTAGTTCTCAAACAATTTCAGCAAACAACACACATCCATTTTCATATAAAATATCACTACTGGTCACAAACAAATTGTAGAGTAGCTACACACATTTTATACCATTTAAAACACACAATAAAATAATTTTATTTCCAATAAAACAACCTCTCAAAACATCACATTGTTTTTCACCCAAAGCTCTTTAAGATATCCACCTTTCACACTATGATAACACTTGTAAGATATTAAAACCAAATTGCAGTTCATAACCCTTTAATGAAACCAAAAATTCAGTTATGGGGCATCCCAAAATGAACCAATAAAAGATTTGAATGGAAAACCCTCAATTTCACCAAAAATTGGAACTTAAAATTCATTTGAATTATAAATGCAACTAAAACCAATTTTTACAGAAACATTCAAGTGAAATAAACATTAGAGTACCATGCAAAACAGAAAGCTAATTCACAAAAATTTCACACACAATGGAATCACCTACCAAATTAACAAAACCCCTTGAATCTTCGTGCGAAATCAAATCGCACCCCCGCCGCACCAAGAGAGAACTAGATTAAACCTAAAACAACACAAATTGGCCAAGAAAGCCCAAAGTTAAACCCTAGGTTCGAAAACATAGTATCTGGACATTATTAAACTCAATTATAACCGAAGAAACCCTAAGAACAATGAGTTAAACCCAAAGTAATTTGAAAGAGGAAAGAAAAGGGATCATTTACTTGAAGTATCTTGAAATAATCACTCCAAAAATCCAGTATCTGAAATTTAAAAGAGCCCAAATTTAGGTTACGTTCAAACAAGATGTATTATCTCATTTAGGAACTGGAATGGAGAAAAAATATTGAGAATTGAGAGATTTATGAAAGAAATACTTTACCTCTTCAAATCTGGGCGATTTGAGAAACCCTATGAAGATCGGCACAAAATTGCGATTCTACAGAGCTCCAAATGGGTGGGAGAGAGTTCCGACGCGCGGATGGGTTACTTGGGCTTGAGTTAGACTTGGAATCACCGAAAAAGCCCAAATATTGAATAAGTTATAACAAAATCAAATTTTATTTTTAAAACAGGAATTGGGCTTTTGGGCAGGCCCAACCCCTTAGACAAAAACCCAAATAACCCCTGGTTATGGATTTATAAAAGCTCCAAATTACCTTGGTTGTGTTAATAGGTTAGGGAAGGTCAATTATAAATTTTAATGGATGAAAAATGTTGAAAAATGAAAAAGTTATAAAAGATACAAATTTTTTTTTAATCTGGAATTGGGCTCACGGTTTGGCCCAATTCATGAATACTCATCTATTCCTCCCTAAAACCTAGGGAAACCCCCAAAACAAAGAAATGATGTAAATTAAATGAAAAATACCTTTAAAATATGTCTTGTATGTGACAATTCTCCCCACCAGGAAGGACTTTCCGCCCCGGAATGTCAACATGAATCTCGGTTGGAAAATAAGAATGGGTACTCTTCCTTGACCCATGACTTTCGCTCTCATGTCTCATGTGTATCATTCTCATGCTGCCATAAAACCCGGACTAAAGGAATATACTTTCCTCGAAGTATCTTCTCCTGGGAGTCCACTATTTTCACCGGCCTCTCAACGATAGATAAGTCAGGCTCTATCTCTAGTTCTTCCCAACTCAACACATGGGATGGATCTGGATTGTATTTCTTCAACTGGGAGACGTGGAAGACATCATGGATAGATGTCAATTGAGAAGGTAAGGCCAACCTGTATGCCACCTTACCAATATGCTTGGTGATCTCAAATGGTCCGACATACTGTGGCATCAGCTTACCTTGCTTCCCCAATCGACGATGGACCAGACGAGGGGCCACTTTTAAGAATACCCTGTCACCCACAGAAAACTCTAGGTCTCGACGCCTCCGGTCAGCATAAGATTTATGACGACTCTGAGCTGTCAATAAGCGCTGCCTGACCAACTTGACCTTCTCAGAAGTCTCCTGCACAAGGCTCGGCCCCAACAGTGAAGTCTCTCCTACCTCAGCCCAACATAGGGGGGACCGACAAGGCCGACCATAGAGCGCCTCAAAAGGGGCCATTCGAATCGTGGATTGGTGACTATTATTATAAGCAAACTCTACCAATGACAAATGGCTATCCCAAGAACCTCCAAAGTCCAGGACACATGCACTAAGCATGTCCTCCAATATCTGATTCGCCCGCTCTGTCTGACTATCCGTCTGTGGGTGGTATGCCGTGCTCATCTTAATTTGAGACCCCAAGGACTTCTGAAGGCCTTCCCAAAATCGAGAAGTGAAGTGGGGGTCTCTATCCGAGACAACAGCTGATGGTACACCATGGAGTCTCACCACTTCCTGTAGATACAAGTGGCCCAACTCATCTACTTTAGTTGTATCGTTTATCGGAATGAAGTGGGATGATTTGGTCAGACGATCAATCACCACCCAAATAGCATTCTTACCTCGAGGTGTACGAGGTAATACAACAATGAAGTCCATGGAAACCTCTTCCCACTTCCAGGTAGGAATGGGTAGTGGTTGGAGCAAACCGGATGGCCTTTGGTGCTCTGCTTTCACCTGCTGACATGTGTAGCATCTCGAAACAAAGTCTGCTATGTCCCGTCTCATACCAGGTCACCAAAACTGCCGACGAACATCATAATACATCTTAGTGGCACCCGGATGGACAGCCCACTGAGACTGGTGGCTATCTTGCATCACCACTTTCCGCAGAGATAATGGAACTACTGAACGGCCCTTAAAGCACAAGATGCCCTCGGGAGATGACGACCAATCCGAGAATATCTCCCCACCATGAAGGAACTTCTTAGACCGCTGACAAAGATCATCACTGGGCTGTTCCTGCTGAATCAACTCTAATAGAGAAGGAGTAAACTGGACACTTTCCAAGAATGCCCCTCCACTGTATTCCCTGGCCTCCACATGCATCTAAGAAAAGAGACCCATTAATGCCCACTCATCACTAGACTTCCTCAAAGCCTGCACTGGAACTCTTCTGCTCAAAGCGTCGGCCACTACATTACCCTTGCCTGGGGTATAGACAATGTCAAAGTCAAACCCCTGCAAGTACTCGATCCAGCGACGTTGCCTCAAGTTGAGGTCCTTCTGCGAGAAGATATAAGCCAAGCTTTTGTGATCAGAGTATACCACAAACTTCTCCCCAAAGAGGTAGTGACGCCAAGTCTTCAATGAATGCATCACCGCTACCGACTCCAAGTCATGGGTTGGGTAGTTCTTTTCATGTGGTCGAAGTTGGCGAGATCCATACGCGACCGCATGATCATCTTGCATAAGCACGCACCCAAGACCCATACCTGAAGCATCACAATAGACCACATATCCCTTTCCAGCCTCTGGAAAAATTAGCACGGGGGCAGTAGTCAGCCGCCTCTTCAACTCCTCGAACGATGCCTGACATTCTAGACCCCATACAAACCTCACCCCTTTCCGGGTGAGGGAAGTCATCGGTGAAGCAAGCCGAGAGAAATCCCGAACGAATCGCCTGTAATAACCGGCCAAGCCAAGAAAACTCCTGATCTCAAACACATTCTTCGGTTTCTCCCATGACATGACTGCACTAATTTTCTCAGGGTCCACTGAAACTCCATGCTCTGAGATCATATGCCCCAGAAATCTCACCTCTCTGATCCAGAAAGTGCACTTTGACAACTTTGCATAGAGGCGGTGATCTCATAATGTACCCAAAACGATCCTCAAGTGATGTTCGTGTTCCTCCTCAGAGCTAGAGTATACCAGAATGTCATCCACGAACACCACAACAATGTAATCGAGATACAGATGGAACACCCTATTCATAAGTTCCATAAATACCGCTAGAGCATTGGTCAATCCGAAGGGCATGACCAAATACTCAAAGTTGTCGTACCTGCTTCAGAAGGCTGTCTTAGGGATATCTGACTCCTTCACCCTGAGTTGATGATACCCTGAACGCAGGTCTATCTTTGAGAACCACTTTGCCCCCTTCAACTGATCAAACAAATCATCTATTCTGGGCAAAGGGTATTTGTTTTTAATTGTTACCTTATTCAGCTTCCGGTAATCAATGCACAACCGGAGGGATCCATCAGCCTTTTTTGCAAACAACACAGGAGCGGCCCAAGGAGAGACGCTCGGGCGAATGAATCCTTTGGATTCTAAGTCGTCCAGCTGTATCTTTAATTCCCTCAACTCGGTGGGGGCCATGCGATAAGAGGGAATAGATATCAGCTGTGTTCCCGGCGCCAGATCAATCGAAAACTCCACATCCCGCTCTGGGGGAAAACCAGAAAAATCATCAGGGAATGCCTCGGGAAACTCATTCACTACATGAGGTAGTGCACCTTCAGGGGAAAGACCATCCTCTAGCACAATCGATGATAACTGGAAGATAACACTTCCCAACTCTGGGAGTGGAGGCCCTGCGTGACTTGATCGTGGATCCCATTCTCCATGAAAAACCTGACGACTCCCATCAGGTGATGTGAAACTCACCCGCCGTCTGTAGCAATCGATGTGGGCCTAGAAGTTTACTAGCCAATCCATCCCGAGTATGACATCAAAAAGTTCCATATCTAAGACCAAGAGGTCCGACTCCATCTCGACCCCTGACACAGAAAGTGCACATGAGGGGCACCTGAGGCCCTGCTCCTTCTTCTTTCCCAATGGTGTCACCAACTCCATCGCAAAAGACATCAACTCAGTTGGCAAATTCAGCATGTCCACAAAATGTCCAGAAATGAATGAAACAGAGGCACCAGTATCAAAAAGAGCAGTAGCTATAGAAGATGCGATCAGAACGGTACCTCGAACTATCGACGGTCCCGCCTCTGATCCAGCTTGTGACTGATCCACTGCATGGAGATGTCCAGTATCTGCCTGAGGACGACCGCTAGTATGTGGTTGTGCCCTGAACTGGCTCTGCCCAGAAGATGATCCAGCCCTACCACCACGACCACCAAATCGAGATCCCCCAGTCCTTGACGGCTCGGACTGTGCTGGCACTCCTTTTGAAGCCACTGACCCTGCCCCACTTGGGAGTGGACGTGCCACACCGCAGAAGCGCTGCAAATGCCCTATACCTCCACACTGGTAATAAGGCTTCGGAGGAAGAGGACATGCTGGTCGGATATGCCCAGGCCTCCCACATTGGTGGCACACGACCGATCTCGCATCAGAAGCCGCAGAAGAAAACTGCCTGGAAGAGTGGCCTGAACTGCCCCCTCCTCTCTTCACATGATCCTCCCGCTTCCTTTTCTTCTCTGAGGAGTTTCCACTACCCACTGCTGATACTGAACCATAGAAACCAGCCCTGCCTTTCCTATCAATCTCCACCATGCACGCCCGATCAACAACTTCAGCATAGGTCCTCAGCTTAAACAAGAACACCGGTGAGTATATCTCTAGTCGCAAGCCTTTCTCAAACCTCTGGGCCTTCGCTTGCTCATTAGAGACAATTTCTGGAGCATACCGAACCAATTCAGCGAAACGGTTGGCATACTCCATCACAGATAGATTCCCCTGAACAAGTTCCATAAACTCTCTAGACCTGGCATAAGCCAACACCTCAGGGCAATACTGTTCATTGAAGACAGCCTTGAAATCTCCCCAGCGCATCTGCTCATTCTTCCCAGACTGAAGCACTGACTCCCACCATTTACGGCTGGGACCCTCCAACAGAAAGGAGGCACACTTCACCCTGAGATCCTCGGGTGTTTCCAGTAACTCAAACATACGCTCGATCTTCTCGAGCCATTCTTCTGCTTCCTGGGGTTCTGAGCTGCCTCGGAAGGTTGGAGGCTTATTTTTCAAGAACTCCTGGGCCTTGTCCATTCTAGGACCAGTATAATCCTCTCTAACAGGAGCTGGAGCTGGTGCTGGTCCATATCCTAGAGCCTGGACAGCCCGGACCACGGCCTCGACTAGCCTCTGATCAATCGGCGTGGGAGAACTCTCTCCAGCTTCCTCCTGTGGGTGCGTGGGAGCTTTCCGGGGAGCCATGTTGCTACAAAATGCAACAGTCACAAAACAAATAGTCAATACCACAATTCTGAAAATTTTAATCAAATACATCAAATATAAACAAACTAAACACATTCTTGTAATAAAAGAAACAACTACTCCACATCTGCCTGATGTCCACATGTGGTCTGCAGCCCACACGTCTCACCTGGAAGTGAAGTAAATCAATAAATTCCAACATCCTCTGGTGACTCAAGGTCTGCCATGAGAGGTACGGGCCAGGCACCCTACTCACAACCAATACCCCGAGCCCCGACAGTCGTAGCTCCTGTCTATCCCGACTCATCTCAAAATAACAATATAACCCAAAAACATTAACCTCCTCTGATACCATTTTGTCACGAACCGGATCTGGTTGCCACAATTAACGGCACAAAATCCGGCCCGTGGCAAGGCCCGAAGGGCGTTCCCTATCCCCACGGGCTGGCACAAGTGCCCGGGTATCAAACAAATCTGGTTTGGGAACGATTTACCCGAGTATGACAGCATAAATCATAAAAAAAACAATCAATTATTAAAATCTGAAATTTTCATGCTAAACAATTCTTAACAAAACCAGATATGAATACATAAGTTTAAATACAATACAAGTGGTCTAAAAACAAATAATGACAACATAAAGACATCCCCAAGGACTCCACATGACAAGGGGATCATCACCCGCAAGCCGTCCCCGCAACTCCGCCCCAACGATGGGGACTAACATCCCGAACTGCCATCACCCTTAGCCTTCCCTTTACCTGAGTCAAGCATGAGCAGCTCTACTTACACCCAAGGGGTGTAAGTAGGGTGTGAGCCTAAGCCCAATAGGATACCACCAGTTGATTCCAAAGAGTATTCAATACAATGTGAACAAAACAAGCAATTTTAATACAAAAGGTGAAACAGTGTTAAAATTCAAAGAAATGCAACTTTCAAATGAAAACAGTTTTCAATCCGAGAATTTCAGAATGTTCGCACATTAAATAGACATGTGAGCTACTGTAATGTACTGCCAACAACAACCCACAACAAGGGTAAATACCACAAATTCTATGAGCATCAAAATCAGGAACACCCCTAAGCACTAGGTTGTCTCGGGCCCTATGTACCTCGTACCTCGGTGTAGAGTAACCATAGAAAAATCCGTTCTCGTGCACGATCCACTAGTAGGGAACATACCCATAACCTAGTGGTCCCCAATCATCATCCAAATAGTTTAGTTAGAGTTGTCGTTATCCAGATGCTAAGTGGAACAGGGACAAAACCCATCTGATCCACTAGCCGTACTAGTACAAATCCGCCCCACCTAAGTACCCGGGCTTCCCCTTTTGTGCTCAAACAATTTCAGCAAACAACACACATCCATTTTCATATAAAATATCACTACTGGTCACAAACAAATTGTACAGTAGCTACACACATTTTATACCATTTAAAACACACAATAAAATAATTTTATTTCCAATAAAACAACCTCTCAAAACATCACATTGTTTTTCACCCAAAGCTCTTTAAGATATCCACATTTCACACTATGATAACACTTGTAAGATATTAAAACCAAATTGCAGTTCATAACCCTTTAATGAAACCAAAAATTCAGTTATGGGGCATCCCAAAATGAACCAATAAAAGATTTGAATGGAAAACCCTCAATTTCACCAAAAATTGGAACTTAAAATTCATTTGCATTATAAATGCAACTAAAACCAATTTTTACAGAAACATTCAAGTGAAATAAACATTAGATTACCATGAAAAATAGCAAGCTAATTCACAAAAATTTCACAAACAATGGAATCACCTACCAAATTAACAAAACCCCTTGAATCTCCGTGCGAAATCAAATCGCACCCCCGCCGCACCAAGAGAGAACTAGATTAAACCTAAAACCACACAAATTGTCCAGGAAAGCCCAAAGTTAAACCCTAGGTTCGAAAACATAGTTTTTTACATTAGTAAACTCAATTATAACCGAAGAAACCCTAAGAACAATGAGTTAAACCCAAAGTAATTTGAAAGAGGAAAGAAAATGGCTCATTTACTTGATGTATCTTGAAGTAATCACTCCAAAACTCCAGTATCTGAAATTTAAAAGAGCCCAAATTTAGGGTACGTTCGAACAAGATGTATTATCTCATTTAGGAACTTTAATGGAGGAAAAATATTGAGAATTGAGAGATTTATGAAAGGAATACTTTACCTCTTCAAATCTGGGCGATTTGAGGAACCCTATGAAGATCGGCACAAAATTGCGATTCTACAGAGCTCCAAATGGGTGGGAGAGAGTTCCGAAGCGTGGCGGGGTTACTTGGGCTTGAGTGAGACTTGGAATCACCGAACAATCCCAAATATTGAATAAGTTATAACAAAATCAAATTGTATTTTTAAAACAGGAATTGGGCTTTCGGGCAGGCCCATCCCCTTAGACAAAAACCCAAATAACCCCTGGTTATAGATTTCTAAAAGCTCCAAATTACCTTGGTGGTGTTAATAGGTTAGGGAAGGTCAATTAGGAATTTGAATGGATGAAAAATGTTGAAAAATGAAAAAGTTATAAAAGATACAATTTTTTTTTTAATCTGGAATTGGGCTCACGGTTTGGCCCAATTCATGAATACTCATCTATTCCTCCCTAAAACCTAGGGAAACCCCCAAAACAAAGAAAGGATGTAAATTAAATGATAAATACCTTTAAAATATGTCTTGTATGTGACAAGCCCAGAATATATCAATACTCAGATAAAGAATCACATTAATGCATCATGGGGGACACCAAGAACCCTATAATTACCTAGAAGGGCTTATAATAAAGGTAGGGGATCACACCTAGAACCACCATGGGATGAAACTAATCCCATATATAATTACTCAAAAAGTAGATGATCAACAATCATATATGATAGCCTTGTTGATACCATAAACCCCACGTCACATATCTAATGGAAAAACCATGACCACCATCATGTTCTACACATTAAACCATTTAGGATATGCTACTCATGGGCCTCCATCAATGTCTTGATGATGGATTTATGAAATAGAGTAGTCACTGAGGAGAGTACATGATCTATCCCCTAGGGTACATGAAAAGTCTCTAAAGGCTTGACTCTAACTATGTCCTCTCATAGTACTTATTGTGTAATAAATTTAATGACGTGTACATGAGGTTACATGACATGAAACCTCACTTCACCAAAAAGATGTGACCTCACCTAAACATGTCCTAACTATCCATGTCACCCTACACAACATATAAACTTACTACACAACATGTAACACTTCACCTATAATATGTTGGAGTCCTTGGGCATGCCTATGTACAGTAGCCCATTCCCATGCCCATGTACCATGACCCATTACCATATTCCAAGCCATTTCTTCTAGCCTGCGTGCACTTGAGGTCTTTTCGTGAACTTCTGGATGACCATGTCCCCTTTCATGGTGAACCTACTCATGTCGTCGACCACATGTCCAAGACCCACTATATGATTAGTACCCTCATTATATGAATTATAGTTACCAAAGATTATATTACATGTACGAGTAGAACACATGACAATTGCTACAGTACTTCACATTGTGTGATCAGGAATTATGAACCTGAGATCCTCTTGAAACCCTTGATTTTCACAAATTACCCACAGATCAAACCCTATTGTATCTCTAGTAGTCATAAAATGGGTATAAGAGCTTGAAATGATGCATATATGGGGATACCGACATAGTATCAAAAATTATCCAATATCATGGTAAAACACTATAGATTTAGGTCCAATTTGATGCCCATAAGTTTCTTTGCCTCGATCTGCAATAGATATCCATCAAGGACTAAGTCAAGTGGATCCTCTTCCTCATCTATCTCCCTTATATTGTCAGTCTTGCGCCGTTAGAGAAAACAACCCCTCCACTTCCATACACTTCAAGCCAAATTTGGTGGGGTGGGGCTATGTTTTTTTAATAAATTTAATTTAATTAAATAGCATCTATCATTTATCGCCTCACAGACAGTCACCTCCTATCAGGCACCCAACACCAAATTTTTTTATTACATACCTAGTATAAACCCCATGTTCTAAACTTAACTGTGGTCTCTGATTTTCGATCTGGGTATTCTTTTGCGGGTTATTCCACATTAATAAAACAAGTGTGTATGTGATATAAAATATATATTGTTTATATCATCACAGCATTGAGGCTCTATAGCCCCAAAAATTACAGACAAACTTTGTGTTTGGATTCGAAAGTATTCCTAAATATATTCCAAAGTATTACAAGAAAATAATATATTCATTACAGATAATTGATTGTTCTATCCCCTAAAAGTGTAACATTAACCGGAATAGACATCCCTATATTAATTTTATCTATATTCTAAGTCCATATTTCCCTTCTTAATAGTCTTAACAACATTTTTTTAGAATAATAATTTGGATTCTCTTATAGAATTCTCAAAAGTTTGTTTACCCCTTTTAAACAAAGAATATATAATAATATTTTCACTATGTGGTTTTTTAGAAAAATTAATTTTAATTTTTTTCCACCCCACAATTGTTTTTATTATATTTAGATTTTTTCATGAAATAATTTATTAATTTTTGTTTTTCAAAGGTAATGTTTTACAAAAAAAATCAATTCTTATTTCTTAAAATAAATTTTTATAGTGACATGTAACACAATTTCTTTATGAATATGTTGATAATTAATTATTTTAAAATTTTTATTAGAACACATATTTTCATCACCTATGTCATTTTATTTGTAACATTCTCTCTTTATTTTCATGGATTTGAAAGGAATTTTTTCCCTTAATTTATAAAATATATCTTTTAAAATGATTTCAAAATATCTATGATATTTATTATTTTAAAAATAATTTTTTCAAAAATCATCAAAATTATTCTTCATCTATGTCATTTTCCTTTTAAATAACAGAATCCAAATCGAATTTTTATTCCAATTATAACCATCTAACTTCTTCTTCAACATTACTTATGTAATTTCCATCCCTTTTTTATAAAAGATTCATCACTTCCTTTGTCTTTATCAGTCTTTTTTTGTATAACCCTATTTTTTCATCCAATGTATTTTCTCTATAAATACCATATTCTTGATTCCATTGTTGAAGGGTGTTCACCTATATTACAATCATTAATTTATTGTGTATTTTTTCTTAACCACATACCCTTTATCTATATTTTTTAAATATCATATTCTTTATTATCTTGATTGAATTGTATTTACCTATAATGTTATTTTATGTTATTGTATAACCATTTATTTCCCAAGGGTTTATAATGTTTTGATTATTTATGGTATTAAGAATTATTTCCCTATGTGAATTAATTTGAAAAGAATATATAACCAATTTTATTTCTATGGGCTCTTTCGGATGTGTTGAATGGAACTATTTTTCTTTAAAATTGTTTTTTACAATATAATGAATGATTGATTTTTATGAAACTTATACGTATGAATGATAATGGTAGGGGTCCTTTATATCCCTAAAAGGAATTGGTTTAACGTTTATATATCATGGGATTGGTAATTGTGAATATATTTTAGTTTCTTGTAATCATGGTCACTGATGGTGTAGAACATGAGAGTAATGTACATTATTCAAAGGTTTGTGTCATATTTCTGATGTATCTTTTGGTCATGCTATCTGGGATCATATTTATTGACTCAATATTTTTTTGATGCCTTATTTTATATCATTATTTTTAAATGATTATGAATTAATCTATTATGAGTATGATTTGGTTATGAATGTTGATTGTACGGATATTGACAAGTTTTTCTCACTAATTATATTATATTGTTATCGTTTATGTTTACCCTTACTAAGCATCTGATCTCACCCCATAATTATATTTCCATTCCCCTAGGTTATGAAGATAGGGAAACAATGAAATGCATAATATAGTTTACTATGTAGAAAATTTGAGTAAGATATTGAATGATTTTTATGCATCAAGAAGTTGTATATATAAGGGGGAAAATTTCTATTAGTTGAAATAGTCATGTGTTTTTTTAATTAATTATTTTCTATAATTCTCAAAAACTCTGAACCCAAATGATTTTGGTAATGTATTTTAATGAAATATTATCATTAATTCATGTAATATATATGGTCACACAAGTATTTTGGTATATTTTTTATCTGATAAGGATTTTGATTACATTCAAGATTATGATGGTATTAGCTTAGGTTCACTGAGAGTTTAAAATTCAATCTAAGGTTGATAAGTTATGGTTGATTGTAATATCCAATGTAAAGATAACCCATTAGGTTTTTGATGTTATATTTAATATTCTAGGGTTTTAAATAAGATAAAATAAGTAAATCTCCTGAGGAAAAGTTTAATAGATAAGTCTAAGATAAGACAATATCATAAAATTTTGGTAAAGTGGTGATTTTTTAGTTTTCATAGAAATGAAATCCATGTTAGGATACTAGAAAGAGGATATGGTTATGTAATATATGTATATATGTATAATAACCCCTAAGAGGGTGTGTTGGGTATTAACTTAATCGTGACTCGATGAACAATAAATAGTCCCTACCTCAAACTTGGTTAGACACTTCTGGGGGATATGTTGTGGTTAATTTACATGTTCTTTATGAAACATTATAATGTATTTGAACATATTATTAATCATTTTTATTATGATAACATAATAAAAAAATTACATGGAACACTAATTATTCAATAAAGAGATTATTATGTTGAACCAAGTATACCTTATATTAAAAAAAGGGTGTCATTGGAGAATATATCTTTTGATTGAGGTTTACACATTTATATTTTGGA
Source organism: Viscum album (assembly GCA_963277665.1). Taxonomy (NCBI): domain Eukaryota; kingdom Viridiplantae; phylum Streptophyta; class Magnoliopsida; order Santalales; family Viscaceae; genus Viscum; species Viscum album. Next base: position 278,376,807 of record OY728147.1, read on the forward strand.
TATTTTCATTTCCATTTTGGTTTTAATTTTTTTAGAAATAGAATCAAAAAAATATAGATGAAGAAGGTATGTATCTATAAAAATAGATTTCATATAACCTTATAAGGGAGAATAATTAAATAGATGAATCATAGTATATTTCTTGTACAATAGAAAATTATGTTTTATAGTATTACCCAAGGTAATGAGGTTGATATCATAATACAAATTTAATTCTGATTCTCTTTGATATTTTAATTAGTGAAGTGATATTTGTCGATAAAATTTTGTTAGATGAAAAAGGTTATTTTGGATTATGTGAAACATATAAGGATCATTCTTTAGTAGTTTTTAATTAATGGCATGGAAGGAAATATTAAATTTTATAAATAACCATGAGAAATTATTGTTTGGAAAGTTTATATTTATATAGATAACTATTGAAGAACACATGTTTAGTGGGTGGATATGTATTAGGTTTAATATATTTTTTATTTTGAGATAATAATGGGTTGTGTGATTTTGAAATGTATGATATATAATATTTATATTATTTGTATTACTGATAATTAATGATATTTTTGGTGAATCTTATCACATTTTTTGATTATGGTATATACTTCCTAGTGTGTTATTTTATAAAATAATTGCAAATACCATTTCAGGATTATGAGTATAATTAATTTTTATAAGAATATGTGATTTCACTATGGTTTTATGACATGGATACTTTTATAGTTTTAGGAAATGTATGCATTAGAAAATATATGAATATTGTATAAGCAATCCTTGTTATTTCCGGAAAGTTAATAATTTGGTTCTGGCTATAGATAGCAAGGTACATGTTACATAGAAAATTATATTTAAAATAATGAGTATTTTAATAATAACCTCGCCTAATTTAATCATTGTTTAATAATTAAAATTTTGATCAAATAATTTTTTTAATGGGGTATAATGTAACAACCCATGATTTAATAAACACTAAAACACATTGAATATTCTATTACTTATGTTTCACATAAGACCTGATGTAAATGTGACCCAACATATCGAATAATGATTTTTAATAAAAAAATAATAATAAATAAAATAATTTAAATCATTTTAAATTTGTTTCATATATAGGATAAATTATAAATATGACTTAATATTAAAAAGAGATATTTTCAATAAATTCAATTTTTGTTATATTTTTTGTTGTTATTCAAAATATTAAATTCAAAATTATTATAATTTTAATTTTATATAATTAAATTAATTTTTTAATTCCTTATTTCAATATTTAAATAGTATTTATATTTGATCATTTTTATTGAAATGCTAGTTTTAGTCAATTTTTTAAAACATGTAATTATTATTAATTTATCGTTATATAAAAATGATATAGAAGATTGAATAACCTTTAAGGTGATCAAATATGAATATAGGGAATATAATTATTTATTTTAAAATTATAGGTTAACTTATAAAACCTATGTAATACATTTTTTAGTCTAACATAAATTATTTATTTAATAAAAATAGTTTTTAATGATTTCTTTGAATCAAGCATTCTCATGGTGAGATAATGTTTTGGATTTCAATGAAAGCCTAATAGTGTTTCTTAGATTTATAATAAATAAATTTATTTGATTAAAATAAATAAAAATTATAATTTTATCCTATATATAAATTTAAATTATGGAAATATTTTTTTCTTGAAACTATTTTTATGCGATTATGTGTTGTTATTTTTAAAATTATTTTTCAAACATTTATAAATTTTATTTGATAAAATTATTTTAAAATTTTAAATAATAATTTTCAAATTATGTAATAAGACCAATTTAAATTTGGGTCATTAAAATTAATTATTAAGGTTACACATTTATTACTAAAGTAAACGTAAAATTGGGTAAATGTTAAAAAGTAAAAAGAAAAAAACATAAAAAAGAAATACATTATCTCAAAAATGTGTGTATGAGGAGAATATAGACCCACACACTATTATCCTACTCTATTTTCTATTTTTGATACATTTAACTTTTAATAGTAACATCACATTAAGAATCACTGCTTCTATTAATTATTTTTAATTATTTTATATCACTCTAATGAACACTAAATGATATAATTATGCTACTAGTATAATTATATTGTTCTATAATCACATCATAATCATCCATTAATCATGGTAGATTCATGTTTGAGTTGGTTTGACCACTAATATGAAAAATTATTTGAAATTATATCATTAAATATTATAAAAATAAAATTAATGTTATAATATGATATAAATATGAAACTAAATATTTGGAATTTTTTATTTTAAATTATGCAACTAGATTTAACTCATTAATTTAGAATAACCCATTGTAGGTTAACCAGTCACTGTAAAATGATTGTTTTCAATTTTATCTTCTAGAATAAATACTTAAGTACCGATGAAAGGAAATTTAAACTTCATAAATCATTATAAATAATAAATTACAGTAATTATATATTTTTGAAAGATTAACGTTAAAGGAATAACATTTACCGAGATCACAACTATTACACTTGTAGAATCCCTTATAATTATCACCACCAAAGGTGGGAAATAAATAAAAACTATGTAATATATATATGTATTTAATGATTACAAATATTGAGTATAAATGTTTATATTTATGAAAACTTTTATTGGGTATTTTATTATGAAACCAAATTTAATTATTCAAGGTGTTTAGTGAAAGTGCAGAATGATTTATGACCAACAAATGTTTTTTCATTTAAATTACTATCTTTGAGACATGTTTTTTATTATGCACCTAATTTTTTTATATGGTGTATATTCTATCAGAAAATACCTTTTATTCATGGTAATTTAATTTAATTTTATATATCTCTCTTTCAATTGGTTTTAAATTTAAATTCTCCTCATGTTTTAAGGGTTTTTGTTGAATAAAATCTCTTCCATTGAATAATAATTTTTATTTATTGATCATATTTCATATAAGTGGGTAAAATATATATCATGATTTTATTATGTTATATTTTCCCTCAAATTATTGGGATTTACATTTTTTACCACAAAAACCACTTTTTAAAAGTTTTCTTAGTTCTGAAAATATGTTACCCATAAGGTACATTAGTTACCCAAATAACTTTCATTGAGTTATATGGTTTCTTTTGAACATAAAACTCTAATATTACCTTTTTTATTGATTTCTCATTTTATAATATGTTATAATTCATCTTTAATTTTTATAAAATGTCTTTTGATTCATATCTTTCAACTTTATTTTTCTCACACCTAAAAGTATAACGTCATCAAGAATGAACCAATATCACTTAATTGGATCTTAATTCCAAGACCATATTTTCTTTCTTTCCAATGTTATCCTTTGTTTTTGGTAATTATAGTATTTATTATTTTCCATAATTATATAAATTTTATGAAAACGTTTAAAAAATAAATTTTAAATACCCTTTTTATGATGTGGGTTTTTAAACATAAATATTTCAACATATTTTCCGACCCACATTTATTTTGATAATATTTATGATTTTTCAAAAGAATCATTAATTTAAGTTCATTTAAAAAATGTAAATTTTCAATAAAGTTTTTAATTTAGTTTTTGGAAAACAAAATTTTAATTTTTTCTATAATGTCATATTTTTATAAATATATTGAAAATGATTTACTTTGAATTTTTCCATGGAAACAAATATTTCATATACTTTTTTCTTTTTTTTGAATCATTCTCTATATGTTTTTATGGATTCTAAATGAAAATTATTTTTCTATTGTCTTTATAAAATAACTTTTTAAAATTGATTTCAAAAGTTCAAGGATATTTCATTATTTCAAGTTTATTTTTCCAAAATTCCTTAAATTTATTTTAAATCCATGTCATTATCATTTTACTTATCTAATAACTGATTTACGATAATTTTAAAATGAAACCATCCACCAAAATTATCCATATGACTTTCATTAAACCCTAATATTTTAGAGAAATTATCTTCCACTACCTTTTTCTTACAAAACCATTTATTGTGTATAAATAAAATTTTTATACCATTTCATTTCCTATAAAAAAACCAATATTTATGTTTACTTTGATTTAAGTGTGATCAACTTGATTTCATACATTTATTTTTTGGGGAAAATATTTTCTTAACTATATACCCTTTATCTATAGATGTAAAAACCATAAGCTTTAATATATTGATAGAAAGGTATTTACCAAGAAATTTACTTGATGTCCTTGGATAACAATTTATTTTACATAGGATTGTCATGTATTGATTATTTATTTTATTATGAATGATTTTATTGGATGAATCCATTTAAAAAGGATATTAAACCTATTTAATTTCTATGGTTTCTTGATGATGTGTTATATGAATTTGGTTTTCTTTCCATGGGTTCTTTATGGTATGTTTAATGATTTATTTTCTTATTGAACCCATATTTATGGATGATGATGTGTTGGGTCCTACATCTCCCAGTATTAAATTGGTTTAATGTTTATATATCATAAGATATGTAATATCTTGAACAATTTAGTTTCCTATATTCCTCGTCATTGATGACGTGGCTCATAAAATTAATGTTCCATAAAATAATATGTGTTCAATATTTATATGGTATCATGACTTCAAACTCTCATTGATTATGTTTTTCGACACATTCTTTTTATTCATCTATTTTTTATCTAATGATTTATGCCTTGATATATAAACTAAGTTTCATTGGGTTTGATATTGTTTTATAGTTTGATTATATTCATATTCTTATCTTATGACCACAAATGATATTTGATTGTTATCACTAATGTTTACGCTTACTCAAAGTATGATCTCACCACTTTTTTATGTTCCCAGTTATACATGGTATGAAGATATAGAAATTGTTAAATGTATAGAATAGTTTTCAATGTGGATAATTTTTATTCTATATTGTATAATTATTAAGTGTTACATAGTTGTTTATATAGTGTAAAAATATCCATTAGTTGAAAAATTTATTATTTTATTTAGTTAATTTCGCATCTTAATTCTATAAAACTATAAATCTAAAAGTTATTGAGAATGTATTATAACGAAATATTTTATTTAAGTCTTGTATTTTTTATGACCATAAATGAGGTGTACTACAGTTTGTCTTAGAACGCGGTTTAGATAACCATTGGGGTACTAGGATAGTATGAGTTGAAGACAACATTTGGGTAAGAAATTTCATTAATTACTGATAAGTTTTGGTTGATTATAATTTCACAGTAATGTGTAACACTTTTGGTTTATTTATGAAAATATTAATATTCTCGGAAATATGGTAAGATAACTCTAGTGAGAACCCTTGGGATAATTATAACTATAGGGTAACATCCAGAAATTTTGGTTAATTATATATTGTATGGCTTCCCAAAAAAAATCCATTTCTAAATACTGGAAGGTTAATGTGTTTCTGTGAAATATTTACCTATGGTAAATAATACCTAAGAGGGTGTGTTGAGTATTAACTTAGTCACGACATTATGCACGATAGTGAGGCCTTACCACGACAATGCTAGACCCTTCTTGGTGATATGCTTTGGTAAATTAACATGTTATTTGAAAACCATATTGATGGAATTGAAGATATTATAATGAAATTTTATGATGAGAACTGAATAATAAAATTACTATAGAACACAAAATATTGAATTAATGCAGTCAAATTTTTAATCAAAAGTTTCATATGTTAAAAAACCATCATTTAAATAGAGTAGGAATATTTCAATTGAGTTTTTCATATTTATATTTTATATTCTCAAAAATATTTTAGTATTAGTTTTTGTTTAAAACTAAATGAAACTAAAGAAGGTATATATATATATAAACACACTTTTATTATAACCAAAAAATAAAGCATACTTAAATAAATGAATCTTTGTATATGTAAGATATGATAGAAATATTTGTTTTCTAGTGTTACTTAAGTTAATAAGTTGATATAATGATACAAATTAAATATTGATTCTATTAGGAATTTTAATCAGTTATGTGATATCTATTGACAATATTTTTATATATTCAAAATTTTATTGAGAACTATGTGAAACATATAAGGACCATTTTTCAGTATTTTATCATTAGTGTTTCCAAGTCATTTAGTAAATGGTACCAATAAACTTGTGAAATGATTTTATTAAATGGTTATATTTTTAGAGATAACCACTCAACAAAACATTTTAGATGGATGGATAATAATTATTTTTATTATATGTTTATTGTTGAGATAATAATGGGTTATGTGATTTTGTAATGTAATTTATATAGTATTAATATCCTTGGTGTTGATTATGATTCATGATATTTATCTAAGAGTTTATCACATTTTTTGGGACTATAGTATATATTATTTACTGTTTGATTTAATGAACTAGTAAATAATAACATTTTTGATTAAAAATATAATTAATTTTTTGAATAATATGGAATATCTTGTGTTTTTTTACATTAACACATAAGTAGTTCTGGGAAAGGTTTACTATAGATATTATTTTAATACAGTAAAAAAATCATTTTTTTCTGAGTAAACATAAAAATGTTGATCTAGATAAATATAGTAAGGTAGTTATTACCGTAAAAGTTATATATAAAATAATATTTATGTTAATAATAATCTCGCCAACTATAATTCGTGATTAATAATTAAGATTTTGAGAATGAAATTTATTTAAGAGGGAAGAATGTAGTGACATGAGATTTGGATCCTTTAGAATACATTCTATGTTTTATAACAAGTGTTACACACAATAGCTGATTTAAAAATACCACAACATATTGGATGATGATTATTAATAGAACTATGTTAAAATATCTATGATATTAAATCAATTAAAAATTCTTAAATTTAGAGGATAAACGATTAATATGATTTAATATCAAGGAGGGTTATTTTCAATAAAAGTTTTTTACATTATTTTTCTTACTTTATTTTAAAATATAAAATATAAAAATATTATAATTTAAATCTGATATAATAAAAAAAATTAATTCGTTATTTTCAAATTTACTTAGTATGAAATATTTAATTTTTTCCGAAAATGTTGGTTTTTGATTAAAAAATGTTATTTCTAAAAAACTTATAATTTTTATGAAATTATCATTATATAAGATTGATCTATAAGATTAAAAAACAATTTAGGTCATAAATTATTAATCTAAGTAATAACATTATGAATTTTAAAATACTCTCTAAACTTATAAAACCAATGTCAAAAAAATTTAGAACTAAAGTAATATTTTTTGTTTAATAAAAACCTCTTTCAGTATTTTCTTTGAAATAATAATTTAAAATTTGGAATAAATTTTTTCCCTAAATATAAATCAACATTCATATTTTTTTAATAATTTAATTTATTTCATTAAATTTAGTAAAAATGATAATTATATCTTATATGTAAATTTAAGTGTGAAAAATATTATTTTCTAGAAAATATTTTTATATGATTTAGTGTGTTTATTTTAAAATTTTCATTCAAATCTTTAAAAATTTTATTTGATAATTTATTTCATATAAATTTAAATCATAATAAATTTTAAATTCAATTTTTGAGATTAAAATTAATTTCTAGGGTTAAAAATTAATAACAATGGTATAAGTAAAATAGTGAAAATTATAAAAAGTAAAAAAAAGCCTAAAAACAGCTGAGGTTTTCTCTAAAATGATTGGATGAGAAACATATATATCAAAAACCATTACCCTAAACTTTTATCCACTATGAACCATTTAAATTTGAATGGTAACATTACATTAATCAAAATGTAATGGTTTCTTCTAAAACTACGCTTTTCTTCGATTATAAAAATATAACAATTACACCACTTTAGGACACAGATTACTTTCAAATTTCTCCTTGGAAATTTAAAACTATTTTCCTTTTATAACTCTATAAAAATTATGAAATCCTCTGGTTACTATTACATATAATAATTCCTTCTTTTCAATTAATACTTCATAACCAAAATTCATGTCCCTCACATGAATATCCACTTCTTCTTAGTCTTTCCTTTTTTACTGTTATAAACTTATATAAAATTATGAATATAATTAATTTATTTTAATTAGTATAATAAATTTAATGTTTTGAATTAAAAATAAATTATTATTTTTATTTCATTTCCTATGAAGAACCAAAACATCTATTATACATACATGAAGTATAATACGTTCATGAATCGATACTATTCATTTTTCATTTCTTCCTTTGGAGGCTGGTTATAAGGATGGTTTTAAATGGTAAATATTATGTTTATTATATTAATAAGGTTCTAGTAAAATATACTTAATATATATTTAATGATATTAATGGTTAACAATCATTATAACAATTAAGTGTCTCAAATTAACGAACTAAGAGGAAAATAATTTATTCATACAATAAAATTGTTTCATCTCCATTAATTCATCTACTTATTCATTATAATTATGGTATATAACCAAAATTAACACTAAATTACATCATTATTTTTTCCACTATAATGATATTGTCCCTTAATAACCACACAATTATCCATTAATATGGTATGTTCTTGTTTGGGTCAGTTTGACCACCTACTTGAAAAAGGCTATGAAAATATATCATGGGTGGTTATGAAAACTGTATTAATAGTATAATATGATATTAATAATAAAATAGTTATTTTTTTTATTTTGTAAAGGATACATTAATTTATAACTCATTAACTAATAAAACACACTTCAAGGTTTAAAGTCCTTAAAAAATACTCATTATTGATTTCAACTTCTTGCAGGATGACTAAAGTCATCATAAAAGGAAAATTAAACTTTTTCAATAATTTTAAATCATCACTAACATTAATATTATTTATTTTATAAAGAATAACCTTGGACTAATAATAAATACTGACACTACTCATACAAAACAAGTAAAGCCCATTAAAATTATAACCACATGATATGGGGAAATAGGTAAAAAAACTAATATATATAGGTAAGGAATGATTCTTAATATAAAGTATAAATTTTTATAGTCACGAATATGGTTTATAGGTATGTATTCAATAAAATTAGATTAATTATTCATGATTCTTGGTTTATGTACAGAGTATGTCGGGACCAATGTAAGATTTTGCATCTCAAATTTATCTCTTTGAGACTTTTTTTATATTATGCACTAAATTTATATTATTTACTATAAATGAAACTATATAATACCTTTTGTTATTGTTGGATTAATTATAATTTAAATATCTCCATTTCATTGGGTTTTTATTTTAAATTCTCCCCATATTGTAAGGGTTTTTGTAAAGGTGATTCTTGTTCATTAAGTTATAACTGGTTTGTAAAGATATTTTATATAATTCAATAAATTATGTCATATGATTATATTATACAGTACTTTCTCTTTAATTATGGTTATTTTATTTTTTACCACATAAAATCATTTTTTAAAAGCTTTTTACTTCATGTATTATGTTGTTCATAAGGGGCTTCAGTAACTGAAATCAGTTTCTTGGAGTTGTATGGTTTCTTTTGAAATTCAACTTTAAATATACTCTTTATTAAGTGATTTATCATTTTATATGTTTTTTATTTCATATTTCATGGGATAATGTCACCTTTGATTCATATCATCTGACATGATTATTCTCTCAACTAAAAGTATAGAGTTATCGAGATTGAACCACCACATCTTAATTGGAACATTGTTTTAACTCTATATTTTCTTAACCGCCAATAATGTTTTATCTTTTTGGGAAGGCTAATTTAAATTTTTTTCTATGAGTCCAATAATTTTTTTAACCCTTTTAGGAATAAAAAATCTATTAAAAGTTTTACTTTGTGGTTTATCAAATAATGGTATTTCAAAATTTTATTCATCTGGAATTTATTTTGATAATATTTATGATTTTTAAAAGAATCATTAATCTATGTTAATTTTTCAATGGTTAATTTTTTCCAAAATCCTCACTTCACCCTTTTGAAATTAAATTTTTAAATTGACCCATAACATCATCATTTTATGAATACATTAAAAATGACATCTTTTAATTTTTTTCTATGGGAACAAATATTTCCACCACTATTGTAATTTTATTTGAAAATTTATCTCTATATTTTCATGATTTGTAAAAGAAAATGAATTTTATCCAATATTTACAGAATAGTTTTTTAAAATGATTTCCACTAATCAAGGATATTTCTTATTTACAAAATAATTTGTCCAAAAATCATTAAAATTATTTTTCTTCCAAATCATTCACATTTGGAATATATTGTGTGTGATTAAAGATAATTTTTAAATGTTACCATACACCTTTTTCATCTATATTACATAATTAATGTACTTATATTCTATATAAATGATATATTACTATCATTTCCTTTCCTTAATAGTTTTGTTGTATGACCATAATTTTATTCTAGCGCCTTTATTCTATCAATACAATGTTCTTGATTCCGCTAATTTTAGTGTGTTCACTTAGATACTATACAATTAATGACTAAATAAAATTATTGTTTTAACTATATACCCTTTATCTATATAGTGTAAATACCATTTCCTTTATTATATTGGTTGAATTATATTTACCAAGAAGATTACATGATGTTATTGGATATCCATTTTTTCCATCGGTTTATCGTGTTATGATTATTTATAGTATTATGAAATATTTTATTATTAAAATCCATTTTAAAAGGATATGAAAGCCATTTTCTTCCAAATATTTCATTATTATGTTCTGAATGAAATCCAATTTATTTATATGATTTCTCTATGATATAATGAATGATTTATATTCTAATGTAACTAATATATATGGATGATGATGGATGGGGTCCTATATCATACTCCAGTTCATTGGTTTAAGGTTTATATCCCATGATAATGGAAAATTCATATACATTTTATTTTATCATAATCATGGAAAAAGATGGTGTGGCTCGTGGAAGTAATGTTCCCAATATAAAGGTTTAGAGCATATTTTAAAGGTATCTTAGTCCATTCTTTCATGGATAATGTTTATTGACTCATTATTTTGATTCATGTATGATTTAATTTTAAGCATTATGTCATGATTTATGGCCTAAAATTTATTGTGTATGATTTTATTTTATATTCTTTATTATACCCATATGCTTATTTTTTTATCACTAATTATATTCTATTATTATCACTTATTGTTTCCCATGCCGATCAGCTGACGTCACCCCATTAAATCATTATAATCTCCCCATGTAATGAAGAGAGATAAATATTAAATGTATAAAAGTGTTTATTATGGTGATAATTTATGGGAGATGTTGAAGACCAATCATGGGTTAATAAGTTGTTTATATTGTGTGGAAAAGCTGCATTATTTGAAAATTTGTTTAGTTTTTCTTTTTAATTTTGAGTCTAAATTCACTAAAAATATAAACCTAAAATGTATTTGGAATGTATTACATTGAAATATTTTCATTAAGTCATGTAATTTGGATGACCATGTCTGTGGGCTGATACATTTTTTCTATTTTTTGGTGGTGGATTAGTGATCATGATAATAATAAAGTTCTATTTTTTCTATATGGCTTTGAGATGGGATAGGATGTGTAATGGAATGGATATGAAAGTTATAGAAACACTATAAGTTTTTAGTTGGTGCATGAGAGAGACATAACAGTGGGGGAAGTGTTTATGTTGTACCTTCTTGATATTTTTTTTGATACCTCTTTATTATACATGGATTCAAAATTGGTTAAGTAAGGTTTGGTGGGGTTAAATGATAACTAACCATGATTACATGAATTATTTATTTTATTATTCACTAAGTTATTTTTATAATTCTTTTATAATGTAAGAGTGGTATTCAAAATAATCCTACTGTGTATAAATTTATTCTCACCCCTATTATATTTTTTCATATTTCTTTGAGGGATTATATGAACGAGATGTACATTAATATCTTAAGGCCTGGACCTTCTATTAGAGTTGATTTTGTAAGTCTTTATTTGGGAATTCCATTTTTGCATATTATTTTCAGTATCATGTTTACATACATTATAGTATTTTAGTTTTTATTTTATATTATAGTGATGATTATGATGGGTATTAGGGACCGCCTTATACTCCTGATAAGTGGAGGAAAACCAAAAAAAATCAGTCAATCTACCCTCAATGGAATCAAAAAATATATGAAAAACAAAATACCCAAAAAAAAAATATAGCATTCCTGTAATGCTTGCTTTGTTGCCTCCAACTTATTCACTAATGGAGATTGGTTTGATGTTAATTAACAGAAATAAAAACATTGGTTATTTACCTCTGTAGGTGATTAACTAACTGAAATACCCATAGTTGTATTGTAAGGACCCACAAATACATTAGGGGTTCTGGTGTATTTTCTAATGAATTCTGAATGAAAATTTAGGAATAAAGGAGCTATATAATGCTTTACAAAAAACTAATTATCACCAAGAACATTCTACATTCTAAACAATGAGGTAACACATTCCCTTTATATAGGAAATTATTTTCAGTCTTAATAAATGGATAACACATCAATGATATATAAGGAATAAAATTTATGGAAACTCCCTAGTAAATCCATAAAACCTATTCAATAAAATTTCATTCACTATTTAATATATTCATGATAGATTGGTAACAATGTAATGTACATGAGAGGGAGGTTTAAGATAAATTCATCCATGAGTTTCATTAAATGTAGCCAAGATACATTTGGTGAAATGTATTCTAAGGTATATAATTGCAAATATATTAGTAGGAAAAATATTCTTAAGTAATAAGAATTATACAACTATTGTTTTATTTCACTTCTAAAAATACACCACTTGCACTAAAATCACTATGGAATTCTTACAGAACATCATATCTCTATGTTAATCCATCCAAAAACTCCTTTTGGATATAGTTTCATCCATCTCTCTTCATTTAGAAACAAAAAATTTATCCAAAACATAATAATTATCAAAATTAATAACTATGTGACGTTTTGAGCCTTAGTAGAATTGAAAAAAATATATAAAATATTCATTTCATAGATATAAGTATATTATATCCTCTAGTAAATAATCAATTATACTAATCTACTAAGTGTCCTTGCTAGATCTACATTAAACATATTCATATATTTATAAAAAATATACACACTACAATATATATCATTTATATCATATTTATAAATATATAGTTCATTTTTATTTAACTTGGAGTGACCACTAGACATGGAACTATGTTAATCAAGTATAATCCAATTAATCATTTATTAGTTCATTAAAAAAATAAAAAATAGGTTGATGAATACATCACATGTATTTCATCTAGATAATGATAAAATATCATATCCTTCATCCAAGTAGTAAAACACTGAATATTTGACTCTATTAAGAATATTTATGCATCTACTCTATCAAATTCAATCAAATAAAATATTCCATTACTCATTATACAAGTGGAGAAATCCCATATTGGTTGTACTCCAACCAAAAACATGATCAGAAACATACCAAAATTAAGTGTTCAAAATCTCCCATTAAATTACTAGGATATGAAACCTTTCAATATATAATTCATTTAACATTATTCTTCATATCCTGGGTTAAAATTAAAAAAGGTTGAACTCAAATGTTCAATAATTGTAAACATAATAATTATCTATTGAATTTAACTAATGAGAGTAAGATAAGTATAAGGTTATGATGACAATATCAAAGTTCATGATCTTAAAAAATGGAATTAATACCCAAAAAACCCTAGATAATTAAACATGTGGCATGTAATAAAGATTTAATAATGGATAGAGTCATAAGAATCAATAATCATGAGCCATGTGATGTCAATCATGATAACATGAAAAAGTTTAAAATCATAGAAATCAAAAATAAAACATGTTGATATCTTGTAATAATATTTTCATGACCCATGTTAAATCTTTCTAGAAAAAACTGGAACCCCGTTAAATCTATTAGAGAAACCTGCTCTGTTAACTCCCTCTTTCTTTCCATTAAAGATAAAGAACATTATCCAATTCATTAGGAGAGGTATATCAGGATCACACTTAGAATAGTCTATATATATATATATATCCTCTTTTATAAGTTGTATTAACCTCACCTATCAACATAGATAATTTCCTAGTACAATACATGAATATAACCCATGGAATCTTTCATTTTTATCATCAATAATTAAACAACAAATTTTATTCTTTAATAACATGATTTACATAGAGATAATAAGCAGGTTTCTTGATTAATCATTCAGATAAATGAATTTATAATTATATTAATATCATATACCCAGTGAATAATTATATTCTTTAAATATATTTTAATAGATGAAAATACATTTATATTAACATTTAAAAAATATCATTCAAAATAAGGGAAAATACCTTCCTTTTTTGATTCATTTTAAATCTTATAATTCAAAAAAAATTATCAAAAAGTGTTTTTCTAAATAACCATGAAAATTTATAGTGGAAAAATTAATGTAAATAATGGTAGAAGGGTGGGGAAATATGTTGATTCCATATAATTTAAAAGAAAACATTCCTTTCACACTTCCATAAAATATTAAAAATGACTTATTTAGAATACTCTTAGAATGATAAGATTTTAAAACTTTATAAATAAATTAAATTTTAATTAAAATGTTTTATTAAATACTTCATGTGTAAGTAATAATGTTCATAAAACAATTTTGAAGAGTATCATGAAGTAAGAATTATTTTTTTGATGAAATAAAAAATCAGGCTCCCTTTTCTTTAAAAAACTTTGACCATTTTAAGTACCAATGATACAAAAATGGATGAAATAATATAAACATAAAAGTTACCAAATTATAAGAATATATATGTGGTTCAATAAATTTATATCTTATAATTTCCACCTATATAACCTTAAATATAAACAATCTTGAAAAAATGAGATTGAACATAAACCCTTTAACACTTTGGTGACATTAAAATAAAAAGTGATTAAAAAAGAATATGTTATAGGTTTATAAATACCAGGAGTTTCATGAGTTTATATGTGAAAATTAATTCATTAGTTATTAATTAATCCATATAAAATAAATCATGGTGCATAACATGAATTATGTGTCAAAGAACTGAAATTGATACCATACAAACCCATATAACTTCTATTACATTTGAACGAATATGTCATGAAAGGGGGAACATAAAATGAACATTAAATATTATTATAAAATAATAATTAATGTTATAATATCTCAATATGTAGTATATAATACTTATAAATTGATGTATTTGGATATTAGAAGACATGTCTCTAAAAAAATATTGAGATGAATAATCCTTACAAAGGTGACATCATTAAAGTCAAAATTAATCAGTGAGGTCTTTAAGTGTAAATATTTTAAAAAGTAATAAAAAAATTGAAAATAAAATATTATAAAATTGAATTTAATTTCATATATAAACTTGTCATAACATAGTCAATGAATTATAAATAAAACCCAAAGAATAAAAATGAGTCATGAAACCCCTTACCTCGAGCCTAGACTTTCCATGTATGTCATTTAAATCCTATATAATAAACTTATATCAATTATTTAATTATTTAATAACTTTTTCTTAGTTTATTAATTTATTATTAATCCATCAGTTTCAAATATTCAAAGAAAATATTTAATTACTTAATTGTGTAGCTACACATCTTGTGTTTTCAGGACATTCAGTTCGTAGTTGAAAAATGTCTTTGTTATGATGACCGTGGAAAAGATGTTATTTTTCCATTATATCAAGAAAAATAATTAAGAAATAATTACAATTTATATAAATTCAATTCAATTTTATATATATCCATTAAAGGCGTTGATGAAAAATGAATACCATCATATCATGGATGTGGTAATTCCTACATACGAATGAACGATTTTATCATTTTTTAATGGATGGAAGGTTAAGAAAATAAACGTTATATTATTTTTATAGAATTATAATTACTTAATTAATATAATATAGATACATTAAAACTATAACTATAAACATTAGTGGTATGTATTGAGGGAAAATGAAACACATTGCTTTAGAGAGGTGGTAGTCCATACGTACTAATGAACAATGTTTTTATCCTCCTAGGTTTGATATATTGGTCAGACCAGGACTAATAAGACATGAGAAGGGATTTATAGAGAAACTTTGGGTAGGTATTGGCTGAAATAGAGATATCAAAATGTTTTAGTAAGTGATGAGAGGATTTTATCTTCTATAAGTGTGGGGATACAAACTCTTGGAAATATATAAAGTGTGAAATTAATAAAAATTAGTTTTCATGTTCAATTGGTACCAAATTGACATATATATGACATATGAAGAGAATAATTAAAAATCCACTCATAAAAAAATTATACAATTTTAGGTTATTTTTAGCCCTTTTATCTTAGTTTTAACCTCCCTTTAATGCTTTTGATGAATACTATGATATTAATGTTTTTTTACAATTTAAGGACCAAGAAAGTTACTATAAAAGTAAAAATAAACCATAAGTGGACCATGGTTTATATTCTCAACCATTTACCACTAAATTTATGAATATAATATTATTATGAATTTTAATTCATTAAATCAAATATTATTTAACATAATACACCATTATAGTCATTTTCAGGACTATTCACATAATTTTACATTAATGACATCAAAAAATTAATGGAATTTAAAAATACAACTTTAACATATTGTAACTATTTTATATTTATCTAAATATTTATTATACATAATAATTAATTTCATTACTATTACTTTTTTAATAAATAATTTACTTTATTATCATAATATTTTCACAAACATAGTTTCATCATTGTGTAAACATTTAAGGTAATTATTGCTTCCCTATAAATTAAGAAAAATTAATAGGGTATAAAAATAAATATTTTTAAAAATAAATATTTTTAACCAAAAAAACCACTTTTTATCTCTATGAAAAAATATTAGAGATATTAAAAAAAGAAATTTGTCTTGATTTTATCCTTTAGATAAAATAATATAAATTTTATAATTAAATTAAAGTGCAAAGAAATTTTCATAATTTCAATTATTTTATTTTTATGATAAAAAAGCTCATCCAAATAAAAAATGATATTTTTTGTGATTTTAAAGTGTTATCTAAGAGTATTAATCTTATTTTACCCATTTTAACTTTACTAAGGTGAGAAATATTTACTACAATTACAATTCATAATGAAAAAATTAAAAGGAAAATATTTACAATATTTGAATATAATGATTCTAAATATGGAATCCATTTTTGAAGATTCAATTTATATAATTTCAATTAATCAACATAATTCTAAATTTATAGAGTAAAATTTATTTAGAAAACTATGTTTTAAGCCAAAAAATAAAACTTATACCAAAATCAATTATAGCTGTTGGGTCCGCTATATCGAATACCTTGAGAGAAGGGTGAATCAGGGTATGAAAAATTAGAACTTTTTCTCGTTCGGATCTTGTTTTGTTATTAAATAAAACTCAATTATATCTTCCTATCATAGAAATATATGAACAGATATGAAATAATTCACATGAAAATATTATTTTTACTAGGTTCAACTTCACTGGACTACGTACAAGAAGCAAACAACGACAATATACCGATGTACCAAATTCACTAAGGCTCATGACCAATAATGAGTACAAAGTTTGGGTTGCATCTTCTATGCCCAGGCCCACTGCATTTATAGTGTTTAGGGTCTACTCATTTAATTCCCAAGGGTCACTCCCTATGCCTCTTTCTCAAGATCACTACTGGTGGAAAGGTTCACCGTCTTCCTCTTCCTACACTCACAGCTCCTAGAAAGGAAATCACACACAGTTTATGGACTTGTAGGTCAATCACAGTTTATGGAAATATTGGTCTCTTCATTAGCATGAATTTATGATTCCTCAACAATAGTTAGATGCGCTGATGACGTTCCTTTACCACCTGTAGATGAATTCCACCTTCTTAAGTACTACTACATACTAGAAAATACTTTGGAAAACTTTTTTGAAGGTGTTTCAAGCTTCCTAGTAAAAATCATGAACCATCTCGTTCCACCACGTACTTTGTAGTGAGTTTGGTACACTGTCACCTACACTGTGTACTATTTTCAATGCTACAAACTACCCATCATCCTCAGACTTCCTCTACCTTTGCAATCTTGTACCGCAACCGCGTACCAATTTCGTGAACCGCCCCTACAAATCACCCTCTGTCTATGAACTATTCACTATTTGCGGACTGACTTCTCTTTCACGTAATGGAGCTCTCCCTTCATGTATCGCTTGTATAATTCACTCTCTCATGTACCATATATTCCTTCTCCATGTACTGAGTCTTAAGAAGATACAACTTTCCACTTAAATCCTTCAGCAGAAATTCTTCCATGTGAACCACTCTAGCCATTGTGGGATTAGCCCTCACGAACCACCTTCGAACTTTGTTGAAATCCCAGATCCAAAATATGTTCTAATGATATTAAATATCAACAGTAATTGGTGAGATTAGAGATTCTTATATAGGCAAAGATATCTGTAAAATCTGCTAAATTGAGATTTACAGAATCTTTAATCCAGACTTCACCACTTAACAATACTTATTTCGCTGCGAACCACAAGAAACCCATGAGCCTTTTTTCTACTATGGTCGGCACACATGATCTTCTCTTATGCATTAGATCTCTTCTACCAACGTCAAGCCATCCATGTACTGCAGCTACTTATGCTGTGAACTGTTTTTGTTTTTGTGAACTGAACCTGCATAACGTTCTCGCTACTCCGCGTACCATTCCCATAACTTGGTACACAGCCCATGAATAATGGTATGCGATTATGATCCTTTTCCAAATTTATTCAATGTTCTTCATTGCAACCATTCTCATTTGCGATCATCTAGCCTTGTCAACAAACACAATCACACCCAAAGCACCCATAGAGGACACCTTGAGAGATTTTTTCCCAATAATAACTCTAATTCAAATGTATTTAATTATATTATATATTATTAAATAATTATTATTTTACATTAATATCAAATAAAAATCAAAATGATATTTTTTAATGAAAATAAATTAAAATTTCAAAAAATATGTCTTTTTCATTATTTATTGAAAAATCTATAATTTTAGGAAAAAAATAAAATTTCACTATAATAATATTTCTATATGATTATTTCAAAAAAAAATTCCTTTTTATCATATATTATTTATAAAATTGGTAGAAAATAATTATATTATTTCCACTCAAAAATAATAAAAATTAATTTATAATGAAAAGGTATTTCTAATTCCTAAAATGACTTTAACGAATATTGAATACTTATTTTTGTTGTATTAACAAATTAAATTTCATTATATTTAAATTTTATAAAGAATTTTCATAATATATTTATTAATATTCATACCTTCTAATTTGAAAACTTGGTTATAATGGTAAAATTTCAATAAAACTATTTTTATAGTATATGGAAATTCACTTAGATCTCAGTATTGTATGCTATGAATAATATCAAGAATATTATTATTTTTAATAAAATTTACATGGTGATACATTATATCCACCATAATGAAATTATATCCTCTCCATTTTGTCTTATTCCAAATAAAGAAGGTTTAAAGGAATTTTAAAAAATAAAATACAGGGTGTGGAAGATAAGACATATGATTATGAAAGGAAAAAACCGTTATAATATTTAAAAAATACATAAATTTTAAACTCATACCATAATAAGGGATAACAACACATATTTTGGAATGTGGTAAATGAAAATAATAAGGTCATCCAAAATAACACATAACTATTTTCTAAATGTGAGAATAATAGTTTGAAGTAAAAATATAGACATATAAGAGAAAAGGAATGTAAAAATAAT
Organism: Viscum album; assembly: GCA_963277665.1. NCBI lineage: Eukaryota > Viridiplantae > Streptophyta > Magnoliopsida > Santalales > Viscaceae > Viscum > Viscum album. The sequence goes on from OY728147.1 coordinate 278,396,650, forward strand.
GAAGGGGAGTGATTTAGAATTAGAAAATGAGAAAGTTAATTAATGTAGAAGCCTAAATATATATTCTATAAATATGACCATCATTTCCATAAAAATGAAGGTAATAGGATATATTTTTTATTTCAATATACTTTTCCTAGAGTTGATGGATTATTTTTACATAATTACTGATAATAAGAGAATATACAATTACTTGACATATTTCCATTACAAAATCACAATTTCATCATTTGGTTATGATTAAATCAATTTTCACTTCTGTCTTATCTCTTACTCCAAGAAATGACCATTCGAAATTAAATTTTTAGGTCTGAATCACTAAACTAAACATTTAATTCATCCCAATATCTATAAAAGTACAACAAGTAACTCCCTATGTATTTAAAAATTAATAAAAACACATATGGTTACGATATGATAATATCCCATATTTATAAATCTTTACAAGAAAAATAATACATTTAATATACAGTTCCTAAAAAATAACACTAATGTTAATCTTAAACCATTCTATAAATATCTAACCATAAATCCTTAAACAACAATATAAACTAAGATCAAAACCCATCAATCAGAAATATTTGATTATATAATATTCCAAGATAAACTGAGACTGTATCTCTAAAATAAATTTTTTTCAATAAATAACATGAATCATAATAATCTCAATATAAAATCATATATACTTCCAATAAAAAATTCAGGCTTTATTCCTTGAATAAATACCATATGTTCCAAAAATATTTCCAATTACCTTAATCATATAATTTTACCAATATTGTGAACTCCTTCAAAAATAACTATGATCACTTAGTCACCAAATCACATTTCAATCCCATGGTTAACTATATTATAAATCATATTTTCCAAAAATGTGACAACCCTTTTATCCTAATGTACAATAATTACATCAACATTAAAGTCATATTAACCCTATGGGTTTTCAATACAATAAAAATCAAGTCCATAAAATATAAAAACATTATTCCCTAAATATCCTTCTCAATAAAAAATACTAAATCCAAGTGTTATATAAACATAAATATCGTCTAAATACTCTTAAATATCATAAAATCATATCACTTAAAACCTCAGGGGTATTTATGACTTTGAACTTATGACCAACCTTAAAATTATAAACCCATGTTGGTATCCATAATTCTTAATTTAACCTCACATGAAAATATCATAATATCCAATGTTTCCAAAACCCGTCACAAATAAAAATCATAACATCCTTGAACCATCACTCCTAGATAGAATGCTAAAAACATAATTCTATCATTTTTGGATTTAAATCAATAAAAGTGTCCATATTTTATCTATAAAAACATAAAAAATAAAACATAAACATTAGATCATTCAATTAACCAAAGAAATTTTAGCTTTTGAGTTTCATAGAATTTATACTTACTATTACATAATAATACCCATGTCTTTAAGTGAAAACAGTTTCCACTATACACATATTTTCTTATTACACATTAATACTTCACCATCTCCCATAAAATTGTTCCCATGTGAACCATTTCTAGACACAATTCAGTTAACAATATTTTTTATAACATAGGGAAATGAATAATGAAATGGGTGGGATTAAATAATCAGAAAGGGTAAACAAAATCATTAATAATTAAATGTCAACAGTGATAATAAGATGAACATAAGGGTATGATGACCTAATAAAAGTGCATGATATTAACTTAAAAAAATAATACCCATAAAAAATGTATCATTTAATATGTGGTATATAATAAAGATTTATCAAAGTCTAGATTTATGGTAATCAATAATCATGATCAATGTGATGTTAATCTTGATTAAAGGAACTACTAAAAACTCATAGAAACCATAAGGAAAATGTGTTGGTATATTAAAACATTATATTTATAAACCATTTTCACACATTACAGAAATAACTGGAGCCCAATTAAATCCATAGGATAAACCTATTCGATAGACTCGCTTCATCTTTCCAATAAAGATAGGAAACACTTCACAATTCATTGTCGGGCTATATCATACCGACCTGTTATACAAGCTATTTATGGATCATTTGTCACATAATTTGTACCATGATCACTGATCATCATCAATAATTTCCCAGTATATTACATGAATTTAACTAAAGTTATATTTAATTTTTATTATCTATCATTAAAAACCATTCATATATTTTAAGTTGTTATTATAAAAAGATATTTTACCTATTTAAAAAGTAGAATCATTAAATATGTTTATGTATATTGAATATATTTAAAATATAATTTAGAATATTTATTTGAAAATAGTGGAATATGACCCTTTTTTGTTACCCCTAAAATCAGAAAATTCCTAAAATATTAATAAAGTTATGTTATTTGAAAATAACAATGGAAAATTATAAAGTAATTTTTAAGGAAAATAATGGTTATGGGGGTATTAAAATCTATTCATTGAATACAGTTTAAAATAAAACATTCATTTCAAACTTTTCTAAATATTAAAAAATTACTTTTTCAGAATTTTTTTAGAAAGATTATTTTTTAATATATTCTAAATAACGTAAAAGGTAGTGAAAACTAATTTTTAAAAAATATTTAAGTATAGGTAATGTAACGCCCCAACCCCAATTACCCAGAGTCAGTGCATTATTGTGTAACATTGGCATGATCACAAAAGATCAAGTCTCAAAAGACCGATTAGTTTAGTAGCCTTGGAAACAGTAGATACATTCATAAAAGTTACATTACATCATAAAGTGAAAAAATAAAAATGACATGGTCTCCATAGTCCACACTCATATCCCCTTCTGAATATCCCTGCAGGTCATTCATAAAATACTTCTTCACATCCTGGAAAATATTAAAACATTGAAAGGGGTGAGCTCAGATGCTCATTAAGGATAACAATATAGCGGAATCTTTCATAAATAAAAAAAACATTTAAGGCAATGTATAACTAAAACAAAAGCCTTTTAAACTTAAACTTCCACATAATATGGAAAAATTAAAATGAGATAATTCCATTTACTTATTCACATGGATATTATACTAGTCAAATAATCACATGCAATATAAATAACCACTTTCATAATGATGGAATGCATAATGACAGACTATCATAACCACGTAGCCAAGGCCTCGTGCCAAGACTACAAATAAGATTTTTTCAAGGCCTCGTGCCAAGACACTAGTTTGTCTCATGAGACCTACCGATGCATCGAGGAGCTATAGCAGGTTCCACCCGTCAATTATTTAGTCCAATGCATTCCTCATATGAATAGGTTTAAACATATCATAAACCATAACATAATCATATCACATCAAACATGCATAAAGGAAACATAACATTTCCACATTTCAATTACAAGATATAAATACAACACATTGATATAATAATAACATTTTCAATACCATTTTCAATACCAAAATAAAAGAAAATTAAAACTTTGTCATTATTTTTCATTAAAAAAAGTTATAGCTTGTAGAGGAAGCCGAAACTCAAATAATGGTCATGGTGGTAGAGAAGTCGTTGTCGCCACATATGTACAACAAGAAAAACATTAATTTTTGTCCTTTAGTAAAACGCTTCATATAAAAAATATTCTTTTTGAATAAATGTAAAAGTCAAAGGGGTTTATACACCGTATAAAAGAAATTTGTGTATAAAACAAAATATGCCTCAATGAATGGAGATTGAGACAAAGTACCTTAAAAATATCATTTTTTAAATAAAATAGATCTATTATGTGTATTACCTATAAGTAAACATTATGAAATTACAAATACAAGATTGGATAGAATAATATCATGACATAATTTGAAAGTAGGTGATTAACCCAAAGAACAGAAATTGGGTTAAGAAGTTCCCTTACTTCGTGTACGACTTGACTCGACTGCTCTTTAACCTCCTGAATAATAAACTAGAGTTGATATATACTTTCTTAAGAACCTTTTTCTAGTTCATTATCCCTTTTATATCACTTATTACAATGTTACGAAAATTATGTAGTCATTTAAGTTAATAACGGTTGTTTTGTCGATCTTAGGTACTTGAGTCAAAAATAAACTTCTTATAATTACACTTTGTTCATGTGGTAAAATATCCATTATATCCATAATTATATTCATGATGTAGATATCATATACATCATATATATCCAGTATATACATTCATTTATAATATCACATAACATTTAGAGGTAAGAAATGAAATGCACCGTTCATGGAGACGGTAAGCCGTACGTACGCATGAATGCCACTTTCATTTCTATTTCATATTTAATGGAATGAAGTTATAATTATATAAAGGTATAATATAATTCCAGTATAATATAATGTATAATACCATTTACCCTATCCTTTATACATCCCACATATGGCATTAACGATTCAAATCACTTTGAGGGGGCGGTAGTCCGCACTTCCTAAAATGAAAATATCACGCTTTCCCATAATGGAAACCATAAATGTATGCCTAAATGAAAAATACAGAAGCTTAAGGAAAACATAAACATATTATATATCATATATAAATATAGTGACATCTTACTGGCCACCTTTTAAGGTGTTATATGAGTGTTGAACAATCATCGTTTCGTGAGGCAGAAATTTTCCATCCACGGAAACAGTATGTTCTTTAACAATTAGATGTAGGTGTGTGTAAGTGTAGCTCTAATCCTTATTATAACAACATCCTATTATATTTTAGAAACTGTTTTTTTTATAAAAGAAAGGAATAAAAAGAGTTTAAGGGGTTGGAGAAGCAAAATAAAACAAAATAACATAAGAGGAGACATTACCTTAAAAACGGGTAACTCTTTATGATTGGAGCTCAAAGGCTTCATTGGGAAGACTTCTTCCCAAAGTGAGGCTTCTAGGAGTAAGATAGGGAAGTTTAGAGAGTATTTGGGCAGTGTTTGGCCGAGCCAAATGACTTGTAAGGTGTGAATAAGGTAGTAGGGGTGGGGGCCTTTTATAAGAGGAGAGGAGGGGTACTCTTGGAAAGTCAGGAAATGTTACTTCATTATATAATGAGTTTCGGATTTTAAAGGATCCACACTTATATATTTCGAGTCTAAGGTGATAAGGGTTCGAAATATACTCATCCAATATGTTTTTGACAAGTTTAAGTCTTAGATTTTACATTATCTTTTCATTTTATTTAAATTGTTAATTAATGAGGTAATCACTGCATCATCATGGTGTCATAAAAATTATAATTTATTTAATGTATAAAAATTATAAAAAAATATAATGATGTATGAAATGTTTTTATATTTCTAATGACTATTTGTTTTCAAAACTATGACTTTTATAACCCCATTTAAAAATTGTTTTAGTAAAACAACTCATGTAGGTGACATTTTTATTTTAACATTAAATAAAAAGTTTTTAATGTCATTTTCCTACCAAAGTGGCTCCATGGGGTCCCCAAGGTGAAACATGGATTTTATTGGTCGGCCATGACTCATCCAATAGGGGTAGGACAAGTGTAATGGTATTTTCTTATTTTTATAATACTATTTTTACCTTAAATTTCACTAATTACCTTTAATCGCGATTAATTAAACTTAAAAGTTACTATTCAACAAAAATTATTTTAATCCCATTGAACCACATTTTACTTCCTAATGGCATCCATGTATGTCGGATTTTTGAAAATCAAATCACAGAAGTGGTAATGTTTTATTTAAATGAAAAATCAGTTTTTTAACTACCACTTAGTGGTTTCACTATTCATCAAAAATTGAAGTTTTTCAGAACAATGCCAAAATTTTACCCTAAGCTATAATTGATATTCCGAATTCAAAAATGATGTCTATTTTAAGAAAATTCCAAATATATAATTTGCATTAATTAATTTTATAATTAATTCCCATTGTCACAACAAATAGTGTATTTTTAAGAAACAATATATATCAAAAGATTGACAATTGTTTATATCCAATTTCTAAGTGAAATTAATTCTAATGAACACCATGGGATGAAATGGTAAAAATATATTCCAATTATACTCTAAAACCACTCAATATTATAATTTATCACTATAAATTATTTTGATTAAAAAAGTTGTTTTTAAGTATTTTTCACTATTCATAAAAAATTGGAAGTTCTCAGAAAAATACCAAAAACTCAACATAGGCTAATTTCTATATTCCGAATCCATAAATGATGTTCATTATGAAATATAAAATATATATAATTTCAAAAAGTGGGTATTACTATTCATAATGGCTATTTTGATTGGTCGCGGTGCGTTAGAATCTCGAACTTGCATACAATGCAAGCTATTTCATTATTGAAAGGGAAGCGTATCATGGAAGCTCGGGGTGTTATAGGTAAGAACATTGATAAATCAATTTTGAAGAGTATATACAATGAATAAAAAGTTCATCTACCTAAGAAGAAATAAGTAAAGGTTTTGTTAGAGTCTAATAACAATTATCTAAACAAGAGGAAGAAGTTAAACCCTTGTCTAAACATATCTCATAACTAAAATATGAAATTGTGTATACGATTTTAAAATGAAGAACTTTTATAAAAAACTACATTGTAAACCATATAGAATATGCAACATATATAAACTCTATCAAATGGGTTTGATAAGGATCACTGAGTGGAAAAAGAATATCGCCTCCATGGTATATTAATCGGTCAAATGAATCACATGTCATACATGATATATTATTCATTATCCGATGATGTACTAGAATATATTAATGTAAAATAATAATAATAAAGTTATCAATGAGTTCACAAAGGTTCAACAAATCTAAATGGAATTCTCCATACACTACCATCATATAGAAGAAGTCCAATATGCAATCAAGTGAACTCCTTTATTGTCCACTCATTTATTTAGGTGATGAAACACATAAAAAAATACTATGGATGGTATATGAATCAAGTACATGAATGTGAGTCCTCACAAATATTAGATCTCATTAAATGATATAATAAATAATACGTCATATAGGAGAAAAAAAATGAATTTTTTTTCATTTTTTATATGTTTCATCGACCAAAAAATTGTGCATGAAAATCAAAATTTCCTTATGATAAAATATTCTAATATATCACAATTTTTACACAAGTATTTATCTAATATCACTTTAAATCCCTCGCTTTAACTAAATCATAATATAATTTGAACCAATTCACATTATGTTATATCATATACACAAAAATTTGAAATCTAAGCCAATATTCATTTTATATATGTCTCCAAAATACTTTTAGAAAGATATCGGGGACATTACCTTGTAATACATCATATAAAATACCTTTTGAATACCCATTTGAAACAATTTTTGCATTAAGTATAATTTATTTAGAGTGGCTCTATGATTCCAACTCAACCCCTGATTAGTCAGCCATAAATTGTGACCCCATGGTCCTTTACATCATTGATAAAATATATGAATCTATGGATCTATATAAGTATGAAAAGAGGGGACTCCAGAGAATTTTAAATACTACTCAAGAAATAAAGGGATATGGCATGATCTCTATAAAACACATGAATCTCTATACTTCTATCCACCAATCTACATCATATGAAAATATTCATTATCATATCTTCTATATATCCCCGATATTGATTGACCATGGGACAAAGATAATGGTAATACCATATATCTAAATACTTTTTTTCATGACTCTCTAAGTGTAGATTGGTTATATCGATGAATACATTACTTGTCACTTATCCTTATGTAAAAGCTAGTCGAATTCCCCTTATCCAGATAGATATACAATATCTAGGTGCATCTAAAATCTCCCATAGTATATCTCAATTGAGGGACCTAATGTCATAATCATCATATTAGACGGAAAACCCCATCTAGGATAAGCTCCAACTAATGACATTATAAAAAACATACCAAATCAGACTCGTAGTACCCATGTCAAAATGTAGAATTACGTAAGTAGGGTATCAAATTATGAAGTTTCTCATGATTGGTATCTTTCCATAATTGTGTGGTGTGGAGACAAAATATGATCCTTTCACCCCTTGTATACCAAATACATCTATATAAAATTCCATGTTGTATACTTAGTGGGTAATACAGCACACACAAGAATCATGTTCTTTTTCTTCTGGCTCATAAGAATATTTTTTATCTCTATACAAGAATCCTACTCACACTAATCTTAACATTTTTTCATAGACTCAAATACTACGTATAGAATATCAGTTAAGGATAAACTAAAAGTAATACTTTAAGAGGTCAATAATCATTACACTTAACCAAATTTAGATAAATATAAATATTTATGTAGCCAACATGTAATAATGATAATATGAAGGTTTCATTAGTATGATTCACTTTAATATTCTTAAACTCATTAAGAAGATTTTTTAGAACCAACATAAGAACCAGTTTGTCTTGTCATATATGAAAAACTACCAGATTTTCCTTTTTCATTCCATATATTTTGGGTTTTGATAACACATTACATAATATGTAATCCATGTCACATATATATAAACCATATGATAATAATATCCCACTAATAGTTTCAGTAAGAAACATATATTTATTTCGTATGTTTTAATAATGATGAAATTTTTGAATAATGTTCCTAAAAATTCAATTTACTGAACATATTCAAACATCCTAAAATCACAACATCAAAAATCTATGATGTCATATTTAGATTTCTACTTATAATTCTTTTGAATTTTATCATCATCATCCTAATCATATCTTATATGACTCTTGGATAGTAGAGTAAAAAACTATTTTTTTTAATCCATAATATATATAAAAAATCTTTATTCTTATGGTAACCTAATCCAATTAGGGTATCTCAACTATTTTTACATAAAACAAGTTCTTTGAACTGGATAAAAAAAGATAATATTGGGGAACCTAGCTATGGGATGACCCACCAAAGGATGATACAATGTTACCCATACTTACTTTCCTTACAAAAGATAATCTTGGGGAACATAGTTAAGGAATTGCATACCTGAAAGGACGATTGAGGTCTTGATAAGTGTTGTTGTATATGGAATCTCACATATAGTATTTGAAGGAAATTTTAGTCTCAATATATTATTTCATTTTATTCCCTATTTCTTATGAATGATTCTATCACATTTGTCTGGAGTCATATTACCTCCACCTAAAAAATATATATAAAGAATATTAATGTGTAAATCTTTACACAACCCAAAAGTTTATGTTACTTAAAATAAAATAAAATAAAAATATATTCATATATATTCTGATACATCATTTTCATAAGGTATATAAACAATTTATCCAATGCCTTTGAATTATATGTGGTCAAAAATCTCCACATGAGTAATCCTATATTGTTAGGTAGCCAACACCATTCACCTTCCTAGATAAGGCATAATATTCTAGGTAGGTAGGTAGTCCAGCTCCAAGTGCCTCTTCCTAGTGATACATCAGTCAAGAGAGAATTAAATTCATAAAAACTCTGACACCTAATATATAAAAACTATATTCAACAACTAAATTCCAGCTACTAAATTCAATTACAAATCATGGTCAATGTTGATCAAAGACTAAATTCATTATCAAACCTAGCATTTAATGTGATTGTATTTTTTGAATTATTTTATTAATTAAACTAAACCATACACCATTGATCACATGAATGATTTATAACTATGAATAAAATAAGGGAAAAAATTTAAATAAATGTAAAATTCAAAAATTCAAACATGGGATAACCATTTATAAACAATTTATTAGATATTCAAGCAATATAATTTTTATAATTTTTTAGCATTAGCATTATGGAAATTATATATTTATGAATATAAACATTTTGTATTCAATAAAATATAAATTCTTCCATATTTATCATTATATGCATTTCCATTTTGAAGATATTATACTTTATGAACTATAAACAACTTATAATAAAATTTATATTATGTAAAAAAATTTATAATGTAAAATCATATATTTAATCATTACTCAAAACATTATCATATAAATTATAAATGCATTTTTAACTAAGTATAAATAATACCCAAATAAGGTCCATTTTTATTTTGAACAATTCAAAATAATTAATTACATAAAAATTACAATTTAAATATTTTTTTTTATATTTTGGCCATATATCATTTTTTATAATGCTTTATAAATTATCACTTGTTATTAATAATAAAGTTATTTCTAGATCATATGTTCTACCATATAATTTGGCTAAATGGTATTTAAAATATTAAAAGTTAATATTTGGTAATAAATTTTTTATAAATAATCAAGAAATTAATTGTATAAAAATTATAATTAATTAATTTATAAACCTTTTATAAATAAAATTATCCCAAAATAACATTTAAATTTTTTTATGAGAATTTTAAAAATCATTAATAACAATTATAATTTTTTTTTAAAATTAAAATCTTTTCTATTTAACGTTACTTATTATCCCATTCTTATAAAAGGGTATTCTCCATTTACCCATACATAGACACTCTACGTAAGGGTAATATATTTATGTATCCCTTTATGAAGTGAAAATGCTCATTACCCATACGTAGAATAAGATTCATTAGGGTAGAAAAGATCTTACCAGTGGTGAAAACATCATATAAGGGTTAGTAAAAATCTACATTTATGTAAATGGATCAAGTAAGTTATGACCTTTACTTAGAATACTCTGTGTAAGGGTCCATCTGGTCTTACCTTTCTTTAGATTTTGGAAAATTCCAATTACCCTTATGTAACACCTTTACATAAGAACCCACGTATAGGTAACATGTGGGAGACCCTTACGCAACCAATATTTCACATAAGGGTAAGTTACAGTCTACCTTTACACAATATAAGTAAAACCATGTCTAACTATACATTAAACCCATTACATAAAGTTAAGACAGAAGTTACCATTATGTGACCACTCAAATATGGGTAACATCCTCAATACCATTGCCCAACTCAACTACGTAAGTTTAAGGCCTTATTTACCTGTACAGAACCAAATCATGTAAGGGTAAAACTAATTTCCCAAATCATCATTAAATATGAAAAATTATTCTATGTTCATGGTTTATTATCCATTTTAATGCAATGATTCATAGATCTAAAACATTACCTAATTTTATACCAGTGAAGAGTTTTTTTAGAGTCAAATAATAATTATCATATCATGAATAATCGATTAAACACCCTTATGATGTTCTACCATATATAAAATATAAAACAATGTTAAAACAATAAAATGATAAGTTTCCGTAAATAACTATACTATACACTGATGTGAATTTTAACCATCCAAAAACTTCATCACATGGGTTTGATAAAGATCAATAATTGAAAAAATCATCCCACCTCTATAGTCTATCCATGGTTTAGATGAATCACATGTTGTACATGAAGGATTCTCATTTATACTATAATGTGATAGCATCATGTAATTAAAAGAATGAAAAATAAATAGAGAAATAGGTATATCGAGGTTTGACCAATAATAATAGAATTTTACACACACTACCATCATATGGAAAAAAGGTAAATAGGAAATCAAGTAAACTTTGTGATTATACTCTCATTTATTCATGTGATGAAAATAATGAAAAATATAATTGATGAATAATGTATAAAATACAAGAATTTGAGTCCTCCCGATCGTTAAATCTCATGAAACAATATAATAAATGATTGGTAAAATGTTATAATAATAAGTGATTATAGATTATTATTTTTTACGAAAAGATGTATTGAATAATATATCATTTTTGTAAACCATAATTTTCATTCAATAAAAAACTACCAATATTTCATATTTATATATACAAGGTTTTAAGGAATACCACATTCAATACAGTCTCTAAAATAATTTTCTTGGTAATTTTAAGTACCAAAAGGGGAAAATGATATTCAATCATGTAAACTTAAGAAATTATTGAAGGCAAATAACTGATATTTGTTTTGAGAAATCAATATCAAAAAATTTCCCCAAAGGGAACGTCAAATATTAAAAATATTCAAAGGAATTGAGATTGTAACATAAAGACATTACCACTTTAGTAACTCTTGAATCAAAATTCCCTGATAGAAAGAATATGATATAGATATATAAATACTATGAATTTAATGAAGTAATATATAAAAATGTATTCATTATGTATAATGTACACCATATAAAATAAAACATGGTTTATAATATTAATTATGCCTTTAATAATTGAAATTGAGACCATGAAAAGGCTTGAAACTTTTATAAAATTTGAATCAATATTCCCTGAAAGAGAAAATAACAAATGAAATTTAAATATAATGATGATAGATTCATTCATGATATAATATCTCTATAGGTAGCATATTCCCCTTGTAAAATTATATAGGTGTATACTGAAAAATATGTCTAAAAAAAATATTTAGGTGAATAATCCTTATAAATCTCAAATCATTGTAGTCAAAATTAATCAAAGGCGTGATTATGTGTATAAAATTGAAAACCATAAAAACAAGTTTAAATAATACATAATAAAATCATAGGTTATTTTACACACAATATTTTCATATTATAGTCAATGAAGTTGGTGTATAACTCAGTGCATGGAAATTGAGTTTGGAAACCTCTTACCTTGACCCCAAACATGCCAAGTGTTTCATTTAACACTTATATAATAAAATTCTTTCAATTATGTACTTTATTAATAAAATTTTATTTGTTTATTTGTTTATCATTAAACTTTTTATCACATTTATTTGAGTAACATATTTAATTATTTAATTTCTTATGCCCATATATCGTGGTTTGAGGGCGTTAATTTCGTAGTTTCAGAGCGACTTCAGTAAGCTAACCATGGTCAAAGTGGTAATTTATCTATAATATGATTAATATTAATAATTAAATAATTATATTTCATATATATTAAATACAATTTTATGACCATCTATGAATGGTGTACATTTAAAATGAATAACATCAATTTTTAGGGGTGGTAATACCCAATTATACACGAACGATGTTTTCATTTTCCAATAAATGGAAGGGTAAGAAAATAGATGATATCATACCATTATAGATCTATAATTATGTGTTGAATAATATATATATATATATTAAATACATCATTATAAAAATCCATGAGAGGTGGTGATGGAAAACTTAACACATCGCTTCGTGGAGGTGGTAGTTCACACGTACACACAAACGATGTTTTTGTTAACCATTCAATAAAAATGAGATGAAAAAGGGTTTTACTATAGTAATTATAATATTTAATTATTTTTTAGATATTTATGTTATTATATCATCATGATTTAAGTATAATTTAAAGTGGTATAAGAAGAAATAAACATTGAATACGTCAGTTATGTCTTATAACATCTCCTCAGATAACAACTTTGGATTATACATTATGCCTTATTGCCTTGGTATTATGGTGACATAAGAACCTATATAATGTGGTAAGGGGTTTGGGGGAGATACCTGGGAAGGGATATACTAAACCTGAGTAATCACAACTCATGATAAAGTTAGAAGAGGAGGTTCCCTTTTATAAGTGTGGGGAGGGACACTCTTTGAATTATTTAAAGTATTAAATAAATATTAAGTAATTTTTATATTCCAGTAACATAAAATTGAAATATTTAAAATATATAGTGATAATCATTCTAAATAATCTTATAAAATAAAATATAGATAATTTTGTATTATTTTTTTTATCATTTATCTATTAGTTTTAACCATTATTATCCCTTTTGATGGTTATCATGATATCAATGGTTTTTACTCATTAGAGGTCAAGAAAGTTACTATAAAAGGAAAATTAACTTATAAGTGTAACATGGATGATATTATTGACCATATACCATTAAATTGGTGAAATTTAATTTTTTTTATGTATTTTAAATCTTTAAACAAAATTTTATTTTTCATAAAATTCCATTATATACATTTGGGAGACTATTCACATATTTTGATTTTAATGAGGTCAATATATCAAAGAAATCAGAATATAAAATTTTAACACATTAATAATATGATATATTTATTTAAATTTTTTTGCTAAACTATAATCCATCCAAATTTTGTTTCTTTTACTATTTTTATAGTACATTTACTTGATTTTCTACTGGTTGCATAAGCACTCTGTCAGCATTGTGTAAGAATATAAGATAATCATCTCATCTCTAAAAATTAAAAATAAATTTAAATTATAAAATATATTCATTTTTATTAGAAAAATATATTTATAACCAACAATAACCACTTTTTATCTCCATGAAAAAAATATTAGAGATGTTGAAACAAGGAGAGTTAAATTTTGAATTTATCTTTTAATTATAATAATATACATGTTATAATCAAAGGAATGTGGAAAGATATTTTAATATTTTTTAATATTGTATGGTTATGGTAGAAAAAAATTCATCAAATTAATTAATTATATGTTTTTTTTGTTATTTTAATGTCTTATAAAGTTGTCTTAATCATGTTTTACCTGTTTTACCCTTACCGAGGAGACTAATATTTTCTTCTGTTAGTATTCATAACGAAAGAAAATAAAAATGAACTATTTACCATATTTTAACCTTATAATTAAAAATCTAGAATTATTTTATGAATATAAAGTTTATATAAGTCATAGAAATTAATTTTAATATAAATGTGTAAAACAAAACAGAAAAAGTTTTTTGAATAATCTTTTTTATACTAAAAATAAACTATTCAAAAATCAAGTATAATGAAGATTAAAATGTAATTAATTATATTATATATAATTAAATAAGATTTATATTTATTTATGATTAAAATTAAAGAAAATTTATTCATTAATGAAAATAAATGATAGTTTTTTAATAATCGGTATTTACTACTATTCACTAAAAAATCATTCTTTTTTAAAAAATCTTAAAATTTCACCCTATGATAATTTGGATATTATTATTTGAAAAATGACATTTTTTTATCAAAAAAATTCTAAAATTATTTTTAATTAATTATAATACTCTCTCACAAAAAAAATAAAAATCTAGTTGAAGAAAGAATATTTTTTAGGCTAAAAATGACCTTATAGAAAATTGGGTACTTGTTTTATATGAATTAGTAAATAAATTTTAATTATATAAATATTTTATACATATTTTTCATAATATGATAATTATCATTTATACCATCCAATTTAGAAGCAAGTTTATTACATTAACATAGAAATAAAAAAAATATAGTATATCACAACTCTCATAAAGCTTGGTGTTACTTGTTAATGAGGCTATGAAGAATAGGATTATTTTAAAAAACGTGAAGTTACACTACATCTGTTTTCATGTAAGATATGGTGGATTGTGTGGAACTATTATACCTAATAGATCCACTATTAAGGTAAAAAAACCAGATGGTGATTTTATATCTCATCTATCATATTGGAAACTAGAATATTTGTAAACATCTACAGAGAGTATGTCCTCTCATTTAATGATCAAGTACATATCCTTAGTCATACTGAAGTATTTAAGAATTTTGTTTCTTTATTTTAGTGACTCACCCTATGTCTGAATTATTATTTACTATTTATACTTATAGAGTAGGATACATCATGTTAGGGACACAACATAACATACATGATTGAGTAATTCCAATAAACTAATTAGGTTTTCTGTATAGATCTTCATACCCAGTGTATTTGTAGTTCCTCCATTGTCTTTAAATGAGAATAAATTTCCCAATCACATCTTTATAGAGTGAAGTGTCATGATTTAATTTTATATATGTAATATGTCATCTAAATTCAATATTATAAATACTATTATACTCACACTAACCTATTTATATTCACATGAATCATCCATGTTCTTGAGGACGAAAAACTCTTTGATTTCATAATCAAACTAGATATTAAAACTCTAAAAAGTTTACTCAAATCCATAAATGGGTCGTTGTAGCATATATATATATAAATAGTCTCACTTTTTATCTAAAATCCTTCGTGTAATATATTATATATTTCCTTGATTGAATTCCCATTTAGGAAAGAATTTTTTGAAACTCATTTTATATATTTCATAATAAAAGTGAGATGATATAGTGAGTAATATATAAATTTACATTATCACCAAAATAGATGAAACAATTTCTTTACAACTAATACAATGAATTTATTTGTAACATTTTTTCTAAATAGAATGTTTTACAGGTAAACATTATACCATAAATGTATATTTTCGTATAAAAACCCACCTTCACCATATTTTTTCCCCTCTTTAGGTACATTCACAAAGTTACAAACATAGTTAGTGTACATTGAGAATATTTTATATTCAATGGCTTTTAACCATTTCTTTGAATCAGAAATATTGATAAATTATCTTTAGGTGGTATATTTATCTCCCAGGAAAATTACTTCAAAATCATTTTCTATAAGAAATTATACCTTACACACTCTTGATGAATCTAACTAGACCATTTAAGATCTTTTTCATCTCTAGTAAGTTATTTCATAACTCTTTATAGAACTAAATTAACCTCCACCTCAGTAACACTTCATATTTATTTCTTTTGAACCAACATTCCTCCCATTTATTTCTTTAGTAAAGTGTAATTTTGCATGAAGAAAAAATTTTATGCAACAAGAAGTATTTTAGTAGGGATTAGAAATAATATCCCATATTTTCCTTGGGATAAAAAATAAATAATCACTTATCATATTTGGATTAAATATTATTATAAATTAATTTTCGTATGAAATTTTCACATGACCAAAACATTAGAAAATAAATAATTGGTTATTTTATAGTCCATGTCTAAAATAATGTATTTATAACTAATTTATATGGAACCAGGTTTAGTAAACATATAATAACATCAATATAATAAAAAAATAATGACATAAGAATGTCACACTAAATCAACATCAATTGAACCATGTCTAATAAGGTAACATTATTGTGCTCCAACACACCAACCTATTATAGTGTTCTAAGAGGAGTGTGTTATTAAAAAATTTAATATCCCCTAAAAGGACCAATGATTTCCTAACTTAAGTATTCACCAACCCAGTAAAATTAAAGAATCTTAATAATTTTACCCTATAGATCTTGTACTTTTATATGAAACTATTTTAAATTTTTAATGGTTTCATACTTTTTTTCATCGAAAGCACATATCTATACCCACTAAAGTCATATATAAAGGTGAAAAAGTATATAAAACTAGAAATTTGTTTCATAATCAATGTTCTACATACATCACTATGGAAGATATCCTGTAATCCACTAGCCATTTCAAATTTTCATTAATAAGGTCTATTTTCATTTTCTTGAATAAAAATTATTCTAAATACTCAAATGATTCATAATAAAATTTGTCCTTTAATCCATCTTTATATAGTCTTTGGGTTTGTTTCTCATATATATGTACTATGTGATAATGTCAATATATGGAAGGAAAAAAATAAACACTAAACATATTTTTAAGAATTTTATAAATAGGATTATCTATATCTAGAATATATAAAACATCTACCACATTCCATATACCATAAATATCAAATTATTATATATATAACAACTATTATTCTTAATACTGAATGGGAATCACTTATTTTTCAAAAAAAGATACTAAAATAAATATTTTTATGATATAAACACAATAATAGTTCTCTAAATATAGTGTTAATTCACTTGGTAAAACCAGAAAATAAGTTCTATCCATTATTGTATAAAATCATTATCCATTCCCAACATAAATATCTATATAAATCTGAATCAATTTCCTCTTTTCTTAGAGTCGGTGTTTATGATCACAAATGTTTTATTCACACCTCGTATCTAATAGGACAACGTCCTAACCCAAGTGACACTAAATCGATGCCCTGATTTATTTTTTCACATGATTCTAGGTGCTTGTACCCTTGAATTGAAGGCTTCCCAATATCAGTGAGGATCTAATAAGGTATATAGGGATACTATACACTATTTACTAGAGTAATACAATATAAGAAATCAAAATGGTCAATTACCAATGAAATAATAAACTATAACAAAAAATAATCACATGTCACATAACCAAATCCCAAAATTGGGTATGTGCCCACAAACCAATACAATAAACATGTTATGTCATATTAGTTTCACATGTCAAAGAATAACTAAAAATATAAACACAATGAAAATCCCCCATAATAGGTATCATCATCTAAACTAGTCCCCTCGTCCATGCTCTATCACAGAATCTCAACTCATCCATGTTTCATTGGTAATTTTCCCTTATCCTAACCTACAACAATGAGATTTCAGGTATTTATCCTTCTACTCTATATTTATACACCATAACTCTAGGGGTTGGTTGTTTAAAAATAATGGGGGATTCATTAATCTAATAATTTTTTCATGTATGAAAGGATTCCAATATAATCACCCACATCACGTCTAACCATTTGTTTCAATATCATCATGTCAACATCAAATTTAAGATTATGAGGAATCATTATCATTAATCTAATCTAAGTATGAAGAGTTACTTGTCTGAACATCTTTATTCAAGGATTTGAATCATCTTTTGAAACATCCTCACCCTTGGGTCTAGAGAATTAGGTACCACATAAAAAATGTTTCATCAAATTTTTTTCAAGTTCTAAAACACATGAAGTTCCCACATAATGTTGTAATAGGGATACAAAATATTCACAATTATTCATTAATCACATGGCTGACCATATCAAACTAATTATCCCAATTAATCCCTTTTCGTTATCCCTCATATATCATGGAAATAATTCAATTTTAATAACCATTAAACAATTTAATCTCAATCCCTGTAGTCATTTACCATTTAATTCTCACTTATCATGACATAGCACATCTAAATTTAATTTAGACCAAATTAACTCGTGGAACTGATTTTCATTCCTTTTAATAAAGGTGGTTGGTTTTGTTTTATAAACTCATTATTTACCATTTTTAATTTCACTCTTTCCATCTTAAAGTAATCGGAACACCCCTTTGGTTTCTATCAAGACCAGTCTTACAAAATACAATGGATCCAACGAGATATGTGAAAGGTCACATAATTCATTTTAAATAATAAATTTATTATTCCTAATGATGAAGAATTTTGAATCATGTTTCCACAAAATCACACATCACATACACATATAAAACATCAATACTATATGAGATAACACATAAACCACCTAAATTAAGATTATAGACACACTCTAAACTAACCTCGGCCCTTGATTCAAACTTGAAAAATGAAAATAAAAAAGCGAAGAATCTACTATAAATAGGGTTAATGATATTTGGAATATGAGAAACAACCATGTAAATATTCCTCTAGAAATTATAAATAAAAAAGTTAGAGTCTTACCGGAGGCTTCAAATCACACAAAACAACAGATCAAATTCCCTAGAATCAAAGGATAACCACTCTAGGAAGATAATGGAGGTTTCAGTTTTCACTCTAGGCTACTGGGGAATAAATGAGGGTGAAATTGGGTTATATCATATAAAGGTATAGAGTATAATTGTAAATTTTCCAATTTTAATGGGGTTATTCATTAGGATACATAGTTTTCCTAACCACGCTCTAAAAATGAGGCCTCCTATGTCAAAGATAAAACTACACCATATGGATTTATGAGTTACCCATAGTGTTTAAAAAACTGAGTTGTGGCCATGCAGTTGCTTCTATCCAAAGGAGATCATGTGGCATAGTCTCATAGGGTCGCCAATCACAGTTTGAAAACCATGCTTCATCCCCTTACCAAGCTATATGGTCTTGGAACATAGTTAGTACAAACCATGTTACATCTATAAAACATACATAGTCTGACCCCCCCTTTTCATATCCAGAACCCCCATGAAACTCTAGTGATCTTTCCTATCCTTGGGAGACATTTATTTAATTATTTTAAAATATGTTCAACCAAAATTAAAAATACATACTTAATAAATGGATAAGGATCTTACAACTCCCTATCTTATAGTAGCTCATCATTATGTTTCTATTCCATGTATCACTAAGCCTCCAAGGTAAAAAGATCGGTCCACTAGTCTCGCACATTATCTTCCCCCTCCTATGTTTCCTCCTAAACAATGCCTTGATTCCATAACACTCGGACTAAATCCATGGTCTTACCCAAAATAATTTTCTCACTATGATCCATAATACAAATTGGATTCTCTTAGAATGACACATCGACCCCAAACTCAACATCATCAGCTTTAGTAACATAAGGAAGGTCTGAGTGATACTTTTGATGCAATGAAACATGAAAAAAAAATCATTTTTAAAACTGTACCATTGTAAAAGAACCAACCAATATTCTATCATCATGATCCACTCCACAATCACAATTGACCCAACATTCCTTGGAATTGGCATACCCTACTACTGAATTTTTTGGTGACCCAGTCTCAACAACACACAAAAAACATATTCTCATCCACTATAAACTTGAGAGGTTGATGAAATCCATCTGTGTATTAATTTTATATAATTTTTAATTTATTCATATTATTCTTATTAAGTAAACATTCTCTAATGTATCCCATACTAGATTCTACCCTACAAATTTATATTCTCTTACTTCCTTCCAGCACAAAGGTGATATACATGGCCTACCATAAAGAATCTCATACATCACCATAAGAACAGTCTTCTGATAACTATTGTTATAGGTGAAATCAATAAGTTCAAGGTGCTTCTCCCACATACTGAAAAAATCTAGGATGAATACTCTTTTAATATCCTCAAACACCTGGATAAAACGTACTTTTTTTTGTCTATCTATGAGTGAAAAGTTATTTTCAAAAGCATCCAAGTAACATCTTCGTTCTATATGATCCTCCAAAAGAGTGACATAAAATGAGTGTCCCTATTTGAAATAATAGACTGGGGAATTACATACAGACATACTAACTATCTGACATACAATTCACCCAACATATAGACGGTAGAAGTATCTAAAATCATCTATAAATGTGCTACATTTTTCAATCTCTCCACAACCACCAATATCACATCATTCATATGGGGATTCCTTGGTAAACCCACCATAATGTCTATAGTAATATCATCCCACTTTTATTTTAGAATGGGAAATCAATATTATATAATGGAAGGTAATTGATGCTCAGCCTTTACCTGGTTATAGGTGTAGAATAATTTTACAAAATATAATGACCAATATTTTCATCCAAGGTAAAATTCCAAGAGAATATAAAATTTATCATTTAATAAACAAGAAATTATTTTCACTGGGATTTGGAACGATATTAAAAGAGTATGAACACTTAAAAGTGTTGTTCTTATACTCGGTTAAAGGATCAAGAGGTTCCTTGGGTGATCCAATGAGCTTAGGGATCATCGAACCCTAGAAACTGAGAAAAAGGATGGACATGGTTTATAGTTTTTCTGAAATCATGCAACCCACAATGGTAAAATGTGTGACTTATAAATGTGAGAAGATGTGGTACGCATGGGTTTCCCATGTTTTCCCTAAATCATGAACCTAACCTGCATGTTTAGTTCTAATTAGGTAGTAAGAATGCAGTATTCGTCACATGTTACCAAATGGTTAGGGAAACTGTGTTGGAAAAACTATAAAAGGTGGGTTATTGGGCTGCAAGAGTTTCACAGTTGGTGTATAGTTTTTCCAAACCATGAGACTTAGTTTGGTGGGGGAATATACAATTTTATTCATTAATAATATCTCTTAAATTCATTTCTTTCTTTTCTTATCCTTCTCTAGTGGGTGCCTCCTCCTACCTTGTATTGTAAATATCCTCCAATCCTAAGTAAGGATTTCATAGATCTCCTCTATCTGAAGCTGTAATTGAGAATCGTTAGTCCCTAGGTATTACTCTCAATAATATCTTCACTCACGTTGAATCTTTCTATCTTTAATATCCTCTCGAATAAGTTATCATGATGTGAGCACATTTTCACTATTTTGAGAGAAAATTTCAGTTTTGTTGATTTCTTCCAAACTGTATAGAATTAGATCTCAATATTGGATGAGTACAAAATATTAAGTATGATGTAGGATGTGTATGGATTTTCACCATGTTTTTGAGAAATTATAAATGTTGTCATTATGCCGCACACTGGAGCTTGACATTGATTTTATTAAAATTGAGTTCATAATTATAAATTGTTATACACAAATAGTGTTACTCCCATTTATCCTTATTTAGTAATTTTAGGGTGAAAATCTCTATAAAAAACACCCCTTCAGTCTTCCGGCCTATATTTACCCTTAATAATTTAATTTTTTAAATTCTCAGAATGACTTCTAATCATTTAGCTTTATGTATGAATGTTTTTTCCTTGTTGGTGATATCCCAATAGATAATGGAACCTCCTAAGTGTCATGTTGAACATTATAATAGAATTTCTATGTATGATAGCTTTGATAAATGTTATCTTATGGTTAATTTTATTTGATTCATGAATGTTGTGCGTAATTTATTAAATGAGTTGTTTATTAAACAATTATACGTTTTTATAATGAATCCCCTTAGATGAGGTGCATTGTATTCTAAATTAAAAAGTTATGTTTACTGTGTTGAATTTTTATCGACCTTATCAAATTCATGAATTCATATTATTTTATGTTATTCTTAGATATATTTCATGTTTGATACATGACCTTAAATGATGTTATTTAATGGATTTCTATCCTTTTATATAAACATACATTTAACTATTTTACCATCTAAGTGCATGGATTGGAACACTCCTATTTAAATGATTAATGAACCAATATTTTAATAAGGGATTGGATTTCTATAAAAATGAGATACCTGTGTAGTTTATTTCCCAATTAGACCATATAACCTTCTATATTCCCCTTTTTTACTTTTAAAATGAATTACAAAGTACTGATAGAATCATTGGAATGTTTTAATTTAATAGCCCATTTGTGATGGATTATTTTCATTAAATGAGTTTTTAATATAAAAGGAATGGAATGTTTATGATGGGTTTCCTTCAATGGATGAATTTAATGTTTTAAAGGAAATGAATTATAAAGGGTGGAAAGGCCACTTTGATATTTCACGCTTAGTACATGATGTATTTATATGTGACGCCCTTGGTAATAATTGGGTTTATTAAATGTAAATCATGAGAGGTAATTCCTCATAGATTCTATTAAATTTTACTTGATTTATCATTTATATAGGATGTGGAATTATGGTGAGGGTTCTATTGAGCATGGAGGTATCATGCTCCCTTAAATCAGGTGTTGATCATGTAATCTCATTCCATTGATAATAAGTGAATGGTGGTCATGATGTACCATGTCATTGGGTGAGTGTTGGAATGCTATAACACTCACCACTTTTCAAAGTTTTGACATGATGACACACTCACAATCTCCTATGACAAGAAAAAAGTCTCCCACTCATTATGAGATGTAGGGAATATACCATTTTTGGATATTATAGGATCATTTATTTTAGTTATAGATGACTGAATTACACCCCGATCTAGCTAGCAACATGTATTCCGGGTATATGGATACTTACATCTATATGTACTTGGATCATATCAGTGGATTTAATATATCACTATAAAATGTATATATTATTACTATATAAATATAATTACAGAAAAGATCATAATTCTATCTGTGTTCTAGAGTATATAGAGTCATCTAATTTTCCTATTAGAACATGATCCGACTATTACTTATTCATTTATTCAATGCTACTTCTTGTTATTCTTCTTATACACATACACTATGTTACATTATATTCATGGTCTGGTTTAAGTTTTAGTCACCATGGGTGGTAAAATTTTGGGATTTATATCTCATACTCTCCAGAGGATACAATTTCACTAGGGTTATCAAGTAGATCTCATGTTTGTAAGATCATTGAGGTTTTTTTGTGCTACTTTAATTTAACATGGGGTTTAGTAGAACAGGAATGAGCTGGAGGTCAAAGTGTATATGGATACTTCCCCATATTATTTTCATTCTTTTATTATTTGTTGTGTTTCACTGTATCATGATACCTAATATATGTATTCTATTTTAGTTTCATATCATCATTTATACATGCATACATTGTTTTATTTTGGCATTGGCCATGTTTTATATTTAGTTGTGGTTATTATTCTTCCACTACTATGTCTTTCATTTATTACTGCTTCCTCTGTGGTATGTTGTTTTTTATCTATTATATACTTATCTAATCTGATATGAGGGTATATTATCCACACTATCACCTCCTTAGAACCTATTTGTTAGTCAAAAGCCTATGGCATACTGGTAGGTGTGCTTGAGGGCATCTGACCCACCGGTCTGGATACCGTTCTAGTGTTCATCTAGGAAGATATATTAAAAAGTGGTATTAGAGCCTTATTTTTTACTTTTTCTTATTGTTTTAGGTTGGTAGATAGGATACTGGGAATATTTCAGAACTTGGTAAATATCCATGCTTGAGGGTGATCAACCCGTGTATGGGTAAATGTCCTTGTGGCTAGGGATGGGACCATTGTTCATGTTGTTGGTTGCTACAATTGATTATGATTTCCCCTTGAGTGAATGGTGTACTTTCTGCTACTTATTTATTTTTTAAAATTATTTTATTATTCCCTTGGCTCAGTATGACAAGGACGTATCATTACATGAATCATTATAGGCCCATATATATTCAAAATCCATGAATATTTTATGACATATAGTTTCATTAGTAGAGATTCTTTTTTATTCTGATTGAATTCCTTGAGTGATATGTTGTGATTTTGTTTTCTTTATCAGGGATTTTACTATAACATGATTTGGTTATTATATTCCATGATCCCTTTTTAATTATCTTTTCTTTACTATGTTTTATTCTTCAATGTTTCCTGGAATGTTTATATATGTTCAATGCTTGAGATAACATGCCTAGTTTTGTTGTTAATATATAAATGGTTACATGGGATAAATTGAATGGTTATGATGAATGGGAACAAGTTTTCAGTTGTAAGGTGTATGGGTTCCTTATAATTGATAAAATGTATCCCATGTGTTTCTACCATCTTTTGAGCTTGTATGTGTATATTTAAATACCTTTTCTAAAATGTAAATTTGGTTAATGTTCAAAATTTTAAAGTGGAATGATTTCAATTTGTGGGATCCAAATTCCAATTTTTAATGTGTATGGGAAATTTATGGATTGGTAGATGGAAAACCATATAACTAAATCATTATATGTGATCATGGTATATCTTGAAATGGTTATAAATGTAAAAGATTTTAAATTTTGAACTCAAACGTATTGGTTAACATTAAAAATGAACAAATGGGCCCAACAAGGTAATTTGGTGCATGTTTCTTATGAAATAACCTACTTCAGGTGTTGAGAATCATTAATAATTAAGATAATATTGGGTGTAATTCTTGTGAAACCATGTTGGCTTAATGGTATCCTAATAGTATGACTTATCCTTTCCATGTTATTTAATTTAATAAGTGGTACTTGATGTTCAATTTTAAATTTTTTAATGTTTAAAGACTGAATTTTAATCAATGAAATTGATATAAAAATGGAACATGTAGTGGTTTTATTTTTTCAAACCCTCATGTAAGTATTTTTTTAAAATCTCATTGAGTTTACATAGAATTGAAATGTGATAATTTTCTATATCTCTTTCTCTTTTTTAGAAATGGCTTAAATGATAGGCTCTAGAGCCTAGTAACTTTCTAGTTGGCGTAGACCACTGATTGGTTCGATGATTATGCTTTATTAAGGGGATATCCTATGGTAGATATCACCCTTACAGCTTCAACTCCTTCTTAAATTTTTTGAGTTTCCTTCAATATAGTCTTTTTCATGTTTCGTTTCCCCTAGTATGAATCTTTGCTTCTTAATGAATACCTTGTATCGATGGATGGTCATGGTATCCTTTACCTTGTTATGGGTGTGAGAATTAGTTAATTCCTATTTTCAGTAGGATAGAATTTTCTCAGGCATGAACATCCTCTTATTTGGTCATTTGAACCTCTATTCATCCGTAGTTATAGATGACTTGGTATGTCATCATCCGAGTTAATGGTTGTATGGGGAAATATGAATATATGTTAAATATCTAATAAAATCTACTTAACACTTGATTTCATAGTGTAGAAATCATATGGATAGTATCAACTATGTTCTTTTTTTCTTATAAACCTATGGGTAGTGTGCTTTCATATCTTCAATACTCATCTAGTTTCAAAGTTTTGTAACAAACCGGTTGATTTTGGTGGAATTGTTTATCCTTGGGTTTTTTGTATGTTATTGGGTCATCTCCTTAACATAGTGACCTATGATTTAAAGAGATACAATTCATTCCGATGCATAGGATGGTGATACAAGAATAGTGGGTGTTTTGAAATGCTGGATAGGTTGGTTGTGGCTTCATTTCCAAATGATATATTGGTTTTGATCATAACTCAGAGGATTGACACATGTAATTTTATGGTGAATCAAATCTAGTGTACTTATGTGTATTTAGTATGTCCCTTATTTTGATGATGAGGAAACTCCTAAGTTGGGGAGTGACACATCAGTGAAGTGGATGTGTGTCCTTCAACATAGAAGGAACACAACACAGGCAGACCATTTAGAAATGGTTATCCTTTATGAATACCTTTGAGGATTGCAAGATTTGAATCATTTTGGTGCTGGCTCAGCAGCACAACATTTATATGGTTGGATATGTGTGAAAACTTTGGAAACACTATTGGTTATGGATGATTAGGGATGTAATTCTTGAGGAATCACGGGATGCCTCAAGTGGTAATGAAATAGTGATTGGTTAAGGATGATGTGTCGGCAGGTGAAGTTGAGATTCTTTCTAGAAGACAAAAAGTAGTGGTTAGACTACTCTACTTGTGGTTTTATTAATACCCTCTTTGTGTGATTTTTTAGAGATGATCATGTACCCTATCTTGAAACCTTCCTTTGTGAACATATATAGCATTGGCCTTAAGCCACGCTATGCATTTAAAATCGATTAGGCCTTATAAGTGATCTTTATTAGAGCCACGCAATGAAAGAATGGGTTTATTAATGATTCATGGTCCATCCTAAGTGATAATTGGATTCATTTATATGAATTCCTTAGATCGACTCTTGGATAATGACCATTTCATTGACTTGACTTCTAGGATGATGCTGCTTTGGGCTTAGTCAATGATCTGATGTTGACATCTTGGCTTTATACCAACATATCACTTATGATCATTAACTAAAAACTACCATGGGATAGTTCCTTTGAATTTAGAATAATTAATATAATGGTATCCCATATATGTTTTTCAGATTAGAGGTGATTATTAAAGGGTACTAATCTCATTGGTTGGACTTAGGTTTCACTCATCTTCATGCTGAGTCATGACAGTTTTAAATGGCCAAGTCGTGGATTGACCAAGGGAAATCACCGATGGCCGTGTATGGACCTCGGTGAATATACTAGTGGTATACTCATGATGCATTGGAATAAGGTGATGCAGTTGGGTTTGTGACCCTCCAGTATTCTATTTTGGGCACTTTAGAATACTATAATGGAGTGTCTTGACTTGTTTTCTTTTGTCTTAAGGAGGGAGGAAAGTAAATAATCATTTCTATAATGTCACCAAATGAGGATGAGTGTAGTGTGTTTCAGAGGAGGATTTTTATGAAAAAAGACAACTAAACCTAGATTAATGATTTCAGTGGGGAATCAACCACTTGACCATCCCAAAAACACATCAGGAGCATTGTTTGAATTCTTAGCAGGATTCTTTGTGTGGAAATTCAGATGGTGGTTCATGTCATGGTTTGGAATTGACAGTTTAATATCAAAAACCTAGGGTGGGAAAATCATAATTTAGAAGTTTAATGAGACAACAACATGGCCATGTCTATGGATAAATGAGATCTTGTAAACACCATTTCAATGATTTAGTCAGAAAATGATCATTGGATAGTGTTTTTATGTCCTACGTGTCGTACACATACGTAGTTCCTTGAGGGGTGTTGGGAATTTGGAAATGAAACACAACCATTTGAATGGGACTTCATGACCCTTGTAGGTCGAGTGAAGTTTCTCTGTTACCCAATTCTTCTTGAGGATGAAAATTTTTATGGTTGGTAGGTTGAAATGACTTGTTTTTTGAGTCTAGGTACAATTCCAATGGAATTGTATTTTTTCCGATTACTGGATGGTTATTTCTTTGAACCAATATTCAGAATTAAATTTCAAGAGTTAGAAAATTGAAATGTATTTTTTTACTTGGTTAAATGATAGAGAGGTTACTCAGGTGATCTTATGAGTTTTGGGGGTATCAGACCCCAGAAACATAAAATGAATGACGACTGATAGGGGAACATAGATTTTCTAAAACCATGCGACCCACAATAGCAAATTGTGCGACTCATGTAGGTGAGGGGATGTGGTTCACATGGGTTACACATGGTTTCCCCAAACCGTGCACCTATCCCACACAATTAGTTTCAATTAAGAGGTAATTGAAAACTATTCATTTCATGGTTGGCGCATGATTAGGGTAACATTGTGGGACAAACAGGGTGAGGTGGGTTCCTAAGCAGCAGGAGCTGCATGATTGGTGCAGGGGTTTTCCAAGTCATCCAACCCGATTTTGAGGGTGAATTTAACCTTATGACCTTAATGAAATGTTTTAAAATAATTTCTTTCTTTTCTTCTTCTTCTCCAATTGGTGACTCATCCTTCCTT
This sequence comes from Viscum album, assembly GCA_963277665.1. Taxonomy (NCBI): domain Eukaryota; kingdom Viridiplantae; phylum Streptophyta; class Magnoliopsida; order Santalales; family Viscaceae; genus Viscum; species Viscum album. The sequence continues at coordinate 278,425,296 of OY728147.1, forward strand.
ATTTCATGGTTCTCCTCCAAGCCTAATCTAGGATTTCATAGACATCGTATATCTGAGGTAATAATTGAGTATAATCATTCCCTATGGATTCATCCTAGTAATCTCTTCATTCCTTTTGAATCATTATAGTTTAAGGTCTTACAAATGGGTTATAATGGTTTGATCTCATTTTCCCTATTTTAAGGGAAAATTTCAGTTTCATTGATTTCTTCAAAACTAGATTGAATCAAACCTCCATATCGGATGAGTATATATTCATTAGTACATGGTATCTAGTCTATGGTTTCTTTCCCAATTTCTCAAGGAATTATAATGGTTGTTTTTGTGTCACACACCATCCCATAATTCTAGTTGCTTTAAAATTGAGTTATTAGTTTTAAATTCATATATACACCTTGTGTTACTCCTGTTGAGTCCTGTTTAGTAAATTGAGGATGTCAACCATGATCATAGACATTCCTTGGGTGTGACCCAATATATTTCCCCTAAATAATTAAATTTTTTAATCCCCGAGATTCTTTATAAGCGTTCACCTTAAAGTATGTATGGGTTTTCCATTATTGGCGATAACCCAATTGATAATGGCAACACTAAGTTCCATGTTGAACATTATAATTCAATTTCCATGTATATTAGATTTTTGAAATTTTTTCCTTTTTTAATTGATATGTGATTCCTAAATGTGATTCTTAATTGATTATATGTGGTATTTCATAAAAATGGAATGTTATTATAATAAAACCCCTCGGATGAGGTGCATTTTCTTCTAAATTACAAAGTGATGTTTAGTGTATTTAATATTTCTCAGCCTTATGGATATTATGACTTCCTACGATTTTCTGTTTTGGTTAGATATACGGAATATTTAAGAAATGACCTCAAATGATGCTATTAAATGGTTTTTCCATACAATGATATAAATGTTAATGTAACCCTACACCTTATAAGTGCATAGTTTTTTCCAATCCTATATAAATTATTAATGAACCAATATCATCCTAAGGACTTGGATTATTATACAAATAGGATAACCATGTAGTTAATTTACTAATTAGACCATAGAACCTTCTATATTTCCCTTGTTGAATTGTAAATTTATTTTCCATGTTTTTATAGATTATATGTCATGATTTAATTCAATAGTTATTTAAGACAGATTTCTTTCATTAAATAATTTGTTTCATATAAAAAACGGCATGTCCATGATGGGTTTCCTTCCGAGTATAAATTGAGTTTTTTAAAGGAAATGAATTGTAAAAGGTGGAAAGGACACACCAATATTTCATTTGTAATACATTATGTATTTAAATTTGATGTCCTTAGTAATAATTGGGTTTATTAAATGAAAATATTGAGGGGTAATGACTCATGCTTTATATTAATGATTACATTATTATTCCTTGAAATAGACTATGGAAATATAGAGATGGTTCTATTGAGAATAGTAATATCACAATCAATTACATTCGGTGTTGAGCATGACGTCTTTTGCTGTTGATACTAAGTGGATGATAGACATGATGCACTATGTCCTCGAGTAAGTGTTTTCATGATAGAACACTATCCACTTTCTTGAGTGTTGAAATGATGACACACTCACCCTATCAAGTGAATAGCATTAATTATACCACTCACCATCAGATGTATGGAATGTACCCTATGTTGGAGCTTATAGACTCATTTATACTTGTTATAGATGATTGAGTTACACCTTATTCTACATAGAAACTAGTATTATCGTTATACAGACACTTCTGTATGAATGTACAATTTTCATACAGGTGGATGAAATATATAAAAAAATATGTATATATTATTACCATATACATATTATTATGGTTCAGATCATCATTCAGACCATCTTCAAAAGTAGGTCGTGTTGGCCAGGTTTCCAATTAGAACCTGAGCCTATTTGTATTTATACATTTATCCAGCATTGCTTCTTATTCTTAGATATATAACTACACACTTTTTTTCTTTATATTCATAGATAGGTTAAAGTTGTACACACCGTTGTATGTAAACTACTATATTTATATCCCACACTCTGATCAGGTAGCCATTACAGTGGGGTACCTAAGTATATCTCTTGTTCACAAGACCATGGAGGTTTCCTTGTGCTTATTTGATTATACCTAGGAGTAAGGAGCCCATGGATAAGATGGTTTTATGGACTTTCTTGAAGACTCCTCTCATGGATTTTCTTTCTTTTATTATTATTGTGTTGTACTATATTATGCAACCTATTATATGTGGTGTGTTTTAGTTTATGTATCATCATCAAGACAAGAAGGAATTGATGTATATTGTCATTGGACATCTTTTATATTCCTTTTTAATTATTATTACTCCACTTAACTATCTTTTATTTATTATTTCTTCCACAGTTTTCTATTGTTTATCTATCTATTATACCATTTTACTACTCTGATATGAGGGTATATGATCCCTATTATAACCTTCTTGTATCCTTGGTTCTAGTTTGTAGCATCTGGAATAGGAAGAGATAACAATACATTTACTATATATACAAAAAATGGCCTTCCAATTTCCACATCTCACACACACGTTTGTCCACATCAACTTCCCCATAAGTGCCCTTTCCCCAATTCTCCACTTCACCCCTCAGCGCGGTATCTCATCCTTTCTCCACCACTATCAACCCACTCGTGATACCCCCTCATCTCAAACTATAGTTCCCACAAACCATATCCTTCATCCACACCTCCCCTTCTGTGTGCTCTGTTGTAGGATCCTCCCCCTTCGTGTGCTCTACCTTCACCTCTACGTGCTCCACGTTTTCCTCGGTGTGCTCTGCATTCACCTCTGTGTGTTGTGCCTTTTAAAATTCTACCTTTGTGGGATTTTCCTTCGCCTCTGACTGCCTTCAGCTCCTCCGCTTCTGCGTGCTTTTCTCCCTCCCACGACCGCATTAATATTTCCCTCCTACCACTATTACTGCTCATGATACCCTCCAAACTATGCTTCCTCTTTGTGTTTGTCATCTCGTGATCCTATGTGCCATAATCATCACCTAGGTTTCTTGGTCTCTCTTTCTCCCATAAAATATCAGTGATTGATCTTCCTCAGGTAAGGTTTTTTTCTCTCTGACACTCCTCTCAAAAATCCCCCCTCAATCTTCTTTGGCTAGGATCCTGCTTTCTTCTTCTCATCATGCAATCCAACACCAAATCATCCTTAGAGTTTAATTCCTCCAGATAGCTAGTACATCATTCTAATTCACCTAATTCTTTTATCAAGATCTTCAATTTCAACATCGACACCATCCTTCGGCTCCTCCGCTTGACCTAGGGTTCTCGCAGAACCATGCCGTCATTATGATCATGCTATAGGTTCCCGCAGAACTACACTCGTTTCATGATCCTACTCCTAGTTTCCCTTCGATTCCCCACTAATTGTGTACTTTCTTAAAAGAGTACTCATATTTTTCAATATTCTATATGAAAATCACTTTAATTTGGAATTTTTGAAACACTCATTATGTGAAACTATTTATTCATTTGAGTTTCGACTCCTGTTTTATTTTTTGATTCTTTTGAGAAATGTTAATTGAATTCCCTATTTATTTTCCATGGAAATTTTTCTATATTATTCTTCAAATGACACAATTTTGAGAGATGTCGTGGGGATATTTTTCTAGTGTTGTGCTTCAAGATCCCTTCAATACAGAATCATGGACTAATACCAGTTTTTTATTATTTGTAAAAGGTTATATTGTTTCACCAAAATTACATTCAAAGTGTTTAAGAGATCGAAATAACATTGGAATGGTTGTTTGGTAGGTAAAATATTGTTTTTTAATCACTGGGTTTCTCAGAGCTCCCAAAAAGTTGACTATGAAAGACATAAGGTGAAAGAATGAATTAAAAGTCTTTACAACCATCTATGGAATGTGTTTTTGACATTGACTCTAGATTTTAATTATTTATGTCTCTTGAATTCCTTCAATTAAGCAATTTATTGTTTTTATTTGGTTCACAGGGAGCATCCAAAATATAATGTTACTACTAATTTGTCAGTTTGGTTCATTTTATTTTGAGGATTTCCTCCTTATCAAAATCTTGTTGTCTTGAATCTTCATTTATTATCTATGATAGAGATGATTTTATGTTGTTAAGTAAAAAAATATTATTTATCTGGTCTAGTTTGACTGATTAGGTGTGCAAGAAATATGAGGACTACCATGAGTAAGAGTAAAACGGTAAGAGGAGTTAGATGAGAGGTTTCTACATTAAAAATGGTTTGTTTATTCCAATGATCCATATATGATGAGTGTTTAATGGTTAATGATTTTTAATGTATAAATATATGGTATGATCATACTATCTCCTGATCATAATTTCTGTAAGATACTCTTATGGTTCTCACTCATAATTACCCTCTACTCATCTTACAGTTCCTGTAGAACTCTTCTGGCATCGGGCTCCTACTCCTGGTTTTCTTTTCAACTCTAGCAAGGTTTCCCACATTGTAATTCAGTCTTGATAATTTGGAAACCCTCTTTCACATTGATCCCCTTTCATTCTGTCCCTCCATACCCACTCCCACTTGTGATTTCCCCTCTCTTTTCCCACTCAGAAATCATCTCCGCTCATCCCAGGGTTCCCACAGAATGACATTGGATTTTCAAATGATGCACGCTAATAAAAAAAATTGATGTAAATGATAATGGATTTCTCAAATTTGGACATATGAAAAAAACAATGGTATGTTGATCCTAGTGGAAATCATGGTTGTAAATATTCTTGTTATTTGTGATGAAAGTGACCTCAAATATATGGGAAAAAATAATTATAAATGTAATAATTTTTTCGATGATAAAATTACCTTTATTATTTATTACCATGACATTAAAAAAAATATGGTGACAAATTAATCTGAATAAAATAATTTTTAGTGCCTCTTGTAGTCCTTGAATTATGAAATTCACATTTTCATTTGGTTCACATAGAGCATTCAAAATATAATGTTACTGCTAATTTGAAGGTATTTTCATTTTATATTATGTCTTTACACCTCATCAACATTTTTTTTATTTCATACTTGTTTATTAGCTATGATATACATGATTTTATTTTTTATCGAAAACAATATTATTGATCTGGTCTGGTTTGACTGATTAAGTGTGTAGAAATAGAAGGACTGCCATGAGTAAGAGTAAAATGGTAAGGGGAGTTGGTTGGGATGTTTTTTCATTACTAAATGGTTTGTTTCTTTCACTAATACATATAAGATGACTTTTTAGGGGTTAATGTTTTTTAAATAAAGAAATATATGTTATGATCAGACTCACTCTTGGTCACAATTCTTGTAAGATACTCTTATGGTTCTCGCTCACAATTACCCTTTGCTCAACCTAGGGTCAGTCACTCCCACTCCATTAATGCTCCAAACAAAATACTTTGCACCTTAACCTACATTTGGTGTAACGGTTCCCATCCTCCTCTTTGTCTCCTTCACTATTTATTTAATTTTACCCAATAATGTTTTTGTACCCAATAATGTTTTGTAAATGCAGTTGAAATTGATTTGAAATCTCCATCCTCAAAAATTAGAAATTCATTTTCATTAAATTTATCCAATATTTTTCAAACTATTTTAATGGTGTGTCCATATTCTATTCACTTCTATTCCAATTTTATGCACCACTACTTTTTTCCCTCAATGCCCATGCGAGAACATAAACAGGAATTGGATGTATTTCATTTTTTATGTGTTATTGATTTCCTTCACTATTACTTTTCAGCATTGGTTATTTAATTTTTTCATGTTCTGTAGATTAATAAATATAATTATTTTTATGTTGTTTTTATCACATAAATATTTTTTTTATTACTAATGTGATAATTTGATGTTTTCTCCTATTGTTAAAGATGTGGTCAATGGATTGTAATACTGGCCTTACATGGAAACAAGTAGTTGGTATATATTTCTAATTTATTTTATTAGAGCATGAGAATACACGAAGACCTAGGAATTTGTTTAATTAACATATTTCCAGTGGTTTCCATTAAAAAAAATTTATATACTAACACATCTCTAAATTTTTGTGCATAACTTCCAATCTCCAAAGGTCTATAGTAATCATCTAAAAAATATTTCAGCTTGCATGTGAATACTATAACCCATGTTTCTTAATAGTGATTAATGTACAAGTGTATAATAGTTAGATATATTTTTATTCTCCATGAAAATGGGTGTAGTAGGTGTGGTAAATCATTTGTTGATATATACTAAATAAGTGATAATCTCATAAAAGTATCATTTTTTAGAAATCTGTAATTAAGGCCTTTGGATATGATCATTCATCATGAATTATATAGGGTGTTAAACTTGTGGAATGTGATGCATTTTCATCTACTATTGTTTCATATAAACATGTTATAAACCTTTGGAGAAATATGACATGAAAAAATACATTCTTACTGTATTCAACTTTTTATATTTTTTATGGATGATACTATTATTCTAATAACAGTTAACAATACTATAATTGGACTAATTAGGAGGTTTTATGCCCATAACTACATATATATGGTACCTAATTATATAATTTCTTATATAATGAAATAATGATTCTATAAAAATATGGTACCAAATGTTATCATTTCCAAAATATCTCTTTTTGATTACATGTTGTGTGTTGTGGCTAGGAAAACTCAATTGATGGCTGCTCAAACAAAGATTGAGTGGAGGACTCCACCTCTAACTCATCTGCTATCAACAACCACTCCTCCACTGGCGCCAAGAACCCCCCACCCACATACAAGTCACCATATAATTTTAAATACATAGAAATAATTTGTTTAATTATGTAGGAAGAAGACTGATTATTCATCATCATCAGAATACTTGATGAATATTTTATTTATAATATTATCAACATATTTTTTTATAAATTTTTATGACCCATGTTTCTTATCCCATGTCAAACATAAAGGAGAAAGGGATAAATTTGATAATTTAACATCTATAGGTCCACATGAGTTGCAAAATTTGATGGTTCTCTGAGTAACCTTTTCACCTACTTGTATATTTACTTTTGATCACCTAACGTTTAGTTGTTTTATATGACTATTTATTTGAAACCAATTGGAGTTTAGGCATTCAAGCCTCCAACCAATTGAATTATTCAGAAGAAGATATTGAACATCCAAAAGATCCATGTGTGTTCATCAAGGTGGACGATTACATCAAGAAACTCGTAGACAAGATTGATCTTCCATGTGACATGCTTGACATTGAGAGATACCTACTGAGGAATGGGATATATACCACCACCAACACTGGAGAGAGGAGGGCCTCTGCCCAAATCCATGGCATTCTGAACTAGACAAAGCTGAACCTACTTCATATATTTTCTTCTCTGTCAGTTGGAATGTTTCAGTATTAATGATCACTATATTGTTTCTACATTATGTTTTCTCATGTGAAATTGATTTCTTGTTTTATAACATGATTTATGTATTCCAAATGTATTCAATACCATGAAAAAGTATTGTTGAGAAGTAAAATGGGGACTATATTTAATAATAAACATTAATTTTTTTTCTACGGTTTTTATATGATCATGTGCAATTATATTATAGGATGTATTTTTGTTTTGAATTATTATTTTTCTATTTCTCTTTATTTTAGTGCATGTGAAGGAGGTGCATACTGGGAATATCAAGCGATAGGTATTAATAGAAATTGTATTGACTTCACTCAAGATGAAGTTCAAGAGGGACTAAAATCAAAACTCAATATAAACAAGATGTGGTGGTTCCTACTCTGAAGACCACATCAGCTAATGGACTGGGGTTGACCTGATGGAACTATCCAACTGTGGGTAGGTTAACTACAGCACCTGTTTGGGGTTTTAAACCCAAAATTTCTTTTCACTTTTCTTTTATTTTATATTTCATTTAGTAATTTTACTATTTAATAACAACTTTTTTGTGTTTTATGGGAAGGAAAATAGCTGGACAGAACCTCACACACTTGTTGAAGATCGAATCATACTATTGTTGGAAGCCTAAAAAAACATCCATATTCATGTTTCTACTTTGTTTTCAATGTTTTTTATATTTTCCTCCTTCCTCTTTAACGTGTATTATATACATTGCCAATTTAATTTACAGGTTTCTCTAAAAGACATTTAATGTGCATGCTTTTGTTCACTGTTATCCAAGATGTGATTTAGTGCTCTCTGTAATGGACATTTATGAGACTATTCAGGTAACTGTCTCCTTGGTTGGTGCACTCAAATACCGTTGTTGTTCCATTTTGGAAAACTAATCGAAAAACTCTTATTGCAATTGAAATTTGTAATAGGTACTTCCACACAATTTTTTCTGAATTTATAATTTATATGTGTGTTTATAACATTTATTTAAATGTTTTTATTCAGGATAAGGTACCGATGAATATGGTAGATGGGTCATGGTTTCTGGATGGTTGGGAGTGGGAGGTCGCAAGTAGGGACCACCAGTATATGGAATAGAAGCTTATCGAAACCAAATATAGTCCATCAAATAGAGGTCCATCATGCTTCTGGATTTTAGTAACCTAATTATAATAATTAAAATAATAATGTAGTCACTCCACTCCATTAAATTGAGTTAGAGCCTTAAAGGCCTTGACAAATGAGCCTGACATCAATGACTCAGCAATCAGGTGTTGTATTCTTTTATAAATTTTCAATATTTGATTCTAATATGTCCCCTCTTGAGAATATATAAAACTAACACATCCATTTTCATTGGATCCAAAACCAATTCAAGCTACCAACTCTGATACTAACAAATTCTTTTTATTCTATTAAGAAAATGTTGTAGCGTTTTTATGATGCATCTAATATAGCATTGGGATTAAGGCATCAAGTAGAGTATCCATTGCTGGACGTGTGTTATTTTAGGTACTGTGTTTCTTTATGTGACCCATAAAGAAAAAGAAGTAAAAGTGATATTTTTTCAATGAAATTAAAATTTGTATTTCTTATTTTTCCATCCCACTTATTACAATTTATGCATTTTATTCCCAACCAGGAAGTTAATATAGATGTTCTGGACTGCTCTAAATGTGATTCCTCAAGGTATTCAATTTCTGGTGACATGAATTTGGTAGATATACTAATGAAAAAATCTGATGCAGGGTATATAATCACCAAGGAAAAGGTAACTTCTTTCTTCAAATTTTCCATGAACAAAAAGATTATTAATTTTCCCAATCCCACTCAATCTTTCCATTTGTTATTTTTCATTATGTTCAACATGTGACATTACAAATGCTGGAAGAGGACCGGGTATTCAATCAAATCCAAAGAATTTTGATCATAGCTAAAGACTTCCTAGAGAGTCACTCCCCCTGCATTGATGCTCCAAACAACTTCTGTTACACCTTATCCTCTATTCGATGTAACTGTGCCCAGGTCCCCCTTTGTCTCTTTCAATTTTTATTTATTATTCCCAATAATTTTTTTACTTAATAATGTTTCATTTATGCAGTTGAAATTGATTTGAAATATCTATCCTCAAAATTTTAAAATTCCTTTACATTAAATTTATCTTTTCATTTTTAAACTAATTTAATGGTGTCTCCATATTTCGTTCACTTATATTCCTATTTTATGCACCCCTACTTGGTGATTAATATAGATTCAATATTACTATTTGTTCTGAACTTTTAAAAATAATATTATCTTATTAAAAAATAACAATTAATAGATATCACGGTGCATATGAATGGGAGACTACAAGTTTTATTTAAACTTGGGTTCAATATACACTTCGTGGGTTGAATTTCATGAATTATCACATCACACATATAAGTTGGTATAATAACGCATCAATGAATAAAGATGATCTCATCATCATCAATTCCTATTTAAATGGGTGAATCCCCACCATCAAAGCTATCTCTGAATGCCACGAACTCTAGATCTTCATACTACCTTCCCTTGATCTAGCTCAGAAGAGAGGTCTCAATAGATAAATACATAATGATCATTTATTCCTGCATATCCCTAACACCTATATGAATATTAGTAAACTATTACATCATCTTCCACTCAAAACTAGACTCATGAACTCCCTGAGTTCATGTCTTAAAACTCAAAGTATCTATAACAATATTCCTCTTCACAAGCATATAATCTAGTTTAAAATCAAAATATTACATATATTCAGCCTACCTACACTATAAAATATTTAAATCTCATTATGAAAAGATATATTTCGGATTTTTTTGGTTGGTATACATCATAAACTTCACATTGAGGAGATATTGCCACCAGCATTTCTGGGTATGTACCACAAATACTAACTTAAGATCATGTGTAGGATAATTCCATTCATGTGGACTCAACTATCAAGATCCATACACTATAAATTATTTCCTTTTCATCAATAATTCCCCAATACCATTCTTGTATGTATCAAAATAATATATTATCCCCCCTACCTGGCTCTGGTAAAATCAAAACTAGTGTTGTGGTCAAAAACCATTTTAGTTTTTGAAAATCATTCTCACATGCTAAAATAACATTGAAACATAATACCCTTATTGGATAGGCCGGAGAGCGATGATGCAAATATGGAAAAGTATTTGAATAAACTTTGATAATAACCCTCCAAAACCAAAAATCATCTGATTTAAAAAAAATTATTGGGATTCTCCCAAGACACAAAAACACAAACATTCTCAAGTTCCCCTGCCACAACTTTTTATAAGATTATGTGACCCAAAAAATATATGTTTTTGATAAAAATGACACTTCGATATCATGTAATATAAAATATTCTCCTTAAATGTAATCATGATTATGCCAAGACGTTTGGCATGATCGTCTCGATTTAGATAGTACACCAATATTTCATTAAAAATTACAACCAAAAACATATCCTAACATGGGTGAAATATTCAGTTCACCAATTACATAATCCTATTTGGAGTGTTCATCAACCTAAATAGAATAAAAAGAACTCGTATAAGTATTAACTACTTATGATTATTTTCTTTGGAATATTATAGGGTCTCCCTTCAAATGATGATACCCAAATCTAATTTCAATCTTGTAGAACATGAAAGATCCTATCAACTAGTCAAAAAGATAATCAATACATGGAATATCAAACTATTTTTTGAATTTTATATAGTTAAAAATATGGTAATTAACTCAAATATTCATTATTATATCATCATTATTAGAAAATAATACTATATAACCCCAATTAGATGTACTCATATGTATAATCCAGTTATCATAAAACATCCCCAAATGAGTTTTATGATCTTGATTTTTGGTAGGTTTTATTCTGTATAAAGTTATTGAAACTGGATCACCCCTAGTATCTACTCAATTATGAACTCAACTTCTCACTTATGTGGCTTCCCATAAAACTCTTCAATAATCACATCCTAAAACTGATCCACTATAGAAAGGTAGAAATCATGTTCTTCCCCCTCTTCATCAAGAATAAAACTCGCAACATGAGCTATAACCTCTTCCAATGGATGATGGACTTCCATAGATAGTTTTCCTTGATATCACATTCCCCATGATGAATATAAGGGTTAAAGTTATGATACACGAACATTTCCATTCAATTATCACATTCAATATGGCATGGATACAATACCAACCTATTCATTCCCATTATCATGTCCAAGACTAGAATCTCAAGTATGAATAAATACCAAAAGAAATAGTACCTACACATCTTGATGGTATAAACCTTAAAAATATATATTCCCTCTAATCACACCCCAATGACTTTTGATCAACATTACTCCACATAATACTTCCTCCGTCATAACTAAACCATTCAAAAGTAGAGAATATATAAAATAATTTTAAGCTCCTACTTCAAATAAATTACGAGGAATCATAGAAAATAATAGTATTATACCTCATACAGTTGATGCTCTAGCCTCCCAACCACTAGGTGTAGGATTAACTACATGTAGTAGAGCTATCTCTCTACCCTATGCTTCTATTTGAGATCCACAGACTTAACTACTATACTCATATGTATCCTCTTATCCTAAAGCATCATATCCACCTCCACGAACGATATGTCTACTGTAACTGAAACTTCTAGATTGATACAGGGTGTAATATCCTCTATTAGTGATCTATATAGGCCAATTAACTTAATCACAACCCATATGTCAAGGGTTTCTATAGAAACTCTGTACATGACCCATCCTACTAGAAGATCAGCACTCCACTGGTGGTTGAGGTCACTGATAACACTTGTAACCTAGTATTTTGAAATAATATCAGAATACTCAATGACTGCCTGAAAAGATAGATCTTCTCCCTAGGAAACTATTTCAACCACAACACAGGTGAAAATTTTCATAACAACCGTACATACAATCAAAATATATACCACCATTTTTTCCAACTAAAACTATCTATCCACATATAGTGACCTCCTTCGGGTTCCCCTCAGATATGAGAGTCGGATTTAATACTCCAATAAACATCTCCTAACAATATATATTCACATGTGACTTGATCTCACATCTAATCCCATCCAAAAATAGATCATCTATATCTTCATCATCTCTCGTTAATGTCAGAACAAAATGTTACAAATTGGCGAATCATCCAATATAATCTATCATGGGAAAGCTACCCTGGGTCAAACCCATAAACTCCACAACTCTCTATTTCCTTAGGGGCATGGGGTTAATGTATTCCTAGAACTTTTCTTAAAAATACCACCATACCATTCCCTCAAACTTCTCATCTTGAGCATAAATATCCCACTACTACTTCATTGGGCCCTGTAACATATAATCTACCAACATGAACCTCTTCTTTGGAGGAGTATCTAGGTGATCATGAATCATCTGGATAGACAAAATTAATAAATCAATTCCCTATAGTGTACCGTATTTATAAAATGTTGGAGGATATTGTAGCTAGAATTCCATGGGTAGATCTAACATACTTGATGTATCCCACCCCAGTTTTATCTCGATAAAATACATAAATTGGGTGAAGTTCCCATACAACTGTTCTTTCTCCCTATAAACTATAAACACAAAGGGCTATATTATATTGACCCAGGATTAACATGAATGTATATTACATAATTTTAGATGAATATTCATATTTTTACTAAAAGACATTCCCAAGGACCATAATAGTTGAGTTTCTATAGACACATGGAACACAATATCTTCTAACTTGGAGAAATATATCCAAAGTCTCACATAAATATCTTATCCTTTTGTTCTCCAAATTGAAACATTTCTTCGCAACCAAGGAAAATAATACATAATAAAGGGGTTAGCTCATATTCCCAATAAGGGTAAAAAAATTAGATATATAAGCATAACATGAACATAAGGGTATGAGAACATAAAAATTAAATTTGAAGATCATACCCCACATATCGAAGATCATATACATGATTTGTGGAAAAAATATTGGTAGTTCATAAGCCATGAATCATAAGGGAATAAAGTTCATATTAAATAAAATAATAACATAGGAATAAGACATGGAATTATGGTCGACAGATAAACATATAATATGGTTTTTATAGTTGTCAAGGATTAATACCAAGGACATCTTAGTGGAATGGGTTCACTCGTCGACCATATTATTAGCCAATGTTCAATCCCAAGACCATATTAGTGGAAAATTCATTTACTAAACTGGGTCCACTCACTATTCTATCCTTTTATTACTTAACTGGGTTCAATTCCCATTTCATCCCTATATAACTGAATATGGTTCACTCCTTGTTCCAGCCCAGAATTGCTGAACCGGGTTCATATCTCATTCCTTTCCTGTATTATAGAACCAATTTCACTCCTTGTTATAGCCATGTATTAATGAACTCAGTTCACTTCTCATTCCAGCCATGTTTATCTCATGATATATAAATATTTACCCAATGCATTGGTCTAAGATATAGTTCTCACCTGTCTTATACTGAAATCCTAAATATATGTACCATAAGATCCTAAAAAACATATCATAACCCATAAAATTAAATGGGTATCATAAACATGGAATCATATCATAACCTGTGGAAAAGAGACAAGTTTCATTATAATTTAACAAAAGCATAACACATTAAAAGAAGCAGGTTTCATAAGAATATAACCCATGTAAGAGAAATGGGTTTCATAAATATTATTCCATAAAAACCTAAACCATTCAAATAAATAATATGAATGGAAACCTTGGATCATATCACCTTTAAATAATGATTAACACCAATAGATGTCATCTTAGATAGATCATATTTTTTAGAAATATTTTAAAAACATTTATTTACAAATATATGTTTTCTATTAAAAAAACATTGAAAAACAATTCATTGAAAATAACCTTTTGAAAACATATAAATAAATCTTTGAAAATAATTTAAAACACATCTTGAACATAATTTTGTTTGAAAACATTTTTCTTTGAAAATAGGTTTGAAAACATATAAAAAATCTTTAATATAAATTAAATAATTTTATTTTCAAAAAAATAGAAATTTTATAAATGAATCGTCAATTTTTTTCTGAAAACCTTTTATTTGAAAATATATTTGAAAACTTATAGAGGAATCTTGAAAACATTTTGAAAACATTTTATTTGAATATATCTATGAAAAACTATCAAGGAAGATTAAATTTTTTTTTGATTTTTTTAAAACATAACACAATTTTAAAATCCATTTTCTATAAAATGATATTTAAATATCATCTAAAAAAACATAAAATATTTATTGAAATATTTTTAGGAAATATAGTTTTTGAAAAATAAAATAGATTTCTGGTTGAAGAGAGAAATGAAGTCATATTTTGTTAAAAACATTTTTTTATTTATATTTATTAGAAAAGAGTGATAAAATGGCACCATTACATGATGATATCATGAATAAATTGATGGGATGAAACTTAATGAGAATTATTTAGATATATATATCATTATATTTCACCAATAGATGTAGAGTAAAAAATAATAGTGATAAATGATGAGATTGTAGCAATAAACTCTTACCACATTAGAAAATTTGAATCCTAATCCCCATTAAATAATAAAATTATATGAATCTAAAAATATCATTAATTTATTTAGATTCATGATATAAAATTTCAAAGTCATTATATAATCCTCACAAAATAATATATTTTCATACCCTAACATGTGTCACAAATAGAAAAAAATTGAAACAAAATAACATTACAGATTTGGTAACTTCTGAATTGAAAAACCCCTGAAAGAGATATATTAAAATGTATGTGTAAATAACCCTAAAGTTAATTATTATATTCATAGAATACATCCATGTAAGTATATACACCAAAAAAATTAAATAATGGTGAATATGGAAAAATTATCACAAAAATAAAAGTGAGACTCGAAATCCCCTTGCAACTTGGGTAACTTTTTTATTGTGAGTTCTGTGAATGAATAACATAAATTAAAACTATTAATATCCTTAAATAAAATTAATAAATGATTTAATATGTCTTATTTCATTACATACATCACATAATAAGAATAAGTTATGAATAAAAAATATATCTCACATAAATAAAAGTGAGATGAGAATATATTAACCTTAAGTCTTGAATTTCTTCACAAATGTTCACATATCAGGTATAATAAATATAATATTACTATAAATATACCAAAGAACCAAATTATTATATATAATACCATATATTATTTTGTTATGACTTTATATTAACTATTTATTAATAACTTCATTCTAAAGTTACATTTTGGGTAATAGCCGTATTGTTTTACATATATGTTTTGACTTTTTATTCTTGATAATATTACATAGATCATGTTTTAATTATTTATAGAATTTAAATATGAAATAAATATCATACATATTTCATATATAATTAATTATTATAATTTATAAAATATATAAATATGAAATTGAATGCATCGTCCATGGCGATGGTTGGTCGTACCATTGCATGGACATTGTTTCTATTTTATTTTAATATTGAAATAAATAAAGTAAATGAGATATGTATATATATATTTTCATTAAAATAACATTATCATGTAATATATATCATATATTTTTACTAAACCCATCTTTAATATATTTCATGTAAAGTGTCAACGAATCACATCGCTTTGAAGAGCCAATATTCCACACATCCACAAATGAAGGTATCGTATTCCCACAAAATGAAAAGCATGAAGGTATATATTATATAACAATTAAAAAAGAATAAATAAATAATATATATAATATATATAATATAATAACAGTAATTCCATCATTATTCCCAACCTTTAAATGTGGTAGTGGAATAACAAACGACATCGGTTTGTGAGGCGGTTGTCCGTCGTACACAGAAACGATGATTGGGCATCCCATTTTATGAAATTATGTGTATGTGTAGGTATAAAACTTAACATAAAAAAATATCATTACATTTATTATAATAATTTTATTATATAATAATGCGATAAAAATAATTGAGGCGGTGGATAAAGAAATAAAAAAGGGCTTGTTGAAGGATGTCACCTCGTCTGTGGGTAATTTCTTGGATTTTAACCGAAGGTATAACTTGGTATGATTTATTTAAAAAGTTTTGATTATAATATGAGACAAGGGAAGTTGGGATATTATTTGGGTAGATTTTGGATGAGAAGAAATGTCTTTAGAGGTTTGAGAAAGTTGGGGGGGTGAGTTCCCTTTTATACCGGTGGAGTGGAATTCTTGTAAATATAAAAAGGTAAACACTACTGGGAGGTCTCCCTTACATCATATGCCTCAAATAATGGTCCATTTTCTATAAAAGTTATTATATGTTCTAAATATTTCCATGAAATCGATTTTTACAACTTAATAGGTTATTTGGTACATTAATTTAATGTTTAAGCACCAAGTAAACAAATTTTTCCCTTAATCATTGTAAATAATTTTTATTACTTTCACTAATATTTTTAATCATAAAATAATTTTACTATAATAGATATTTTAAATTAATATTATTATAAATATGGAATCAATTTTTCTAAATTCTAAATACAGAAGTACCATAAAATAATTTAAAATTAATCCCATCGATGGAACGAGACAATAGGGTTTTAAAGTGAAAATGTTCAAAGGTTCGAAATGTTTGAATATCCAATTTCAATATTAAATTGATTCCAATAAAATAAATTTTATTAATAAACTTATAATTGATATAAATATACATTATATTAAATATAAAAAATAATTTAACTATATAAATAATTTAGATGAAAATTCAGTTTTGAATTAAAATTTACTGTTTTTCACTATTTATCAAAAAATGAAACTCCTTCAAAAATGTAAAATATTCACCTAAAGAAAATTTTGAAATTATGATTTCAAAAATAAATTTTATTTTTTAAAAGAAAATTTTAAAAAAAATTAAGAATTATAATTAAAATAGTTATGCCACTAAAATCTTATAAAATTGATTTTTATAAAGAATTTATATCTTTATGTGTAAAAATGGATTTATTCTAATATATTTTAAAGAAAAAACATAACATGGACATTAAAATAGTTTATGGAATAATATATATGTATCATTTAAATCATTTATCAAAATAGATTTAATTTATTTATTACAGAGAAATATTTTTAATTGCATAACTATAGTTTACCGTAAAATATTTACTATATTTTCAAGACAGTTTTATTTTAATTTATAGTTAATTGGTCACTAAATAATTCTTCTTATATACATTTGTAAACCATTGTTTAATAATTGAATTAATCGTTTTCATAACTATCATTCCAATGGGTCGGTGAAAACAATAATAATATTTTAAAATATTAATAGTACATTTTAGTTTGGTAAAAATAGGCCTTGCACGTAATGAAAGATATCAAAGGAACTCAAAATTAGGTGTAATAGATGAAAAAAATATTGTTGCATACACCATTAAATAATCTAAGTGTTTCATATAGCACAATATTAACTCAGTGTTCTATATAAAGAAATAAAAACATGTTGTAAAATGCAATGAAATCCAACAAAGAAATTTTATTTATGAAAAAAATGTTTCATAAAAATTTATGGGGATACATTCTACCCCCTTAAAATGAAATTATCCCTCAAAATTAATCTACATTATCAGTGTTTTAATACATAAAATTTATCTTTTATAGAAACCACTTCATATAAATTAATACTAAAACATACTTAAAAATGGTCGGAAACATAAATTTTATACAAAGTAACTCATAATTTGGTTTCTTCATTGGAAAAAATCAGTGGAAAGTGAAAACATGGACAATTAATAGAAATATAACTATCATTTCCCTTGTCCTAAAGTTGAATAAATCTTACAAGGATATATAATTTCATTATTTCATTCCATTTTATAAGCACAAGATCACCCTCTGGTAGTGACTTGACAAATTTACAATTCATCTCTTACTGAAAAAATGAAGGTGAATTTTTTATGATTGAAGAACTAAAAAATTATTAGATCAATAAGTATAATGATAAATAATTTTTTAAATATTTGGTTATCATCACAAAAAATGGTCATCGTAGGTTATAAAATATGCATTAATCATCATATGGTGAGATGATACTTTAATATCTTAAACATCATATGATGTTTAACATAAATATTTTCATAATTAGTAAACATTATAACCCTTCTAAAAGATGGAAATCTGAAATTTTAGAAAAAGGGTCAATAAATATCTCAAAAATCACCTTAACATTGATTCCCCATATATTGTAAAGTATCACTTGGTTGTCACATTCCAAACATAAGAATAAATTCATCGTATGTTATCTTGAAACATGGTAATAACCTGAATTACCATAAATAATTATTTAAACCATGCATGAATATTTATTACACAGATTATTGGATATATTAATTAAATCCGAAAAAAGTTTTAAACTTCATCAATTGTATCATAAACGACTTTTTAAAAAACTCCTTTATCAGTTCTGAGGTCATAAATGCTATCCATTTTACTTTTTCAATATCATATTTTTTTTACCCAAAAAAATTATAATTTTCTCATCCAGAGTAAAATGTTATGGGTTACCTTACCTTAATTAATCTTTTCTATCAAATCACATTCATATTTCATCAGTATCATTTAACATATTCTTGAAAATACATAAAGGAAAACTTATAAAAATAGTCTTTATATACTCTATGATTCATATAATATACACATTAATACTTTGATCATTCCACATATTCCTTAATCCATTAACTAAGGTTCATTATATTATTACTTGATAATTTTGTCTTAAAATATGAAATATGTATCATGTACACCATGTTTAATCATTATTATAGACAATTATATTAGAAAATAAAAAACAGTCCAGATGTCTCTAGTGGTCTCTTCATCATTAGTAGGAAGACCATTACACTTACAACCTTGCATATTCACATCATGAAATTTAACTTAAGAAATTTATTTTCCTAATGACCATACCTTCAAAATTTAAATAATTTTATAGTAGATGATACCTTAGGGAGTCCATTATTCTCATCCATTACATTCACAAATCATTTCATTTTCCCCATGCAGTTTCTTTCACTATGTCCTTCTATTGTAAACATATTCTTATTACCCTATGATATCCACATGTATTATCTATAATGGGATTTAACTTATTGGAAACCACTATATAAATCCTTTAATAAAATTATAATAAATATTCACAAACATTGAATTATCTATAGACTTATCCTTTGAGACATCCCAAGACATATCCTTAGAAATATCCCTTGGTATCTCACAAAATGTTTCTCATCCTAGTTTCCATATGTTTAGTAAAACATTCCTTTGATAAAAACTATAGTGAAAAAAGCTTTACATAGATGTATATTACAACATTTTAGATTAATATTCAACAAATTCCAAAAATATATGTATGATGACTGTAACATTTTAGTGTCTTTGGAATCATGGAACACAATATCTTATAACTTAGTGAAGGATCTCCAAAGTCATCCATAATTATCTTCCCTTTTATTACACCTACATAAAACGTTTTTTCATAATCTAGGGAATGGAAACATAAGAAATGGGTGAGCTCAGATTCTTAGTAAGTGTAAGAAAGTAGGATAACTAAGCATAACATGAACATAAGGGTAAGAGAACAAGAGAATAAAATTATTATATCATACCCAACATACCAATTATCATATACATGATTCATGGAATAAAAATCATGAGTTCATAAGATAATAATCTTAAGGGAATCAAGATAATAATCCATAAAAATAAAACATAGGAATAAGACATGGAATTTTGGAAGACAGTTAAACAGATAAAATGATTTTGATTATTTTAAAGTCTTACTAACAAGTCCATCATAGTGGAATGGATTCAATCCCCAAACAATCTTAGAAGTCATGATTTACTGCCAAGACTATCTTAGTCGAAAAGGTACTTTACTGAATTAGGTTCACTCCATGTTCCATCCATGTATTAATAGACTAGGTTTACTTCCCACTCCAGTACTATATTACTGAACGAAGTTCACTCTTCATTCTATCCCTGTATTACTGAATTTGGTTCACTTATTCATCTATCCCTATATTATTGAACCATATTTACTCCTCGTTCTTTCCAAGTATTACTGAAACAAGTTCACGCTTCATTTAAGAAATGATTATATCATGAGATATAAATAATTAACCAATACTTTTCTGGGTGATATAGGTACCACCCATGTAGTAATTAAATCATAAATACATGTGTCACAAGATCATAAAAAATCATATCATAACCCATGAAATGAAATGGGTATAAAAAACATGTCATCATGTCATAAGCGGTAGAAAACAGACAGGTTTAATAATAATTTCACCAAAGTATAAATAATTAAAATAATTAGGTTTCATATGAATATAACTCATGAAATTGAAACTTGTTTCATAAAAATCATACCATGAAAACATCAACCATTCCGAGAAATAATATGAATAGAAACCATGGATCATGTCACCAATAATCCATGTGTAACACCAACGTATCTCATATTATATGGATGATAATTTCCAAAAATCATTTCAAAATACTTCTAGATAAAATATATTTTATTTTAAAAACACTTTTAACATCCTCATCTTTGAAAATAACCATTTTAAAACATATAAAGAAAGGTTTGAAAGTCATTTAAAACACTTCTAGAAAGTAAATCATTTTTGAAATCCTTTTCAATTGAATATACCTTTGAAAAAATATAAAAGAAGCTTTGAAACCATTGAAATCCTTTTGTTTTAAAATGACATTGAAAAATTTTAAAGTAATCACGAAAAAAAATTTAAAAACTTTTTATTTGAAAATATCATTGAATACTTATTAAGGAAGATTGAAAACATTTTGGTAAACTTTTCTTTGAAAATTTATTTTAAAATATATAAATGAAGATTTAAAACATTTTGAAAAAATTATTAAAACATAATATACTTTTAAAATAATTTTCCTTGAAAATGATCTTAAAATATCATATAGAAACATTTTTGAAAAAAAATTTAGGATACATACTTTTTGAATAAAAACTATTTCCAATCAAATAATGAAATAAATTTGGATTTTATTAAAACAAAATTATTAATTATCGTAAGTAACAAAGACTATAAAGATGTCTCAATTAATGTAATATATCATGAATAACTAGATTATAATAAATTTAGTGATAATTTATGAGATATGGATCATAATATTTCTTCAATATAAGTACAATCATAAACAATCCTGATAAATGATGAAATTTTTGTAATAAAATCATACCACCTTGGAAAATATAAATCCTAATACCAATTAAATAATAAAATTCATTGATTTAAATTTTTTTTTGAATGTATGTATATTCATGATATAACATTTCAAATGGATGTATGTATACATCGTAAAAGAATATAGGGTCGTGACATTAAATTTGTCTCAAACAACAAAGATTGAGACAAAATTACTTTACTGGTTTGGTAACTTTTGAATCGTAAAACCCATAAAAGAGAGACAATCAAATGGATATGTAAATAACCATAAATTTAATTAAAATTACCGTAGAATACATCCATGGGATATTTATACACCACATAAAATATACGAGTGATGAATAATGTGCAAGTCTCGCAAAAATAATAATGAGACAAGAAATCCCCATACAACTTGAGTAACTATTGAATCATGAGATATGTGAAAGAATAACATAAATTCAAACTTCTAAAATCATAAAATAAATAAATTCATGATATAACATTTCGTTTTTCATTATATACGCCACACAATAAAAATAAGCAGTGAATATAAAATATATATATCACATAAATAAAAGTGAGACAAGAAAACTCATACCTTATGTCTTGACTTTATTCTTACACATTCAAAAATCGTGGATAATAAATATATTTTTATTATAAATCTTCCATATAATCTTATTATTATAAAACATATCATATATTATTTTATTACTACTTTATATTACCCATTTATTAACAACTTCATGCTGAAGTTACATTTCGAGTATTAGCCTCTTTGTTTTTAGTATATGTTTTGACTTGTTATTCTTGATCCTATTAGACAAATAATTATTTATTTTTTCTAGAAAGTAAAAAATGATATAAAAATCATTAATATTCATTATATAATTACTTATAATACTCTATAAAATATAAAAATATGAAATGGAATACCATGTTCATTGAGACGGTAGGTCGTACGTATACATGATGGTTGTTTCTATTTTGTTTTGTATTGTAAGAGAAATACTAAATGACATATATATATTATAATTTAAGTATAATTATTATTTAATATATATATTATATTTTTACCCAACCTATCTTTAATAAATTCCATGAAAAGTGTGAATGAATCACTTGGCTTTGAGGAGGCGGTAGTCCACATGTCCACAAACAAGGTTATCTTATTCCCACAAAATGGAAATTATAAAGGTATGTGTTATATAATAATTAAATAATAATAATGAAAACATAAATATCATATATATTATATAAAAATATTTTGAAAATCATTATTATGAACTATGAAAAGTGGTAATGGGAGAACGAATGGCATCGGTTCGCGAGGCGGTAGTCTATCGTACACACGAACAACAATTGGGTATCCCATTTGATAGAAGTGTGTATAGGTGTATATAGAACAATAAATATAAAAACATATCAGTATAATTAGGATAATAACATTATTATATAATCATATAATAATAGTATATTTGGTGGAGGAATAAATAAAACAAAAGTGCTCGTTGAAGGATGTTACCTATTCTTTAGGTAATTCCTTTTGGTTTACACTAAAGGAATAACTTGGTTTTCATTCTGGAAAATGTGGAGATTATATGACGCGATAAAAAATTTTAGGATATTATTTTGGTAGGGTTTTCATAAGCTAAATGTCTTTATTTTTTAAAATAAGTTAGGGAGTGAGTTCCCTTTTATAGTGGAGGGGGAGTGACATTCCTGTAAATATAAAACGGAAAACACTATTGGGAGGTCTCACATACATCATGTGCCTCCAATAATGGTAAATTTTAGAACAATGGATTAAATTTCCTAAATATGTCTGTAAATTTTATTTTGGACATGTTTCTAGGTTATTTTTTCCCTTAAGTTAAAGTTTAACTGCAAAGTAAACTCATTTTTACTTTAATTGGTGATATTAATTTTAATTACATTCACTAATATTTTTGATCAAAAATAAATTTCAACTTAATAAAAATTATAAAATTTTATTATTAAAAATATTCAATCTATTTTTTTTAATTATATACATAAAATTGGTATCAATTAATTTAAAATTAATCCCATTGAAGGGATGAAACAATGGGTTTTTTAAAGTGAAAATGTTCAACAGTTTGGAATGTTTTAATATCCAATTTCAATTTTATATTTATTATAATGACCTAAATAGTATTAATATATGTATTATTTATATAAATATAATTTACAACATTTTATCTATATAAAAAATTATAATAAAATGCTGTTTTCAATCAAAATTCAATGTTTATCACTATTCATCCAAAATTGAAACCCCTCAAAAAATACCAAAAAATAACCCATATTATATTATTATATAATGATCTTAAAAATAAAGTTTATTTAATAAAATAAAATTTAAAACAATTTCAAAAATTATATTAAAAATAGGTGCACCATTAAGAGGTGGGAGAATTACCTTTTAAAAAGACTATATATCTTCATTCGTAAAATTTGATATATTTTTTTTTCATGTCTAGAAAACACTTAATATGGAAATTAATTATTTTAATGAATATAATTTATATATAGGTATAATTATTTTTATCAAATGTCGTTTAATTAATTTATTGGGTTGAAATGTGTTTAATTAGATAAATATGGTTTTCTGGCAAAAGGTTTCTAACATTTTCAAAAAGGGTTTTATTTTCATTTCTAGTTAATTGTTCACTCAATAATTCTTATTATATACATGCTTAAACCAAACATTCATAATTTAATTAATCTTATTCATAACTTCCATTCCAATGGCTATGCAAAGACTATAATAATATTCTAATCATTTTATTAATGGTACATAATAGATTGGTAAAACTATGTATTGTGTGTAACAAAATATATCAATGGAACTTAGAATTGTTTGTAACACTAGTGAAACATATTATTGTGTGTATAGAAAATTAATCTATTTGTTTTATACATCGCATGATTACCTTTTTGGTTCATATA
The DNA here is from genome assembly GCA_963277665.1 of Viscum album. Classification (NCBI taxonomy): domain Eukaryota; kingdom Viridiplantae; phylum Streptophyta; class Magnoliopsida; order Santalales; family Viscaceae; genus Viscum; species Viscum album. Next base: position 278,449,993 of record OY728147.1, read on the forward strand.
AATAACATATTACTTGGTGTAGCATGAAATGAAACACATCAAATTAATTTAATTTATTAAAAGAAGGTTTCTAAAAAATGGGCTGCCAAGTCTAGTCTCTGTACTAGTGGATAATTATCATTAATGTTCTCCTGTCACACTATAAATGACCTTATTCATGTTGTAAGATCTCTAAAATTCCAAGAGAAAGTCTTAGAACGCCTAACATATCAAATTCATAGCTATAAAAAAGAGTGTGGGTTCAAAACTAGCCATATCAAGTCACTCCTCATACACTATCTTAATAGATTCTATAAAAACACTTTTACTACCCTCAACCATCCCTATCCTAGGACATGTCTAACTCAAGTTAAAATAACATCCCATAATCACCAAATTTCATTTGATACTATTTTTTACAAATCAATTTATATATTTCAATTTATAAAATTCTAATCTCTTTATTATTAAATATTCTCTTTTAACAATTAAAGAACATAAAAACACTTTATTTTCCACAACACAACCATATCTTGACTTTTTGTGGATTCCAAGTATTATGAATTCTATATAAACCCTTGAGTTTCTAAAATTACACCTTAATATAAAATCCCATGACTTACCAAATCATGAGTAAAATCATAGAAATCAATAATGTCACACCACATGTGTACCACTGAAGTTGAAATAACATCCAACTAAAATAAGTTAAAATCAAGAACAATAATCCCACCATGATAAATTAGGTCTTCCCAAGAAACATTGGTGAGATACTCTAATTTTTGAGCTTATTTATAAGTCTTGAGACATCCTTATGTCTTTTATTCCTTTACAAAATAATGATACAATAAAAAAGAAACCCCACTTGATATGACTTAGTAACCATATGACCTAATAGACACTAAACCAGTTCCCCAATACAATTTTCCACATGGCCTCAAGTGCACCTAACCACACTCAATAGGCTGCTGAATTGAAGTGAGGGTCTAATACGTTATATAGAGAGACTATTCTCTATTTACCATAGTTAGACAATAGTAGAAATCAAAATGTAAAATAGAAAAAAAATCCATAAGCAACAATAATGATGAATCTTATAACCAAATACCAAATATAGGTATGTTCCCACAAATCAATACAAAAAACACGCTATGTCAAGGTATTAAAATGTGTCAAAGGAAAAATAAAAATAAATACATAGTGGAAATCCCCCAAAATGGGTCCCGACATATGGTCAGGTCCCATAATCCATGCTCTATCCAAGAATCCCAACTCATACATCTATTATAGGTCTGTTTCCCTTATCCTAAGATGAAACTGTGAAATTTTCTTAGATACCCATGGTGGCCAGAGAGGGGTGTGAGTATAACTCATCAGACCACCACCAATTGTGTTTAAGGTAATATCTAGTCCAATAACAACATATGTAGTAGTGTAAGAGAATGAAAAACCAAGGAAAAAAGGAAACATGTTTTAAATTAACTAGATATCAATTTTCCTCTTTAGAATCATACTTTGTGTGTCTAGACTATAACTTTAGGTTTTAATAATTTAAACATGAATGGGGAATTTATTTGTCATTTCCATTTTTCATGTATCAAGGGGTTCCCTGCCATGTGTCTGAAACATGTCTAACAATTTGTGCGTGCATAATCTTGTTGGCACCTAATAATTATTATGAGACTTATTTATCATCAATATAATTTAATTATGTATATATTCATTTCCAACCATCCTTATTTAAGGATTTGGAACATAATTCCCAACATCCTCACCCATGGTTTGGGGACTTCATGTCCCACATCACAAACATTTCACTATCAAACATTTCCAAGTTCTGAAACCATTGAACTTTATACACACGGTGGATACAATTATTCATAATATTCTCAATCCATCCATAATCACATGTGTAACCATATTTACCAAATTCTTCCAATTAAAATCTTTTTATTAAACATAATATAGAATAGAAAGAATTCATTTTTTGAAACCATTCAAAAATTTAAACACAATATCTTTAATCATTTACCCCTTAATTCTATTTTCTCAAGTCTCAACACATCTAAATTAATGTTATGAAAAATTAAACCTTGGACCTATTTATTATTCCATTTGAAAATTTATGATTTATTTAATTCTATAGACTTGTTATTTTTAATTTTTTAATTTCACTAATCCCATATTCAAGGAATTGACACACCCCTTTGGTAGCTATCAATCCTGGTTTTACAAACTTCATCAAGCCCAACTGGATCTGTAAAGGGTCTCCTAATTCATTTTAAATATCTAATTTATTATTCTTTTACAAGAAAAATTATGCAACATATTGGTGCAACAACACACATCACTTACACATATAAAATATCAATACTATGAAAGATAGCTCATAGAACACCTACCTTAAGCTCATATAAACCCCCTTATGCAACCCTAACTGTTGATTAAAGATAGAGAATAATAAATAAAAAATTAAATAATACCATATAAGTATGGGTTAGGAGATTCAAAATAATTTTAAAAACCATGAAAATATTCTTCCTAAAAATTGAAATAAACAGAGTCCGAGACTTACCCCGGGCTTCTAATCACATTAAATGACACCTAAAATTCCTTACAATCTAATTAAGAGTACTCTTGGAAGAGGAGGGATATTTTAGGACACACCCTAGGCTTTTAGGTATGAAATGAGGGTGAAAATTATCTTGGATAATATAATGGTTAGGATGGGAGATAGTAAATTTATCACTTTTAATGTGGCATAGGTTTAGGCCTCAAGTTATTCTGAATCAGGAACTAACCAGGTGGTTTACTTTTTCCTAGAGGAAACTAAGCCTCATGGTTTTTTTGGGACACATGTTTGGCTTGGAAAACCATGTGGTACAATGTGGTTTCCTCTACTTAAGGGGGATCAATATTCACGGTCTCTTAGGGCCACCTCAAATAGGTTGAAAAGTTTTCTTCCTACCCTTAACATGCCTCATGATCTTGGTGGAAGGTTAGTACTAACCATGCATAATCGTGCACTTTTCACAGTATATATCTTTTCTCCCTTTTTCATGTCCATAACCGCTATGTGTAATGCCCTGACTCTAGTTACCCAGAGTCGGTGCATTATTACATAACATTGGCATGATCACAAGGAAATCATATCCCAAAAGACCGATAAGTTTAGTGTTATTGGAAACAAAATTCATACATAATTTCAACTTTAAAACTTGAAAATAAATACAAAACTAATTTATTTTAATAGAAACATCCAAGACTCCTAGATTATGCTTGCAAGTCACTCATAATTAACTTCTTCATATCCTGGGAAAATGAAACATAAGAAAGGGGTGATCTCAAACGCTTGGTAAGAGTAATCAATACATTGGAATATAACATAAATATTTGGCACGGTGACTAATTGAAAACATATTCCTTTACAAATAATAAACATGAACACTTTTATGGAAGGAATATGAGCTGAGTGAATAATGCCATAATAAAACATAGTCATGGGTATTCTACTAGTCAAATAACCACATGACCCATCAATATTATTTTCATAATGAGGGAATGTATAATGTCGGACATTTTGAAACATCTTGTCAAGGCCTCGGACAATATTTCTACAAATGATTAAGGCCTCAGCCGAAACCATATGTAAAATTGGGAAAGGCCTCAGCAAATTCCACATCTAGTTGTCTCGTGAGACCTACCGATGCACCGAGTAGCTATAGAGGGCTCCAACTGTCACATACTAAGTCCAATACATTTCTCATATGAAAAGGTTGAAACATAACATAAACATTCTTATTAATAATAGCATACAAAATTTCAATACTTTAACCATAAACCATTAATGGTATAAAAATAACACATCCACAGTCAAACATATCAAAAAACATTCAATAAAATATGGAAGATTTTAATCATAATGAATAGACTTAAAACAAGTATAAAATCCATAAAAATATGTTGACATAGATTAAATCAAAACTATTTGAGAGAAATGTCTCTTTCTATTTTGAAATAATTTAAGAGTCAAAAAATTATAAAATAAAACATTTATTTTCAAAATATTATTATAAGCTTGTAAGGGAAGCTTCAATGATGTTATAACGGTAGAAAATAGCCACATCCTCCGTATATAAAAAAAGATTCTTACATTAATTTTGTCGAAAAGGTTATAAAGTATCTTGTTTGGAAAATGACAGAAATATAACTTTCAAAACATATAAGGTCAAATAAGTGTATAAATGAATTTAACCCATAGTTTAGTAAATAGTAAAAATGTTTTGAAATACTTTTTAAAAAAAACACGGATGTGGATGATAAAGAGGTCCCAATAGATACTTAATTAAAAACAACCTTTGATAATAAATAGATTTTGAAATTAACCCTTACCTTGTTCTTTTCCTTAGGTCCAGGGTAGGTTAACATCCTCTTATTCAGGTTTTTCATTTTCATTTGATCAAAAGGGCTTCGTAGGTTGGCTTTCTGACTAATGTAAGACCTCTAGAATGAAGTGAGGGATGTTGGGAGGATATTTGGGTAGGGGTTGTATGAGCCAAAGGGTTGAGAGAAGTGTGAGAAATGGGTGGGAAGTGAGGGCTTTTTATAAGGGAGAGGAGGGGCTTTTAGGAAAGTTTGAAACAATTATTTCATTATAACATCATCTTCGGTTTCAAATGGTAAACTATTTGTTAATTTAAAATTTAAGATGACTCATGGTCAAAATAAAATATTCTAATAATAATGGAATAGGTTTTGGATATTGTATTAATATTTATAATCTTATTTATTTAAATCATTTATTAATGAGGTAAATATTACATCATTATTGCGTCATAAATAATTTAATTTATTTGAAGTCCAAAAAATATAAACAAAATACCTTGATATAGGAAATATTTTTATATTTCCAAAGAATATTTATAGTTGAAAAGATAACATATATTGCCCCATGTAAAAATTTTATTTACTATAAAATATTTGGTTATGTCATTTTTGAATTTACCTTAAATTAATTAATATAAAATATCATTATCACACCCATGTAGCTCCATGGGGTCCCAAATTCGACCCAAGTATATCCATGGTCTGATATTTATCATAAAAAAGGATTATGACACATGTTAGGGTAATTTATTATTATTATAATACTATATTTTACCCTTATTTATTATATTTACCCTTTACTCATGGTAAATAAAATATTTACTGAAGTAAATATTTAAAATGCCTAAAAATAAATGATGTCTATTTACACAATTTTAACCTAATTATTCCAAATACGGAATCCATTTTTCCAAATTCAAAACATAGAAGTGGCAGAAATTAATTTAAAATTAATTCTCGTTGTCAAAACAAAAAGTGTGTTTTTAAGAAATAATAACTATCAAAAGATGACACTTGTTTATGCACAGTTTAAATATGAAATTACATCCAATGACCAACATTAGATTAAATTGTAAAAATATAATCTAATTATTTTTTAAAACCACTCAAAATTATAATTTAACACTTTTTTTAGTTTGATTAAAAAAATGTATTTTTAATTAAAATTTTGTATTTTTCACTATTCATAAAAATATGAATGTTATCAAAAAAGTGCCAAAATTTCACGCTAAGCTAATTTAGATATTCCGAATCCAAAAATGATGTCTAATTTTAATGATAAAATTTATAAAATTTCAATAAGTGGGGATTTCTATTCATAATGGCTACTTTGATAGTTCGTGGTGTGTTAAAATCTCGAATTTGCGTACAATGAAAGCTATTGCATTATTCAAAGGGAAAGGTACCATGGAAGCTTGGGGTGTTACATTCTCCCCTCTTTCAAAAAATTTCATCCTTGAAATTTCTAGAATACTATCACATAAAACGATTTCGGTGGTTCTTCATCATAAGTTCCTCGGGTTCCCACGTTGCCTCTTCCATCTTATGGTTTCTCCATAGAACTTTTACCAAATGAGTTGTTGGGTTTCTCAAAAATTGTTCTCTGGTATCAAGAATGTTGAAAGGATCTTCGCAATAAAATAGATCAGGTTCACATTCTATTTCCTCATAGGTGACTACATGCATTGGGTCGGGCATGTATTTTCTCAACAATGATACATGGAACACATTGTGATCTTTTGAGAGACTTGGGGGCATTTCCAAACGGTAAGCTACAGCCCCAATTCGTTCTAGAATTTCAAAAGGTATGATGTACCTGGGACCCAATTTACCCTTCTTACTGAATTGTATAACTCCCTTTTATGGAGATACCTTCTTGAAAATACGATCTCCAATATGAAATTACAAATCGTTTCTTGAGTTATCAGCATAATTCTTCTGCCTACTTTGAGCTACTTTAATGTGGGTTGGGATAAAATTCACCTTTTCTGTCATTTCCTCAACAAGTTCTAGGGCTACGAGTTTCCTTTCACCAAAATCATCCCAACAAGATGGTGTGCAACATCTCTTTCTGTATAATGATTCGTATGGTGCCATATGAATACTTGAATGGAAGTTATTATTATAGGAAAATTATACCAGAGGTAAATATTGTTCCCACATACCTTGAATGTCAAGTGAGTAATATCTCAACATTTCTTTTAAGGTTTTAATAGTCCATTCTAATTGTCCATTAGTTTGAGTGTGGTAGGCAGTGCTCAAAAGAAGTTCAGAATACAGGGATTTCTGAATACTTTCCCAGAATCTTGATGTAAAACAGGGATCACGATTAGAAACAATCGATAGGGGTACTCCATGAAGTCTTAAAAATTCATTAATATATAGTCTTACTAAATGTTCAAGTGGTAAATCATCTCTTATAGAAAGAAAATGTGTTAACTCGGTAAGATGATCAACAATGACCCATATTGCATTATTCCTTCTAGGAGTCTTTGGTAGTCCCAGGACAAAGCCCATCATAATAATATCCCATTTCCACTCAGGCATAGGAAGAGGTTGCATGACTCCTCCAGGATGTTGCCTTCCAGATTTCACTTGTTGACAAACCATACATCTTGTCACATAATCATTAATCTCTCTCTTCAAGTTATTCCACCAAAAATGTTCCTTCAAATCTCGATACATTTTGGTGCTCCCATGGTGTATAGATAAATTGGAGCTATCAGCATAATCCAACAATTCCCTTTTTATATCAGGTATATTAGGAACATAAAGTATCTTCCCAAATTTCAAAATTCCATCTTCATATACGAAGTGGATCAATCTCCCATCGTTCACATATTTAATCTTCTTTAGAAATTCCTCATCATCAGTATGAGAATTTTCTATCTTTTCTAGTAAATATGGTTTTACAACCATTTGAAAATTTATTGATGTTTCACCTTTTATGGTTATTCCCATGTCCATAATTACTAGATCCATGTATATAAGATCCTTTTCAACTTTCATCTTGTTCAAAACTCCATGATCCTTTCTACTCAAATCATTTTCCACCTTATTTTCCTTGCCCAGGTGGTAGTGTATCATGCAATCATAACCCTTGAGTAGTTCAAGTCATATCCTTTGCCTCATGTTGAGTTATTTCTATGAGAAAATATACTTAAACTCTTGTGATCAGTATATATCTAACATTTTTTACCATAAATATAATATCTCTATATTTTTAGAGAAAATATTACAGCTGATAACTCAAGATCATGAGTGGGATAGTTTTTCTCATGAATTTTTAGTTTTCATGATGCATAATCAGAAACTCTATCAGTCTGCATAAGGACACAACCAAGTCCTTTCTTTGATGCATCACTATAAATAACAAACTCATCATTCCCTGATGGTAGAGTCAAGATAGGAGCATTGACTAATCTTCTATTCATTTATTCAAAACATTCTTCCCACTCTTTTTTCCAAAAAAATTTAACCCCTTTACGTGTGAGCTTGGTTAATGGGTTAGCCAATCGAGAAAAATTTTGGACGAAAAGTCGATAACAACCTGTTAAACCAATAAAACTGCATACCTCAGTTATACTCATCGTTGTTGGTCATTCTTGGATTACTATTGTCTTAGAAATATCAACGGATATTCCATCCTTAGAGACAATATGGCCAAGAAAAGAAATCTTATGAAGCCAGAATTCACACTTGCTAAACATCCCTTATAATTCATTTCTTCTACAGGTTTTCAGAATGGTGCGTAAGTGATTTTCATGATCTTCATAGATTTTGGATTATACCAAGATATCATCAATAAATACCACTAAAAATTCATCAAGATATTCCTTGAAAAATATGTTCATTAGATCCATGAAAACAGAGGTTTCATTAGTCTGCCCAAAAGGCATTACTGTTAGCTCGTAATGCCCGTACCTAGTTCAAAATGCAGTATTTGGAATTTCTTCCTTTTTCACACACAACTGATGATATCCAGATCAAAGGTAAATCTTTGAAAAATATTTAGCTCCATGAAGTTGGTCGAATAAATCATCAATTTGAGGTCAGGGATACTTTTTCTTCATTATTATAGCATTGATCTCACTATATTCAATGCACAACCTCATATATCCAACTTTCTTCTTAACAAAAAGAATAGGGGATCCCCATGGAGATACACTATGGCATATAAATCCCTTATTACTCAATTACTCTAGTTGTTTCTTTAGTTCCACTAATTCTACAGTGGTCATTCTATAAGCGGTCTTTGATATGGGCCTTGAATAGGAAATAAAATCAAGGGAGAACTCAGCTTCCCACTCTGGAGGATGTCTGGGTAAATCCTATGGAAACACATCAACATATTCTTTCCCAATAGGTACATCCTCTATTTGAACATTATTTTCACCACCCATTGTTATTTCATTCTATTCCTCCCTGATAATTGAATCTAGTAGAGCTACTGGGGGTGGATCTAGATAAGAATCAAATGGTGATGTTTCTTCTCTAAAGATAAGGTACTCCTTATCATCATCAAAAATTGTAACCTCCTTCTTCTTATAAAAAATTTTTTCATCATAGTATGAAATCCAATCCATACCAAGGATTATATCAAATTAAATCATGGGTATGATGATGAGATCTGCAGATAAAGAACATTTATATGCCCTAATGGGAACTGATTTAAAAAATTGTGTTGCAATGACACTTCCCTTAGGATTTTTTACTGACAAATTCCCTTTTTGAATCAAATTGGAAATATCTAATTTTATTAGGAAACTAGGAATATATGAAACAATGTGATGATCCAGAATCAAATAAATAATTTTTTAAACTTGAGGAAACAACTAAATTACCTACCACCACAGTTTGTAGAGCATCAACCTCAGCAGTAGTGATCCCATAAGGTTGGCCTAAATCCCTTGGACTTTTCTGAGGTAAGTTTCCCTGACACTTTGGACATTCATTTTCATAATGTACCGTCTCCATACAATTATAGCATTGGAAATTAGTAGCTTCTTTCTTCCCCTTACAATCACCAGCAAGATGGCCTTTCCGTCCACATTTGTATCATACTCCTTTTCCTTTTAGACAGGCACCAAAGTGCTTCCTTCCACAACTATCATAGGGTGGAAATTCAACCCTTCCCTTCTTCCATGTTTTCTTATTTCATTTCCTAGAGTTTTCAGAAAATCTCTTCTTCTCATTCTTTGCTTCAAAGTTGTATGTCTTAAAGAATTCCTTTTCTATCTTGATAGAACATGAGACAATATCTTCGTATGCTGTAAAGGATTGTGATACTAATGCTCGATGGAGAAATTGTTTTAACCCATTAAATAAACGATCGATATTACTTCTTGGGTAATGTATATAGTCTGTAGCATGTCTTTCTAACCTTATAAAGTTGGCATTATACTTTGCAACATTCTCATCCTTATTTTCCCTCAGACTCAGAAATTGCCTTTCCATATCCGCTCAATGGTCAGGAGTTAAAGTATTTTTCTAAGAAAATATCTTTAAATTATCTCCATTCCATACTTGATACTTATTTATCCTCCTTTGTGTTTTGAATCAATGACCACCATTGATCTACATCTCTCGTGAGGCGATAAACTGCCATGACAACTTTTTCCCTTTCGCTACTCCCCAAAGCATGAAATTTTTTCTGTAAAAATTTTATCCATTTCTCAGCTACTAATGGATTTGTACTCCCATTGAATGTTGGTGGTTTTTGCCTCATGAATCGATCTAACATTTATCCTCCGCGTTGTGGATCAGTGAGCTCCATATGGGTAAGATTATTATTCATAACATGAGTGAGTTGTCCCAGTATAGTGATAAGATGATCATCACTAGTTTCATCACCGTCTTCACTATAATTATCCTAAGTAGGAGGTAGATCCCTATATGGATTACGTGCATTGATACGGTTTCCATTCCTTCCAATAAGTTCCATTTCTAAACAATATAATAAACTACATTAGTTTATTAATCAAAATGCATAATTCCATACATGTAAAATACTTAACATAAATTGAAGAGATTATGGATATTATCCATAATCATAAAAAAAATTCTTTGAGAAATTATATACTAATAAACCCTTCATAATGGTTTATAAAGAAAATTATAATTATCCTATGAATATACCCAAGAAGTGTCGTTTCCAAGAGTGCAGTAAGGCCCATTGTCATGCACCAGTTCCTGTTCGATTCTAGATCAAAGCGGTGTTTTCGGGTTTTACCCCTAGGTACATCTATGCCTGAGCTGCCTCTACCTGCTCGTATCCCGAAAGGGATGTATTTATTGGAAAACTCACAAAATCTCTACATTACTAAAACTCTAGGATGTTATTATATACTAATACTCAAAGTCTTTCTTAGGGTAATGTGCTCTAATCAGAGTTTATCTAAATCTAGTTTCCAAGGTTTGTACTAAACTTTCTATGATACCAATTATAATGCCCCGACCCCAGTTACCCAGAGTCGGTGCATTATTACATAACATTGGAATGATCATAAGAAAATCATGTCCCGAAATACCGATCAGTTTAGTATTATTGGAAACAAGATTCATACACCAGTTCAAATTTACTACTTGAAAAAGAAATACAACACTAATTTATTCCTCTAGAAATATCCAAGCCTCCTAGATTATGCATGCAAGTCACTCAAAACTAACTTATTCATATCCTGGGAAAATGAATCATAAGAAAGGGGTGAGCTCAAATTCTTGGTAAGGGAAAGAAATATAGCGGAAGATAAAATAAATTTTAGGCATGGTTATTCTACTAGTCGAATAACAATTTGACCCATAAATATTATTTTCATAATGAGGGAATATATAATGCCGAACATTCTGAAACATATTTTCAAGGCCTCGACCAAGACATCAAAAAATGATTAAGGCCTCGGCCAAAACCATATGTAAAATTGGGAAATGCCTCGGCCAATTCCATGTCTAGTTGTCTCATTAGACCTACCGATGCACCAAGGAGCTATAGAGGGATCCACCCATAAAATACTAAGTCCAATAAATTCCTCATATGAAAATGATTAAACATAACATAAACATTAATACTAAAACTAGCATACGAAATGTCAATACTTTAACCATAAACCACGAATGGTATACAAATAACACATCCACAGTCAAACATATCACAAAACATTAAATAAAATCTGCAAGATTTGTTACATAATGAATAGACTTCAAACAAGTATAAAATTCATCAAAAAAGGTTTACATAGATTAAATCAAAACTATTTGAGAGAAATGTCTCTTTCTATTTTGAAACCATTTAAGAATAACATAATTATAAAAGAAAATATTTATTTTGAAAATATTCTTATAAGCTTCTAAGGGACGATTTGACGATGTTATAAAGGCAGAAAGTAGCCACATCCACCATATATAAAAAATAATTCTTACCTTAATTTTTTTAAGAATGTCATAAATTACCTTGTTTGGAAAATGATGGAAAGATTCCTTTGAAAACATATAAAGTCAACTAAGGGTATAAATGACTTTAACCCATAGTTTAGTAAATAGTTAAAATGTTTTCAAATACATTTTTAAGAAAATAGGGATAAGGATGATAAAGAGGTACATGTATATACTTATTTAAAAAAGACATCGGATAATAAAGATATTGTGAAATTAACCCTTACCTTGTTCTTTTTCTTGGATGGAGGGTAGGTTAACCTCCTATTCTTTGGGTTCTTAATTTTTATTTGATCAAATGGTCTTCTTATGTTGGATTTCTGACTAATGTAAGACCTATAGAATTAAGTGAGTGATGCTGGGAGGATATTTGGGCAGGGTTTGTATGAGCCAAATTCTTTACAAGTGTGATAAATTGGTAGGAAGTGAGGGGTTTTTATAGGGGAGAGGAGGGGCTCTTTAGGAAGGTTTGAAACAATTATTTTATTAAAACCTCATTTTCGGTTTCAAAATGTCAAATATTCATTAATATCAAATTTAAGATTACTCGTGGTTGAAATAAAATAATCCAATAATAATTGGACAGTTTTTGGATATTGTTTTAATATTTATAATCTAATTTATTTAAATAATTTATTAATTAAGTAAATATTACATCATTGTTGTGTCATAAATAATTTAATTTATTTGAATTCCAAAAAATATAAAAAAATTACCATGATATAGGAAATATTTTTATCTTTCCATAGAATATTTATAGTTGAAAATATAACTAATATATCTCCATGCAAAAATTGACTTACTAAAAAATATTTTTTTATTCCATTTTTGTCTGTACTTTTAATTAATTAATATAAAATGTCATTATCACTCCCATGTGGCTTCATGGGGTCCCAAATTTGACCCAAGGATTCATATGGTCGGATATTTATCATCCAATAAGATTAGGAAACAAGTTAGGGTAATTTAATATTATTATAATACTATATTTTACCCTTTTTATTATATTTACCCTTTACTCATGGTAAATAAAATATTTACTGATGTAAATATTTAAAATGTCTATAAATAAAAGTTACTTATTTACACAATATGGACCCACTGATTCCAAATATGAAATCCATTTTTCCAAATTCAAAACACAAAAGTGGCATAAATTAATTTAAAATTAATTCCCACTGTCAAAACAAAAACCGTGTTTTTAATAAATAATAACAATCAAAATATTGACACATCTTTATGTACAATTTGAATATGAAATTACATACAATGACCAAAATTAGATTAAATGGTAAAAATATAATCTAATTATATCTTAAAACCACTCAAAATTATAATTTAACAATATAAATTATTCTGATTAAAAAAGTGGTTTTTAATTAAAATTTAGTATTTTTCACTATTCATAAAAATATGAAAGTTATCAGAAAAGAGAAAAAAATTATCCCTAAGATAATTTCAATATTAAAAATCCAAAAATTTTGTCCATTTTGAAAGATAAAATTTATAAAATTTCAAAATGTGGGTATTACTATTCATAATGGCTACTTTGATTGGTCACGGTGTGTTAGAATCTTGAAGATGCGTACAATGAAAACTATTGAATTATTCAAAGGGAAACGTACCGTGGAAGCTTGAGGTGTTACACTATGTCAATATTGAGATTTTTCCTATACATGGGAGGCGTTTCATTAAAAATCATAAAATGATTTCATCCAAAATCTAAAAAAACACCCCATCAAAGAAGCGGGGTATTACAAATACCTTTGAGTCTGAGTTGGCAGAATTTATCTCTATGGAATTCACATTCAGATTCTTGGAATGATTCTATTTGATAACTTATCTTAACTATAGGTACCAACCAATAATTTTCTTATATTTCATACCTATAAGGGATCTCGATATGATTATTATCAATTAATCCACAACCTATAAAAAATAAATATCAATGTGTGAGTATCATGTGTTATATAATTTCATCAAGGTATTTTTAAAGACTAAACTCCCACTAGAAATGATAATAATAAATATTATATTTATTTTGAGAGACAATTCCCATATTTCATCATGATTTATATATATTAATAAATTAAATAATCTATGATAATATATAGAAGAAAATATCTTTTCAATCATATAATATATGATTCTTGGATGGTAGAGTGGATGAACTATTTTATCCAAATACATTATATGTATTTACTAAACTCAATTAACTTAGTATCTTAAACATTAGGGTCTCTCATCTAGAGAAATCTAAATTAAACACCAAAAACAAGACACTTAACTATTCAGGTCACCTTATTACTTTCTTACCTTGCACAAGATATTCATGGGAACATGGCTTTAGTGTTCCTTCCGTGTAGAATAATTGAGGTCATGAAATTTTACTCATTAGAATGAATCTAAAAATTATTATTTTATAGGGTTTTTTTATGTATATCAATCTTAATATATATCATATTTATATTATGTTCATAAATATTTAATTTTATAAAATCTATATATTCTCATTTTCAGACCTTTTTTTAATTCTTCTAAAGATATAGTTCTTAAATCCTTATTCCATCCACCAAATTAATGTTTTAAAACCATATTAATTTTTAACTCTTTACATAACCTATAAGTTTTTGTTACTCATCCAAATAGATAATCTAAACATATTCATACATATTTGAAGAAATATTTGTGTATAAGGTATAATACTTTTTCATTTAAATTCATAGAGTTGTTTGAGATTTTAAATCCATTCATTAGTAAGAACAAAATAACCAATATCCAAACACATCAATTTTTAATAATAATAATACATAAGAACTAAATCAAATGGGAAGTATGACCCCAAGTCCCTCTCCCCTGGGAAACTTTAATAGAGATATAATTCAATTCATGACATCCATAACACCTAATATGAAAAAACTTTAATCAATAACTATTCTCAATGTCATGACTCTTAAAACAATGACATCAATATTGATAAAAAAATAAATCATATGTAGTTTTAAATTGTATTAAATTCAAGGCTATATCTCCTAGAATCATTTCATCACATAATTAAGTAATACAAATTATTCACATTTTAAATAAATTTATAGACATGAATAATATAATGTGATAAATAGTTAAATAAATATTTTATTATTATTAGAAACAAATATGAATATCATATTTAATATTGGATGGTAAAAAATTATTAATTTTATACTTATCCTTAATAACTAATTTATAAACTATATTTTTTCAAATAAATAAACATATTTTTTAGTTTTTTCAAAAAATAAGGTTATCCCTTAGATGGCTTGACTGAGTATCCATTCATCTATGAGGTACAACATCTATTCTAAAAGGTAGCCAAGTCATGGGTGGAAGAGGATAAAAAATCATTTATGAGTTAGCATAATAATGATAGAGCATGGGGTAATGTTAATTGTAGAACCACCTTGAGGAGAAGCATGGAGGGCTTCTGACAAGGGGTGGTAGAAAAGGATTCTGTCAACCTCCCAAAATTTATATAAGGTAATGAATAATAACTCTATTAAATAGAAGTCTAATGTGAGAAATGTTTGGTGGGGAACTACCCATCCTCATATGCACTGCATACACATACTACACTTTGATCATGTGTTTCATGAACTTTCTATTCTCGAAACACTACCTTCACAAAGAAAGACATGCTCAATATCTATATTTCATTATTTAGAATCCACTCTACATTTTTCATATGAAATATATATTTTGTCATTTGAATATCTATAAGGAGTTTCTTGTTTCTTAGTAAGGATCATAGGACCTTATGAATACTGTGTACTCTATTATATCCAATAGCTTATAAGGAAGATTTCGTAAGGTACTAAGTGAATTAATGGATACCTTCATATAGCTTTCAACCCAAATTTCATTATCATATAATTCTTGTATCATGTCTTCCTTCGGATCATGTCAAAAACATAATGTATTTATTGGAATGGAATAAGTTCATCCATTATTCCATTGTCATATAACATGAATTCAAATGAAACAAACTTGTAATGATATATAAAACAAGTTATTTATTTAACAGTGATAATTAATATATCAAATATGAATGATATGATGCCAATAATGGGTATCATGGACCATCATATGTTCCTAAGTAGTGGAATAAACCCCAAAAAATAGGACAATACTCCCCAAATATAACCAAAACATTCATGAAAAAAACAAACACAAAAAACATATCATACTTATAATGCATGTTTAGTGGCATCTATTCTCTTCACTGATGGAGTATGGTTTGATGATGGTCATATGAAAACTAGATATATATTCCCATCCTTCATATGTTATCCACTGCCTATAGGATCCATGATAGTATTGTGAGGATTATTATATGCCCAAGGAGTACTAAAATATTTTATAAGGAATGATGAATGGTCTTTCAGGTAGAATGGATCCATAGAAATATTTTAATGAAGTCAAAGATCACCATTTGAATGATATACACTAAAAAATAGGAGAACACATTCCCTTCATATATATAGAGATCAAAATTCTTAATAAATAGAGAATAAATTATTGATATGTAATGAATCAAATTCATTACATATTGGTAGTAAATCAATTAAACATATTCATTACATGTTTAGGAATATTTTAATTCATATATAATAGATTATTAATTATGGAAACTATAAGATTCATAGGTGGAAGATTTATGCATCCTTGAGTTGCATTGGAGGAAGCTAGGCTACATTGGTTAAAACGTAGTCTCGAGTAAAGATATCAGGATATGTCATTATGAAATTTATTCCTAATTAAAATTCATCATAGGAAAATTATTTTAGTAAACAAAAAAAATATTAGTGGTTTTACTTAAATTTATATTGTATTATGAGTTTAATGACTCTTATTTAAATATTTTACACCCTCAATGATAGTCTCTAACCAATGAACTAATATAGATAAGTGTTATGGGACAAAATAAACTTCACTACCCACCACACAGGGATTATTATAGGGTATGGTTCATAAAAAACTGTTATCAATGCTATGGGTGAGTGATAAAAAAGAAAATTTAGTTAGGAACTGGTGAGTATTATATGGTTTTGGAAATGCATCAGTGTTAGCCAAAACTAGTGTGTGGTGTATAAAGTAATTACAACTAGAACACATGTTATTAGGCTCCCCCCCAGTGATATAATGTGAGGATATTAACCTCACAAAAACCCTAGTTAATGTAATGATGATTTTAGGGAATATACCTAGGATATGTACATGCATCATGTATGTTGTCTTATGATTCAATTGGGATGATTTTAGGGAAGTAAAAAATGAATCTAATTTAATGGACCCTGATATATTCCATTAAATATGGATTTGGAGTATCCATTAATTCATATATATATTAATCATGATAATCAACCATATAAGGTATATGTTTTTGAAGTATGGTAGATGATTTGGTTGACTACTGATGGTTTGTCTTGGTTTAGGATGATGAGTCTTGGGGGAGGAGGATGTGTGAGTTCTTGTTCAAATAATTGGTGAAGTATTAGGGGAGTGTTTCTAATTGATATATGGAGTATGAATTTGTGGATCTATTGATCAAATAATTTTTTTCTATGTTAAATCCTTGGGTCTTATTTTCTATTATTTAAATCCTTGGATTTGAACATCAAGGGTGGATTCTTTTTATCGAAGAACACTTAGATTCATATTTTTCTTCAAATTATTATCATAAGTAGTTTAATATAGAATTCATTTCATCAATGATGAAAGACTCAAAAATATAGAAGTTTTTATTTCGCTAATAGAGGATCCCGATCATGTAGGTGATCAATATCTAATTCAAGGATCTTACCTACATTACTACCAATTTTTTGTAGATGAGGAATCCATACAGTAGAGGTTTGAGGTGGTTTTCATCCATTTATTTGGTATTTGGTTTCTCAATTTACATTGCATATCTACCTATAGGCATTACAGATGGTAGAGGTGATCAAGATGATTCAATCACAGTAGGTATTGTATCAAGATAAGAGTAATCAAAACTTCCCTAAGAGAAGAGCTAGGGATAAATGATCTCAGTTTTTGGAGTAGTTGAGATTCAAAATAATAAGAAACTAGTCTCAAAGGTTTTCCTCTTGATTTATTAGAGATGATATTTCTCATGAATCCATAGAGGTATCTCTTTATATTTTATTTACTTATCAGGTTCCTTGTAATTGGATATCTCAGTGCTTAACCATTCTTGGTTACAAGTGCAACATAGGTAATTATTTCATGTTTCAACTTATTTAGTAGTGCCTTGGTATTCCTTACCATTCATAGAGTGAATAATATTTTGTTCGAATAATAGAAGATAGATCTAGTATAGTAAATTCCAATGAATCCCCCCTTCTTAGGGAAACAGGGTTGAGAACGGCCATGGAGGTAGTCGTCAATTAGGCTAATAAGTCATAGGGGTTTGGTGTGCTATGTTTCATTCCTTGGATATTCTAGCTCTAGTAAGGAAAAATATTGTATGAGGTGTCAATTTTTATCTTTTTTGGGTTTTGATCTTTTTAATTTTGGATTTTCATATTCCTTTATTTTACTCTTCTTGGTACGCACCATGAGACACATAGTAAAGATTCTTTTAGTGCCCGTAGTGTTAACTATTCCATTTAGAGGTCTATCTAGTTTCCTTGATATTTTATTTGTCTATGAGTTAATGATAAGGCACCAACATTTATTAGAGTATTTTTTATTGTAGATATAACCATATGATATCATCCTCAGCATGGAATGGTTTTAATATATACATTAGGTCTTCAATTACATCTAGAAGATAGTTTTTTTCTTTGATGTGGAAGTCTATAGTGTGGTGATTTTTAGGAAGAATGATCATTGGATGGGTCATAGGTATTCAGATCCAATTTTTTCTCTACTATCAGTGTTATCATTGGGTTCTGTTGAGGCATGAGAAGTGTGGTTACCTATATCTTTCATGGAGTTCTTGTATGGTTTCCCTAAATTGGTTGTGGTGTTACCCCCTCATTGTGATATCATGTTCTCGATAGATTTATATTATGGTCGTTATGTAATTTTTATGGATCCTTATATAATGTAACTTTATGAGCAATTTTAATTAAGGATTTAACTTGATGATTAGATATATAAGGGTTTTATCTGGGACAATTGTTTGTCCTTGTGGGGTAATCTGATGTTGTTCGCAAAGAAGGTGGATGGCAGTACGAGATTATACATACACTGTTATTGATTAAATCATGCTATTTTAATGAACTGTTATATCCTTCCTATGATAGATGATTTATTCAATCAGTTAAAGGGATTTTTCTAGTTTTGAAAGATCGATATGTGGTCTGAGTATTATCATATGAGGATGATGGAGTTTCATATCTCAAATATTGATTTTAATAATAGTTGTGATATCTTTGATTTCATTATTAGTCCTTTCGATGTCACAAATTAAAAAGATACTTTTATTGGATTTAAGAAATCCTTGTTTCATGGCATCCTAGATCACTTCATGATAGTTTTTGTCGATAAAATTATCACATACTATAATTCATAGGAGTTCAAGAAAAATTATAGTTGTTCTATAAGTCCTCTCCCACCATTAGATCTACATGAGGATATAAAATTGAATGTTTTTTATTCATGAGATTCATTTTTTCGCATGTGGTTTGTCAATACGAAGTAGTAGATGATCGTTCAAATATCAATGTTATTTTTTATTGGGAAGCACCAAAGAACACCATATAGGTATATAGTATCCGTGTTCTTTTGGGATATTATTATATATTCATGTCTAATTTATCATAAGTTGTGGACCTATTGATATCATCGACTAGAAAAAACATTCATTTTATGTGTATTGACAAGTGCAAGGTAGCTTTTGACTTTCTAAAGGAGAAATTGATTAGTGATATTATCCTTTGATGAATAGAAGTTAGATTTATGTATAATATTTTTTATAATTATCCCATATTGGTTTGTAATGTCATAGTGAAAAAATGTTAGTGATATCATATGGTTTTTGGAATTTACATCCTCATGGGTGTAACTATAGCACCCATGATCTATTGTTTTATTTAGTGTTATTAACTATAATAATGTGCTGGAATTTCCTCATCATTGAACACCTTGTTGTTTCCATAGATCACAAGATCCTAAGTTATATTTCCTCTTAGCCAGATTTTAATCTGCATTAGAAAAGGTGGATAAAGTCCTTTAATTTCTATAAATTCAAGATATATTACATCTTATACAAATGAAATGTAATACTTGATTTACTAAGTATAATTTTATGAATAGATTTTGTTTTAATGTCTATATATTCTTAAGGAGTGATAAAAAGTATTTTAGTGATATATCTTGATTTGGAAATATTATTTTCTACAATATATATAAGAATATCAGTAGGGATACTTGAATTTAGGGGTTTGGTATGATCAAATATTCCATTATGATTCTATTGAGGGGTGGTCATAGGAAGATCAGCATCGGTCATTTCTCTAAAGAAGGATGTTTGTTGCATAGATGACATGAGTGGTGGGTTTTCAGAAGTATTATAACTCACCTTTGGAAGTGAATACTGTTATATGAAATACATACCATGCCTTGATGGGTTAGTTTTAGTGTCCAATGAAAAATTTATTTGTTAGAGTTTCTGTCAGCATGTTTAGTTTGTTTATATATTAAAAGAGTTCATGGCCTCCCTTGTAGTTAATTACAACCATTTGATGTTTCTGAGAGGAAGAAAGAAGGAATTTTGAAAGATTTTATCACTAGTATAACTCAAGCTCAAGAAGGATGTCACTCTACTTGGTTTATTTAGGACCATTTGATGAATTTGGAACATTTATTAGTGATACAATAGTTATGTGTTGTTGATGTTTTAGAGAGGAAGTATGTGTATGAGAGAATGATGGTTCACGGGGTAACAAAAATCATCATCTCTGATTGGGATCCTAATTTTTCCACATGAGTATGAATATTTCTTTAAAATGATTATTTCTATCAACTATTCCTTCTAGATACCTTTATTATTTAATGAATTCTTTTGGGAAATAGACTATTAAGATGCTAGAGGATTTATTGCAAGCTAGTATTTTAAATTTTGTGGATTATGGTTGAAACATCATCCTTTGGTTGAGTTTTCTTATAATAATATCGTCAAATATTATGAAAACCTATATAATGTTAAGAATAAATAAATTTAATTTCTTACTAATATTTTTTTAGGGATTCATATTCACAAAAATAATTTAAATTAATTTTTAATAAAAAAATATATAGTTCTATTCGAACAGAAGTGTTCTCCATGTATTATATGTTTTTATTTCATTGTTAAATTTATAAATTCTATAATTTTAATTTTCCAAAATTGATAAAAAATATTATATAATGATATTCATTTTATATTATGGTGACTTTTTTGTATGTTTTTATATTTATAGACATTTGATTAAATAGTAAGAATGTCGAATTTTAAAAAATTAAAATATTTGGTTAAAAAAAGTAATTCGAAAGTCCCAATATATTTGGTATTTTGTTTTAAAGTAACATATTATCCATTTAATTTAAATTAATTTAATTAATTTAATAGTAATAAACATCATATTTCATTTTGGTATATGTTCATATTTAGGATTAAAAAAAATTCTTCAAAAAAATTGTTTTCATTAAATTTTTCATTTATATATTAAAAGTAATTTATTCAACTTATTAATATTGAATTATAAAAAATAAATTTAGTATTTGGAATTAAGATCATAAAATTTAGTAATGATATCAATTTCATTTTTGGTTATTGTGAATAGTAACCTTGTTAGAAATGTTGTCATCATTGTAAAAAGTGTTAAAGGAGTTGATTATGGTTAAAACTAAGAGATAAAGTCAAAAAATATTATAATAATAATTATTTTGTTATATTATTACTAAAATTATCATCATAGATTATGATTTTTACCATTTAAGTTCGCCTTTTAAATGAATAAGACTATATATTGTTTTAAAATTTTGAATAATTACAAGAGTTTGATTCCAAAAACCTAAAAAAGGGAAACTCGTATCCTCTATTATTCACACCAATTAAGACTTTAATATTTAAAAATACCTAGAAAAATAAAACTCATACATCCCTTCCCACATCCTAGAGGTCATGTTCTCACCAAAAGATGAAAACTAGATGGCATAAGCAATAAACTAGTGGAGGTTTTCAAAAAAGGGGTGTAACTCTTAACCAAGTATTTTCATGTTTATTTTTATTTCTATCTCTTTAAAATAATATTTAAATATGATGATATAATAATTTTTTTATCATGTATATATTTTTATTTTATTATTTTTATTTCACAAGCTTCTTTGTCTCTTTTTTCATCCAATGGGAATTGAAAACTTCACTAGTGCATACATGTGGACTACAACCTCAACATAGCACTATGTTTTATCATAAAGACCTCATAAGGCTGGTTATTATGATATATTTAATGAATATATATGATATTCGAGACATAATTATGATTATATAAGTATAAGATATTATAGTACCTTGAGATTTTAAATGAATACTATATTTGATAACATATATGGCATGCAACACTAAGATTTAATGAAAATTTAGTATTATTATATAAATATGGTCGTTATAACATATCTGTTGAATTAGTTGGTGTGAATTGAAGTATCTACCTTATGAAATATATATTTAAAGATCCTACTCAATACAATTTTAAACATTATTTATTAGGAAATTAGCACTCGAGATTTAGAAATGTTATTTTATACTTCAAAAATATATTTTCTTCAAAAATAGTTTTTATTTCATTTTGAGCGTGAATATTATAATTAATTAAGTAAACTTTTAGAAATTTTATTTTATAAAAGGATATCATTTTTTAAATCACCATTTTTAAATTATCTTTGGATGAAAATTTGAGATTTTACTGAAAATAATAATTTTTCACTGAATTGTGAAAATACCAATTTTATAGAAAACTCTATTTTAATTTCATGTATTTAAAAGGTACAATTTTTTTAATTGGTTTTAAAATTTCATTAATTTATTTTTAATAAAGATAGTCCAATTACTGTTATTAAATTCAACTTTATTCTTAATTTTTATATATAAAAATATTTATACCTAAAAATCATTTTTTATGAAACCCATTTTTCATTTCTTTTGTGTGATTATTTTAAAAATATTTTTTTACGACTGTAGAAAACTAATTTAATAAAATTAATTCCATATTTTAATTTTGAGGTTTGAATTTCGTAAATAGGTACCACTTATTTTGGTTTATTATGAATAGAAAACTTGGTAAGAATATTGTCGAAATGGAAATGGTAAAATAGGTATAACTAGGTTAGAACTAATGTATAAGAATTTTAAATCACAATAACACTAAACTCAATTTCATTAGATGAGTGGTGTTCAATAATAATAATCCCAATGTAGTTGGGGTTTGGCTTAGTGGTAAGCACCCCGTAATACTACATCGAAAATGGGGGTTCAAAACCCACGGGGCGCAGGTACTGTAGCGGTACTGTAGCGGTACTGTAGCAGTGGCGACACTGTTCATCAGCGGTACTGTAGCAGCGGCAAGATACTGTAGCGGCGGCAGGGCACTGCAGCGGCGGCGATACTGTGCAGTACTGTAGCAGCAGGTTACTATTCACAGAATGTGAATTGGCCTTTGAATTTGGGCCTACGGGCTATGTAATGGGCTAAAAGCCCACTGGGCCTTCGGGCTATGTAATGGGTTTCCCTCTACCCAGTTAAAAAGTTGACTTTGCTTTGATTTAATAATAAAAATGAGGCTTCGGCCCCAACCTTTAAAAAAAATCCCAAATTCTAAAATTTGTCAATTTATTGTATTGTTCCATTGATAATGACCTTAATATTTTCTTATGTAAAAATAAATACAAGATGTCACTTTCTTTATTTTATTATCCATAATATTTTTTGGAAGGGTTAAAAAATATATTTTATTTATAAATGGTAATTTTTAATATAAATAAAAAAAATTATCGTGGTAATTTATTTTAAATTTTTATTGATGGAATCATTACCTTAAAATCTTAGGCAACACTAACACAATGCTTGCTCATGTAATAGAAAAAACAAGTAAATGATTTTATAAACATTAAAAGTAATACAATTGGGATGGATAATTGTGTTTTTAATTTTTTTATACTTATAAAATACAGCTTCTATTCTAAAATTTTATATTCTATCTATATTATTGTCTTACTTTTTTTAAATTAAACTTTGTGAATAGTCTTGAAAATGACTTTTGTGGTGTCGTATATCAAATAATATTTTATTAAATGATCTAAAAATCATAAAAATGTTGTCTTTAGTTAGGTGAATAGTACATATTGAATTATATCACTCACTTTCCACTTATAGTTTAATTTTATATTTAAATTAACTTTCTTTACCCATAAAGTGTAAAAACATTGATATCATAGTAATCATCAAAAGGGTTAATAATGGGTTTAAACAATGATATAATGGTTAAAACATCACATAAACTAGTCTAAATATTATTGTATTATATAATTTGTATTTATATCCATCCAATACTATAAATATATCAAAATAGTTCTTCTTCATCATGAAAATAAATTTATATTAATTTAATATTTTAAGTAATTCTAAGGGTGCCCCTCTCTTCTCTAATATAATAAAACCACCCCTCCTCTCTTACTCACACTTCATAATCCATATATATATACTAATTTCTACCTTAATCACTTTCGAGAATTAATAAAAATTTTCTAGAGGTCCTTTCTGCCTCAAAATACCAACCTATAAGTCTTATTAGGTAAGTGAAAGAAGGTTCTTCAAAGAAGAGGTAATCATATTAACTAAGCATTTTCATTTTACTTTATCTTCTACATCCTTATTTTTTTAATAAAAATTATAATATAATAAAAAAAAGTATCTTAAATATAATGGGATTTTATTATATTAATATCATAACCATAGTCATCTAATTTTTCACTAAATGAAAAACAAAACAATTGTTTGTGCATATTTGTGGACTACCACCACGCAAAGCCGATGCATTTCATTTCTCATCAATGTTTTTTCATGGATAGTTGTTATGATGGTATTATTATCTATATATATATATATATTAATTACATAATTATTATTCTTGAAATATAATATATAATCTATCTTTTTACCATTCCAATCATTAAAAATGGAATCATCGCACATGTGTACGTACATACTACCATTTCCTCATAGCAATGCACTTTGTTTTTCAAAACCACCTATCTTGGATTATCATGAGTATATAATTAATGGAGTGGATTGATTTTTATAACATTTTTATTAAATTTTATAAATAATATTTTAAATTTGTTTATTTTCCATACAACATAAACTGAAAAAACATTGATTGTGTTTGCATGCAGAATACTGCTTCATGATCCAATGTATTTTATTTTTCTAGACCGCTTTTAATAAATGAAACTAAAATTTTATTTGAAGTATAAAAATATAATTATTTAAATATTATCATTATTGATATTATGGAATAATTACCCCTTTTACCATGATCAACATACCTAATTCATTTTTCAATTACGAACTGAATGCCCACAAAACACTCGATGTGGAGTTAGCCAATTAATTAATTAATTATGTCACTAAAATAAAGGAAATTAATGTTTTAATAATCAGGGAATAAAAATGTAAAAGTTTATTGAATAATTAAATAATTAATATATGTTATAATGAATGATTTAACATCCATGCCTAGAAACTATTTTTTTATTGTTCTAATAGGGTACATTAAGGTTTTAATGGAAGTGTTAAAGGCACATTTATTTTAAAATTTACCAAATGAATGGATTTTACTGAAGAAATAATTATTCTTTGATTTAGTCTATCGTTAATATTTTTATATGTTTATTTTCAAAGAAAATATTTCCTTAATATTCTGTTAATGTTTTAGATATTTTATCACAAGAAAGGGATATTTTCCTTATTTTCAAATAAATGTCTTAAATGTTATTTTTAATATAGTTTTCATCTGTGAAAATATTCTTAATATTTTTTCTATGTGCCAGTTGGGATATGTTCACATGTTACCATCATTATTTTTTCCCTAGAAGAACTGTTATTGTTTTAATATTTTTTTACAGAATAATTTTTTCGAAGGATTAATCATGAAAAAACAAAATGATGATTGTTTTCAAGGGTATTACATTGAAAAGTTAAAAGCTTATATTTTTCATCCTATGGTACTGGAAAATATATAAGGATGATTTATGAGTTGATTAATTATAAAGAAGAATTTTTGGTTACTTTATAAACCAAGGGTGGTTATTTTATTAACCAAAGATGGATTGGCCCGTTAAATCCCTCTAATGCATTGGGTGAGGTGACTAAGTTAACAAATTTTAAGTTACTAAAAAGAGATGGCAGATATATCAATTATAGTTTAATTCTAATATATATTGCAATTATCCTATTTTTAGTGGTTCTATGAGGAATATTTGGTGTTCCAAGATACCAAAAATTTCTTATTTATGTTTTATATTTATTTTTAATGGTACTTTTGATTAATAATTACATAACTTGGATAATAATTATTGATTATTTTTATTCTTTTCTTTATTAATGTTTTATTTCATTTCATATGTTAAATTATAAAGTTTTAATAGGTTTGAATTATCTTATTTAATTCTCATTCACATTAAAATTTTTTAAATAATCTTATTCTCATCTTGTTGTCAACAAATATATTCAATTATTAATGCATATGTTTACCCTTATTAAGAATTTATGCTCCCAAATATTATTTTTATGTTCATAAGGATATAAGGAATTATTTTTTATAATATATTTCTATAGGGTTTTCTTTTGGTAAATGATGAAGACTTCATATAGAATAATAAATATTGTGTATACTAGAAAAAATTATAAATTAAAGATATTGTAAGGTTATGTAGAAGTTTTTCATAACTCTCTAAACCTTTGGACATAATAACACCTTGGATATGTAAATGATCTAATATTTTATTTTCAGGTTGTAATAATTTGGGAAGTTAAATTTGGTCATTTTTATTAGTTTCAAACACAAAAATGTAAAGATTATGTTTTGAGAACTGGATATGAGTTTACAGGTTCAGGGCTATTATAGTTAGTGTCGGAGTAGCGTATAGATAACTTTGGAGATAATGATATTTATATGTGAGGTTCACATAATATTTATGTATAACATAATGGTTTTATAATTTTAATGTTGATCATAAATAAAAAATAAAAGACACCCCTTTTTGGTTTTAAGTGATGTAATTTTAAGGGGATTAATGATTTTTTGGGGATACTTTTTATTGGGTTGAGGTATATGTTACCCTTAGGTTTAATATGAGGGATTATTTCGAAATTATGTTGTTACATTTTTAGTTATATAAAATGAAAGGTATGATGCAATTTTTAGGGATAAAATATTATTTAATGTTGAAATTATTATGGTTAAATGGGATATAGTGTTATTTATTCAAGTGGTGATCTAAGTTGAACCTTTGGTTTTATTATGGAAATTTGGAGTTAAATGTATTATTATTTCATATGATGGTTTATTCATTTTGGGTATTATATTACCATATAATATGAATTTTTTATATATTAAATACGATATTATTAGATTTTAATACATATTTAGATCCCACGAACTATTAAACTTTTAGGCTTTAGGAATAATAAACATTCTTCATTAATATACATTTCTTGGAATATGGGATGAGATAGTGGTGGAAAACTACAACAACATGAAATCAAAGGATGAAATTGCATTTATGGTTTTGAATAAAATAGAGTATGTATATTTTCAAATTTTCATAGTCGGGATAATAAAATATTCCCACATAAATTTAAAAAATTGTCTTTTTATAATCATTTTTATAAATTAATGCTCCTCTTTATAACATATCATTTCATGATTTTTTGGTCATTATATTTCTCATGATCATATTCTCTATCGCTCCACATCATTATTTTCAAATTAAATTTCTCCTCCATGTCCATATTTTCACTTCCCACTCATGTAATTATATTTGGAGTCTTAGTTAAGTGTTATTCTAGATTAAATTTATATTTCCCTTTCTCTCTTTCTGAAAGTAATTTTTATTAACTCTTTTTATGATGTGGATTTTCAACAATGGTATTTTCAATTATTAATACCTTGAAATACCAAAAATAGTGAGAACATAATTTATTTAAGGGGTAAGAATGTAATACCCTAATATTTTAAAATAACACTATGTTCAATATTGTACAAGACATGAAACACCAAGCTTTAAGGATTGTTAATCTATTATTATTTAAATTTGACTATTATAAGCTATTTATTTAATTGGTGGGCATAAATAGGAGAAACCACATTATGAAAAAATATATTTAATGTTACAACTCAATAAAATGGTTTTGATTAATTCATATGAAATAAGCCTCCATTTTTTCTAAAAAGTCACTTGATACTTCAAAAATACATTTTCTTCAAAAATGGGTTTTATTAAGTTTTTTAGTGAAAACTAAAATTAATTTCTTTCACTTTTAGAAATTTTATTTGATAAAAATATAATAGTTTTTAAAATTATCTTATTAAAATTATTATAAGATGGAATTTGGATATTTTTCTAAAATTACTAATTTTTCAGAGATTAGTGAAAAATACTGATTTTATAGAAAAATCTCATTCCTTTTAAAATATTTAAAAATTATAGATATTTTAATTGGTTAAAAAATTTAATTCAATATTTTTAATTAAAATTAATTTTATTAATTTTATTAAATTAAAATTATTTTTAATTTTTATATAACATTTTAATAATTAAAATTCATTTTTCTAGAAGATTATTTTTCATAGCGATTTGAAAGTTTATTTTAATATTAACTTATAACACTTATGGGGATTAAATTTGATATAATTGATTCCATATTTGGAATTAGGTGTTTCAAATTTGTAAAATAGTTTCATTTTACTTTTTATCATTATTAATAGTAAGAATGGTAAAAATATTATCACCATGATAAGGGTAAAACGGGTCAAACATGATTAAATATATGGGATAGAACGTTAAAATCACCAAAAAAATTCCTTTATTTCATCATATGATTGGTTTTGGATAATAATCATCCAAAATTTGAAAATATGGAAATTTAATTCTACTTTACATTGATAGTCACCATCATATTATTTTAAATAAATAATAAATACAAAATATCACCCTATTTGTTTTAAAACCTATAATACTTTCTTATAGGGATAAAGGAGGTTCTAATCTATAATAATTATTTATTAAAATATTAATTCCATTTTTCATGTTATTTTATTTTTTATTTTTAGTGATTGAATAAGTACCTCAGATGCTTACGCAACAAAGACACAACACTTGTTCAAGTAATCGAAAAATAAAGTCAATGATTTTAAAAACATTAAAAGTAATAAAATTTGGATAAAATATTTTATTTAAAAAGATAAATATAGCATATTATTGATGTTTTAAAATCATATATGTTAACTACATTACATTCTTGATATTTTTCAAAGTTAATTATTTGAATAGTATCAAAATTGACTTTAACATTGTCTTATGTTACATAATATTTTATTCAATGATTGAAAATATATAAAAACCTTATATTTGAAAAAAAATTAACGTTTTATGAACTATAATGTGATAAAATTTCACTTATGGATAAATTTACCTTCTTATAATTACTTTCTTGATGCCTAAAAAGTAAAAAAACATTAATATCACGAAAATCATCAAAAGGTTTAACATGTGATAAAACTAAGAGGTAAGGGTTACAAAAAAACATAAAACTGAATAAATAATATTATATGAAAGGATTTCGAATTATAATATTCCTATATTATAAATATATGAATATTTCCCACTTTAAAATTTAAAATAATTTATGTAATTCTAGGGGGCCCCTCATCTCTTATATAAGGACACCACCACTCCATTCATCCTCACACTTCTTGAGCCATGTATATAAACCAATATCTACCAAAATAACTTCACAACATTAATACCTAATTCATATAGGTCTTGGAATCAAAAAATAATAACTAATAAGTGTTAAGTTGTAATCAAAAAGAGGTTCTTCAATGATGAGGTAATTATCATAACAGTGCATTTTTATTTTTCTTCTTCTTATACCTATTTTAGTTTTGTATTAAATATTAAAATATAATAAAATTTGAATTATCCATATAATATTTTTTTAATGTTATTATTGTAACCTTATTTATCTAAATTTCATCAAATTGTAAATGAAACAACTGTTCATGCGTACATACAGACTACCACCTCACGAACCCAATGTATTTCAATTCTCACCAATCCCTTACATGGATTGTTTTATTTCGAATTTAATATATATATATCTGTGTGTGTGTGATTTAAATGAAATAATTATGATTCTATAAATATAATATATCATCTCTATTTATACTATTCTAATCGCTAAAAATAGAATAATCATATAAGTATATGTACAGTCTATCGCTTTCACATAGTGATATACTTCGTTTTTCAAAAATTTCATCCCATGGATGTTAATAACGAAATATTTCATGAAGGTATTTTATTTTTATGACATTATAATTAATCAATAATTATAATATTTTATTTTATTTCTTAATTTTACATCCATTGAAAAGTAAAAAAACATCACTTTTGTGTATGTGCGGACTACCGCTTCACGAGATGATATATATTGTTTTCCACCACAATATTTCATAAATCGATCTGAAATTTTATTTTATGTATAATAATTATAATTATTTTATTATTATTATTCTATATATTTGTAAATAACTACCCCATTTCACTATAGTAACCATACCCAAGTCATTTATAAATTTTGAACTGAACATCCTCAAAACACCCAACATGGAATTAACCAATTAAGTAATAAAATATTTCAAGAATTAAATGAAAAAATGTTTTAATTACAAGTTAATAACAATTGAACATATTATTAAGAAAATAAATAAATAATATTATTTTTTAAATACTAATTATATTGCATACATACAAAGTTGGGACTTGAAGAAAGTGGTTCCATAACTCGATTTCTTCTCTTTGGGTTTTAACACTTATTCCTCGAAATTATTATTCCATGATTATGTGTGAATTTTTATTAAAATTTTATTATGTTTTATTTAATTTTTTTTTGTGGAATTATATATATCCACATAATCACTTCATGTATTAATTATAACATCAAATTTTATAATCTTTTTAAGGGATTTCTTTCTCTAAATATCATTTTATTGAGACACGTTTCATTTTATGCATCATGATTTATTTGTATGGTGTAATTATTGTCCCATGAAAGAATATTGATATACCACTTCATGTAATTTGTTGTATTTATAGAGAAATGGAATATTTTTTCTTTTAATGACTTTTTATTTGATAGATACCAAAGTGAGAAATGCTTTATGTGAAAATATCATATCTTGTCTGGATTTTTTTTGTTCGTGGTTCCATTTGGATAAATTATATGATATTAATTTCATGATCCAAATATTTTTTTCTCTCATATAGTTATTTATATGGATTATATGATTTCATTTCATCTACCTCTTTTTGGTACTCATGGATATTAAAGGATTTTTTTTAAAAACCCAACCTTATTTCTAATTTAGTTAGGAAAATTTTTTATTCTTTAACCATGATATTTAAAATGTTTTAAAGAATCACTATACATAATTTATTGTTTAGAAGTAGTTTATTAGGGGTGTTTTAATAAAATTACACTAGAATAATATAGAGAATATTGTAGAGGTATTTTTATAACTGCAAAAAAATTTATCCATTTTCACAAAAAGGCATTTTCTCCCGAATCCCCCCTCTACCCTGATAATCCCCTCCCCCGAGACCCACCTACCTTGAGGCCTATACACCTCTAAATTTATACCTAGTCAGTGTTTCAATTTCCCCCAATCCCCCCCCCACCCCTAGTCCTCGACAATTATCTACTTTCCCCTAGGCCCTAACAGCCTGAGCCCTCATCGACGCTCTAGTTTCTCCTGAGCCCCATGAACCCTCTTCCTTTCCCTCACTGACACTCTGATTTGTCATAATCCTCAATACCTCTCAAAATAACTATCTTTTTTTTCCCTTATCTCATAATCCATCTCCCTCTCCCTCGCAGCCTATAACCTCTTCTCCGTTAAACAGGGTACTACAGTAAATTATGGGCATGAGATTTTAGTCTCATTCACTTTATTTTGAATATCTATTAATAGATCTAATTATAATCCATCTTTCCAAGTGTATTATTCTTATTCTTTGGTTCTAGAGGCTCAGATTGATTGTAGAATCTCTCTTCTAGAAAGGTAAGTCCCTACTTACTATTAATATTTTATTTCTTCCTCTTTGTTGGATGGTAGTTGGTGAAAGAATATCACATCATAATATAGGGATGATATAATCTTATAATCACTTGGACTCCTACCAAGATAGTGGTTATATAGGTTTATTTGAATCTAACATAATAACTAGGTTTCACTTCTAGGGTTTTCTCTCCTCAAGTTCTAATATTGTTTACATAATCTCAATCCCTTAATAGGTAATTGAGATTAGATTTTGGATAAAATATATCTTCTTCTTGAGTCCTAAAATATATATTCTATAATTAAATAGGTTGGTTACCACTTCTTCCACTCATTTCTAGATAGATTCAACCTGAAAATGGTATAGGGTCGAGCGAACCATATTAAGACAAAGAGTTTAAAACTAGAAAATGTTTTATCTGAACCCTTAATGTTTAAATGAATTTTTTGTGACTTTTTAAAGGGTTTTACATTTTTACCAAGAAATTTTAATTAAATTACTTGTCTTTCTTTATACACTAACAAAACAGGTCTTTAACTACTCTAAAAATGTCCTTTATCAGTTCAATAGAAGCGCCAACTATCAAAGAAATGATAAAAACCCTAGTCTTTTATCAGCGATAAGAAAGCACTAATAAATGAAAACATTTATCATAATTTTTTTTAGAATTGATAAGGTGGTACATTATTAAGAATTTTAGAAGAACTGGTAAAGAGCCTTTTTATCAACTCTTTTAAATGCACTGATAAAGTGGCATACTATAGTGTGTTGTAATAGCACACTACGGAACTAGTGCAGTGTACAGTAACACACTAAAGCACTAAAAACACCACCATAAATAAAAAAAACAAGTCCCAAAATAGAATGTAAATGGAATATATTTTACAAAAAAAATACAAGAAAAAAACAATATATTATAGACATTTAAAACATTAGTTTATAAAATTACATGAGTAAGAACAAATTATTAATTACATTCTTAAACATAAATGTTCCTATATCTTTAAACCCTGTCCCTGATATAGGATCATTCCAAAAAAACCCCAGATCAAGAAAAAATTCCCCTATATAGTAAAATAATTATGTTTTTAATAATATAAAGAAATAAATTAAATATAAAGTGTTAATTTTAAACTAAACATTGAGTCTTAATAGGAACACTGTGTATCGGACTGAGTTTTGGTTGATTATTTCACATCACACCATTTCTTGTTCTTCCTCAAGGATAATCTCTATGAAAACAAACTAAATAATTATAACATAAAGAAGATAAGAAAATAATTTAAGTAATATAAGATATAATGATGACAAAACAATCTTGGCTTGTTTGCTCAGATTTTTTGATGTGATGTGCATTTAAAACTAAAATGAGAATTATATATTGAAAAGATGTCCTTGTTGTCATAAAAGTCACATCATGTGTTCGATTGAGGTTCAGTCGATTCCTACATGTTCCAAATGAATTGTGGATAATTTTTATAAAGTTTCAAAACCATATGAATTCATTTTCTCAGTTTTGAGTACGTTACTTGTATTTGTTTACCAAACTATCATTTTATACTAGAAACATGAACATTGAGTCATACCAGTCACATTGTGTGTATGTTTGACATGATACTAATTCCTAAACATCAAAAATGACTTATGAATCATTTTAATAAATTATTAAGATAAACTGAGCATGTTTTCTTAGTTTTTAGCGTGTGATACTTTTTGAACTAAAATGACAGTTTTAAACTGATAACAATAAATTTGGGTCATACCGAGCACATTATGAATTAGATTGAAGTGAAGCTGATTCCTAAATATCACAAATGACTTATGGTTTGTTTTTCTAAATTATTAAAACAACCTGAATGTGTTTTCTCAGTTTTGAGTATGTGAGTTGTCCTTAAAAAAATTCAACTTTAAATAAAATGATGCACTTAGATTCATACCAGTCATATTGTTTTTCATATTGGGGTGAGGTTGTTTATTACACACCCTGAATGACTTATGGATCATTTTACTATAGTACACAAATAAAATTGAATGTTTTTTCTTTGTTTTGAGTACATAACTTTTATTTTTTATGAAAATGTCATTTTAAATTGGAAACATGAACTTTGAGACCTACCGGTCACATTGTGTGTTGGTTGTAAAAAACATGATCACCTAACATATAAAGAGCTTTTCTCCTATTATCCAGCAATATTTATTTTTTACTCTAATACAACATCATATATTTCTAAATCAATAACAAATTCTCAACCATTTATTATACTAAATACGGTCTCATAAATTTCATGTCGCCTACTTTATTCGAAAAACTGGGTCTCTGGAACTACTTTATATATAATGTCTCATGTATTTCCATTATTATACGAGAATTAAAAATATTATTATAAGTAAAATAAAAAAATAAAAAATTTTATCCCAAATTCACTTCTTATCCATTGAGAAAGAACGAAGCATATATTCCATTATCAGAATCGTCTACTCATATTGACTATCGGTTTAAGGATGGAGAGTTTTACTGAAATTTTATTCAATACCTAGAGATTTATAAAGTCCATCAAAAAATTATATGTAAACCAATGATCATGGTATAAAAAAATGGTGAGAGTAACTCTATGTATCCTCACTATCCCATTTATATATAATTAGGAATGATAATTCAAAGACATGGAATATCAGATGGAGAGGAAATATTCAGATTTAGTTAATTGATCCACAGTAACCCAAATAAATTTTTTAACTCAAGAATTATTTGGTAATCCACCACGAAATATGTTGATATATTTTCCCATTTCCTCACTAGAAATTTAGATGGTCGAAGAATTCCATATTTTAATATTAATTCTTATTTAAATTGGTGACATGTCAAATAAATCATGGTAATATAAGTATTATATATTTTCATTACATCCCACCATTACTACTCTTGAAGGTATATGTACATATTAGTAATTTCTTAATAGATAGAAAATAAACAACTATGAGATCCACTTAATAATAATTTCTTTAAATGGGGATCACAAGGCACAAATAAAAATTTTCAAAATCATAAAGAAACGTTTATATTGATATTAAAATCAAGAAACTTACCCTTATTAATGGATTATACATTTTCTCATGAACCATGATCCTATTTTTGAACATGATTAATTCTTTTTGACAAAGTTTATTTCACTGAAAATTAAAAAAAATAGTATTTCACTGCATCCACGACTAATTGTCCAAAATTTATCAAATAATTAACCAAAGGGTAATATCCCAAACATGACATGGATAATTTAAAATTATTTTTACAACTCAAAGCATTGTACACATTGTTTTCTTTTCCAAGATGGTAACGAATCATGAAATCATAATACTTTATCACTTACATCCATAATCACTATCCTAGGTTGAATTATTTCTGTGTGGATATATAAATTGAAATTTTGTGATCATTATATATTTTACACATTACTTCATACAAATAATTCCACAAAATTTTTAAATAAAAAAGTACAATAGTAAATTCCAAATCATGTGTATGGTAATTTTACTCATGAGATTTCATCTGATGTGAATCCCAAGCAATTACATAATCATTAATCATTTGGACACAACTGATTACATTCAATAAGGTGTCACTATAGAAATTGAATTCCTTATTTTTGTATGGTAGGTCCAAAACTGGAACATTAACCAATATTTTTTCCATTATTTGAAAAAATCATCACAATCATTTTAACAGGAGAATTTAATTTTTTTATTTAAATTTGTTAGTGGGATAAAAAAGTGAGAAATGTTTTAGACACCCAATGGTAGTAACACACTAATATAAGAAAATTGTGTATCCCTCTTATATTTGTGGTTGTTTTCAATTATTTAATAACTATTTTTTATCAAGGTCAATAGTTATTTCATCTTTAGAAACAAATTTTTCCAAGAAATAACGTTTTTCAACCAAAATTCACACTTAAAAAAATTATCTATATAGTTTATTTTATTTTAATGTTATGAAAAAAATCTTTTAGTGTCTTTCATGTTCCCATTGACTTTTAGAAAATACCAAAACTTCATTAACAAAAAAACCAAAAACATATCCATGAACTCATGGAAAAATCTATTCATGAGGTCCATAAATATAGTAGGTGCATTGGATAGCCCATAAGAAATAACTAAAAACTCATAATGACCATATCTATTATAAAAATTTTTCTTTGGAATGTCATCCTTATTTATCTCTATCTGATGTTACTCATTCCTCAAATCAACCATTGAAATATATTGAGCTCCCTATAGATGACCGTACAAATCGTAGGTATGAAAAAAAGGAAACTATTTCTTAATAAAAAAATTATTCAAGAATATATATTCAAAAACAATTCTCATTGAACCATATTTATATTTAATAAAAACAACAGGAGAACCCCATGGTGAAGTTCTAGGTCAAATTAAACCTTTATCTAACAACTCTTGTTATTTATTTTTCAATTCTGAAAATTTTTCTTAAGCCATTCGAAAAACGGGGTTTAGAAATATACTTAGAATAATGATGTAAGGAAATTTTAAATTGAAACTCAAAAATAGAAATAAAACATGTTAAAACATAGAGAAATACATCCATGTATTCATCAACTAATGAAACATCACTAATTTGAATGGTTTCTATATTTTCAATAATTTGAGCTTGGTGACATTAATTTCTATATCCTATCAATTTATCATCTTATTTATATGATATAAAAGGTATTAAATCATTAAATAAAACAATAATGGATCTTTAATATATATTACTATGATAAAATAAAATCCAATCAATACCCAAAGTGATATCAAACTCCAATCTTGTAGTTTAATAATATTTAGAGGAAAAACCACCCCACTAATGACAAAAGAAATACTCTTATGAATCCTAGTTTCTTTAATAAATCCACCCACAATTTTTAAAAAAAAAATCCCAATTTTTTAAGGTGATATTCCCCGTATTATTGAAAATTTATTAGAAATAAAATAATGCAATGATCCAGATTCAAACAGGGTATTGTCATAGTTATAATAAAAAAGTAACATACCTTTGACCACTTCATTTTATTGCCCAAAATCACCCATGGTAGTAGAAAAATATTTTCCCACACTCTTTTTCTTCTAATCTTGATGACTTCCTAATTGAGTTACTAAATTTGGGTAGGAATTTTCATAATAAACCAACTCATTGAAACTAAAACATCTAACTATTGGATGGATATATGTTACCCCATTCTTGGATAATTTGGTATTATTTTCCTTGAAATCATAGTCCATATGAAAAAATATGCACATCAGTAACTCTTCATTGATTTGATAATACATTCTACAGTGTGGTTTTTACTACAAATACCATAATATGGGAAATTTATTATCTTACCTCCAGATTTCCTTAAATTATTTTTCCCCATCACCTACCATCATAATTGCTTCCTACTTTCATCATCATGAGGCACATAAGTGTCAGAAAACACCATCTCAACTTTCTTAGCACAATAAACTACTTTATCATCACATTTAAATTCTCATTTGACAAAAGATATATATATATATATATATATATTATTTCAATCCTGAGTAAAATCTATTAATTTTTCTATTTGTGTCCTACATAAATTCTATAACATACCTAGCCAATATTGTGATGTTTTCTTCATATGCAGCTAAAAAATATTCATCTATTCCTTAATTCCACATTTTTTTCCATCAGGAGTCAAAAAAACATTAGCAAAATATTAATCATGGAAAATATCGTTAAATATTTCCTATTCCATGTCATTAAGAAAATATTTCTCTCTTGTATTATAAATTAAAGACCAACATCAATCAACTTCACCTTCAAAATGATAAATAAAAATTGTTACCTTCTAATATTCCAAACATCCCATGACTTCAAATATCTCGTCCAGAGTATTGATAAATCCTTCATCTACCAAAGGTTCATATGATCCACTGAATGAGGGGGATTTTGTCTAATGAAATGATCCACTATATACATGATCCTTAATCGTAGATTTATTTCCTCTCTAGTATAGATACCACCACCATTAATAACTTGGGTCAGATCATCCATTACAGAACAAACTTACTCGGTTCCGATTCTAACCATATTGAGATGTTTATTTGGAAAGATATTTTCCTCTTAGAGAATTCCAACTACAAATTCCCAATTTATACTATGTAAATACATTCTAAACAATCATAATTTAGATAAATAAATAGGTTAATATTCAAATTATCTTTAGTTTTAAAACAATCAAAAGGTAAAGTCTTTTAAGGGAATTATTTTATCAGTAGTCTAGACTATAAAGGTATCTAAACCAACTTTTGATACCAACTATATGGAACTGACATTAAATATTATATAATCATTATATTAAGTCAATATCTCACATTCTTTTACATTGAATATCTTTTTAGGTTTAGTGTTTTAGAGAATAAGTCAAAACTCATCCATAATAAAACCATATAATACAATGTTGACACTTCTTTTCCATATCCATTTTTCCACCATATAAATATTATAAAAAAACATGATTCAATTTCGTTAAATATATTCACTACATCTATCTTGACCTTTTCCTTTCCCTTTACCACCCTTAAACCCTATTAAACACATTTTAAAAATGTGGTTTGAGAAAAAAATCTCAGTAAGGCATATAAAAATACAGAAACCCATTATTCCAGTAAAAAACATGAAAACTCAGGGAAATATTACCATTATATTCAAATTTATTGGACATTATGTGTTAAAATATGTTCTCATAAAAAAAACCACACTTATTTGTCAAATAAATCCATTAAAACCCATTAAAAGAAATTAAAAGCCTTTTGTTTAGAAACACAGAGAAGTGAACCCATAAAACCATTTAATTGGAATAATCATATAGATGGATTCCGATATAATCATTACCCAATGAACCGGAGAGATATTATTGTGTCACCCTTCATATATTCTATATTACAATCACTTCTTATTTATGAGATATAAGGGGAATCAACCCTTTATATAAGTTAAAAAGAGCTCACCCATGAGCTTTATTGGGTCTCAATACATCGTATAAATTATATCGAGCTCACTGATTTTTCAAATAATGATTAGGTACAATATCACAAATAAAACATTCACTACTAGAATCTTACCCTTTACACACGTTTTAGAAACATTGTTATAGCCTCGAAAATCATTGGTATAGGTTAAATCCACAGTTCATAGAACCATGGATTCTCAAGTCGTCGGTATAGGACGAATACCCTATGTTCTATTTAAACTGTGGTTGTAGCCTATTAGGATTTCATAATACCCAAGGTTCACTTAAACTGTGGGTATCAAGGTGCGTTTAGAATTCATGTACACACATGGTTTTGTGAATTGTGGGTATATATTCCTGCCCTTTTTAGATAGAAACATTACTATAGTGACATTAGCCTTTTAGACATGTCATTACATGATTATAAACATAATAAAAAATCATATTAGAAGCTAAGGATCATTAAGTCTAGTGTCTTGGAAGATTAGGTTCATAAAATTGAAAACATGGGTCTAAATAATTTTTTTTTATTTATTCACCATAAATATCTCCAAACATCTATTTTTCTCAAAAATCATAAGATATAAACCTAGGGATAACATCAATATAGGGACGAGCTAAAATTTCATTAAGGAAAAAATCATAGTAATAAAGCATTAGCACGTGGGTTAAAAGGCATGACATATTGATATAAAAATGAATGGAGAATGTGAAATCATAACATATTAACATGGGTTCATAAAACCATGGAGTCATAAAAATGTGGGAAGTAAGATAAAACCTGACTTTAGCATGATTCAAGGCTCCTTTCACATAGAAAAGCACAAGTTAGGTTAACCACAAAGACTATTGCAAATGGTAGAAAGAGTCAAGGATAATCGCCATGACCGTTGCACATTACGCCTCATGAGACTCAACATCACCCAATTCCTGGGAGTGCTATCTGGTCACACCCATATTAACATTTTCATTAATATGTTTTCCACATTAGGAATAATAAATAATAGATCATACATAAATATAAGGGTACCCATGTAAAGAAATGGGTATCATAATCATGTCATTAAGCATAATGAGAG
This sequence comes from Viscum album, assembly GCA_963277665.1. Taxonomy (NCBI): domain Eukaryota; kingdom Viridiplantae; phylum Streptophyta; class Magnoliopsida; order Santalales; family Viscaceae; genus Viscum; species Viscum album. The sequence continues at coordinate 278,490,266 of OY728147.1, forward strand.
GTCATATTAAACAAGTGTCCATGAAATAAATTAAATAAAATGTACAAGGACATTCATAAGGTAGAATAATCATATATCATGGTAAGATATTTCAAACAGAATTAACAATATTAAAGAATCGTATTTAAGAAATTTTAGCATTAAAACATTTTAGTGTGGTTTTAAGGAAAATAGTATAGAGCATTTAAAATATAAAAGGGAGTAATCTTTTATATATAACCTGATGTGATCCAAGAAGGTTTTCTTAAAAAAACACTAGTTTTATAAAAAAAGGTGGATTAAAACATATGGTATAGTGCACTTGAAATCGGGATTGAATTTGGGAAGTTCCCTTAAAATGGGTTTGATTATCAGGAAGTATTGAGGTGTGAATCACTTAAAAGCATGTATATACCCAAAAGAGAATGGGTAATGGATCTTGATAAAATATTTTGGAAATATAAAGGGAAATTGTGATATTTACATAAACATAATATAGATTTTATTTGGGTAAAAAAAGAGTAATAATATCATGAAGGAATAATGGAGGTTCGAGTAGAATCCCATACAGAATATCGGAATTGTATTAGGTATATTTAGGAGGGATTAATGAGAGAGAAAGGGGTTTATAATCCATTATAAATCATGAGGTAATTATTGTGGAGGTTATAAACCACACCCAATAATTAGTAATTGTATATTAAATGGAATAACATCGATGAGATCCTTGAATAAGGGTGAGAAATATAGGTTCCCTTACCTTAAGTTTGATGGTGTTCCCCACTTGATATTAATGACCTTGGTAATCAGATTAGGTTCATTAATTAATAATTATAGAAACTCCACTGCAGTATATTGATTTATTATAACCTTATTAAGTTTATTCATGTCCTTTTTGATGAGTTAATATGTTTAATTTCATTGTTTGGGAGCACTTGCTTCCTAGGTTTTAATAATCGGTTCACTTATATTCATATTCAGATAAACATGTGTATTGATAATGGTTGTCCAGAATTAAAGTTATATGATATTATTGAACATCCTTAAGATTACATGGTTATAAAATTCATTTTTTTATTTGGAGTGAAGGGGAATCATTATAAAAAATATTAATGATAATCACTTGGATTAATGTAGCGATTTTGATCATAATTAACTTGTTTTGTATTATTATTTTACATCATGTGTGAAAAATGATTCCAGAACATCACATAAGTTAAAATAAATATTAAATAGTTTTCGAACCATTTGGATGAGTAGAGATTAGGAATGAAAATGGAACAAAGTAACATCAAAAGCATATGAAAGAAAAGAAAAGAGGGGTTTACTTCTTGAATTAATCTTCCTTGAGAGCCTCTTAAGGGGAGAGGATTTGGTCTTTTGAGGAGACCAAGGGCTGATAGATGTGGGGGGGTCTTGGAGAGATATTTTTCTAGAATTTATGGAAGGTACAAGGCTTGAGATGAGTGAACAGAGGAGGGGATTGTGGGTGGTGTTTATAGTGGTGAAGAGGGGGGTTTTTAATATTTTAAACATTAGTTTATTATTTTTCCATAATAAAAGCAATATTAATGATTCTTATAACCAAAAATAGAAATATTTTCATGTGAGTTAGAACCCTAGGTACCTAAATCATCCATTATTCTAGTAATAGTCCATTTATTTTATAATGTATACATATAATATATTATCATATTTCATTATTCATAAAAATTAAAGTATTTTAGAAAAATCCTAAAAAATTCCCTTAACCATTTTTCGACATGTAAAATCAAAAAAGAAAATCCATTTCCCAAAATTAATTTTCTAAATAAGATTAATTTAATTTTTAATTAAAATCATAATTTACTTGAAAAATAAGGACATTAAAACTATAACTGATTTTATACTCCTTTCAAAAATTACATATGGTCTTAAAATTTTTACTTAAAACCAAAAGACAATAAAAATTTAATCTAGGAACACCTTTTAGGAAAATACAATTTAATTTAAATTAATTAATTCATTTTATTTAATTATTTATGACTTATAAAAATACCAATACTTTTATTATGGTCATATTATCTATTATAAGATGCTTAAATTTTATTTATACATATGAGGGTGAGGTCACTATTCTTTTTGATTATATAATATTCATAGAGGTCATATTAATATTCATATGGTAATGTTACTATTCATATGGGTAAGTTACTATTCACAAATAAATTCAGTTCATCTTATTGGACTCCAAACATCTTACTAATCGCAACCGGGTATCCCATATTTCCAAAATTCAAATAAAAAATGTAATAATATTATTTTTAAAGATCAAATAGTACTTATTAGTTCATTATGTTGTGAATTAATGTGATTATATAACATAATTATAAGAATGGAATTCTATTTATAAAATATTTGGTCGTTACAAGCACCATCGAACTTCTATCACAAAAACTATAAATAAATTACCAACCATGGTACACATTTAATGCAGTACACTTAATATATGTTTAGCATTCAACTAGAACGTTATTAATAGTTTTAAAATCATTTATAATATTATAATATATATATATATATAATTAACATCATCAATTAGTTTTGATCATCAACACATGTCTCTTCACCTAAACTCAAAATGAGGGGATCAGTATCTCCTTCAACGCCACTAGTTACATCATAATCATCACCAGAAGTAGTGCTTGGATCACTAGAATCATCCTCATCATCACCACTATCCTCATCAACAACAACAACAACATCATCATCATCATCACCACCACCATCACGACAACCATTAGCACCATTAGCTCAACTAGTAATAGGACCCTCATTTAAATCACCCATGAAAACATATAAAGAGAAAATTGAATCCATACATGAATCAAAAATAATAGCAGCCTCTAATGGAAGTGATGAATATATAACTGACATAGCTTTCAGAAAGTGTTTTGTGACTAGTTTTCCTCTTTCACTCTCATGTATAGATATTATTGTACATGTCTTCTTTTTTATGATAATTTTATAGCTTGGTTGGGGTGAGAGTTTTGAGAGGTTCTTGATGAGGGCCAGTACCTTGTTTGGAGGATTCTTTTCCTATATCTACATCAGACTCTCCCCTAAGGCTTCTCACCTAATACCTATCTCAATTGATCATTTGGTTTAGAGTTTTCATCTTATTTCACATCGAGATCCTCTATATAATAATGTTTAAAATATAAAAAAACATATTTATTATTAATTACGTATAAAAATTTGAAATATAAATAAAAAGGATTACTATATTTCCTTATGATTATTTATTTACAAAACATCCATAATTTTTATTTTTACTCAAGCAAAGTAATTTTTCTGGAGGCACACAACCATCAATGCCAAATTCCTCTTTTATAAAATGACATTTATTACTATAATTCTACATTATTAATAATACATATTTGATAAAAAAGTAATGAATTAAAATTTTAGATCTTTTTGTTTTCCATAATATGAATAATCATATGAATATACATTTATTTAAAAATTTAATACAAGTGGCATAACATAATCAATATATACTAATTGTCTTTCAAGAATGGGTATGATATGGATTCCTCTTGTGAGTTCATTTCCGTCTAATTATGCTTCTGTAATGTTATTTGGTTATTTGTTCACATGGTAATTAGCTTCATTTGGTAATTAGGTTCATTTTTTTGTTAGGATGTTTGGTAATTTGGTAATTTTCCCATTTGGTCATTTCTCCATTTGGTTATTTGGGAATTTGGTTGTTTAATGAATTCCATTTGGGTATTTGGCCATTTTTTATATTTAGCAAACGTTATTTGTGTTATGTTATTGGGTTATTAGGTCACATGGTAATATTTATCTTTTGGTCAGTATGTTCATTTTTTTTATTTTCTTTTTTGGTCATTTAAGTATTTGTCTATTTGCACATTTGGGAATTTGGTAATTTTTTCATTTGACTAATTGGTCATTTAACTATTTCGACATTTGGGAATTTTTCCATCCAGATAATTGGGAATTTGGTTATTTGGTCATTTTTTAATTTAGCCGATTGTCCATTTCAGCCATTTTCTCATTTGGTCATTTGGTCATTTGGCCATTTGGGCAATGGAAAAATTAGACATTTTTCTAATTGAAATTATATCCAATAGACCAATTTTTTATTTCTCTATTTTTCCAATTATCCATTTAAGCATTTGGACATTTTGGAATTTTTTCATTTTACCATTTTCTGATTTTTTCCATTTTCCCATTTTTTGAACTATTTCTTTTTCGATTTTCCCATTTAGGTATTTGTAAATATTTTCACTTGGAAATTTTAAAATTTTTTCACTTAGAAACTGGGAAATTCAAAATTTTAGATATTAGAAAATTGGGAAATTGGTCAATTATCCATTTGGCTATTTGGACACATGGCTAGTTGGCTATAAGGCCACTTGGGCACCAAAAAATTCCAAATTAACCTTTGTCCATTTATCCAATTGATAAATTGGGAAATTTTGAAATTAGGAAATTGGGGAATTAAGCAATTGGCCATTTGGTCATTTGGCCATTTGGCTACTTAGCTATTTCTCTATTTACCCATTTGGCCATTTGTACAATTGGTCAATTTGTCCATTTGTTTATTTTAGCCATTTTGGCTATTTGGACAATTCTATTTGTGTTAATTTATTTTTTATTCAATTACTTGGTTATATTGGCCATTTTTTCATTAGATTCATTTTTTGTTAGGTATTTTGGACATCTATTCATTTGGTCAGTTTTACATTCAGTCATTTAGCCTATTGGACATCTGGACATTTGGGAATTAGGGAATTTTTTTCATTTGGTAATTTGGTCATTTGGAATCTTCTCCATTTGAAAATTTGGGCATTGTTTAATTTGGATATTTTTTCATTTTTCCATTTGTACATTTGTCCATTTGGACATTTGGCCATTTGGACATTTAGCCATTTGGCCATTTGGACATTTAGCCATTTGGCCATTTTGGAGTTTGGTCATTTTTTCATTTGGTCATTTTTTCAATTATCTATTTCTCTAGTTAGTCATTTTTTCATTTGACCATTTGACCATTTGAAAATGTTACCATTTCGTCATTTGTTCATCTGACCTTTTATCAATATGGAAAATGCTCATTATCCTATGTAATAGATATATCCCCCCAAATTTTAACATCATCAAATAAATATCTTATACTTAATTAAAAATATAATTATAGATATTATTTTTATTCATTTTAAATTAAATGTAACCTGTCAGTCTTAGGCATTATAGTGTGATCCAAAGTGTAAAAATATATCATAACAACTTTGTTATTTTTATTTCCTTTCCTATGCATACAAGAAACAAAAATTCAATAAAATTAATAAGAATTTAATTTTCAATGAAAACCATTAGAGATATGAAATACCTTAAAATCATTACTCTTCCAATATGAAGTCATTTCTTGATATTGTGTTGTTGGCTAGCCAGGGAATATTGGTACACCCTATAAATCTGAACCTACACTACTCTTTCAACCAACATGTCACTCATGCTTATATTGTCACCAGAACTACCCAATACCCAGAAATCGTGCGAAATTGCAAGCATCACCATTAGGAAAGTTTAATCAACACTAAAATGGATATGTTAATTCATATAAATACAAAAATAATTTCAATATTAGTTTAAATTGTTTTCTTACCCATATCTCTACCAATGATTTCTCCTTGATTTCATTACTGATATATCTCCAAGAAAATGATTGAACTAGAATGATATCATTGTAAATGGATAAATTTCACATAAAAATTTTACACTACTGATAATTTTTACCTATCATCCAATTTCCTTCACTGTAATCTATAATTATCTGTTTTTGGTGATTCTAGGATTCATACTTACAGGTTTTCCCACATCGCCTATTAGAATATCTCGCTAAATAATATCAAATGAAAAGAATAATTAATTCACACTAAAATAGGAAAAAATGATGTGACATAATTTAACACACTTATAATAAAAAAACATGATGCATGATGCTCGTAAAGATCTAATTATTCTATGGGATTTCCTAGATCAGTATCCTTTGAAGGATGTGTATATTCCAATAGATTTATGAAGTTATCTTCATTCACTGGAGTGTAAGATGAAGGAGTAGAATCATCATATCCGAGATGGATAGTATGAAATGGAGGTGTCATAAATGTGGTAGGATAAGGGATTAAGGGTTGGGGATACATCATGAGATATGGATAAATAATAGGTGGGAATATCCATAGAGGTAGTATAGACGTGGTATGAGATGAAGAGGCTAAATAAAATATGATTATGGAGGTATAGGAAGGAACATCCTTGAAGGACCAAATAGATTATGAAAAGGTGTGGTAAATAGGGTGTTCGTTGCTGGGCCAGGGTTTCAAGGGGTGTGAAGGGTGCTCCATGTAGATCAAGAAGCATATCTTATTGGACCCATACTAGAAGGTTGAAAATAATTAAACTCTTCATCAAATTTATGTCCCTAAAAATGATAAATAATAATTACATGACATTAAATTTAATTAAAAAGAGAAATATTAAAATTATTATACACACCAAGGGAACCAAATGGGGCAATACTAGCTCGAGTATTCATCGGTCATTATCAAATAATCATTTCCTTAGAACTAATTCAATAAAATTTGTGATCTATATAAGAATAAAATGTAAATTTATTTGAAATAGTTTTTAAAAATCCTACAGACAACTTAGAATCAATAGAATTAATAGTCATAATCATAACTTGTTCTAGAAACTATATTTAAAACCAAGTTATATATTTTTAAAAAACCCATTTTGAAATAGGTTTTCTAAATTGAAATGAATATAATTAAATACAATGAAAAAAAATAATATAACAAAAAAACATATCATTCCCAACTGAAACTAAATTGAAGTAACTATAATAGTACCAAGCTGAGAAATCCATGTCAAGGTAAAATTAATTAACTGTATAAATACATGGTTTCTTCTATATATTACCCACCACTAATTAAGGTTTAATGTCAACCCTCACAGTGGTACAATTTTAATTTTCAAATAAAACATTTTGTCCAACACCAATGTGGGTGTCAATGGTTTCAATTTCGTCATCAAAATCATGAATAATATGTCTTGGGATTACTTAAATAATGACATCGTTATTAGGTCTCAAATGATCTTTCACCTAAAACACATTTTTTCCATTAATTATAAAATATAGGGTTCATCGGTTTAAATGAATCTAGTCATGTCAGTAGTTTTGAATCTATAATCATTAATAAATATACCTTGTCACATCATCAAATCAACCCATTTAAATTTTATCATAGTGAATCAACCAAGAGAGTAGTAATCCAATAAAAAAATTTCTCAAAAATTCCATAATAAGACATATTTTAATATCAAGGACTACTATCTGATGCACTGGAAAAATATTCTATTATTGTAGTTAACATAACTCTATCATGGTTTGTTTTCATTTTCACCACATGATCAGTTGTAAAAAATATATACCCATTGATTATTGAATATTCGCATTCACAAACAAAATAATTTGGACCAAAATCCAACTCTCTTATTTCTTGAGAGATGAAGTCAATGGTTAAACTCAATACCTGAAATATATATGAATAATATAGTTAAATGAATTTATATATTTAATGTTAACTAATTTCTTGGTCATATAATTTATTTTCACTAAGCGGGAAATTATGTTCTATACCAAGCCTCTCTCTTTATCAATGGAAAGGATCGATGAACTATACTTATAGTTTTTTAATATTGCCTATATAAAATGATAATAAACCTTCAACATATATGTGGAATGACATATTATAAAATAACATATAAATATTCAAATTACATACATGATATTGTCATCAAATAATCTATAGTTAAACAAGACTATGCGATGTGCCAAATACCGCTCTTCAAGGATCAATGTAGCCAATGTATATGAACTAGGAATTAAATCTATTTACGGGGAAGAGATGAAAATGGGGGATAAAGTTCCTCATACTGAACATATTTATCTATTATTGATCGGTTATGTCTTCTTCTCACATCATAAAAACACATTAACCAAAAATTCTTACATTATTATACCAGATAACCTCTAATAATAAAACCTCTAGGACAATTCTCATTTCAGACATAAGATTTCATTGTGAAAATATTTTATTCAGTACTACACATCCACTGAAAAAAATAGATCCCTTAAAAAGTGTTTTAGTTAGAAGATGAATTATTAAATATAGCATGCAATTGAAAAATGATGGAGGATTTTTTTTCCAACTTACACAAAATTAATTGAACTTATTTATACATTTTTTTCGAGAAAAACTTGGACAACCTTTTAGAACAAATTGATATATAAAAATGGCACAAGAAAATAACTTTTAATGTACCGTTATTGGATAGTAGATGCTATATTTCTATTAGAATCAATTCATGAAGAAATATTTGATAGTCACTAGTTATCAGGGATTATAGTTTCAACTCCATTATATTAAATCATTTAGATATATTATTGGAATATCCATTAAGAACCTTGATATTATCCAATACCTCAAGATATTTATTTTCTTATAAAGGTTTCATCACATAAAGAGCTTAAAAACATTATATTTTCTTCACTAATACACATAGAATGTTGTTCTGGTCCAATACTCAAATCCAACAAGTCCTAGAGAGATCTTAATTCATCTTTAGTCTTCTCCTTGATATTTATCATAACTGAAAAAAAGCACATATATTTTTCTCAATGTGAAATATCAGAAAAATGATGTAATAAATTTATAGACCAATATAGAAAATCAAAAAAAGAAAATTTTCTTTTTCCAATTTTAAGTGGCTTCAGATCCAAAATGCATCCAAATTTTAGAATTCATTTGACCTTTATCTAATAAAAACATTAATATTTCAATTCATTACTCACATTAGATCTTGGAATATGTTGAGTTGGATTTTCACTGTCAATATTATAATCAAACCTTTGAATATTCTTCTTATATTGATGATCTATTGGCAAGAATCCTTGATTACCCATGAAACTAAAACTATGACAATATTTAAATCTTCTCAATCATGTATTCTCCGTAAAAATAAAACATGATAGTTTTTCCTTCAGGATCCAACCAAAAAAACATTTCATAAGTAGATAAATCATTTGTAGTTCTTATAAGTTAAAGACGCATCTGAAATATATTTTTTTAAATAATTGGTAAATTTATGCTCGCCCATATCCTGATGCTACATCAATACTATTGTTAGAGGTTTCAAGTAGACATCTATATCATTGCCAGGATTTTAAGTTTAATATATTAATATACTTAAGAATGTGAAAGTTGTTTCATACACATCAATAGAGGAATATTATAAACATGAATAGAAACTGTCTATAATTTGTGAGACGTAAAAATTTAACCAAATGTATTTAGACCATCAGATGATAGAACTAACCAGACATTACATATCTCAAATGAAAAATTGAGATGTTGTGAATAAAATTTCCAACATTATAATCCATCTTTTGGATAAACCAACTCATCAATAACTTTAATTATCTTATGATCTTTTCATCGCATATGGGTTTTTATTTCTACAAACATGAATCGATTTTGAATCCTAGGAATCGATGGAAAGTTCCATATAACTTTTTACGGCACACGAGATGGTGTTACATCTACATTTTCCTTCCAATGAGATGTACCACATTATTTATAGTCTTTATTTTATGTTTCTTCTTCCTAAAATAAACTAAAATCTTATAGATAATCATGAATTTTATTAGTATAAAATATGATATGCTTAATTAACTTTCATGAATTATAATTTTTGAGGGAATATATAAACCATTATGAATAAATTTCTTTAAAAATGTATGTATATAATCAATAGAGGAACTATAATTTCAATAAAGGTTTTTTCATGATATATCCACGTTAAAAATTCTAAATTTTTCATTTTAGTACATTCCCAATTTAAAGGAGTTCTTGTATTGTCCATTAATTTTTTCACTATCTCAACATCAACCTCTTCATTAATTTACTAATGTGTATTGATATCATTATCTTATTCACTGAAATTCTATCTCTCTTATGATGATGAAAAAATGGAAAATGATCTAATATAAAATTATCCATACCACTTATTCTTTTCTATTCATGAATAGTGGAAGATTTGATTATCACTCCATTGTGATACAAAACATAATAGTTTTTTTTCAAATCCATCTTTTTTTATATAGTACCTAACTTATTTATAGTCTTAAGAATAGTCTTCCAACAAAATTATGATATGGACAATGTATAAAACCTCTATATGAATCAGTGTTAAATGAAGAATCTAAAAAAATATCTAAATTATTTTAAAAATCAGTTGAAATCTAATCGGTATGATACATTCACCTTATATCCATTCTATTATAGGGTAAAGGTTGTATTCAAATCAAAAATATAAACCATAATTACAAAAACAACATTACAACCATTTTTAATATGAAAGTCATCAATGAATTCTAAAATCTAGAAAAACAAAGAATAAAAAAACATATGTTGTTAGAAATTCATACAAATAATGAACCATACAAAGTGTAGTACATGGAATGAGAAAAAACTATTAATTTTTCCAATTAAATACATATGTCTTATAAAACTATTTTTAAAACATCCATGTTTTGAATAAGACATTAATCCAATTAAATAAACTTGTTTTTATAATGGAAAACATTTACTCGAGAATAAAAATATTTTTCATTGAACAACAAAAACACAAAATCTTAGTTTAAAAATATCATATAAATTATACAATAATTGATATAAATATTAAAAATCATCCAATACTTATATCATAGAAACCTAGATTTATAAAATAACAAAAAAAAATATCCAAAATGTAAAAAGGATTTAGAAGCCTGAAGTTAAATGATATATGAAAGGGTAAAGTATATATAGATTTATTACACCTTTAAGACCATCATATTGGGAAATGAGAAATTAGGTAGCATTCTAGAACTATGATCATATCCCATATAGAGTCTATGTATCTAAATATCAATCCATTTGTTCAAACCGTACTAATTACTGGATAAGATACCATATTAGGAAATTTATTACAAAAATATATCACCTTTTATATTCTTAATAATAGGTAAATAATGTTTAAAATGTATCATACACAGACTATAATGCTAGAATGATATCCAAAATTAAAGAAAAATTAAAATTATAGTGTATAGGAAATTAAATAACACTTATACAAAACTATATTAAATATAATACTTGATGAAAGTTTTCATTATATGATAATAATATCCATCTAAAAAACAAAGAAGAATATCCAAATCACAAACCAAGGAAAACTCATAGAAATTCAAACAAATTTCATATGTTAGACTAAATTACTACTAGGGAATACTATTAGAAAAATGTGTATTTATTATCTATATAGGACTTCTCATTTTAAAACATAATCGAGGATAAAATTTATTCATGAAGGGATTTTATTTAAGGATAACATTACCTACATTATTCAAACATAAGGAAAATAGATTTCACATGTCGTTCTGATTCAATTTAATAATTATTTAATTTAGGAATGATCCATAAAGAATAAATAATTAATCAATTCGATCCCATATTATAAAACCAATCCATTACTTCACCACTAATGAAACCTATTAATTATGGTAAAGTGGGCTTAGACAGTTTTTAATTCAATTAATGTGTAGTGTAAATAAATGGATAACTACACAATACATTATAAATCTACTAAGGAATTATCCTTAACAAACAACTAAGTTATACTCAACCGTTAGTGAAAGTAGGTGAAACTAAGGTTTATACTATTAAAGTTTTCTTTTAAGAACAAAATTCTTTTGTAAAACGTTATCAATGAAAGACATGTTTCATAAAATGAATATGATCCAAAAATGTTTCCATTATAACTTATATGATTACTTCATGACATTTTCCAAAGGATTCTATAGATATTGGTACATAATAAATGTTTTGAAACTCCAAATCATTTGTAATCTAATTTTTTTTTGTTTAAAAAAATATTTATCATTCGTTCATGTCAAAATCATAATAATGAATTCTAAGAAACATGTTAGACATGTAATTTAAATACAATAGTGAATTATTAAATAACTATCCTTCAGAGATAAATAAATATTCAAGATTTACTTATAATATTATAATCATTTCCATCATCATAAAATTATATATTTTTTGTGTAAAAACAATAAAAAAATAGTTTAAACATGGTTCATGATATAAAAAATTCAATTTAAACAATTAAATCCAATAAATCAAAGATAATAAAAACCAAAATTAACCCCTTTAGTTGAAATTATGATTCCCAACACTAAAAATATCTAAATCAATATAATATTCCACCAAAAGAAACTCAATTTGTTTTAAATTCATAAGAATACACATGATAGTTTTCAAAATGAATAAATTATAATTAAAATAGTACTTATATGAATTTAATAGACTATAATTGATCTCTATTATACTATAAATTTAAGAACATTATGATATAAGTGATGTGAACATGCTTCAGTAGAATAACTTACCTAAATACAAAATTCTAGAAATGGTGGAAGAATTACAAAAAATAATCCATAATTGCAACCAATGAGGAAAACCAAAACCAATACTCATCACTTACCATAATATAACCATCAACTAGATCCAAAATATATACATAATTAATAATAAAGGCTGAACCCAATTACAATCATTAAACTAAAATCCAAAAAATAAAACATTACTCATAAAGAACCTTATTTCAAATAATTTGGAACAATTGTGACCTAACTATATCTTGGTTAGTTTTTTATACATTGATAAAAATGAAAACAATAGTTAAAATAATGTAACAAGGGTGTGAATATCATTAATCTGATGTTGAAGAATATTGGAATAAAAAATCACTAAAGTATGGGAGAATGAAGGAGGAGGAGATCTGCAAGTCGTTGCTCAGGTGAGGGGAGGATAGAGCTCAACTGAAGGGGGTATGGATGGAGTGAAGGGGGGGGGGGGTGGGAGGATGAGGAAAATATGAGGGAACATATCCCAATAATTTTTAAAAACAATTTGGATAGCCTTCTTATACCCATGATTTACATAAACCGTGAGTATAGAGAAATTGAGGCCAATTTATACCCATGGTTTCTATAATACATGTGTATAGATCCATAAGGATAGCCCTATTTTCTGAATTAAATTTTACATTATAACTATTTCATTATAAAACACTTTGTGAAACACAATTTTCAATACTAAAACGCAACTTTCTTTTAAAACCCAATTTTCAATACTAAAATACCTTGAAAAGGATAAATATTTTTTTATTGAAGAAAAAATTAATTCTTTCAAATGATGATATAAATATAATGATTTTCATGGAATAAGGAAAGGTTTTTGTTGCCTTGTACATTAAAAATAGAATATTCATTTTTTTAGTTTGTCAAAACCTTCCATATAAAGCATGTAAAATGTTTCATTGTGAAAACATTTGAAATAAGTAAAAATAAACATAAAATTTACATTATAAATAATTTATTACCATATTAAATTATATATAAAATACTTTAAAAACATTAACAAGGAAGTGAAATTGATGGAAGGAAAACATTAAAATATGATTTCTTTTTTAAATTAAAGTCCCTTACCATTTTAATAATATTTGATTCGTAACCCCCGTGATATAATAACATTAAAAAACATTTAAATATCATTATAATAATTTACTTCATGATACATCATGTCAAATGGGCTATATATACACCTCATATAAGGATATAAGTGCATTACATCAAAAAATGTCTCAATGAATGAAAATCGAGATGAAGTCCATTACCTTGAGTTTGACTTTTCATGTACATTCTTTAACTTATTTAATAATAAACATATGTAAATTATTTACAAGTTTTTGAAAATTTTTAATTTTTATTATTAATTTTATTTTACTTATTAACACTTTATATACAATTAATTAATCCATTAAGTTTAATTCTGGTTTTTCGACCATATTTTTCTTATGTGTCAAAATGAATTCGGTAGGTTGACTATTAGTACAAGAATTATTATTTAAAAATATATAGAGTAATAATAATGAAATAATTATCATATTTATAGATCATTTATACTTTTAAAACAAATCATGAATGATAGTTATGAAAAATGAACTACTTTGTGATCATGGGGAAGATAGGTTGTACGTACGCATGAGTAACATTTCCATTTTTCAAATATCATTATGAAAAAGAGAAAAGTAATATTTTAATTATAATAAATTTATATAAACCATATTATTTCTTTAAAGTTACTAATATTCATCATTATTATTATGTGTTTCTTTATATAGAATCATATCACTTTGTAGAGACTGTAGTCCACGAAAACACGAACAACGTAATCATTTTCCAAAGTAAGAAATAAAATGATATATTTTTATTTAAAAATGATAAATATCTCAGGAATATAATTATTATTTCATTTATATAATATATATTTATTATATTTACCCTTATTTACTTCCATATAATGCATTATTCAAAAATGAATCACATCTCTTCGAGAGGCCGCAGTCTGTCGTCTACATGAGCGTCATTATCGTATCCCCCACAAAATAGAAATTAAGAAGGTATATATGTTATCATAACAATATAAGTATAAATATTATAAAAATATTATACATATACTTTAAATACATCATTACGTTAATCAGTGAGAGACGATGATGGAAAATGAATGACATTAGCTCGTGGGGTGATAGTCCGTCATACACAAAAATAATGGTTTTTATCTCATTTGATAGAAGAGGGGATGGATTTTGGTTATTAAATTAACATAATAATATATTTTTATATGTCTTATATTGTTTTTTGGTAAATAATAATAATTTAATGTTGCTTGAAGGATGTGGAAGAAGAAATAAAATAAATACACTGGGTTAAGAATATCACTTCTTCTTTAGGAAACCTCATTAGGTAAGGACCAAAGTCCTTATTATGATTTATCTATAATCAATATAAGTGATCTAGGGACTGTATAGTGAGTTAAAGAATACATTGTGATAGGTATTGGTATATAAATATGTCTTTAAAGGTGTGAATAAAAGATAATAGAGGTGGCCTTTTATAATTGAGGTGAGTGGCACATTTGTAATTTTTTAAAAGAGAAAGGTGTACCCACGTTTTTCAAACGTCACAATGCACAAAAATGGAACCTTATAGGTACATATATATTATAGGATCTAAATATGTCCATTAAAAATATTTTATACAATTATTAGGTAATTAAACCCCTTATATTTTTTGTTTAACACCATGATAAATCTATTTTTACCTTACTGCAATAATTAATTTTTATTATTTCACTATTCATTATGGTAAAAAATTAGGTTAACATTATTGGATAAAATAAATTAATATGTTTAAGATTTATTAATATAATATATAAAATTAAATTGACAAAATCATAAATATTTAATTTAAAACACAACCAAACAACACGATGAAAAAGTGAGTTTTCAATGAGTTATTTTTTCAAGAAAATGATTATTTTATATTAACTCTATGACTAATAATAATAATTTTTTGAATATAAATTAATATTTATTGATATATAATATATAAATTTCTTTTAAAAAATTCCTCATTTAAGATTATTTTAATTAATTAAATTGGGGAAGCATTTTGCACTTTATAACTCTTTTCAGATAAAATACCATTTAAACCAAAAAAAAACTTTTACTAAAATACAATATAAAGTTTATAAAAAAGAAGATAATTATATTAAATATAACCAAATAATTTTTTGTTTAATTTAAATCATTATCAAAACATATTAGTACTTTTAAATTAATTAATTTATATAAAATAAAAGGCATTTTAAGAAAACGATCCCTATTTTCCTCTATTCACTGAAAAGTCAATATTTTTTAAAAATTTCCAAAAATTCACCGAATGTAAAAAATATATCATGAATTAAAAAATGAGGTTCATTTTTTTGAATTAAAATCCTTTCATTTATAAATTAATCTTTTAAATAAAACCTTATAAAAAAATATTTTAAGTATTACTTTTTCATTTTGGATTTAAATATTAATTAATATTATAATAATGAATATAACTATCAAATTAATATTATTAAATCTAAAAATGATTTATTAAATAA
Organism: Viscum album; assembly: GCA_963277665.1. Classification (NCBI taxonomy): domain Eukaryota; kingdom Viridiplantae; phylum Streptophyta; class Magnoliopsida; order Santalales; family Viscaceae; genus Viscum; species Viscum album. The sequence continues at coordinate 278,506,423 of OY728147.1, forward strand.
TTTCATGAGTTTTTACATGAACCTCTAGATGTATATTTGTTTTAATAGTGAGTGAAACCATTATTTTTTTGGCACTGAATGGCTCGAAGGCCTTAATTGTTTTATTTTGATAATACACCTTTTAAGGGGTGAGGTGGAACCCATAAGAGGCATGAAGTCTTAGAGACAATTACATGACCCATAGGTTATAGAGGGTATCACTCAGATAAGACAACTTGTAACTACTCCTCCCCAGCATATGTCATGATATCATTACTCCACTATCATAGGGATAGTTGGCTAGTTGTCCTGTGCAGAGCTGCACATGCCTAGTGTTGATGGAAATCTTATGCCCTCTCATTATTCCAATTCCAGTTAGCTATACTCTAGTGAATTATTTTCCCCTGAATCCTCATCTAGAGCCTTTTCCCATGTAGTCTAATGGGTACATCTGCAATTTAATGGGGCCTGAAGGCCTTGGGGTGGCTCGAAGGCCTTGAGGTAGCCCGAAGGCCTTAAGAGACAACTGGCCAAATGACCTTGGGTGGCCCAATATCCTTGTACAACACAAGGACCAAACTGGTGGCCCAAATACCTAGATGAATGAATCGTTCCAGCTACTTCCGTAGTGAACAATACTTGCTACAGTACCTTATACAGTGTCTTCTTCAGTACTGCTATAGTAAACTGGAAATATGTCTCAACCCAAATTTGATCTCAGGTCTCTTGGATTCACTTGCCGAGTCCTCACAAACTGAGATGAGGCTCATGTTCCATTATGTATTTGGGGATATCTCACTTTGAAATAGATGAACTTATAGAGAATGGTGTAAGAGGCATGTAACCAATTGGAAAACAAAGAGGAATCTGTATATAATTAACTTTACCATTAAAAGCTTTTAATAAATTAATTTTTTTAAAACAAATCGGGGGACATAGTTCTCAGAATGATAGCCCTTCAAGTCTCTCTACAGTGTGGATAATTTTTCATGGGGCATGATGCATCCCTCCTTGTAATAATCAAAGAAACTCAACACCCTATGCCTTTATGTTGTGAATTTACCCTTTGTGTAACTCAACATCTCCCATGTCTAGGATAGAAGTTTCATAACCCATCATAGAACCCTTCTGCTTCATACTCATGTAGTGAAATCTATGTTTTCTACATGACCTAAGTTCCCTCTATGATTTTCTTGGACATCATAAGAGTAATTAACTTTAAAATTCAAGGAAAATTCATTTCAAAAGGACTGTCTCCATATATTCTAATGACTCTAAAATTAAAAAAAATAGAAAAGGTAAAAAATAAGAGTCATCACCCTATTTCGTAAAGACTATTCTCATGTTATGACTCCCTTCTTTGTGGTATGATCGGAGTCTTTCCAAAAAAATCAAAAAGGAAAATAAAATAGGCAGTAACTTTAATGTGATATTCACCATTCCATGAAGCCTTAGGTTGTAGTGAGACCCTTTTAAAATATTAAAAGTGTTTTCATTTGGAACTCATCATAGCATGAACCATACCTACAGCATTGTGATGGTCCCTTTATAAAAGACATTAGAATCCAACATCAATTTTTTAGCCTCAAAACTGTACAAACCTCTAAGACCACACTAACTCCCTCACTATTATCTTGAAAATTTTTAAAGAAATTACATGAGGATAGGCGAAAATATAAATATATTTTTACCTTAATAGTTTTTATGGTTTTACGTCTTCTCAACCAAATAGTTTCTCATCTTCAAAATGTACTCCCAAACATCACTATGTATCTTTGGTGATCAACTCTAACCAAAGAGCTTGTATGAAAGACTCCCACTCTAATATATCCTCTTGGTTATGTATTTAATTCAATTTTAATTATACCAAAGTAACATCATTTATATATAGTATATTTTCAATATATTCCACAATATTTAAAATATTACAATTACATTATTCCTCACCCTTTAACCAAGTGTCATCTATTTTTAACACATGAAATGGATAAAGAAATTACCACCAGATATATGATATGTGGAATAAATTGAGAAGAGAATTTTCATGTTAAAGTATATTTAATCTATATGATGTTTTATTGATACACTCTATAATCTCAATTGACTAAATGTACCTAGGTGGTAACTTTTCTTTTTTTTACATGTTGAGGCCCCGATATCACTGATGTCTTCTAGAGCACCTAATCACCCACCTCAAACTCAAAAGGATGGAGTAACCAGTCAAAATAAAATCTCTATATGGTTTGTGTGGGTGAAATCCTATAACTAATTATTTATATATTCTTCAATTTATCTTACATTATACTGGGATCAATAACAACTAACTCCCGTATAGAGACCCAGCCTTTTCTTACATTACTATTACATCATATTAAAGATAAACAACATAATAGTATTACACATAGAGGATCAAATGGTTTAGTGTCTTGGGAAAACGAGGACCATACATAACAATTACAACATCAAGCATAAACATTTATTTAATTTTTTATTCTCTAGCTTCTTATTGGAACTTTTCATCTCCTTAGTAAATGTATCTACCTGAGGATAGACATCAAAAGGGGTGAGCTAGAATCACAGTAAGATGATAGATAAGAACAATATATCATGGGGTGATCATAATCATAACATGGTAAAACAATCATCAACATGGGAGGAAGCATAAATATAAGACTTGGAATGTGGCAAAGCATAAAAATGAAACATCATGTCTTAGTGGTTAACTACCACACATAGTTGTGAACCAAGCTAGAATCTTGTTCACATATAATTTCAAATTTACTCATAAGATTAATCACTTTACCCAATGCATTGGAGCACTATATAATTCCGGGTGCACCCATCACATTTAAAAATTCATATTGCGCTATATAATTCCGGGCGCTCCCGTCACATCATAACATTATCATTTATCATGCATGCCACAATGAAAATATAACATAAATGAACATAACTAACCCATGAAAATGAATGGGGTTCATCTCATAAGAACACATTCATAAACATCAGGTTCCCAAAAGAAAGAGGGAACAACATACTTGATACCAGAACCATTATCCTTGAACAAGAGGTAAAAGTTGAGTTCCTAAGAGAATAGTTCATTCGAAAAACATTTGGATTGAAATAAACTTCATTAGGAAACATGTATATCCCTGAAAAGGAAAGAAAATTATGAACAATTTATCTTTAATGAGTGACCATATCAAAAATGGAGTGAAAGAGGTAGAACCCGAAGGATGAAAGTTGGGTTCGAGAATTTCCCCTTACCTTGTACCTGAATGCTTCCTTCTCTTTAATGTCCTATATAATGACATTATATTCATTAATTAGAAATCCAGAACCATTTTTACATTAATATTGTTCATTCTGGTTTCATTATGTCATTTGATGTTCCATTGGTTGACTTATAGAGTTTAAAAACATTGTCCAGGGATGTTCGTTTTTATGGTTTTTCTTGGGTTGTTCACTTGTATTCATAAATTCAAGTTCAGGTAGAACATTGGTAAACATACAAAAATGATATTAAATGTAATTAATGATATTAAAGTATTTTTAATCATATTATAATGAATTATATTATATCCATCTGGATGAATAATTAGATAATAATTAAATGATGGTTATTTGGGTCAATTTGGGAGGTTTTTGGATCACAACGAATTTGTTTTAACTTATCACTTAGTAATATTGCCACAGGTTATTTCTACAAAATTAAATAGAACATAATACATATAACATATTTTGGTTCAACCATAAAAGTTGTTTCATGACCAGATTTGATGGTAGAAATGGAAGAAGAAAGCATGTCGTTCTTGAAGGTGATAAATTAACACCTCATGAACAACGTTCTCTTTAATAAAATAAAAGTAAGAGGGAAGGGGGGTTGGATGATATAATATCCCATTAGAATCATAAAATTACATTATATGTATAATAATAGATTTAAAATACAATTTGGATGAATATGGGTGGGTAGAGATCAAGAAATGAACTTGAACTTGAAAGGAAATTGAAGGAGAAGAGGGAGGGAAATTACCTCTTGAATCCTTCTCTTGAGAACCTCCTTAAGGGCCTATGATTGGAATTTTGATGAGACCAGAATCTCTTGGACGTGGGGTAGGGGCTAGGTAAGGTGTTTGGGAAGAGTTTAGAGAAGGCTTTGATCTTGAGAGGTGTGAGGAAATGATGTTTTGAAGGGTGGCTTTTATAGTGGAGGAGAGAGGGGTTTCCTTAATATAAAATTCATTAGATTATTAATTTCCTATAAGACAAGGAATAGTGAGTCTTGAACAACCAATAACAGTAATTTTATAATCTAATCCCGAACCAAGTGGGCCTACATCATCATAACATCACACATGACCCTATAATTAGCTTATTTAGCTTATTTTGTAAATTACGGTATTTCACTATTCATCAAAAATTCAAATATCTCATAAAAACACCAAAAATTTACCCCAACCATTTTTCGACGTGTAGAATAAAATAATGAGGTCCATTTTTCAAAAATAATTTTCTAAATATTATTAATTTAATATTTAATTATAGTTATAATTTACTTAAAAACAGTTATTAAGATTAAAATTGATTTTATAGTGCTTTCAAAAATTACGTAGGCTCTTATAAAATTATCTAAAAACTATAAGAAATTGATTAAATAATTTATGAATACATTTTAGGGAAATAAATATTCTTTTAAATTAACTAATTAATTATAATTAATTATTTATTACTTACAAAATACCAAAACGTTTACTAAGGTCAAATTGTCACTTTCTAAGGTGTCTAAATTTTATTTTATTATTCATAGGTAATGTAACTCTTATGTTGGATGATTTACTATTCATAAGGTTCATATTACTATTCATAATGGTATGTTACTATTCCTAAGGGTACGTTACTATTCACCAAAAATTATTTTTGTTTCATTGGACTCCAAAAATCATCATGAACACAACCGTGTATGTCAGATTTTCAAAATTCCAAACATAGGAGTGAGAAAATTATGTTTAAAGGTCATTTATAAGTTAGTAGTTCATTATTTTGTGTTTTTATGACATAAATATAAGAAAGGAATTTTCCATTGAAAAACATTTGGTCGTTACATTCTTCCCCCCTTAAGGAATTTCACCCCTGAAATTTCACTTTACACAAACAGGTGAGGGTACTTGTCCTTCATTGACTCTTCTGGTACCCAAGTTGCTTCCTCAATCTTATTGTTCCTCCAAAAAACTTTTACAAGATGGGTTTTCTTGTTGCGTAGAACCTTATATCTCTGATCCATAATCTTTACTGGCAGCTCTTCATAGGAGAGATCGTCTTCTAGCTACACCACCTCTGAGTTTAGTACATATGAGGGGTCTGGTATGTACTTCCTCAGTAGTGATACATGAAACACATCATGAACTTGAACCATATTCAGTGGAAGTGCAAGATGATAGGCCATGACTCCTATGCGGTCAAGGATCTCAAAGGAGCCAATATACCTTGGTCTTAACTTCCCTTTCTTCCCGAATTGCACGAATCCCTTCTATGGAGATATTCGAAGGAAGACTTTATCTCCAACGTCGAACTCCAAGTCCCATTGATGATTGTCAGCATAGCTCTTTTCCAACTATGAGCAGCTTTGATATGTTTTTGGATGAATTGAACCTTCTCTTTCATCTCTTGAACAAGATCGGGTCCATGTAGCTTTCTTTCTCAAACTTCATCCCAACAGGTTGGAGTTCTACATCGCTTTCCATACAGAGCTTCATATGGAGCCATCTGAATACTTGAGTCGAAGCTATTGTTTTCTGAGAACTCAACCAATGGGAGATGATGATCCCAACCTCCTTTGAATTCAAGAGAGCAGGATCTTAGCATACCTTCAAGCATCTGATTAGTTCTTTCAGATTAGCCATCAGTTTGGGGGTGATATGTCGTGCTGAAATTTTACTCAATATGCAAAGCATGTTGAAGGCTCATCCAGAACTTAGATGTGAACATTGGATCACGGTCAGAGACAATTGAGAGTCGAACTCTGTGAAATCTCGCCACTTCCTTCACATATATCTTTGAAAGTTTTTCAGGCGATAGATCTTCCCGAATAGAAATAAAGTGGGCAGTCTTGGTGAGTCGGTCAACCACAACCCATATCGCATTATTTCCCTTTGATGTCTTCGAGAGACCCGTGACAAAGTCCATAGTAACATTTTCCCATTTCCACATGGGTATCGGCATTGGATGCATCATACCCTTGGACATTTGTCGCTCAGCTTTAACTTAATGACATACCATGCACCTTGATATATATTACGCAATCTCCTTCTTCATGTTATGCCACCATAAGTGTTCTCTGATAACACGATACATCTGGGTACTCCCAGGATGGATGGAGAATGTTGAGCTATGTGAAATGTCCAATAGCTCCTTCTTTATCCTGGGTGATGAAGGCACACAAAGCCGCATTCCAAACCGAATCACACCATCATTTTCAATATAGAACACTTCCAGCTTCCCTTCCTTTACTGCATTCACACTCTTTTGTAACTCAACATTATCCTTTTGTGCTTCCTAAATCTTATCCTAGATGGATGTTTGCACAATAATTTGGGCAAGGTAGGATGTATCCCCTGCTATTATGATTTCCAAATCCATTCTTTTCATATCCATGAAGATATAGTCTTTCTCAATCCGCAGCATGGAGAGAGTAGCTGGTTATTTTCTTCTTAGAGCATCAACTACCTTATTCTCCTTTCTAGGATGATAGTGAATAGATTAATCTTAATCCTTGATTAGCTCTAACCATCTCCTTTGACGCATGTTGACCTCCTTTTGTGTGAATATATACTTTAGGATCTTGTGGTCGGTGTATATGTTCACTTCTCTCCATAAAGGTAGTGCCACTAGATTTTCAAGCCAAAAATCACTGTTTCCAGCTCTAGATCATGCGTCGGGTAGTTCAGCTCCTGGATCATCATCTGTTGTGAGGTGTAGGCTCTCACATTATCATTTTTCATGAGTAAAAAACCCCAGACTTTCTTTGAAGCATCACTATATATCACAAAACTTTCTCCACTTTTCAGTAGTGTGAGTACAGGTGCAATGATCAGCCTTATCTTCAGCTCCTTGAAGCTTCCCTCACATTCTTCTATACAGACATACTTTACCCTTTTCCTTGTAAACTTAGTTGGCAGTATTGACAATCATGAGAAGTTTCTCACAAAACGTCGGTAGTACCCAGTTAATCCAAGAAAACTACGGATTTCTGTGACACTAGAGGGCCTTGGCCATTCCTCAATCACCTTTGTCTTTGAAGGATCCACAGAAATTACATCACTTGCGATCACATGTCCCAAGAACGTGACTTGATTCATCCAAAAGACACACTTTCTAAACTTTGCGTACAAATTCTCCTTTCTCAATGTCTCCAACACAAGTCTTAGATTTTCTTCATGTTCCTCGTTCCTCTTGGAGTATATGAGAATTTCATCGATAAACACTACCAAAAATTTGTCAAGGTAATGTCTAAAGACTCTATTCATCAAATCCATGAAGATTTCAGGGGCATTAGTAAGTAAAAAGGGAATCACCAAAAACTCATAGTGCCCATACCTTATACAGAAGGCAGTCTTTTGAATATCTTCCTTCTTCACCTTTACCTGATGATATCCAAAATGAAGATCCACCTTTGAAAAGTATTGAGCTCCTCTTATCTGTTCAAACAAGTCATCAATCCTTGGGAGAGGATACTTGTTCTTTATGGTGATCTTTCTGAGTTCCCGGTAATCGATACACAGCTGCATGGTTCCATCCTTCTTCTTTATAAAGAGCAATGGCGCACCACAAGGTGATGCACTAGGGTGTATGAACCCTTTGTCCATATGCTCTTGCAGCTGCTTCCTTAACTCCTCTAGTTCGATAGGAGCCATCCTATAGGGGCACTTTGAGATAGGAGTAGTTCCAGGTATGAGTTAAATTGAGAACTCTACCTCACGATTCGGGGGAATTCCAGGTAACTCTTTGGGAAATACATCATCATATTCCCCCACGATGGGAATTTCCGCAAGGTTGATACTTTCCTTAGACTCAACCATTTGGGCGAGGTATGCTTCTTCATAGGGAATCGACACCCACACCATTGAAGGATTTTTCAAAGGAGATTCATGATCTTCCTTGAATTTTTAGAGGAGCATGCGATGGTTAGGAATATGAAAATATATTTCCCTTTCCTGATAGTTGATATGTGCTCTATATAACGAGATCCAGTCCGTTCCCATTATAGCATCGAATTCCACCAAGGGAAGTATTACAAGATTTTCCAGAATAATATTCCCACATATGCCAACAGGAGAAGAGTCAAACAGTTGGGTTGTAATTTTTGCACCACTTGGCGTTTTTACAGATATCTCCACTTCAAGGTTTCAGGGCTTCAATTATATAGTTCTAGAAAACATGCAAGATATAAAGGAATGCGTAGAACCAAAATCAAATAAGACTTTTTCCATTATTGAGTGAATAGAAAGTGTACCTTGTACGACTTCATTATCATGATCCACCTCTGCAGTAGTGATGGAATAAGCCTTCCCTTTTTCCTTTGGCATTGGTAGCAGCTAACGCTGATTACCCTCTAGAACTCTAAGTTTAGTGCACTAGTTTTCATAGCGCCCTGGATCCATACAGTTGTATCATTGAACCATGAGTGGTTCTCTCCTTTCATCCGCTACATTCTCCTTCATTTTCATGTCTTTTCGACACTCTAGAGCATGGTGTCCTTCTTTCCCACACTTGAAGCATTTCCCCATCCCTTTGAGGCAGTTTATATGGTGCAACTTCCCACATTTTTGGCATGTGGGTCATTGATTTTTCTTCCCACCTTTGTCACTAAATCCACTGGTTTGAAACTCCATCTTTCGTTTCTTAACCCCATAGCCATGGGCCCATTCTCCAACCTCCATCTCCACTTTGAGAGCACACAGAACAATTTCTTCAGAACTCCCAAAGTCTCGAATTGCAACAGCCTTTCGAAGGTGTGGTTTTAATCCACTAAATAATAAATTAATTTTTCTATCATTGTTGATAACAATACCTGAAGCATACATTGGAAGCCTTTTGAAATTCGCTTCTTAGGTTGTGACAAATTCTCCTTCTTTTTTCTTGAGCTCTATGAATTCTCTCTCCATATTTTTGCGAAGAGTTCATGGGAAATACTTATTAAGAAACATTATCTTAAATTCTTCCCATTCCATGTCTTCAATTTCCTCCCTTGGCTTGGTGGCCTTAATCAGATCCCACCATTGATCAGCTTCTCCATCAAGATGATAAACGGCTAGAGTAACCTTCTCCGTCTCAGAAAAGTGAATCATAGAAAAGATCTTCTCCATGCAGTTGACCCACTGTTCCGTAACTAGTGAATCGGAAGATCCACAAAATATCGGTGGTCATTGCCGCATAAAATTTTCAATAGACAGTTGCTCCCTCTTTGGTGAAGGAGGATGTTTCCCATTATTATGGTTATTATTCATAACCTGAGATAATTGGGTAAGCATCGCCATGAAGTTTGGAACTCCACCTCCCAAATCATTAGGAATGTCGTTCGGGCAATCTTTGCATTGGCCCTTGCATGAGTTTTTGGCCTGATTTCTCCTAGTTCCCACCATTTTCTAAAATAGAAAAGGATAGAACAAAACATAACTTAAAAAGTCATGAATAACTTATTAATTTAAACAATTATACCAAAAACATAACATATTGGATCCCTAGGTAAATATTCTTGTGTGCATATTTTTACTTAGTCTCATAATAGAGGATTTCTCTAGGTTTCACTAATCTTAATTCCCAAATTACCTAAACCCTGCCTCTGATACCAACTATAGTGACCCAGCCTTTTCGTATATTACTATTACATAATTTTGAAGATGAACAACATAATAGTATTACACATAGAGGATCCAAAGGTTTAGTGTCTTGGGAAATCTAGGACCATACATAACAATCACAATATCAAGCATAAACATTTATTTAATTTCTTCTTCTCTAGCTTCTTATTGGCACTTGTACTCTCCTTAGTACATGTAGCCACCTGAGGATACACATAAAAAGGGGTGAGATAGAAGCCCAGTAATAGGATAGATAAGAACAATATATCATGGGGTGATCATAATCATAACATGGTAAAATGATCATGAACATGGGAGAAAGCCTAAATATAAGACTTGGAATGTGGAAAAGCATAAAAATGAAACATCATGTCTTAGTGGTTAACTACCACACATACTTGTGAACCCAGCTAGCTTCTTGTTCACACATAATTTCAAATTTACTCATGAGATTCATCACTTTACCCAATGCATTGGAGCACTATATAATTTCGGGCGCACCCGTCACATTTAAACATTCATATTACGCTATATAATTCCAGGTGAACCCGTCACATTATAACATTATCATTTATCATGCATGACACAATGAAAATATAACATAAATGAACATAACTATACAATGAAAAGGAATAGTTTTAATATGATAATAACACATTCATAAACATTGGGTTCCCAAAAGAAAGAGGGAACAAAATACTTGATACAAGAACCATCAACCTTAGATTAGAGGTAAAAGTTGATTTCTTAAGAGAAGAGTTCTTTCAGAAAACATTCGGTTTGAAATAAACTTCATTAGAAAACATGTATATCCAAGAAAAGGAAATACAATGATGAATAAATGATCTTTAAGGAGTGATCATACCAAAAAATGAGTGTAAGAGGTAGAACCCAAAGGATAAAAGTTGGGTTTGAGAATTTCCTCTTACCTTGTACCCGAATGCTTCCTTCTCTCTAATATCATGTATAATGACATTATATTCATTAATTATAAATACAAAACCATATTTACATTAATATGGTTCATTCTGGTTTCATTATATCATTTTATGTTCCTTTCGATGACTTATAGAGTTTAAAAACATTGTTCGGGGATGTTCGTTTTTATGGTTTTTCTTGGGTTGTTCACTTGTGTTCATAAATTGAAGTTCTGGTAGAACATTGGTAAACATATAGAAATGATATTTCATGTCATTAATTATATTAAAGGAGTATTAATGATCTTATAATGAATTATATTAGATCCATGTGGATAAATCATTAGATAATAATTAAATGATGGTTATTTGAGTCAATTTGGGAAGTTTTTTGATCACAACGAACTTGTTTTAACTTATCACTTAGTAATATGGCCATAGGTCATTTAAAGAACATTAAATAGAACATAATACATATAAAATATTCTGTTTTGACCATAAAAATGGTTTCATGACCGGATCTGAAGGTAGAAATGGAAGAAGAAAGCATGTTGTTCTTGAAGGTGATAAATTAACACCTCACAAACAACATTCTCTTTAATAAAATAAAAGGAAGAGGGAAAGGGGCTTGGATTATATAATATCCCATTATAATCATAAAATTAAATTATATGTAAAATAATGGAGTTAAAATACAATTTGTATGAAGATAGGTGGGGAGATATCAAGAAATGAACTTGAACATGAAAGGAAATTAAAGGAGAAGAGGGAGGGAAATTACATCTTGAATCCTTCTCTTGAGAACCTCCTTAAAAGCCTATTATTGGTCTTTTTATGAAACAAGAATCTCTTTTACATGGGGTAGGGGCTAGGGAAGGTGTTTGGGAAGAGTTTAGAGAAGGCTTGGAGCTTGAGAGGTGTGAGGAAATGAGGGTGTGAAGGGTGGCTTTTATAGTGGAGGGGAGAGGGGTTTCCTTAATATAAAATTCATTAGTTTATTAATTTTACATAAGACAAGGAATAGTGAGTCTTGAATGACAAAGAATATTAATTTTATAATTTAATCACGAACCAAGTGGGATTACATCATCATAACATCACACATGACCCTATAATTAGCTAATTTAGCTTATTTTGTAAATTACGGTATTTCACTATTCATCATAAAATCAAGTATCTCAGAAAAATACCAAAAATTTACCCCAACCATTTTTAGAAGTGTAGAATCCAAAAATGAATTAAATTTTTCAAAAATAATTTTTTTAAATATTATTAATTTAATATTTAATTAAAATCATAATTTACTTAAAAAACAGTTTTTAAGATTAAAACAGATTTTATAGTTCTTTCAAAAATTACGTAGGGTCTTATAAAATTATCTAAAAACTATAAGACATTGATTCAATAATTTATGAAAAATTTTACAAAAATAAATATTCTTTTAAATTAATTAATTAATTTTATTTATTTATTTATGACTTATAAAATACCAAAACGTTTATTAAGGTCAATTTGTCACTTTCTAAGATGTGTAAATTTTATTTTATTATTCATAGGTAATGTTACTATTATGTTGGATGATTTACTATTAATAATGGTCATATTAATATTCATAAGGGTATGTTACTATTCCTAAGGGTACGTTACTATTCACCAAAAATTACTTTTGTTTCATTATACTCCAAAAATCATCTTGAACACAACCGTGTATGTCGGATTTTTAAAATTCCATACATAGGAGTGAAATTTTTTTTTTTAAAGGTCACTTATCGCTGAGTAGTTAAGTATTTTGTTTTTTTATGACATAAATATAAGAAGGGAATTTTCCATTGAAAAATATTGGGTCGTTACATCCCCAATCTCCAACCAATATAGAGGTGAATGGAAAACCCTACTATATAAATCCATGAAAGGAGACATGTGAGTGGATTCCTAATTATTAATATTATTATAGAAAAAACACACTAATTCTAAATGGTTATCCCATAAAACTAATATTTTAAGATATATTCTTGGAAAATTTTCACCAATATTTGAATTGTACCCTAGGAATGATTGTCTTCTTGGGGATTAGATGTTTTGTTAAGATGCTCATGTTTGTTAAGTTCCTTCAAAAACCGTCTCTAAAATAATTATGTAAAGGGTCAGTCTCCATTTGAAATTATACTTATAGAAATCCCATTTAGTCTAATAATATTCCACCCATATAGCCTCCATATATCGTTAGTAAAGAATGATTCCTAGATCAGAAGGAAGTGAGACCCTCTTGTCAATTGATCCATAATCACCCACACCATACCACATCCTTAGAAATTCCTCCACAACCTTATCACAAATCTCGTAGACACCTAATCCTATTTTCAATTATTAATAGAAATTTATTTTAACCGAATATTATGCCACTTATCCTAAACCTTTACCTTATAATAGGAAGAGCATCGTGTAATGAAACCCATGGTATCTCTCTTTCTCCCCGGGCACCAATACTCTATGAATATATCATTATGAATGTTGGTCAAACCTGGATATACTTTCCATATAGAGGCATTTGATTCACTAATAAACTCCTTGGGAATTATTTTATGAAAAAAATGTCCTTATACATATAGAATCTCATCAACATCAATAGACCAGTTTTCTGAAAGAACCCCACTATATATGTTTTCCCTTTGGAATATATAGTCTAGATATGACTACTCACACTTCTTAAACCTTCCTAGAAGTTAATATATGATAGATAAGAATGTAAGGGTATCACAATACAGGTAATTATCAATATCAATTCAAGTAACCCCAAATATTTTCTAAATACTATGTTTGATAGTATATATAACATGCAACCCCAAGCCTAAATGAACCACGATGTACTATTTAAATGTGTCTTTTATAACTTGATAAATAAAATTAGTTATATCAATATGAATAACCAATTTTTTATAATTTTATATAAATATTTTATGTGATGAAAATATATTGATAAATGAAGACACAATTTTCAGTAAAGTCTTTACATGCTTCAAAAATATATTTTTTGTAAAAAAAATTAATTATTTGTTTAAGAAATAAATATAATTAATTTATTATAATTTTTGAAACATTATTTTAAAAAATGAATACTATTTTTTAAATCATCATATAAAAAATAACTCATTGTAAAATTTTGTATTTTTTGAAAGAGTTATTTTTCAGTGCATAGTAAAAAATACTACTTTTTGTAAAACTAAAAATTATTTTTAATTAATTAAGTTATTTAAAAAAAATTTAATTAAAATTTTGTTTTAAAGTAAAATAATTATTATTTAATTATATTTAATCTAATTAGTCACATTGTAAACAGTTTAATAACATATTTTCTTATAATTTTTTTTATGATTAAGACTTATTTTTTTGAAAACTATTTTTAATTACATAATCCTTATTAATTTTAATTAATTAAAATTATCACTAATAAAGAAATATTAAAATTATATTTATATATTATATATCTATCAATATGAATTTAAACCCATATAATTTTGATTACTAGTCATATAGTTAATGTAACACCATCTTATGCTAGAAAACACATTTCTCAAAAAAAATCGTTTTTAACATGTTTTGGGGTTTTATATTCAAATTTAAAATTTTAAACTTCTATGAAATAAATTTAATAAATTTTATAACATATTTTTAATTAAAATAATTTAAATTGGGTAATAATTTGAAATTAATTTTTTCTATAATTAATAGTAAAAACAGTAAAAACTAATTACCTTGATTAAGGTTATTACATGTTTATTGAGGGTTAAACCAAAAGATAAGAGAAATTATTCAAATTAAACCATTCAAAATCCTATTTTATGTTCATATTTAGACCTTATCCTATCACATATTTTAATATAAGTTCATTTGGAATCATTTTTCATGGTAATGGATTTATCATTTGGTATTCTTTTCAGAAATTTCCAAGTTGTTTCCAAGAAGGTCCCCTCCCCTGCTTATAAAAGGGAACATTTTATCCTCATTTATTCACACATTATAAAATATATATCTTGACCAAAAACTACAAAAATATATCCTTTGAATCAATTTATGCATTATAGAGGATCTGGTCTTCCCAACATACCAATCCCATGGTCCGTTATAAGAGAGGAAAATGAGGTTTCTCTAAGTCAAGGTACTCATCTTCACTGAGGTATTCCTTTATAATTATTTTTTTATCACCCTAAATTATTTCATAAAAATTATAATAAAATAACACCATTATATCCTATACAATATGATTTTATTATATATATTTTTCAATATTTATCCATCTCCATCTCCCTCAAATGTGAAACAAATCCATCCCTCGTGTGTATGGTGAATTATTGTCTCACAAAATGATGTAATTTGGTTTCCTTACTAGATCACATTGATAGTAATAATGGTGTAAATAGTGAATATATATGATAAATATTTCATTATATTTATTATATAAAATTAATATATCATACACTTACTTATACATTCACCCATTAAGGGAATGATATCATCGCTCATGCATACGTACAACCTACCGTCTCTACGAAGTGATGCATTTCATTTGAAATATAAAAATTTAAATATTGATTCTAAAAATTACAATGAATAAAAAATATATTTATAATATTAATATAATTTTTGAGATGATGGAATTATATCATATGTACAAGAACCAAAACTTTGGTGACAAAACATGCATGAGAAAATAAAGCAGTTTACAACCAAAACAAGGGTAATAATGAAATATTATTAATGAATGGTTGATAAGATGTTATAAGATGATAATATATGAAATTATAAATATCAATATAGGTCTTATAAAAATTTATAACATGTTTATTCCCATTATACATGAGTTTAACGAATTTTCATCTGGAGGGAAACATGAGGTAAGGACCTTCGGCTCAATTTCCCTTTATTGGGGACTATTTTGTTTTTATCCACATAATTTATTTTATATGGGGTATATAATGGACCTTTTATATTTAATATATATAATATATTATAATTCATGGAATTTTAAGTTAAAATTATTTTTATTTCATCCAAGGAAATTTTACTTGAAAGTTACCAAGTGGTATGGAATTACATAACTCAATTTATTTTCATTAGGTTATATTACATATTCATTGTATCAGATATTCTAATATTATATGAATAATTTATTTTGATTATTTTATTTTTTATTTCCAATTTTTTATTTAGATATAAATTTTATACACCTAATCAACTTGTTGATTAATCCTCACTTCAACGGTATGATCGTTGTAAATTATTTGTATCAATTTACCCTCTATTGAGAATATTTGGTGTTATGCATCAGCTAATTTTTATGAGGGGTATATAATGAAACTTTGATATTTTTTATGATTAATATATTTATGTTAATCTTAATTAATGTTTTATTTGAATTTATTCAGTTCACAGGGGTTATCATTCAAAAGTTACCAAATTTGTAGGGGTTTATGCTTCAATATCATTTCAATAGAGATTATTTATACTTGGATTCCCATTAATAAAATTATATAATAATTGTATAATAAATCAATTTAATTTTATTATTATTTGTTTATTCAGGAAATTTTCATGTAATAGTGTCATTTTAATCTATTTGGTACTTAAAATGGTAGATAATATGTTTTAAAAAATGTAACATTATTTCTCTTTTCAGATGAAAATTAATTTCCTTCCATATCCTTGTTTTCCATAAAATATTTTATGAATGTTGTTAATATTATCCAATTATTTTATAATTACATTTTTATACATGTTTAACTTAGTAAAAAATGTTTTAAAGTGAATATTCATTTAATTTTCTCAAAAAGGTACACTTTTATTTTTTTATGAAAATGTGGAAAGAATATTTACTTTAACGTAATTAGAATGAATGAAATATTCCTATATTCTTGACCTATAGTTTTTTAAAACATTTTTTTAAAATTTTACAAGGTTAATTTAGAAAAAAAAATCTCTATGTCTTATATATTTTTATTTTTTAAAATTATTTTTAATATGAAAAGAATATTTTCCTTAGAAATATTTTTAATGTTATTTTTATTGTATTTCTATTCATCAATGAAAAAACCATTTATTTTACTTATAATACACTTAGGATATGTTGTAGTGATACCATCATTATTATTTTTCTGGATGATTTTTGATCAGTTTCACCATGGAATGTATTAATTATCACACTATTTATTTATTTTTTCATTAACATTATCTTGAATCATTCACTTTATTATGATAATTGAAAATTAAATTTCAATTAAATTTCAATATTTTTTTATTAGGGATATTATTATCTCCTAACTCTTATACCATTTTACATATAGTGTTTTGTTGTGAATGTTATTTGATTGACTATGTAATGTTTTTATAAATATGTATTTTTTACTGACTATTGATATTTTTTTATAATAAATGTTGTTCATGAATTAAATTTATCATTCATTGTATAATGAATTCATTAGACATGAAGTGATGAGTGGGGAACCAAATTATATGTCCCATTGATTCATTGATAGGTCTCAGGAGACAAATTGGTAAGCTTGCATTAAATGATTTATCATTTTATACCTACATATCACTTAAAATTTCGTTGTACATGGAATTGAAGGTATATATATCATTATTTTTCATATCATTAAATCCAATATTAATCATTTTGTTCATTGACAATTTATTTAATATTATTCACGAGATAATTGTTTTGATATTTTCTTTAGATTAGCTTCAAGATCATGTGATTATATATATGTAATTATTTTACCGTCATTTATTTATACTATATTATTCTTTGTGCTCAATTAATTGGTTAATTATTAAGCGTTTTAAAATATTTACCTTCCAATGTTGTTGATACATTATTCATTCATGATATATTCTACTATATGTAACCCTTACTGAGCATCTAAGATCACCCTTATTTTGTATCTTTTCCCCCAGATATGTAGAATGAATAATTGAATGAGTTAGGGTGTAGAATATTCACTTTCACTATTTGTTTTTATGTTTTCAATTTAAATTTAAGATTCAAGTATGTATCTAGTTTACCAAGACTATTAAACTATTCTTATAATACCCCAAAATACTAAAACTTTAACATTGTTTTCAATAGAATGTTTGAAATGAAACACACAGTTTAAAAGAAAATTAAATACCCCTGAGACTTTGGGTTTTATTTCTTTTTAAATAAATTCAATATCTTAAATATATTTCATTACACATAGCAATGTGTTTAGATTTCATTGCTTGTAACCATGATATTAACATTAATTACATGAATCACCGAGTTTAAATGAAATGAGAAATACTATTATAATATTGTAGTTTAATATGATAATTATAATTGGTTGTTTAATTGAAGGTATTAATTGTAAAAAATAACTTATGAAAATTATGGTTATCTATTTATTCAGAATAAAATCAGAATAATTTAAACTGAAAACCAATGTTTTTTGAAAACATGTATTTTAAAAAAGACAAATTATCCATGCTCTGTGAAAATAATATAAAAATTAAATTTTACCACATTTAGAAAAATTATTTGAAATAATAAAATTTAATTTATAAATTATAATATTGAATTTATCCTAGGGTAATTTTTTTTTATTTTTTATAAATATTCCATTTTTCATTGAATATAGAAAAACTATATATTTTAATTAAAAACTAGAATTTCATTTAAATTATTAATAATGTTAAGTTATATTTTCAATTAGTTTTATAGAAAAAATAGTTTAATTATATTTCAACACATCCAATTTAGTTCATTATAAAATTTTAATATTCAATTTTTATGTAAAAACATTGTAAACTTTTGAAATTTTCACGTTAAAATCCTGCTTTTTCATCGTATTTGGGAGATTAATTTTATATTAAATTTTTACACTTCTGTGAATTGAATTTCAGAAAATGGATTTTATAATATTATTATTTAGAATTTATAATATTCAATAAGTTTAACTAAATATCTGACCAAAATGAATAGTAAAAATAGTAAAAATTAATTATTGTGGTTAAGGTAACAATGAAATTATCGGGTGTTAAACTAAGAAGAAAATGGTTAAAAATTATCTACCAGCCAGTAAAAACCCATTTTTATATTTTCATTTTCACCTTATCTATTATATGATCAATAATAAAACATTTTTAAATATTATATCTTAATAAAAACATGTTTATGATGGAATCTTTTCAAAAAAATCAAGTGTGCCAGTCACCTCAATTATAAAAGGTCACCCTCTCTATGTTATTATTAACACCTTAAAACCCTTTTGTTTAAATAAATAACTGCCCCAAAAACCTCTAAAATTTTATAACCTCATCCTTTAATTCATATTTTTTTAATAAATCTATAATATAATGTTTTTGGTTCAAACCTAATGAGGGTACCCGAAGAAGAGGTAATATTCTTCAATGAGCATTTTTTTTCTTCCTCCACCTCCTTAAATTATTATTGAAACATTATGAGATAATAAAATGAGTATATTAAATATAACGAGATGTTTTTATAATAAGTTAATTACCTATAACCATCTCCACTTCAATAAAATGGGTTACAAAATCATCATTTGCGCATAAGGTGGAAAACCTCTACGTGAACCGATGTCATTCGTTCTTACATTTCAAACTTTCACGGTTGGTTATGATGATGGATATAAACTATATATTTTATATTTATAAAATAATTATGCCTATTTATTCATTATATCATGTATACAATTTTTACATTCCATTCATTAGGGGATATGATAACGTCTCTCATGTTTATTGCAAACTACCACCTTGCCTAGCGATGTGCTTTGTCTTTCACAAAATCATAACATGGAAGGTGATAAGGATAAATGTAATGAGTATATGTGTAACAAATGATATAATTATGATATTAATTTCATATTTATAATTATGAAAATATAATATATCATTTTATTTCTAACATTGAAAGATGATAACATCGTTCGTGTATATGTGGACAACCGCCTTCACAAAGCAATGCGACTCTATTTTCATCACCAAATCACATAGATGATATAAATAAGTATATTTAATGATATAATATGATATTATTATCATTATGGAATTTTAAAATAGTACTTTCCGACTTTCAATAATGATTTTTGAAAAATGAAAACACTACTCATGCATATGTACGACCTACCATCTGCATGATCATAGCGTAATTTATTTTTCATAACCATAATTTAGGATTAGTATTAAAGGTATAATTTATGTATAGATATGATAATTATGTCTTGATTATTATTATAGATATGATATAACTATATAATTTTATAAATAACTTGATAATTCCTGAGGAAACATGTATGAGAAAAGAAGGTAATTAACACCTAAAATAGTGAAAATAATGTAGTATTATTAATTAACATGTGAAGATATATTATAAGAGGACAATATATGATATTATAAGTATTAATATTGTTATTTTAAAATTTATTAAAAAATATAGAACACCTATATGGGATGTTAGATCATGTTCAACCAAAAGAAAGAGTGAGGTAATGGATTTCATCTCAATTACATTTTATTGAGGCATATTGTATTTTCATGCACCTATTTTTCTGTATATGGTTTATATAATTCTTATTTGACATTTTATATCATGATTAATTATTAATTCATGGTATTTTATGTTTTAATTTGAATTTATTTATCCAAATGTATTTCAATTGGAAATTACTAAGCGATAATGAATTTTATAACTCAATTTCCTTTCATTGTGTTATATTAATTGTTCATTGTAGTAGATATTATAATTTAATGTGTATAATGACTTTTTATTATATAATGGTGTATTTATAATTTTTATATTAGGATGTATAATTGATACACAAAATTGATTCACTGATTAATTATCACTTCAATGTTATGATCATTGTAAGGGTTTGTTTCACAATCACTTTATAATCAGTATGGCTTATTAATAAATTTCATTTCAAGGAATTTTTTTTATCATTGTCTAATAAAACCATTGAAATTTCTTCTTATCTGTTTATTCATGATATTTTCAATTAACGTAACCGTTTTCCAATATTTAGTATTTTAAATAACTGATAATTTTTTTTTAACAAAATCCAACTTTATTTCTCTCTTCGATCATAAATATGTTTTCAACCAAAACCATTTTTCCTAGAAATGTTTTCAAAAAAAAATTAACCATCTAAAATTATTTATTAAATAATTTTTTCTTGTTTATTATTTTAATAAATGTTTTCAATGGAATCATCTTGTAATTTTATGAACAAGGAAATTTTCTAACAATTTTACAATGAAAAAGGAATGTTTTTTTAACTTGTATAGTATGTACCTAATTACCCACCTACATAACAATAATTTATTTGAAACATCATTTGAAATTTTATAATGTTATTTCTATAGAAATTGTTTCACTTACAATACATATATTATTTGTTTTTTAAATTAAATTTCAATTGAAATGATTTTAAAAAATATATATGATTTAAAAAGTTATTTTCACCATGAAAATGTTGTTTTCATAAAAAATATTAAAGATATTTTTATGGTATTTTTAATCATAAAAATAACCATTTATTCATACTCTAATGATTATATGTTGTTTTGATACCATATATATTCTTTCTCTTGATGGTTTATGATCATTTTGACCATGGAATGTTTTTACATTCACATTCTTGATTCATTTTTATTGTTATTAACTTTCCCATACAACATTCACTTTATTATGATCATTAGACATTAAATATACACTAAATATCCATATTATTTATCTTTTATATAATTTTTTCTTAAACCATCTCTCATTTCGATATACAGTGTTTTACTTTGAATACTATTTGACTGACTAGGGAAATATTGATAATCAAAATTCTTTCTTCAATATAATTTTTTAATGTTCATGAATGATGTTCATGAATTAAATCTATTATTTGATATATGAGGAATTATTTTGACATGCATACATGAGTGGGGCCCTGTATAGATATCCCCTCAATGCATAGATGGTCTAATGGGATGAAATAGTTGGTTAGCCTTAGGTAAATGGGTTTCTATCATTAGGTATTAAAATATCTCATAAAACATCTTGATGGTAAAGGTATAATGTTCATGAGACATGGAATGCAATAATTAATATTTTACTTCATTAAGAATTAAGTTATTTTTATCTGTGAAATTTTCACAATGATATTATCTTTAGAAACATATCATTATTACTTAATTATTAAATGAAATTTATTTTTAGTTATTTACCTTTCCATAATAATTATTTACCTTTCCATAATAATTATTTATTATCTAGTTATGATAGTTTTTTAGTCATTTACCTTTCCATACTAATTATTATCCCTGATACTTCTGCATTGATATTATCTCTAGATGCACTTCCTTCAGAATTTATTGATTTCATGGAGTTTCTGTTTATTTATTTAACTTTCCATATTGATTATGCTTATTGAATCATGATATATTCTAATGTATGTTACCCTTACTGAGAATTTCAGATCACCCTTATTTTTTCATTTCTCAGGAATCCATAAAATATAATATGAAAGATATGATATAATATACAAGAGGGAATAATACTATTCTAAAAAAAAGTTTTAATTTTTGTTTTCAAATTCACTCTGGGAATTGTGTATGTATCTTTTTTACCAACAATACTAAACTATTCAATTCATCAATATGTGATTCCTTTTATATTTTTTCAATGTATTAAATAAGGAATCATCTCCAATCTATTGGGGTCAGGGTTGCTGTAGTTCATATCAGAGGAAGTTTAGTAGAAACCTTAGGAACTATATTTAGGGAAATATAGATTATGGAATATTACCTTGTGATAGACTTTGAGGATAAGTATAAAAGAAAATTATATGCTTTGATAAGGTAGATATTATGTGGTTTTTTCTTGGAAGTAAATCAATGTATTGATACTACAAGTGGACATGGTTTTCGAATTGTGGCACCTAGGGGTAATAACTACGAAAAAAGTGAATTGGTCTTAACCTGATCGTCACATGGTGTAAGACAATAGGCCTTACTGTGCACCTGGATTGACACTCTCGAAGGATATTCTTAGGCTATTTTACATTTTCTATAAAAACCATTATAAAAAGAATGGATAATTAAACTGAATGTCCTAGGTTAATATAAGGTGACTTATATTGAAAATAATTTCTCTAAAAATAATGGGAAAATTTTTTATATCTGGAAAATAAGGTCATAAATAAAGAAATTTTAGAGAAAAATTAAGAGTACTATAGAAGGAAATAAATTTAATCATAGGGTTCAATTTACAGAAACTGAGAATTATCCCAAGAAAATTTCCTTTTAAAATTATTAAAACCATTATTATGGAAGAAACTATATTGAAATAAAATGGGTTAAGTATTTATTGTGATTAAATAATTATATGGTAGAATTATATTTACTATCAGTATTTTGCTTATAAGATTCCTAAAACTAGTAAAGATTGTGTTAATTTTAAAATAATACATGTCTTAATTAATTTAAGAGTTATGGATACCATCATGGGTTAATGGGTTTAATATTGATCATAAGTTCAAATTCTTAAACTCTTCTTTTAAAGTTTTATGTAATGGGAGTCTTCCAAGATTAAGGACATTTAGTGAGAAATTTTTAGCAATAAAACCCATTAGTTTAGTATATGTTTTATTAAAAAAATAAATTTGAGGAATAATTCATTTAAATAATATAATTTTTTTTAAAGGTATTAATAACTTTTAGGGTTAATATGATCCTTAATGAAATTATAATAATATTTAAATAAGATTATTAAACATTTTAAAGAAAATGTTTTGTTTAAAATCTTAGTAAAAAGGTTATTTAATGATTAATTTTATTTCAGGGATTCCCATCATATTTTTTTGGGAATGTTATAGGTATTATTTAAATATAGCGTAGAGAATGGAGAGACTTCATACTGGGTGTCGGCCACAAGAATTCAGCAAGGTGAAGGGGCTTGAACCCATTACTAAAGTATGATAAGGGTTTAACACCTAACATAGTCCTGCATGATTTCCTAGTAAATATGTCATTGTATTTAGTTAAATTATTTGAAAAATATATTTTAATGATGGACGAGTTGTGTTACCATTTAGTTTTAGATATTAATGTATTAAAATGGATAACTTGTGCAAACCATAATGGTTTTAGAAAATAGTTAGAGAAAAATGGAAAGACTTGTCACTCTTTTATGGATCTTATGATCCATTAAAAGTGAATTTTATTACTTTATGAATAAAAAATTCATTTTGGGATATTCATTTCTTAGAATAATTAATGAATTGGAAATTTATTAAACCAAAACCAATGGTTTGAATTGTTATTATGAAATAGAAATTTATCATGTAATTATATGCCCTTATATTTATTGGATATGAAATAATTCCTCATCTTTAAAAGAAGGATCTATAAAAAATGTTATCTCATTATTTTTATATTTGATAATTTAGATTGACTTTTAAATTTTCAAATATTTATGATTATTTCACCCTTAACATTATATAGATCATTCGCTTACTTTTGATCAACGAATTCAATCACCCTCTATTGTTATTTACACTTTTCTTCTATGATCGTATCTTCACATTCCACTAATTTTCTCCTACTTAGAACCCTAGTTATGTGATATCCCATATTACAATTTTACTTCCCTATCTCTATTATTAAGAGGATATTTTTTATCCTTTTAAGATATGGGTTTTTCAACAATAGTATTTCCAAATTTTGAACCCATGATTAATGAGATCATGTTAAATTTTTTGGATTCAATTTATTTAATATGGGTAAAATGTATCACTCCTAAATTCTAAAATAACAACATTATATTCGGTAGAGTGTATGACATAAAACACCAAGCATGGAAGAAAATATAACACACCAAGACATTATGATGTATTTATTTTTAAATAAATTCAATCAATTCAATATCTTGAATCACACATAACATTGAGTTTAGTTTAAATTTCATGCAACGTTGATTTTTGCTTATGTTTCACACCACACCGAGTTTAAATGAAACAAAACATATTAGTACATTATTATTATTTAATAAGATAATTATTACTATTAGTTAAATTATAAATAATTAATAGTATTAAATAAATAATTAAAATCATGGTTATCAATTGATAAGGAATAAAATGATAATCATTTAAAAGAAAAAAATAAATTATTTTCTAAAAAACTATATCTTTCTAAATTATGGATTAATTATGATTTAATAAAATAATTAAAAATTAAATTTTACGAAGTTTAGAAATTTTATTTGAAAAAATTAACTTCATTTTTTTAATACATAGTATCAAAATTATATTAGGGTGAATTTTGTGGATTTTTTTGAAATATTTCAGGTTTCTATTGATAGTGAAAAATACAAAATTTTAATTAAAAGTTTTTCTTTTAGTTTATATTATTTATAATGTTTAATTATATTAGGAATATTTTTCCAAGTAAAATTATTTCAATTTTATATAAATTAATACAATATAGGTCATTATAATATCTTTTAGGTTGAATTTTCTTTTTAAAACTTTGTAAGCTATTGAAAATTTTCTCTTTTAAACAATCGCTTTCTTGTCACATTTTCTGGATTAATTTTAAATTAAAAATTAAAATTTAAGTGAATTGAATTTAAAAAATGGATTCAAAATCTTTAGTAAGCATTATTTATAAAGTATAATAATTTCAAATTATTTTTTGAACAAAATTAATAGTGAAAATAGAAAAAATTAATTATCGCGCTTAAGATAAAAATGAAATTATCGGTGGTTAAACTAAGAAGATAGGGGTTAAAATGGCCTAAAATTTGTAAAAACCCAATTGGATGGCCATATTTCCACATTATATTTTCTATTTTCAATAATTTTTTATTTTGGAATATTTTTCATGATAAAACCATGGGTATAATTGAATCTTTTCAAAAAATTACAAGTATTCCACTTACCACACTTATAAAAGGCTATACCCATATAGTCTATTTTCACACCTTAAAAAATTTATTTATTTGCCAAGAACTTCAAAAAAAACTTAAAGACTCCCCCATAATCCTATAATCCTTTTATTTTTCATAAATCCAACCTCGGAAGGATACGGTGCACACCTAAATAGATTACTTGAAAAAGAGGTAATGTTCTTCAATGAGTATTTTTATTTTTTTTCTTCCTACACATTATTAAATTATTATTAAAACATTGTTATACAATAAAATAAGTATATGACATATAAGTATAGGTTATTATAATAATTTCATTACCTACACCCATCACCACTTCCATCAAATGGGTAACTAAATCATTGTTTGTGTGTACGACGGACTACCGCCTCACAAACTGATGTCATTCATTCTTTCATTACCACCTTTCAGAGTTGTGTATAATGATGGATATAAAGAATATATATATAATATTTTAAACATAATTATACATATGGATTCATTATATCATATAAACATTTTTACATTCCATACATTCAGTTATACGATAGTGTGGATCGTGTGTACGGCAGACTACTGCATTGCAAAGAGATGTGATTCGTCTTTCATTAACACATTACATGGAAGGTGATATGAATATAGGTAAATAATAAATGTTATAATATTTAAATAATTATTATATTCATGAAATATTTATCATTTATAAATGAAAATATATAATTTTCTTTCTTACACTAAAATATGAAAACATCATTCCAGTGCATGTAGACTACAGCCTTCACAAAGTGGTGTGACTCTATTTTAATCACCAAAAAACATGGATGATATATATAAGTATATTTAAAATATATATAATATTATTATTATTATAAAAAGGTAAAAAATTACTCACCTTCTTTCTATAATGATCATTGAAAAATGGAAATGTTACTCATGCATACGTACAACCCACCATCTTCATTATCGCAACATACTTAATTTTTCATAACCATCACTCATGATTGTTATTAAGAGTATAATTGACTTATAAATATGATAATTATGTCATTTTTATTCTATATATGATATAAGTATATAATAAATATAATAAAATGATCTTTCATGATGAGACGCGCATGAGAAAACAAGGCAATTAGTACCTGAAACAATGAAAATAATAAAATATTTTCAATTAAAGGGTGATAATATATTATAAAAGGATCATGTATTAAATTATATATATTAACATGGTTCTTGTTAAATTTAATAACCTATTTAAAACCACTATATAGAAGTTTAAATCATTTTTAACTAAGAGGAATCATGAGGTAAGGGCTTGGTCTCAATTACATTTCATTGATGAATATTTTAATGTTATGCATCAAATTTAATTTATATGGTTCATATACTGAACCTTTGAAATGTTACATCATTATTAATTAATAATTAAACTTATTTTATGTTTCAATTTGAATTATTCAATCATAGCGGATTTAACTTGAAAATTGACAAGTGGTAAATAATTTTATCACTCCATTTCATTTAATTGGGTTATATTACTTCTTCATTATCATTGATATTATATGAATATGTGTGTGAGGAATTGTTATTATATTATTATTTATTTCCAATTTTTTGTGGATTTATATATTATACACATTATTTATTCATTGATTAATTCTCACTTAAATGTTATAATCATTGTAAGTATTTATTTCACAATCTCATTATAATTAAGATTGTTTATTAATAAATTTCAAATGGAAGAAAATTATTTAATCATTGTATAATAAAACCACTTAATTTTTCTATCATCAAGATATTCATGAAATTTTTATATAATATTACAATTTACCGACTCTTTGTTAATTAATTTAATTGATAATTTTTTTTTAAGAAAATATGACTTAACTTCTCTCTTTAGTAAGAAATCTGTTTTCTTCCAAACCAATTTTTCTAAAAAAAATTAAAAAAATGTTTTTAACCATTTCAAAATGACTTATTAAATAAATATCTACCCATTTTGTATATATATACTAAATAATCAATGGAATATTTTTATATTATTTTTGAATAAGTTACTATTATAACATTTTTAGAGTGAAAAAGAAATATTCTTTTTAACTTGTATGGCATGTACAAAATTACCCTCCCACTTGACCATCATTCCATTGAATTTTAATTTTTATGTTTACATGGTTATTTAGAAATAAAATGTTTCCCTGATATTATTTAAATTATTATTATTTAAAATTGAATCCCAATGATAAGTTTTTTCCAAATGTTTTATGTATCAAAAAGTGATTTTCAAAATGAAAAATATATTTTCCTCAAGAATGATTTTAAGGATATTTTTATGGAATTTATAATCATCGGTGAAAGAGACAATTAATTTTTACTCTAATGGGTGTATTGATTTATTAATACCATTCTTCTTCTTCCTCTGGATGGTTTATGATCATCCTGGAAAATAAAAGTATTCACATTCAATTTCCTAATTCATTTTTGTAGTCACTTAATTTCTCTTGAAATGTTAACTTTCTTACGATCATTAGACATTAAATTTATCCTTAATATCCATATTATTTATCATGTAAATTCTTATTCATTAAACTGTATCTAATTTCTACATATGTTTATTTACATTGAATGTTATTTGATTGATTGGGTTAATATTGATAATCTATATTATTTCTTAAATATGGATATTTAATTGTAAGGAATGTTGTTCAGGAATTAAATCAATTATTTGATATATGAGGAATGGTTTGGAAATGTAAACATGGGTGGGGACTGGTTATAGAGAGCCTCTCAATTCATCATAGTATCATGGGATGAAATAGTTGGATAACCTTGGTCAAATGGGCTTCTACCCGTCAATTTAAATTTGTCTCATGAAAGGTCTTAACAGTAGTGGTATCTTATTCCTAAGACATGATGTCCAATAATTAATAATTTTCATCATTTATAATTTTTTATTATTATCCATGATATTTTTTTCAATGATATTATATTTGGATGTATTTCATTCACAATTACTGATTAAAGCCAATGAGCCCGTACCCGAGTGGTAAGGGCTCCTGCTTGGCGTCCAAGTGACCCGGGTTCAAAACCGGGTGGAGAATAATTTCTGGGGTAATGTAGCAGTACTATAGCAGTTAATGTTTGGTACTATAGTAGCAGGAACTATTCACCCGATTTGGGCCTTTGGGCCACCAGTTTGGGACTACGGGTCTCCAGGGATTTCGGGTCATCAAAGGCCTTTAGGACATATACCCTTCGGGTCATGTAGACCATGGAGTAACCCAGTTCACACAGAACAGGCCCCCGAAGAGGATCAGAGCAACAGGAGTAGCAGCCACCAGATGCAGAGCAAACGGATTGGAAGAATGAGAGGGTATGGCAACTACCATCGGGACCAGGCACCATGTAGCTTTGTACGGGGCAATGCTAGCCGATCAACAATGCAAGGTGGGGAGCTGGGTGATCAATGACGAAGAAAGATGGGGAGGGGCAGTTCAAGTGGGCTGGGCCTACAGGTCTTGTATTGGGATGGTATGCCTCTGGGCCTTCGGGTCATGTATTATGGTTTTATCGGGCCTTGTGCCTTGGGCCTATAGGTCATGTACGGTTTTACCTTAAACCCTTAAAAGGGGGATTATCTATAATAAAAATAAAGAAGAAGGCCTTCGGGCCATTCGAGGCAGTTATTGATTAAAAGAAATGTTTTTTGCGTTATTTAATATTCCATATTGATTATTCATTATCCCATTATTATGTTCATGTTATTGATTTAATGGAATGTGTTTTTTGTTTTTTATATTTCCATAATGCTTAATATTTTTGTGATTTTCGCATTTATATCATCCCTCGATGAAATTCCTTCCCATTTTATTGACTATATGACATGTATGTTTAACTAGTTGCCTTTCTATATTGATTATTCACATTGAATCTTGATTTATTTCACTATACATAAGCCTTAATAATCATTTGATCTCACCATTTTTTTTGTTCCTTTATTAAGAATCCAGGAACTTTACTATGAATGATATGAAATAATATTCAAGTTGTAATAAATTTATTCAAAAAATTGTTATATTTTGTGTATTAAAATGTAATATTGGAATACTGTTTGTATCGTGTTTACCAAGACTGCTAAAACATTCAGTATTTTAGGATGAAATTCCTTATATCTTATGCCAATATAGTAAACAAGAAAGAAACTCTGGGATTCTAGGGTCTGGGTTGCTACAATTAAGTCATTTTGGATGTGATTACTTATATCTTATGAAAATTTAATAAATTAAAAACTAATTCTAGGCTACTAGATTTGTGGCCTTTACATGTCATATCTCAGTGAAGACTTCCATCATCTACCACTCACTATTGAACTCTTTCACCACCTGAGCATGAGTAATTTTGATTAGTACATCATTGAAAATGTTCCCCTACAATATGGTATAGACCAACTCAATATAAAATTATTATAGATACTTATCCCACCTTTGATGTTAAAGTTTCAGGTCCTATAGTGAAAAAATATACCTCAGGATATTATTGTCAATGTATATTATAAATTACTTGATTAATTGGCAATTACACTAACATATCATGTAGAAACCACTAATTCCATCATATGTTCATGTGTTAGGTAGTTCCATTCATACAACCTCAACTTATTGGATCCAAAAAAATACTTGACCAAACTATATTATAATTTATGCCAGTAAAACTCCTAATACATCACAATATAACGTATAGTCTTTACCCGTCTCATGTAGCATCAATATCAGTGTAGATGTCAATACCCCTTATTGATCCTTACTGGACTTATAAAAACCCTATAACCAAAAAAAATCAACCCCTTCTTAGTAAATCCTATCATTAGTAATACAAAGTAAGATAATTCTTTAATTAATCTCTTATAATGACTTATTAATCCCAAAAAACTTCATATGTAAAAAATATTCTTGGAATGGTCCCAACAAACAACTATTTTGACCTTCTTAGAGTTTATTGATACTCTATACTCATATATAACTTTCCCCAATAAGTGAACCTAATTGATAAAAGACCACCACATTGAGAGCTTTGTATATATCTAATCATTGATAAGTGTTCTCAAAATGGTCTCCAAATGTTAAGAATAGTCATCCCTTGAAATACACTACATAAGGATATCATTTAAAAATAAAACTATTAAAGTATCAAATAATGAGGGAAGTCCTGGTTTATCTAGGACATAAACATTGAAAATGTTTTCTTATAACTTAACAACATCAGTAAGTACCCATATAGAACATACCAAATCCTAAAAGACATGTGAGGTGTGTCATAAGGCCTCACCCTTAACTGGTGATGCATTGATCTCACTTCAATCTTCAACAATAATCTAGATCCTCTAAGATGATCTAATATTCATCATGTTAGAGAAGTGGATATTGGTTCTTGAAAATCACTTGATTAAATTCATAATAATTTAAAAATAGTCTCAAATGGCCATCCACATTATTGGTCAATAGTATGGGAGATACTTAAGGGGATGTGCAAGGTTGTATGTACTCGTTAACCTCCAAGTCCTCCCACTAAGACTTCTGCTCTCAGATCTCTACAAGATCCATCTTATAAGGAAAATTAGAAATAGGATCCACAAATGGAATGAGATAAATTGTAAATATAACATCTTTCATGGGTAAAAAACGCAATAATTTTTTTGTAAAAAAATAATGGAACTGATCAATGACTATAGGAAGGACTAACTAATGTGTATGTCCACCATCCTAAATAAGGCTATAATACTAGGTTGTGATTACACCAAGCTACTATATAATTGAAACCCTTAAATAATAAAATATTATGTGGTATTGATTCCACATTATCCAATCCATCATAAGGATCACATCAAAACTACCCATCTTCACCATAAAGAAATCCCAAATGAATTTATAGACACTAATAATTAAAATATAATAGTTACATATATGAGTTCCCTCGAATAATACCAATAACTATATAATTTTCAACAATACCCCATATATATACTTTATGGTTAGCCCTAAGATATCAACATTTTGAGATAATATAAAAAATGATGCATGTGTATCAAAAAAAGCATATGTCAGAGTAAAATCAACTAAAATCATACCATAGAGGGTATATAGTCTAATATTGTGAATAGTATGTTTGGGATTAATAGAATGGAACTATCATATACCTTAAATATAATCCCAATACCTACTCCCATGAATTACAATTCCTGGTCGTCTCTACTACACCCATGCATCGTGTTTCTGCCCAACCTGAATGTCTGATGAATCAATAACTACCCACCTATTTTGGCATATCGAACCTTTCCCAAAAACACTATGCATATTCATAACCTCATCAACTTGGTTCCAGATAATTGTTCGAAAAAAACCTATATAATTTTACCATACTACCACAAAATTGATACTCAACAGTTTTTCAAATGTAATGAGTGTAAGTATGTCAAGGCCTACCACATTGGTGGAATTCTACTGAACTGAGTCCTCATAGACAAAGAGATAGATCAGTACTCTGGAATTCATTTCCACTAAAACCCTAATGTATGTTTTAAAATTATTTCATATTACCACCTTGGGAAAATATTTTTGATCCTCTAGTTAGTGAAATATATACATAATATTTTCCCTTGTTTAGTATCTTCTTAGTGATGAGGGCCTAATTCACCACCTCTGAAAATGTTGGTAGGTGAATATTTTTCACCTAATATTTTATCCCATACCTAAGGGTGTCTTTAAACTATCTCACCTTGGATGCCTCATAATCATCCACAATCATGTAAAAATGTTTCAAATCAGTTAAACTAGAATTATAATTCATAACAATCATATCTCCCATGGGAAGGTGCATAAACTCTCTTTCCATGTTTAGCATTGGAGCATATAGAAAGAAATGATAAAAAACATGTATAGTTGTCCTTAAAAGATAATATGATTTTTTTCTCAACATAAACTAAACTTTCTCACCATTTATTCCTTTTTCCTTACAAAATTATTGAATCTACCTTCACCCTCCTCCATGGGTGTCTATAGATGATCAAAAATAGTTTGAAAAGACTCTACCCAGAGATATTATTCTAGAGGGATGGTATCACCCCTAAAAAGGGAGGGTGTTATATCTTGATATCTTAGGGTAGATAAAACATTCCATGTTTGGATCATAATCATTTCCTCTTTAGACTAAATAACTCACAGTAAGATCTCATGGAGTTAGTCCTCCACTATCTACCTCAATACTACTAGAAGCTCTAGCCTAACCGTTAGTGGAGGATACTCAACCCCACCCTCCTATAACTCTATCGGTGGGTTCTATAGTATAATATATCTATAATTATATACACATACACTAATTCACATTTCCATCATAATTTCTCAATATCTCATCTTAGGGGAACACAATAATGATCATAATGCGATGTTATTCTTTACATACCATATCACAAGAGTCTTATAACCTGGGTTCTCAATATATCCTCATAGAATAGTAATTAGGGTAATAAATACATATATATACATTGGATCTATATAATTATATTTTCTGGTTGTCCTATTTCATTCCATTATCCAAGATATCACATTTATAGTTCAGTTACAATAAATTTCATTTGCATGTTATAGAGGAAAAACATGAAAAGTTACCGTTGGAAATTTATTTAATCAATACCATCCATAAATAGTTTATCTTGTCACTAGTGACAATAATAAACCATAATAAGAATAACATAGATAATATTACGCCCTCAACTTATATGGGGAAACCCTATATAAATTACTACTAATAATATAAACAAATGATCCTTATGTGATAATCTAGTAACCAATTAGTAGTAATAACATTAATGACGTGTGAATTATAAATTATTAGTATTATTAATCAACACACACTATATTTATATTTCAATTTAATATTAATAATAATTATAAATCATAAATACAAACTCAAGTGTGTCACATAAGGAGAAGTAACTCAACTATAAAAGAGAAAACCAATAAAAATATTCCCATCCTTGGTAACATGGACTTTCCCATATATGGGTTATCTAATCCTAAGAACAAGATCTCTTCCAAGTTCCTTACAACATCTTATCTCTCATTTACCCTTCCAAAATAATAAGACAAAAAGAAAAAATAATGCCTTGATACCACTTTGTGAAACCCTATCCTAAGACAGGTCTTTCATATTCCATCTAAATTATTAAATAACCTCAAAAAAACCTCCACATATACTAAAGGCTTCTTACTAGTATTAAGGGTCTATGGTAGTACCATTGGGAGAATACACCCTTATATTAGAGTGAGAAATAATAATAGAAATAGTGATGATGACATATATCTTGATAATAATGATAGTAAAACTAACATCAAGTTCCAATAAACCATATATAAACCCCATTATATATCAAAATGATTGTTGTACAAGTCATAAATGGTGTAACTACAATATCAATATCACCCATGGAAGATCTTACACATCAAATCACCAAAAAAATATACCGTAAAAAATATACAAAAGATCTAAAAAATTGGTTCCCAAGTCCAAGACCAGTCCCATCTCCCTTGCCTTATACTAACTATCTTGATCAATCATCTATCATAAGGCTTTTTCCCTTATCCTATCAAATAACCATGAATATTTATTAGTTTTCCATGGTCTACTGAGTGGGGTGTCAGTACAACTAAGTAGGACACCACCACAAATTTCCTTAAATATATTTAATTTGAATATATTTATGTGATAATGTTCCATAATAAATAAATGAATGAAATGATAAAAAATTAACCATTAGTAATCCTCATACACTAAGGTGACACCTGGGTCAAGAATTCATATTACAGTCATTTTTGGATGACTTTGAACATAATATATACATTTATCAAGGGCCAAAAAAATGTCCACCTTATGTATCACATATATCACACATGAGTGTATTATTTCACACCCCGTATAACTCACATATTATAGATAGGTGGATTAAATACCACACATATATCTCATATACTATACTTTAGGGGATTAGCGCTCACCCTATAGATCTCATATATCTAACTTACAAGGGGTAGTGCCAACCCTATATTTATTATATAACATAATTTTTGGAATTATCACCAACCCCTTATATCTCATATATCATACTAGGGTGGATTATCACTCACTCTGTATATCTAACACATCATCCACACCCAAAGAAGGGTTTGTTCATAAGAATTAAGATTAATAACTATTTATTACGTTAATAGTGGTCACTCATTCATTATGTTAGCATGACCCCACAACAAACATACCTACAAAGAATAAAAGACTCTACTTATATATTGGGGACCACCAACTTAATGATTAAATGTATCTACTAGTCGAATATCATCCATTAATATGAGATTAAATGAAAAAAATTGACGAATCAGAAAAAACACGTGAAATAGGTCACAAAAGGTTATAATAAGTATTATCAAATGAAATAATAATATAATATAAAGAAAAATAAAATAAAATTGATTGAATTGTTCTTAAACATATCCTAGTTAAAACAAAAAAGTCAAACTATCAAGGATTCAGGGTGATATAACTTTATAAGAGGTAAACTTGTAGAGTGGGTCGGTGGAGAATCGTGTGTGATTGTGAAAAAAAGAGGATCCTCATTTAATAAAAATTACTTAAAACCCATTTATTCAATTAATTATTTTAAAATAATCCCTAAAAATAGGTTGTAGATTGATCAAATAGGTTATAGGGTGATAAACCTTCAAGTGTCTTCATAGAGTGGACCCTTTTATATGTGGTGTTACGTGTCCCTCATTCGAATAGTAAAAGAAGACAAATCCCCTAAGATTTCATGTTGTGACCTTCCCCTTTAGGTAATAAACTACCTCCCCTATCCAAACCCACAACGTGACAACTCACCTTGGTTCTCTCCCTCAATAGCCTCACAATGTGACACCCATAGTGGTGGTGTGACATTCCTTCCCTCTAGGGTTTCTCTAAGTAAAATCATAAGAGTTAGGAATTTTCCATTTCATAGAAAATTCATTTTTAAGACTTATTTATCACCATTTTTATGACTCTAAACATTTCTAAATTTTAACAAATCCCAACACAATAGTTATCACTCTATTTAATAAGGGTAATAGTCATGGTGTGACTCATGTCATCCTAGGGAGACCATATATTTTCCAAAAAAACTCACAAATGAAGTGACAAAAATGAGTGGATATCACAATATAAATACTACACTATGAATCCTTGTTCCATGGAACAACCCTTCTGACTTGGGAAAATTATTTTCCCTTGGCACTTGTCACGATGCGGTGATCCCTCTACAGCATATTTTCATATCCTTCAGTATTTATTGAGCCTCAACCTCTAACCAATCTTCGGGGAATCTCTTGAAAATACATCAAATATTTTTATACAAAAAAATACATAAGTTTAGGTTTTAGTTTCAATGGATTATCACTATAATTATGTTTCTGGTTTTATATTCTATATATACAAGGAGATAAAAACACTACACTATAGTATTGTGGCTATGTCATAGTAGTGGGGAGGGATTTTTTTGAATGAGGGGAGATATATTCTAAGTAATAAAGATCATAGTTTTCCAATTTTTACTCATAGTATGTCCTAAATAAATTTCCTTCCGCATGATACAAGAAATCACATCATTAGCTAGTTAATTATATTATTTTCATATAACATTTTTTCTATCATATAGGGAAAAAACACACACATAAATTGGGAAACCTCAAAATTATACCAAATGAATGTGGCTCATAATTTAATGGATATAACATATGGTGTAATATAAGGCTATTTAGGACTCATGAATAAATCATGACTACTGATGGGGACTGACTTGTTGACTATAATAGATCAGACCTTCCAAGAACATTAAATCATGTCTTTCAGGTGTTGGAAGTGTTAAAAGAATATTAAAGGAGATAATATTGAGCTATAAATATAATTTCATATGGTTTGGTAAATTTTTTCATGATGTATTTTTGTTTAATTGTAAATATTTATCTATAGGATATAGTTTCTTATATTATGATATATGACACCATGAATTTTTGGGATTCAGTGTGGTTTTTGTATTGTGTTTTAGAGATTAAGATTTGAGATTTTGGTTTCATGTTGATTTAGGGTGAAATTGTTGTTTTATTTTGATGTGATGTGATAAATATGTGAAGGTTCTGAGGTTATTTATATATTATGTGATTCTTCATGTTATTATAATGTGAGGCCTTTTTTTAACATAACATTATTTTAGTCAGATTGTTACTGTTTGGGACATGGTGTAAAGGTCTTGTGGAACTTCCAATTTTCCTTATATAGGTTGGATACTGTTTGGGGTCCTTGGTGGATTTTCTTATATGGGATCTTCATTAATCTTATGTGAATTAAAATTTCATTGTGGTTGTAATTATTTTTATTTAACCCCTAGGAATATGATTTCTTGGTTCATTCCATCTGGATTTCGTTTAATCATTGTTTCTTCCATTACATAATAGTTTGGTTTAGGTTTGCTGATTTTGAGGTGAGTAGGTTGGGGATTGTGATATTTTTCTTAGGATTAAGTGTTGTAGCATGACCAACTTGGTTACATAATTTCTTTCATTAAATATTTTAGATTTAAGGAATTATTTTCCATTATATATTAGGGAGATAAGTTGAGATCGTGATGTGATTTTATGAGGTTCACTTGACTTTGCCTCATTATGGTGTGATTATCCCCAATCATAACAGGATTCATTATTTCTCTATAGTTATTAGAAAATTTTTTATCAATTGAATTCTATTTTATTACTTCAACATTCATTAATCACTATTTGAACATTTTTTTCCCTTTGGACATCCTTATGCATTCGTTGATATGTTTTGATCCTCTATTTCAAGAGATGAAATCCTTGTGGTCAAAGGAGAGTTATATTTTATTCTCATTGGTTCTCCTCATATCATTCCTTGTTATGAAGGATATAATAATAGAGTGGATTATATTTTTTGATGTTTTTTAAAATTTGATTATGTATAGTTATGTGTAAACCTGATGTTTAATCCTTGTGTTTTAGGTCATGTTTGATTTTAGTTCCCTTTATCACTTTATATAGTGCTTGTTAAATATTTGGTTAAAGTAGAGTATTAGAGACTTCTAATTATTTATTAATAAAATATTTATTGAAGTATAATGATTTTATTTCTTTGGTTTGATGGTATGGATTCAATTAATAAAGATAATAAATTAAAAAAATCAATGGAAATTTGTGATTCACATGTACGTTATGAAATTTAAAGACATTTAATATCATTAATGGAATGTTTGACATTTCAAATAAGAGATTTTTCATACTACTATTATATATATTTATTTATACTATTGAATAATTGGAATCAACTTTAATATTGTTTTAATCACTTAAAGCTAGTAATCAATTGGTTATCTAGAAATATATAATTTTTATGTAAATTTTAAAATGTAAAATTATGATTTTTTAGGAAATAATAATAAAAATGGAGTTCCTTAATGTTTATTTATAAATTTCCTCACATTTTTATAATATTTATGTGTCATTTCAAACTATAATTAAATGGGTTAGAGAAATATATAATGTTTTATTAGGATTTTGTGGTGTGGTTTTGTTACTGTAGTGATAGATGGGCTATTGTGTAGTCATGGTGGTGGTGGAATGACTAGTTGTGTGTAAATGAATTGGTTTATTGGTAGTGGTGGTGGTTTTTTTTATGTTTTTAAGACATTTTATTTTCATAAGTGTTTGTATTTGTGGGGTTTTTTTGTAGTTTCTTTATGTTAAAGAATGTGATTGGATCTAATAAAATCGATAAAGAGATAATGAGTTGGAATTGATAGTGGTAGGTAGTTAAATGGTAAATGATTATTATTAAAATTAATAATTGAATTAGTGGATAAATTAATAGTGGTAGTTGGGCTGTTAATTTTAAATGGATAAGTAAAATAGAGTAGTAATGGATAAAGATAATGTGGATAAAGATTAGATAATGTATTTACATTAAATATGCCTTAATTATTGGAATAATGAATGTAATTATGCTGGAAAATGGAAAATATTGAATTTATTCAATGATGGGATGAAATAAAAATTTATAATGTATTTATAAATATTTTATATAGATATATTGGATGTGTTGTGTTGTAGTTATGGTAGAATTTATTGGTTAGAGGTGGTGACAATGAGGTGTTTATTGTGTTATATTGTGGTATTGAATTTGATATGAACCCAAATGATGGGAATTTCTATGAATTATATATTTATTTTATTTTCTCATTATTTCGTTTGCACCACAACTAGAGTCAGATAACCTAACTAGTGACTATATGAGGATATGGGTTCCATGTTTCTTCCTCAATATCTAATTTGTAGAGGGAATAAATATTTGATTACTCCCCCATTTCCACTCTCTATTTACACATAGTTTAGTTTGTAATGGAATAATATTATAATTCAAGGGTTGTAATGTATTTTATTTAATTTTTTTATGATTTACAATAGTATTGATGTTGTTAAAGAGGTTGTGATACATTGTGAGGGTCATTCATGGTAGGAGGATGGAATGTGGTTGATATCCTTTATGTTCATGATACTCTACTATTATGGGGATTTTTATGATTTTTTATGAGATTTGTTGGTGTAGAAATGTTGTTATGGTGTTTATTTGGTATGTGGTTGTAGATATGTGGTTATGGATGTGAGTGGTATGTGGTTATGGGGATATTTGTATATGGAATTGATTAAAGGATGGGATGTATATTGTTTGGGAATAAGAGTGACTAGATAAATAGAGATGTGGATGTGAGGTACCTTCTTTATATATTCTTTTAATTCTTTATTATTATACATGAACATAATATTGGTTGAGTGAGCTATAGTGAGGTTGTGTTATCGTTCACCTTTATTAATTGTATGTTGGTTCTGTTGTTTATTCATAGAGGAATTAGTGTGCTTCCTCCATATTAGCATGAGAATTTTTAGGGAGGATGAATTTGAGTAGACT
This sequence comes from Viscum album, assembly GCA_963277665.1. Taxonomy (NCBI): domain Eukaryota; kingdom Viridiplantae; phylum Streptophyta; class Magnoliopsida; order Santalales; family Viscaceae; genus Viscum; species Viscum album. The sequence continues at coordinate 278,546,187 of OY728147.1, forward strand.
TATATGCTCAACTTTATATATAAAAATATTTTTTTAGGTTTCCATGAAGGAGTTTGTGATAGAGTTGGGTCATACTAAATCATGGAAGTCATTGGTTGGTGTTGTTATTAACTACATAGGAGTTTCTATTTGATATTTTATTTTACTAACTTTAGTTATATTTTACATTCTCGTGATTTGTGGATTGGGTTTTATTTTTTAATATAGAGTATATTTGTGGTTTTTTTATATATTTCTAGGATTACAAGGGACATGCATTGTATTTTTGATTTTATACCCTCAGTGCTTGTCACCAAACCAAGCCCTATTAGATTCATGCTTTATGGGTCGCAATCATATTTACAATCATCCAATGAAAGATTACTATGGTTTTGAATCATGAAATAATGGTTTATGGAATTGTATTACAATAAAAACTAAGATTAGGGTTAGGAAATAGTGAGGAATACATGGGTTTCAAAAAGAAATGGTTTCAATAAAACAGTGTTTGTTATGTATCAAGGGATATTATCATGGAAATAGGTTATTAAGACCCCCTTGTCATCTGATAGAATGTCCTTGTGATTACTAAATAGCTTAGGAATGGTGATATTTATTGTGTAGTAATGAGTTAGTATAGGTATATGTATCTTGTTTGATTTCACTTTTGTTTTAATTAGGCAAATTATAGGAATTTAAATTGATTAAAATGAAAATATATTTATTGAATTATATATTATTTTATTTTAGATATTCCAACCTTCTTTTTTTGATATGGTTTTTGTTCATCATATTCATGTGGTTCAGATCGGTGAGTTTTAGTAGGATGATCCCCTTGACCAAAGGAGGGTTAACCCGAATAATGAGGATTTATCTTAAAGGAAGAGAAAGTGTGAGTACTAGCATAATAGTTTATTAAAGTATTAGGGGAGTTTCGGTGATCATGAGATGGAGAACTAGTCAAAGGAATTAGAATTTTCCATTTATCATGATATATTCTTATAATGATCTTTGGATCATGTTAGTTTTCAGTTACATGATAGGATCCATTTTCTAGTGGTGGATTCTATTTATTTTAGAGCATGAGTAGTTATTTGTATCATAGGATGGTTTCTAGTAGTCATTTCATGATTATATTTATTTTATCGACGATGAAGGTTTTGAAGCAGCATGGGTTACGTTCCCCTTGACATGGGAGAATGATCATACATGAGCTCAAGATTTGATTCAAGGACTTTATTTTTTCCCTCGATATTTTCTAATATTATGAGTCTACGTCATAGTGTTTTGATGAAGAACTACATCCTACTATTCATAATGAGGTTTCCCGATTTATATTTTCCACATATTATTGGTACTTTATAAGGCCGAGGTAATCTAGATTATGTGTATAATGACCCTAATTTTACTTACATAACCATTTCAACATTTTTAAGTATTAACAGCATAATGGTTATAATATAAGTATTGAAACATTTAGTATCTCAGAAATATTGGGATCAAACACCAGTTATACATAATGAAATATATGAATTATTAAACTCCTATTATTTATCAACTTAAAATATACCACTTCATTCTTAGTACATGTAGTCACCAAATGATATACATCAAAGAAAGGGTGAGAAAAAATTCTAGTAAGAGGATGAATAATAGACTGGAATCAATTTTCCATGGGTGATCAGCAGCATCAACATCATATCATAATCATTGGATCATCATCAATGTTATGAGGGAAACATTATATAAATTCATGGAATTTTGAAATGAATAAAAATAAAACATCATTTCATAGTGGCAAAATACCACACATAGTTGTGAACAAAGCTAGCATCATGTTCACAGTCAAAATATGTCCATAATAATAACGTCATTAGTTTGAAAAAAATATTGAATCATATTCCCACATACTACACCTTAACGCATGATATATATCACATTACCTAATGCATTGGAGTTCTATAGGATTATTAATCCAACCATCACATCATAATATTTATATAACCAAGCATGCCACATAGAATGTATAATAGCCATAATAATGAAATAACGAATGGAAATGAATAGGTTTCAAAAGTATTTCACAAACCATGGTTTAATTAATTCAATTTGGGTTCTGAAATTAACAGTGGAAAGTATATTTTGTATAATCATCATCATTCTTTAGTAAAGAAGAAGCAACTCAAGAAGGCGTGTTTTGAAAAGAAAATCATTTTGGGGAAAATTGTATTTGGATTAAAAAATATGGAAATTATTATATCATGGAAAAGAAATTGGAATAATACTGAAATGATATTTATGTAATATTATAGGATTATCCATACCAGCGATGCTGTGAAATACGGATAACCCAAATAAAGGGAGTTGTATTCAATAATTCCCTTACTTTAAATCCTTCTTTATTTCATCTCTTTTCTATATCCTAAATAATAAACCTAGGATTATTAAAACATAGTTCAAGAAGTGTTTTATCTTAATTATTTCCAATATTTATCCATTATAATTATTTTATTACAATTTATAAAAATATTATTTAAATGATAACTGTTTTGATTTTTTGTTTTCATTAAATTTGTCTCTTTTTGTTTTGATGCTGTTATTTTTGTTTGAGGTCAATTATACATAAGTATAATTTATTCCAAAACATTAAAATAAATATATTTATACATTTATATATAACAAATATTTTATTTTAACAAAACATTTTTTAGTGATAATAAATTTATTGTGAATTTCTACATTTGAAATTAACCAGTCGTTGAGGGGGGGGGCATTATCGAAAGAGTGGAAAAAAGAATTTTGAAATTTATATATGTCATAATTTTTATACTTATAGTAGGGTAGAATCATTAATATAATGTTATCATACTAACTAATTAATTTTATAAGATTTATATTTTAAATGAACTTGAAAAAATAAAAATATAAGAAAGAAATAGAAGAGTTGATAAAAACTAACTCTTTCCTCATTGTAGTTTCTCTTGTACAACACTAAAAATCCATTGATGTTTGGAGTTTGTTTACTCCATAACGTCACTAGGATTTAAATGGGTATTAAGAGGGAGGATATGTGAAGATATTGTATTTTTTAAGTGTGATATGGTTGGTTTTCGAAGTGGAGGGAGAGAGGTTATTTAATTTTGAGGAGAGGCTTATTTTTAGATATTAAATAAAATATTATATCAAAGGTAAAACTTGTAATAATAATTTTTTTTACAATATAAATAATATATAAATATAATATAATGGTTTTTAAGACTTTAAAGATATTTATATTTATAATCAATTATTTTATTAAAAATAAAAGTAAAAAAGGGGGAATTCTTATTTTAAGTGGACACTTTTAACTTTCGGTTTTGAAAAATTCTTTTCTGTTTAAAAACAAATTAAATTTATTTTTAATGAATCATTTATGAATTTAAATAACCTTTTTCCAAACATGAAGTTCTATAAATGATTATTCCATTAATACATCATGAATGATGTAATTTAAGATACATCGGTAAGGTGAAACACTATATTTTTTCTATTCACCTGAAAATTGATGTTTTTCAGAAAAGTACCAAAAAATATACTTGGAAAATTTCATCATGATGATTAAAAAATGATATTTATTTTTTCAAAATAAATTTCTAACATAGATAGTTTTAATTTTATATATAAAAATTATGATTTTTATGAAATACATTAATATAGAGTTTATTAAAAAGGTGTTTATATTTTCTTTGTGTTTTTTAATCATAATGTTAACTATTTGACATTATAATATTTATATTCACCTAAATTAATCATGATAAATATTATTTATCTCACAATTTATTATTTTGAGTCTAATTTACTATTCCAAGGGTCAGGTTACTATTCCCAACGGTCAGGTCACTATTCCCAATTGTTAGGTTACTATTCCTACAATCACATTACTATTCCAATAGTCACATTAAACTAACTTAAATACCTCTGTTATTTCACTCTATATTCACTATAGTTCCTCCCAAGGTTATAAATTTTCTATTTCCATGTTGTTGATTAGTTTTCTAAATTTTGTTTCATTTCTAATGTGTTGGGTGTGGGGGTGATGATTCGAGCACATTTTGGAAATCAATATTTTCCCATTTTGGATTTTCTATTTTATAATTTTTATTATTATAATTTGTGGAATTTTCAATGGTTTCTTCAGTGACTAATGTAATGAATTTATTAATGATATAAATTTTGCATGTTTATGTATATTTTTACGTGAATAATATTATATAATATAATACAAGACACAACTATTTAGGAAATAAATATTACTAACAAACAATGGGTCATTACATTATTACCCTCTTTTGAAATTTTATCCTTGAAATTTAAAATCATGTTAGCATGTGAGAATAGATGAGTGTACTTATATTTTATTTTTCTCTCCAATTCCCACATCGCCTCATCATACTCATGGTTTTACTAAAGAACTTTTATATTGTGAGTTATCTTGTTGCATATAACTTTATCTATATAGTCTAATATATTCATCGGCTACTACTCATAAGAGAGTTAATTCTCTAGTTTTACCATATCTAGATTCAATACATGTGAGGGGTCTAGTATGTACTTCCTTATGAGAGATATGTCGAACACGTCATTAACATGAGTAGTATTTTTCGAAAGTGAAAGCCAATAGGATACTACTCTTATGTGATCAATTATATCAAATGGTCCAATGCACCTATTTATAAGCTTATCCTTCTATACAACCCACAAAGATCCATTCCATAGTGATATTTTATGTAAAACAATATATCCAAATTAAAACTCTAATGTCATTCGATGGTTGTTAGCATAGCTATTTTTTCAACTCTAAGAATCTTTTTTATGTTGTTAGATGGGTTTGACCTTCTCTTTATTATCATGAATAAGATGATGTACAAGTAGATTTTTTTGCCAAATTCATCATAAAAAGTTAGATTTCTACATTTATTCTCATACAGAGCTTCATATGGATCCATTTGAATACTTGAGTTTATGTCGTTATTGTATAATAACTCAACTAATGGAATATATTGATCAAATTTTCCTTTTAATTCCATTGAGAAATCTAATAGCATGCTATCGAGCATCTAGAAAGTCTTTTAATATTGGGAATCAGTTTGTAGGTGATAGGCCATACTAAATTTCAATTTAGTATTCAAAGAATATTGAAGAATTCTCTGGAATTTAGAGGTGAATCCTGGATCATGATCAGAAACTATATAATGTGGAACGCCATGTAGCCTCCCCACTTACATGGTGTATATCTTGAAAAGTTGTTTCAATGAGAAATATTCATGAATGGATATGAAATAGATAGTCTTACTGAGTTGATCTAGGATAACCCATATCAAATTGTTTCCTTTGGGTGTCTTCAGGTGACTAAGGACAAATTTCATTGTTATATTCTCTTATTTCCATATTGTTATATGAAATTATTGCATCATCCCTTTTGAATTATTTCAATATACATTAAATTATTGAAATACGAAGCATCATGAGATATAATCTGAAATATTTTTATCTGTTTTGACCAGCTAGATTTTCTCTCAAAGATTATAGTACACTATAGTACTTCTAGTATAGATGGTGAAAGGTTATCGACATTCATTAGGCAATATCTCCTTTATATTAGGAGATGCATGCACAAAAATACTAGTTCCAAAACAAATCACACCATCCTCATTGATCTAGAACTCACGTAGAATCTATTTCATTACGGAATTCACCTTCTTTTGAAGCTCTAGATCATGCCCTTAAGACAATTTGATCTTCTCTTGGATAGATGGTTCGAAAATAATTTGGGGAAGGTAGGATGTATTCCCTGATGTTATTATTTTCATATCTATCCTTTTCCTATCTATAAATATAGGGTTTTCTCAATCCACATCATAGATATAGTATCAGTTTATTTTCTACTAAGAGCATGAATTATATTGTTCACCATTCTCTTATTGTAGTGAATAGAGAACTAGTAGTTATTTTTTTTTCTCTAAATATATTCTTGGATGTATATTGAGCTCCTTTTGTGTGAATATTTACTTTATAATCTTATAATTGGTATATATGTTACACTTCTCACCATATAGATTATGTCAAAAAATATTAAAGGTGATGATTATAGCTACTAACTGTAGAGAATGTGTCAGGTAGTTTTCCACATGGATCTTCAAATTTCAGGAGGCATAGGCTATAAGTTTGTCATTTTTCATGAGTACACAACCCAGGACATTCTTTGAAGCCTCAATGTATATCACAAAACATTTTGCACTTTTTGGTAGTGTTTATATAGATTCATTTATTAGCCTCAAATCGATCTCTTTAAATATTTACCCACATTATTCTTTCCAAAAATACGTTACCCATTTCCTTATTAAATTAGTTATCATGCTAGAAAATCATGATCAATTTATCACTAAACTTTGGTAGTTCCCTATTAATCCATAAAAAACTATGGATTTTTATGAAACTAGTGGGTATGTTTCATTCCTAAATTTTCTTTATCATTGAAGGGTCCATATAAATTCCCCCAATTATGACCATGTGCCCCAAGAATTTGACTTAAAAAAGGTCCAAAAGTCACACTTGATGAACTTAGCGTACATTTTATCCTTCATTAATGGGACCAGCACAATCCTAAAATTCTATTCTTGTTCCTCCTTGATCTTGGATTAAATAAGAATATCCTATAAAAATACAACCATTTATTTTTTGAGGTATTCTCTAAATACTGTATTCATGAAATACATGATTATTTTTGTGTAATTATGAAGTCTCAAGGGAATCACTTTGAACTCATAGTGTCTATTCCTTGTAAAAAAAGATTCTTATAAATATATTACTTATTCACCTTCATTTGATGATATCAAAAATAAAGATCCACCTTTGGTAAGTACTGAGATCCTCATAGTAGATCAAACAACTCATCAATACTTAGTAGAGGATTCTTGTTCATTATGGTGCCCTTGTTGATTTCTTAGTAATCGATACATATTTGCATTGATCTATACTTTTTTAGAATGGGAACTAGTTCACCCTAAGGAGATGTAATAGGAAATATGAACCCTTTGTCCAAATTCTCTGGAAGCTTCTTTTTTAATTCCTCCAGTTCTGTTAGGGCCATACTGTAGGGGAATTTGGATATACTATTGGCTCTGAGGATGTGCCCTATTGATAACTCTACCTCATGATCTTTGAGAAGTATGAGTAACTCTTCAAGAAATACATCATTTCATTCCGTCATGATATTAATTTCCACTAGGTTTATTACTTCCTTTGAATCGGCCATTTATGAGATATGTTCTTCTTCATAGGGTATCATTACACACATCATTGAGGGATTTTCCAATGGAGATTCATGATCTTACATTCATTTGCAGTGGATCATGGGATGGATCAAAATCTGAAAGTAGATTTAATTTTCCTAAAAATTGATGTATGATCTGTATAATGATATCTAATCCATGTATATTATAGCATCAAATTCTACCATGGGATGGATTAGGAGATTGACTGGAAGAATCTTCACACAAATGTTAATAGAATAAAATTACAACACATGGGTTGAAATGATCAAACTTCTATGTTTTTTTAAATATATATATACTTTATGTTATCAGGTATTGGATTCAATTGTTATAGAAAACTTGTATGATATAAGGTAATATGTAGAACCAGAATTAAACAAAACTTTTTCCATTATTTACTGAATAGAAAGTGTGCCTTTTATGACTTAATTTTCATCATACACTTCATTAGTTGTGTTGGAATAATATTTCCCCTTCTATATTTGATTTGGTGGTTGCAGGAAGTGATTACCCCCAAGGACCCATGGTTTAGTGTACTATCTTACATAGTTACCTTTCTCCCTACAGTTGAAGCAGTGAACCATGGGTGGTGCCTTTATTTCCTCCATCATGTTGGTCAGATTCATCATGTACCTTCTATATTCATGATCTTGGTGGCCTTATATATAGAACTCGTATCATTTTTCTATCACATTGAGGTAGTAACCATGACACTTTTCCCAAATTTTAGACATGTGGGTGGTTGGGCCTTGTTCCACCTTGATCATTTGATCCAAAAAAATTGAAACTCAGTCTTTCGTTTCTTATCTCAATAAACATGGGGCCAGTATTCAAACTAAATATCTACTTTTATGTCACAACAAAAAAACACTTCAGAATTCTCAAAGTATTAGATATTTATAGCCTTTTAGAGGTGTGGTTTAAAGACACTGAAGAATCTATCAATTTTTTATCATTGTTGATTACAATACATGAGGCATATATTTCATTACTTATAAAGGGTTCCTAGTAATATGTGATAGATTCACCATCATTTTATATAATCTCCAACAATACTCTATCCATATTTGTTTGAAGAGTTATAGGTAAATAGTTAATAATAAATAACTTCATAAATTCATCCCACTCCATTTATTCCATATCATCTTTTGTCATGGTATTCTTTATCTGTTCCCACCATTGATCAGCCTATCCATCTATAGGATATCCATATAAAGTAACCTTCTCCTTCTTATAATATTGGATCATTTAAAAGATCTTGTCTATGGAGTTAACCTAATTTTCCTTGATAATTGGATCAAAAGACTCACTAAAAAAATGATTATTCTCTTATAATGGATTCAATTTATATATTATCCATATTAGGTAAAGGTAGCAATTCCATATTGTTTAGATTATTTTTCATAGCCTAAGATAGCTAGGTAATAATTGGAATGATGTTTTTAATTCCACATCCCATTTCATTGGTAGCGTTGTTTGATAATTCGTTTTATTTTCCCTCACACAGGTTGTTGGAATGGTGTCTTTGGGTTCCCACCATTTTCTAAAACATAAAATGGTTGAACAAATATAATTCAACATGGCATAAATAATTAATTTATTCTTAAACAGAAATTAATTCTAATTTCACATCTTATGAGATCCCTTGGATTAAACTTTTCCTTAAATTATTATTATATGAACATGTACATTAACACTTATCTAAAATTAAAAGGAATAATTAATTTCTATATATATCTCTATTACTGTTTTATATTAGAGTTTTTGATTAATAGAAGAATATACCTTAAGAGTTTCAAACCCGGTGTACGGTAAGACCCATTTTTGTACACCAGTTCCTGATCAAGTCTAGCTCAGTATGGTGTTTTTTAGTTGTTACCCCTTGGTACATTTTTTCTAAATCCAAATATACTTGTAATATTAAGATAGGGATTTCATTTCTCATAAACCACAATTTCTTATACTTTACCAGTACTTTGTATTTCTACCTATAATTAGACTTATACTTATAGTTTTCACTAATAATTTATAATCCCATTTCAAAAATTAAATAAAAGTGTCCCTAATACAAACTATAGAAACCCTACTATTTCTTACATAACTATGACATTATTTTTAAATATTAACAACATATTATTTATACATTAAATAATTAAAAGGCTTAATATCTAGGGAAAATAAGGATCATACATCACTTATAATTAATAATACAAAAATATTACTCAAATATTTATTCTCTATCCACCTAAAAGTGTTTATTTTCTTATTAATACATATAGTCACCTAAGGATATACATAAAATAAAGGTGTAACCTAAAATATCAGTAAGAATATTAATAAGGTACAAGAATTAGTATAACATGGTTGAGAATAATCATCCTCATAATATCATAAGAATAATATCATGATAAACATCATTATAGAAACATATGATAAAGTAATTGGATGTGTTCATTAATAAAAATAAAATATCATTTCATAGTGGTCAAATGCGACACATAGTTATGAACAAATCTATCATCGTGTTCATGCATAACATATAGGCATAATAATAAAATCATCATTGTGAAAAATATAGAATCATTTTATAACATAATATATATTATCTCATTAGATAAATCAAATTACCCAATGTATTTGAGAGATATATAATTCCAAGACCTCTTCTCACTTCATAATATTAACGTAATCATTCATGACACATAGAATTTACTATAATTATAATCATGAAATAACCCATGTAATGGAATGGGTTTTATAGGGATTTTATACAGAATAATTTATTGAATAAATTGGGGGTTCCCAAATTAATAAGGGAAAAATATTAGGCATCAAAATCATCATTATTGAGTGAAGAAGAAACAAGTTTGGAGGAGTGAAAGATGTGTTTTGGGAAGAAACGTATTTTTAGAAAATCATTTTATTTTTCTTGAAAATAAAGGTGGGACAATGTATATCCCATCAAAGAAAATGGATAGTAGTCAAATTATATTTATTAAATATTAGAGTATTATTTATACTGAACAATTTTTGAAAGAGGGATAACCAAAATAAAAAGAGTTGGGTTCGAGAATCCCCTTACCTTATGTCCCTCTTTATTTCATCATTTTTCCTCCTACTGAATAATAAATATAATATTATTAAAAAAAGCTACATAAGTGAATTATGTTCATTTTTTCCACTATTTATCCTTTATAATTATTTTATTCTAATTAATAACACTCTTTATTAAATGTTAATTATTTTGATATCATGTTTTCATTATATTTTTTTGTTTTGTTTTGATATTGATATTTTTGTTCAAAGTCTTGTATAAAAATGTATAATTAATTCCATAAGACTAAAATTAATATATTTATAAATTTATATATCATAAATAATTTATTTTAACCAAAAAAAATTTTGGTTATAAGAAATTTGTTTGCAATTTCTGTATTGGAAACCAACCGTTAGTTGAAATGACATTGTCAAAAGAGAGGAAAATGGGATTTTGAAATTTATATATGTCATAATTATGATACATATAGAATGTTAACGTCACTAATATAATGTAAAAATAATTCCTAATTAATTTAATAATACTTTTAAAAAAATGGGGAACAAGAAATATAAGAAGATAAAAGAGTACATTTGATAGAAACTTATTCTTTTCTCGATATAGCTTCTCTAGTACGAAACTAAAACTCCATTGATTTTTGGTGCTAATTTACTATAGAACACCACTAGGCGTTATAAGGATATTAAGGGGTAATATGGTAATATATTTTGTCTTTTAAGTGTGAGATGATTGGTTTCTTAAGGGGAGGGAGATGGGTTATTTATACTTGATGAGAGAGGTATTTTTAGAACCAAATATTATATCAAATGTAAAACTTGTAATAGTGAATTTTATAAAATATAAATCATATAAAAATATAATATAACCTTTTTTTAAGAATTTGAACCACATTATAATTAAAATTAATTTCATTAATAAAAATTAATGTGGAAAAGGAAACAATATTATTTTAAGGGGATATTTTTGGCTTTTGATTTTGGAAAATTATTTTTAGGTTTAGAAATGATCATTATTGTATTTTAATAAAAAATTTATGAAATTAAATTTATCATTTTAGAAACTCAAGTTCTAAAAATTATAAGTTCATTATTACATCTTGAATTATGTAGTTTAAGATATAATTGTTACATGAAAAAAAATCTATTTTTACTATTTAATTAAAAATTGAACTATTTCATAAAATTAACAAAAAATATAACCATTTGAAAACATTAGTGTGATGATTTCAAAATTTATATTCATCTTTTCAACAAATTTATAAAATGTTAAATTTGTAATTTTAATATAAAATTTTTTAATTTTGTGAAATAATTTAAAATAAAGTTTATTAAAAATGTTCTTATAATTTCTTTGAGATTTTTAATCATGATGCTAACATTTGGAAATTATAATATTTTTATTTTATTTAATTAATCATGATAAATATTTTTACATCACAATTTATTATTTTGATGTTAAATTACTATTCCAATAGTTATATTACTATTACCTAATGTCCAGGTTATTCTTTCAATGGTCACATTACTATTATAATAGTCACATTAACTCATATAAATACATCTTAATTATTTCTGACAATATTCCATGCAATTCATCCCAAGGTTATATGTTTTTATTTTTTAAGATCTTTATTGTTTTAATAATATTTTGTTTTATTTCTATAGCGTTGGTTGTGGGGGATATGATTCTATCATATGAGGGTGATCCAAATTTTCTTATTTTATCTTTTCCATTTTATATTTTTTCAATTGTAATTTGAGGAATTTTAATTGGTTTCATAGATAAATAATTTATTGATATTTATTAATTAGATGATGTTTTTCTGGTTTCTCTATATTGTTTATGTGTATAATATTATACAATATAAAACAACACATATTTTTTCAAGAAAAAAAATATTGATAATAAACACTGGGTTATTACAATTATTAAATAAGCAGGTTCATCTCGAGAAGGGAGTTATAAGAAATTCTCAAGGAGAAGAGCTCCAAATATGGTATCTTGTATGTCGTGTCAGTTGAGAATTCATCCAGTATAGAGACATTCCTAACTATCTTCCTCATATTTCATAAGAGTTTGCAAATTTCACACCTCTGATAAGAGATTTTTTCTAGTTTTATTTTCTTATAGAGTTCATGGCCATCATCAATTTCGGTTCCTGACTATTATTAGTGTTCACTGTAGCATAGGTTGTTAGTTTCATATACGGCCTCAGTTGTAAATTCTTATGAAGCCTTGCCAATAACAAGGCTAAAAGGATTTTATCAATCCAAGATAATTGAAAGAAGGATTTTATCCATTAATATGTCAGTTATATGGGGGGGAATTATATTTTGTAAGGTATCATTAATTTATCTTTAACACTGAGCTATTTTTTTATTCTTAAACTTGGATGTTTTTTATTACAAATATCTCAATTTTGTGTAATGAGTATCAAAATAGAGAGGATTCTAGTGAATATTACATTTACTAAGCTGGTTAAAAGTTACTCAAGTTTTCTTAACGTGTGTGATTTTTGTGAGATGATGATGGGTTATCATTAGTCATTAGGTTATTTCTTCTCACTACCAATACAATTATATTATGACATTCCTAGAATGGATTGGTTGTAATCTACTCAAGTACTCATCAATTTTTTGGTGTAGAGTTTTGTTCCATGATATATAAGTCCACAATACAGTGTTCATTAGTGAATTGGACTGTTATTTGTGTTATCATAATTTGAAGCATCTCTTACCTTAGCAAGTAGATTGGTATTTGGGTTTAGTGGAGGAACAGGAAGTGAATATTCCTAAAGTTATTAGAGGATTTCCAAACGTCTTTCCCAAGGAGTCTATGATACTATCCCCTCAACATGTTATTAAGGTATAGATAGATTTACATCTTGATGTATCACCTATTTCAATGGAACCTTATTAAGTAGAACCATTAGATTTATGAGAGTTAAGGATTAATATTGCTGATTTGATGCAAAAGGTTTTCATCTGGCTTAGTGTGTATCGATGGGGTGATCCAATATTATTCACTAAGAAGGAATATGGTAGTATGAGGTTGTGTGTAGATCTTCAATGGTTGAATCCAATGATGGTTAAGAACCATTATTCTCTTATGAGGATATATATTTTTCAATGAGATAAATAGATACATAAGATTATAAAATATTGATATGTGGTGTGGATTTCATCATATGAGGGTGAAAGAGTAGTATATATTTAATACAATATTGATGGGTTTTTATTGGTTTTATTAGTTTATTGATATCTCTTTAAGTGTCATGAAATCCTCAAAAGTTTTCATGGGACTCATGAACTCCATGTTTCATGAGTTTCTAGATCAGTTCATGGTAGATTTGAGTGAAAACATTCTGATCTTCCAAATTTTTATGGTGGATAATATTTTAGAATATAAGCTCTATTTTGAATGTCTTTAAATAAAATCATATCTATATGAACCTATCTAATTTAATTTTTGGGATGCATGAATTTTATATTCTGGGGTTTGTGGTGTCTTGATAGGTCTTATCTGTTGATCCTTAAAATATCGATGTGATTTGTTCTTAGTAATCACCGAAGAATTTTGTCATAGTTTATATTTTCTTAGTCTCACAAGGGATTATAAGAGTTTCATTTAAAAATTATCATAGATTAGTTCCCCTTTTTCAACCCTATCAGTGAATAACCATGACTTCACATGGATAGATTAATTCCATGTAGATTTCAAATACCTATAGGATAAGTTTATTAGTGTTTCTATTCATTGGTTTCTAGAAGAGTGGGTTATATTAAAGGTTTAACATGAATTTTATCATCATTATTTAGTTAATGTCTTGATATATTAGGGGTTTTGATCTCATGTGGGTCTATGTATTTATTTCCTTACAAGTATAACAATATCACTCAAGATATTGAGTTGGCAGCTGTGGCATTCCCTATAAAGTTTTAGATACATTATCTCATCAATGAAAGTATTTTGGTCCTCTCATATCACACAATCATTTGGTATATCATATATTAAATGGTTTTAAATCTCTATCAGTGTATGTGGATGGAGTTTTAACAAGACTATGTCTTTGATATCTTCTATACTCTTGGTAAATGGAATTTAGTAGCCGGTGTGATATGTAGGAAGTCATAAAGGCATGTGGTTTGGAAGTGTAGAGATGAAAAGAGAGTGATGGAAGAGATTTAATTGGTGTATATTTAAGTAGAGGATATCAATGGATGATATTTATTGTATCATATGATTGTACAGTAATTCTTACTATAGCAGGTGGTAGAGTCTCAATGGGGAGACAAAGTGATTGAGGTGTTGTGAGATCACACCTTTCATCTTGAAGCTTATAAGGGGTGGAAGGAGGATGATAAGTTTAGGTTGTGGTTTATATAGAAGTTGGTATTCCTATTGATGATTTCAGATGATGATTTTTTTATATATCACCAATGGTTGTGAATCCTAGTATATCAAAGATATATCATTCCTTGAAAAGTCAGTACTTCTATCTAGGGATAAAGTTCATAGTAGAGGAGTTTGTTTCATGTTGTCTGTTCTTTTAGTTAGTGAAAGCTAAATAACATGTTCTAAGAGTTTTTCTGTAGCCATTTTATGTCCCTTGGTGAAAGTGGGATTAAATTTTCATAGATTTCTTTATCAATTTACCTAGATCTAAAGGAGTATGTGACACTATTTGGGTAACTATGGATCAGTTAATGAAGTTGGAACTTATCTTGGTGATTATGGAGTCATGTATTGTAGATGTTTTTGTTAGGTGGTATTGGGATAAGATATTTAAGCTTCATGTGATGTTAAGTACCATTATCATTGATTGAGATAACAGATTTATTTGATGATTCAAGATAGAATTGTCGCATGATATTACATCCCATGTATTTCACATCACTACACTCCATCCCTAGATTGATGTTCAAATAGAGTGGAACATTTAGAAACTAGTGGACATTGTAAAAGCATGTGTTCCAGATTTTGGTGGATTATAGATAAATCACCTTCCTTTTTTTGAGTTTATTATAATAAAATTTATCACTCTTCCATTGGAGTTTATTTGATTGAGATGTTATATTGGCGGCCTTGTAGATCTCTATTATATTATACTAAGATTGATGAGTTGGTGATCCTTAGGATAGATATGATATAAATCATTACTTAGAAGGATGGAATTATTCATGAGTGGATGAAGGTAGAATTGGACTATAAAAAATTGAATTCAGATCAATGGAGGATACCTCTATAGTTTGACTTTAGAGACCATATATTCTTCAAATCCCCCCCCCCTCATCATGAGTAGTGGAGGTTTAATTAAGATAGTCAGTTTTCTCCTTCCATTATCATCCCATTCAAGGTGTTATGGTATATTGGAAAAGTTTCATATCTTTTATCAATTACTCTACTAGAATATCATATCTGTTATGTATTTTCATTTGTCACAACTTCACTAATACCATCATGACTACTACCAAGTCATTTATTATGGTGAGTTGGATATAGAGTAAGACTCGATGTTAATGGAATGAACAGATGATATTTGGAATCATATTGAATATGTGTTTTACAAACATTTCATTCCTTTAGTCCATGTATTATGAAGGCATGATAGTTTGTTGGAATGTGCATGGGAAGATATGTTACAGATGGGAGATAAGTCTACAGAGTTATTCTGGAAATTTTTTCCCTAATGAGAAGATGTTTTGAGTTAGGTAGATTTGTTTTAGATTGAATATCTTTGTGTTGTATTGTGTTCTAGTGATTTTGATTTTATTCTTTGAGAGGTACATCCTATGGATGTTTTCATTTTTTGGTCAATTAATTTCTACTAAGTAGGTTTTGAATCATGATAATGTGAATATTTTAACTCGTATATAATGTAGTGAATTCTACCTTACCAAACTGTTATATTAAATATTTTAGGTAATGACTTGAAATTTAAAAAATTAAATTACCTTTTTGAATTAATAAATGCAATATTAAGTAATT
This sequence comes from Viscum album, assembly GCA_963277665.1. NCBI lineage: Eukaryota > Viridiplantae > Streptophyta > Magnoliopsida > Santalales > Viscaceae > Viscum > Viscum album. Next base: position 278,562,525 of record OY728147.1, read on the forward strand.
TAGTTATATAAAACTCATAAAATACTTTGGTTATTTATGATAGTTAGAATTTATATCCTGTCAAATTTAAAATTCCATTAATCATCATCATCTCTGATAGTATAGTCATTATATTATGTTTGCAAGGTTAGTATATATAATTGGTTATGATAAATTCCAATTTACACAGATATAAGGATCGATGGCCATGACTAGTTGGATTATACCCTATGAAGACCACTTATCGAAGCTTTTGAGGGATATACATCACTAATATTTTACCATGGACAATCCCAATCCAAGATTTAGTAAATAATGCATGACCGAAACTATTTATAGGAGAAGTTAAATATCATGGAGTTCATGGCCCAAACCATGTTCACTAAACCATCCTATAAAAATATCATCATCACACGCCTTACTCTTAAGAAATTTAATGGAGTAATATAGGGATATATATATTGGGATCCTAATAGTATGAATTTTTTAATTTTTATCTTCAATAAAATAATTGTCCTATTTATTCTTATTTATTATTATATTTAAAATGATTATATAATTAGTTTGATAAAAATTATATTTTGATATGATGAAATATAAATTGTATTGCTGGAAAATATGTAGTTTCAATCAAGAAACTCTCTCTGATAGTTTCAATAATTTTTTAATTAGATGATATTTTAATAATATATTACTATTAAAAAAATTATTAAATATATATAATAATATAATTTTATGAAGTCAGATGTAATTTTTATAAGGTTCAGAAAATAGTCACTGCCAAAATAATCTATTATTTTTCAATAAATCGGGATTTCTAATATAAAAGTGTAAATTATCATATTTAGATAATTATTTTAATAAAATTAATATTATTTATGAAATTAGAATTTAAAATATATCCAATGGTAATTTTTTTCATAATTTTTTGAGATAGTTGAATTTTTGGGTAAAAATTAAATACAGTATAAATATGTAGTGTTTTAATGTCATTTAAAATGCAAGAAAGTGATGTCACAAATATAATAATTAGTATCCATGGCCATAATTATATTTCCCCTTTAAGAAATTTTTTTTTGTTATTTAATTAAATTTATAAACACTTGACGAATCCTCCAAATCATATATTATTTTTTTTATTTTTTTTATTTGATTCATTATGAAAATGGCTCACTTCCACGTAACTAAGGTAATTATTTTAATGATTTTAGTTTATATCCTTATAAAAGTCTGAAAACCACTCCTATTATTTATAAACCATAATAATACCCATGGTATGGTTTATGGTTTTGATTACTTTTCCATATGGAGTCAAAAACCTATGTTTGGAAATTAATAAATAATTCCCCTCTCTTTTGCTATAAAAACTCACCGAACCTCCATTCATCTGAATTAAAACCACTTGGATCAGAAATTTACTATTTTTTCTCTATTTATATCCCTATCAAGGTTCCCCCAATCTCTAAATAATCTCTTCCCAGCATTTTAGAATCACCCCTTTAAGTTAAGGGACCTCCCCCTTCTCCTCCGTATTCAAGCACCTTCATTTTATTATGCCTTTTTATTTCAAAATTTTAATGTTGAGATATATTTTTACACATACATATTATTTTACTTATGATTAAAAAGTGATGATATTCCCCTTTCACGAACATTAATTCCTCCCATGAATCTTTAAGTACCCCTATTATGCTGTCGAAATTATGTTATGATTTTCCATGCCAAATATTTCTTTAGTGAATACTCATCCCCATTTCCTCTCAAGGGTAATAAAATAGATGTACCTACCATCATTGATTGGTTAGTTACAATTATATAACCCACAAACATTTATAATGTGATTAAAATTGATGAAATACATCCTTATGTTATATGATCTATGTGGAACACTTATGAATGTACACAATATGAATGTGATGGGTGGGATTTGAATAATATATCCCTATAAAGCATTGGGTAGTATTTTTGTCTGATAAAATTAAATGTATGGTGAAAGGGAGTTTCTTCTAATAACATTATTTTATAATGTCTCGGTGGTTGTACTTGAATTATGATTTTGATTTCATGATTTATATTGTTTCCATATTCCCATGTTTCAAATTTCATTCACATTATATCATGATTTTATATTCTCGTTTAGGATTATAAACCCTGTTATGTTACCCTGATATGACACCTATATCCCATGTACTACTTTACTGTATTCTATTGTTTTATTATTCAATTTCTGGGATTTATATCTCATCCATTTTTAAACATGTCCTTGGGTCATCCCATGCAATTTTATAAGATCAATAGATATTTTTTTAAAGAATTTTAAAAGCGTTTTATATAATATTGTTGTATTTATGTTTCATGTTGTTATACAATGTACCTAATTACCTAAATGCACTAGGCCTCATGATATTTTGGGCTTGTAGTGGGTATATATTTAGCTAATAAATCATGAAATAAAGTTTGTCAAAATTTTTGTTTTCATAGTTGGTATCAAAGAAAATCATTGTTCTTTTAGGGATTATGATTATAAAACTCTTTTGAAAGACTTAGTGATAATAAAAAACAAGGAAAACTTACCTAAGTTTTGGTAAAGTATAGATTAGGGTTTTTCCAAGAAAATACATCCATGTCTAGACACTATAAGTGGATGTTTCTCTAGAATAGTTGTACCTAGTGGTAATAACCTCAAAAAGGTTGAATTAAGTGAGATTTAATAACTTCCTCATGCACAAAAATGGTCCTTGTTTCACACCTTATTTAACACTCCATGGGGATATTATTTGGTAAATTCATATCCTCATTATGAACCATTATGAAGGGACAAAATATTCCTATATGTTTTTTGTTTAGTAAATAGATCATATATAACATATATTAAATCCTAGAAATTAATTTGATAGGAAATATATTCCATTTATAATTTATCCCTTTAATTTTCATGGTATACCTTTTATGTGTTTTATCTTTCATATGTCAATTTTGAATGAAGTAAATGGTCAGAACCATAATCAAATAGTGAAATACAGTATTATCGCCCATTAATTAACATCAAATATCCTATCACATTATTATTTAAATAAAATAAGGGATGTATACAAGCCTTAAATAGATGTCAAGTTAACAATGAACATCATAATTGGGTAAATTGTTTCATCCCAGTCATATAACTTTTCCCCTAAAAAAATAGGACAGAGTTTCCTAGAAAAACTTATGATGCTCCCTTAATCTAAATTATATTCTACTTTGGGAATAGATTGGATTTCTTTGTATAGAACCATCGTAATTTTATGAGAGAATTAATTCACCCATAATATCAGTAAACATCATATGATTCTATAAAATTATTAAGATGAGGATAAATCTTCTTTTGTATCATCATCTCAGAGATGTAAATTATTTCTTCGTTATAAATTGTACTGAGGTCAAATGATTGAGACTAAGGAAAATATCTTCCCTGATGAAATTGGAAATGTATGGTAATTCACTAATGTTCTTACCAAAAAAATTATGGTCTTCAGTCTCGTTGAGTATTTTATTTATCAATATAAAAAATACCAATATTTTTTACAATATCTAATACTCCAAATATAATGGAAAATTTTAAATGTGGAAATTTAATGAAGAAAATATAGTAGATTATGGATTAATTGTTTATATGCACAAGATCTTCACCATGGGGTGTATCGGTCTGCTTTGTCAAGAAATGGGATAGTTCAATGCACCCCTGCATTAGTTATCATGAAATTAATAAGATAGAGATAATGAACAAGTATCATTTTCCATGTATTGATGACTTTTTTGACTAGATATGTGGATCCCAATACTTCTCCTAGGGGGATAATCAGTTTAGATTTTACTAAGTAAAGCTTAATATGGGGGATGTCCCCAAGACTATTCTCTATACAAGGCACCTGCACTATGATATCATAATGATTCAATTTTTACTCACTAATACTCCAGAAATTATTATGGTGTTAATGAAAAAATTATAACATGATTACCTATATAAATGTTTTGTAGTCTCGATATATGATACTCTTATCTACTCCAAAAGTAAATAAGAACATGAGAAATATTTTAATTTCATATTAGATACTTTTATAATGTAAAATTTATTTATGAAGTATAGAAATGTCTGTTTTTGTTGGATAATTTAACCTTATTAGTTCATGTTATCACTAACAAAGAGATTTGTTTGGATCCTTCAGAAATAGAGGTGATTGAAGTATGGAATAAACCAACCTCAATGAAGAAATATTTTATCTCCTTCGATTAGTTTATTACTATCATGAAATATTCAATACCACAAGGTAATATACCATGGAAGGGGTGATTTTTTTATAGAATGATGAATTTAAGAAAATATTTGAATATTTGAATATGTGTCTAATCATTGTACTTGTGCTCAACTTACCCACTAGTGGTGAGGTATTTGTGATCTACTATAATTCATCCAAAAAAAGGATTGTGTTGTGTACTCAGGAAATTTGAAAAAGTGAGTCTTTTTCTCCCACAGATTAAATATCCATGTGGAGAACTACCCAACACATGATCTAGAATTGGCTATTGTGATCTTCACATTGATGATTTTGAAACATTATCTCTACAAGGGGAAGTGTGACATATATATGAATCACACATGCTTCAAGTATATATTCACATACAAGGAGATTAATATGTGATAATAAATATGGTTATAGAGGATCAAGGATTATGAAGTTTCAATCCATTAACATCATTGGGGGGGAAAAGTGGTATATTCTCTTACAAAAAGGATCTTACAACCCTAACCATTATGAGGATTTCAAGGGATCTAATTTTTTTGGTCATTAAATATATGGTAATTGGAATAATAAAAGTATCTTTATCCTCCATTTTTCAAATAAATTCTCAAATGTCTATTCATTAGAAGATCAGGGAGTCCCAAAAAGATAATGGGGTGATCCAGAAAATAGTAGTGAATATTATGAAGTTCAAAATTTCTAAACATAGATTTATAAGATTTGGAACCCATATATGTGTCCCATAAAAACCATAATTTAAGAGTTAAATTTTAGATGATTCACATAGATCATACTTCTCTATTCATCCAGAAAGAACTAAGATGTTTATATATTTTAACTAAAACATCTGATGGGATAACATTAAGAGGTAAATTAAGGATATTGTATCTATATTCTTGGTATGACAAATATACAATGTGGGATAACGAAAATATAGGAGTATGATGAAACCATTTCCCATACCATTATGGAAATTGGAAAACATGACCATTTATTTCATCATAGGACTCACCATGAACCCTAAATTCAATAACTCCATCAGGGTGGTAGTCGGCTGCCTTACCAAGTCATCCTATTTCATTGCTATCAAAGAAGATATCTCTATTGACCAACTTTCCATTATATAAAATACGAAAGTGGTAAGAATGCATGGAGTTCAATCTCTATTGTATCTGATTAGTATCTGAGGCTCACCTCATGGTTCTAGAGAATCCTTTAGTAAGAGTTCAATATATAACTCATCTTTAAAACGTATTTTCACCCTCAGCCAGTTGGTAAGTCTGAAGAAACCATTCAAACTCTAGAGTATATATTGATATCATGCTCAATGGATTTACTAGAATTTTGATATCAATACCTTCCCTTAGAGAGTTTTTATATAACGAAAATTTCTATTATAGTATTCTAATATCACCTTATGAGGATCTTTATGGATAAAGGTGTTGGAATCAAACATGCTGGAAAAAGGATAGAGACTATAGGATGATGGGAACTGATCATATCTAATAGATGATAGGGAAGGTTCAAAAAATTAAATTTCATACAAAATCTGCTCAATTTCGATAAAAAATATAAATAGATAATCATTAAAATGATATAGATTATTTGGTTGATGATAAATTTCTCTTTTATATATTTCCAATGAATTAAATTTTTAGGATTGGAAAGTAGGGAAATCTTAGTCCAAGATACATTGTCCCTTTTGAGATCCTTTATCTCATTGGAGCTATGTCTTATTAATGTTCACTCCCACCAAACCTATCTCAAATACATGATGTGTTCCTTGTATCCCTCTTAAGGAAGCATAAATCAGACCCCACACATGTATTGAATCCATAGGTTGTACCATTGGAGAATGAACTTTCATACAAGGAGTATTCGGTGAAGATATTATATCATAGTGACAAAGTTATATTAAATTATAAAACTCACTTAGTCAAATTTTTTTGGTAGAACCAGAAGTTCGAGGTAGTATCACGGGAACAAAAAGAGGTGATAAAATAGAATTACCATCATATTTTTTAGTGTATGAGATGAAACTTTCAAGGGGAAATTTATAAAGGGGGGAATAATGTAACAACTTGATATTTTTAAAATGAAATTTACTATTTTAATTAATAAATTAATTATTAATTAATGTAGTTATATAAAATACATCAACTAATTTGGATATTTTTTATCCTTATAAGTTATACACTGTTAGAATTAAAATATTTTTAATCATTATAAAAATGATAGTATAGTCATTATATAGTGATTGAATGATTAGTATATATAAGTTTTTATGATAAAGTCTAATTGAAATAGACAAAAGGAGTGATGGCCTCGACCATCAGAATTAATCCCTCGGAAGAACATTTATCAGAGCTACCAAAGGAGATAACATCATTGGTATTTTCCCTTGACCAATCCCAATTTGAGATTAAACAACTAAATCATGAGAAAAAACCATTTATGAGGGAATTTCAAAATATTATATATCATAAACCATACCATGTTTACCAAACAACCCCATGAAAATCATAGTACCACACACCTTACTCTTAATGAATTTACTGGTGTAATAAAGGCTTGTGGTTCAGACCCTAACAATATGAATTTTTATATTTCCCCATTCAAAAATAATAATGATCATATTTATACCTTTTATTATTAATTTTAAAATTATTAGATAATGGTTTTGATAAAAAATAGATTTTTATATAATGAAACACAAATTATATTTTTTTAGAAATATAAAATATTAATCGTGAAACTATATTTGATGAATTAAAATAATTTTTAAATAAATTATATTATTATAAAGTTTTATTAATAAATAATTTTTATTAAATAAGTATTATAATATAATTTTATGAAGTCAACATTAATTTTTATAAGGGTCAGAAGACTGTTATTGTAAAAAACAGTATTTTTCAATAAATGATTTTTTTTATTTAAAAGTGTAAATTATCATATTTAGAGAATTATTTTTATATCATAAATATTATTTTTAAAATCCTCATGTCTAATTATGAAATTATGATTTTCTCATAATTTTATGAGATGGTGAATTTTGTTTTGAAAAAATTTAACATGGTATAAATATATTGTGGGAATTATGACATCATAAATGTATAAAAAGAATATAATAAATACTATAAATAGTATCCACAACCACAAAAAAAACACCTTTAAATTTTTTTGTTATTTTCATAATTTTATAAACCCCTAATGAATCCTCTAAAACCTATATTGTATTTCGAGTTTTAAAAATTAATTCTTCCTGAATACAACTCACTTCCACATCACCATGGGTATTATTCTAATGAGTTAGGTTATTATATATATATAATATTTAAAATCACTTCTATTTGATTGAACCCATGTAAAAAAACATGAGATTTTTTGTGGTGTTGATTACATTTCATATACAGTCCAAAACCTATGTTGGGAAATTAATAATGAGTTCCCTTATCTTTTGCTATAAAAACTCATCTATCCATCCATTCTTTGTCACTCAAAACCATTATATAATGAATTTAATATAACCTTACCTCTCTATATATATCCTAAGTTTCTATTAGTATCTTAATTAGATCCTCCCAAACTTTTAGAAGTTCCCTCTCAAGGTAATATGTCATCTTCTTCTCATCTTTATTCAGGCACCTTCTTTTTATTATGCCTGTTAATTTCCAATTTCTTATGGTGGGATATATTTTTACACATCCCTATTACTGTAATTATTATTTCCAAGTGATCATATAAACCTTTAACTCTCATTATTTCTTTACATGAATCATTAAGTACCCCCGTTATGTTGAAAATATTATCCTGTAATTTTCCATGCCAAACAATTTTGTAGTCAATTCCCATACCAATTTCCTCTCAAGGGTATTCACCAAGATGTACCAATAAATAATTGATTTGATAATTCCATTTATGTAACCCACACTCCTTAATAATGGGATTAAAATTTATTAAATACATCATTATGTGGTAGGGTCAATGTGGCATGCTTATCAATATACATGATATAAATATGATGGGTGGGACCAAAATATATAGCACTCCAATGCATTGGGTGATGTTTTTATCTCATGAGATTTCTTGTATTGTGAACGTTAGGTTATCCTAAGGACACTATTTATTTATATCTCAATTGTTATTCTTGACTTATTCTTATGATGTTGTGTTTTATATTTTTTATGCATTCCCATATTCCCTTATGTTATCACCTTATATCATGAATTGATTTTGAAGTTTATGATTATCACCCCTATTATGTTACCTGGAAATGGATATCGGATTATATATACTAATTTAAAATATTAAATTATTTTATTATTCTCTCACTAGGGTTTATATCTCACCCCTTTCTTATGTTTATCCGGTGGTGGCCCATGCAGTCTTAGAAGAGAAACAGGTCTTTTTTTAGATCATGTTAAAGGATTTTTTTATAATGTTGATGTATTTATGTAATAATTTTTTATTAAATTTACCTAATTACACAAAGTTATTAGGTTTCGTGATCTTTTGGGTTGTATTATGTGTATCTTTATGTAATAAATCATAAATTGAAGTGTATTAAAATATGGGTTATCATATTTTAGGTATAGTATTTCTTGAGAGAAGGTTATAGGGGAGAGTATGAGATATAATTTTATTTGAATGGGTGAATCACAATGTTATATATATATATATATTTATTTGAAGACCTAGATAAAAGGTATGGTTTTCTATAGTTTTATGGGTTGTACTCTGAAGTATTGGGATGCACTGAGGTTCTTGTGTTTTGGTATGAGGTTTGAGCCATGATAGTTTGATATCACACTATTTTATGATTAAATTCTATTATTGGTAAGAAATATTTATTCTTATTTTTACATGATGCGAATATATATGAAATTCTGATGTAATTCCTTTTCATTAACATCACATGAGTTTTGTCGCATCTTGATTGTTCGACTCCTGGTATGAAATTCTGATGTAAGGTCTTTTCATTAACATCACACGATTTTGGTCACACCATGATTGTTCGACTCCTGGTATGGTGGTATGGAGGTGATTTAAGTTTAACTTATATAGGTCGGATGTCTAATGTTGTCCCTAGGGATTAATCTTACATGATATCTTAGTTAATTTCACACTAGTGGGAATTTCAGCATGTTTATACCCACTATATCGTGAAGTTCAGGGTGTCCAATTTCTTAGTTATGTCTTTATGGGGTCCATTGTGTCATCATTCCTTTCATTTTTTCATGCTTTGGTTTAGGGTTTGTAGGATATAAGGTGAGTATCTCAAGGATTTCATTATCCTTTTAAAAGGGTTGAGTATTGTGTATTAACTACCTTGTTTTAACTGTGGATTTCATTAAATGCATGTATTTTAGGAGGTTTTGACCATGATATTTATAAAGAATATAAGGGGAGATCGTGGTTTGATTTTTTGAGGTATGATCAATTTAGCCTCATTATAGCATAATGACCCTTTGCGATTATTTAATTTTCTAGTGTGAATATAAATTCAGGTTCTGTCTCGAATTCTATCTTATTAGTATTAATTTCTAAAAAATATAGATGACTAGTGCTGTGACTTTTGAGATCCTTGTCTATCTATTGATTGGTTTTCATATTACTATTCAAGAGATTAGCTCCTTATGATTCAAGGTGTGTTCTCTCTTCTATATGATTATATTCATATCCTTTATTCGTGACAATAGATTTAATTTAGTTTTGTTTTATTTTTTTGGTATCAATGGGGGTTCTTTTGAAGAGGCCTTGTGAGTGATCTTCAGGCATTTGGTGGTGATTGATTTGGCCTCTTCTTGATAAATCATGTATTGGTTGTCAATTATTTGATTGTAAAGGGGATTTAATACATACACATCATTCTTTATATGTATATTATGGAATAATAATTATATTTATTTCTTTGTGTGGATGGTATGGATTATCCTAATCAAGATAACAAATTTTACTTAAATAAATTTAAAGGAAAGGGGTGATTTACATGTGATTTATGGAATTCCATGATATTTCTTATGATTGATCCCTTAGTTAACATTACTTCTTAGAGGCTTTTATTTTTGTTGTGATCTTTATTTATTCTTCTATTAAATTTTTGGAATCACATTTTATTATGGGTTAATCAATGAATGATGGTAATGAATTGGTTGTGCTGAAATATGGAATTTTGGTGTAATTTTTTGAATAAGGAATATGAATTGGTAAATAAATAATGACAAAAGAGGAGTTATTCAATGTTTATTGACACTTTTTTTCTTTGTTTCTTTTTTTTAATTAGCATTTCTTACTATGGTTTTATGGGTTATTTCTAGTACATGTAGTTGGTTTTAGTGATGTGGCGTGGTTTGGTTAGAGTAGTGATAGATATGTTATTGTGGCATTATAGTTGTAATGGAATGGATAGTTTTTTAAAAGAGAAGTTGTTTTGTTGAAGTAGTGGTGTCTATTAGCATATTTTATGAAGAGGTTTAGGTAGTTATGGGTTTTTTGTTGTGAATCTATGTTGTAGTTTCTCAATAGTTTGGAATGGGATTAGAGCTAATGAAATCAAAAAAGGGACAACAATATTGAATTGATACCAATGGGTTGTTAAATAGTTAATAATGATTGCTAGAATTAATAATTGAATTAATAGATAAATCAAAATTTGTAATTAGAATTATAATTTGAAATAGAATAGTATAATTATATAATAATGGTTAAATTCATTGTGGAAAATAATTAGTGATTTCATTGACATTAAATATGGATAAATTAATTCCACGATAAACATAATAATGATAATAAATGATAAATATAGAATTTAATGATTGATTTGATGAAATTTGAAATTAATAATATTTTTAGGGCTATTTTTTTATATAGATGAAACTATTTTGGTTTTATTTATCATTGTGGTTTTAGGTTGAAGGTGGTGTGAATGAGGTGTTTCTTAAGAGATTTTATGGCATTTAATTAGATATGAACCCATTGTTTGGGAATTTGTGTCACTACTATATTTATTTTATTTTAATTCTATTTCATACAATCCTCCCCCTGATTTGAGTAACCTAATGGATTATGATAAAAGGATAAGGGTTCCAAGTGTTTTCCCCAACATTGAGGTTGTAGAGGGACTATATGGTTGACTAATTCCTCTTCCCCGCTCTCCTGTGAGAAATAGTTTAAGTTATAATGGTTTGAGGTTATAAATCATAGGCAGAAATGGATTGTAATTATATTATATATGATGTGTAGTGGTGATGATGATGGGATAGAGGTTTTTATACATGGTGGGAGTCTTTCATGGTAGGAGGAGGTCACAAGGTTGATTCCCTCCATGTTTACGATACCAAATAATGATTTGTATGTGATATGTGGTTGTGATGTGTTATGTGGCTATAAATATGTGCTTATGGTTATAGTATGATATGTGGTAGTGGATATGTGGGTATGGCTATGTCATGATTTTTGTTTATGTGGATGTTTTTAAATTGAAGGGATTGGAGCATAAGACATGTTTGATAGTGTGTGAAAGTGATCAGATTAGTGTGGAAGTGGATGCAAGGTACCTTATTTATATATTATTTTTTTATTTGTTCCTACAATTGGATGTTATATTGGGTGAGTGATGCTTGGTTATGTTGGGTGAAAGTTGAAATAAATTATGTGTGTATTGGTTCTGATGATTACTTAGAGAGGCATTAGTATGATTCCTCCAAATTTTTAAGATAATTTTGGGGAATTATCCAAATTATTATACTTTTATAAACTCCATTAGATATAAAAAAGTATTTTTTAGGCTTGTATGAGGGATTTTCCGATACTATCTCATGGGGGATTTTTTTGTGTTTTCATTACTTCTGTATGAGTTATTATTTGGTATTTTATTTATAAACCATGGTTATATATGTCATTTACATGAATTGTAGATTGGGTTTTATTTTATATTATGAAGTTTATTAGTTTTATTGTTATATGTTCCTTGGATTTTGAGAGTAATCCCTCCCATTTGTGTTTTTAATACCATTGTTTCTAGTCCCCTACCCTTGGCCAATAAGAGTTGGTCTTCGAGGGTCACACACATCATCACTTTTATCCGAGAATGGCTTCCAAGTAGGGGTAGGTAATTAAAATTATTTTCATATTTATTTCCTATAATTTAAGTTGAGGAATATATTCATCCTCTCATCCTAATTCTTATTGATTACAAGATACAAACGTGCATAGTAAGATCCTGATTATTATTCTCCATGTATTATCTACTCGATAAAAATAGTATATAAAACATGTAAAAACACTTATTCCATGTTCATTATATCTCACTCTACCTCTAATCATAAGTAATCATTATTATATTTATCAGAAAATGGTACCTGAAATAAACAAAAATGTTTTCAAGTAGTTCGTAAAGGGAAAATATGATAAAAATGATATTGGATATCGACCACCAATCCACCCCCTCAAAATGGTCGAGCATATCTCTTTTAACAATGACAAATTAAATCATATGAAACTTTTAGAAACATATAATCACCATCATGCAGTCCTAAAAAATATCATACAACTATCACACAAAATTAAAAATACCTTCATATAATATCTTCTTTGTTCATTTGACTCTGATATAATTAGTGAAAACCCAATTTCACTCTTAACAAGCTCCTATGAAGTTTCAGTTTCACCTATAAATTTAAAATATCAATAATAATACATTAATTATTCCTTATTTAGAGTAATTTAATAATTATAAACTGAAACAATACTGCAATAATCACCAATAAATTTACTCTTCAGTAATAATCCTCAAAGAATAACTATTGAGGTTCTTCCTTTGGATCAACATGGATCCTTATTCATAGGGAGTTTTCATCTTCCTCCGATATATCTCCTATAATTATTATATATCCAATTATTTCTTTGTTATCTTCATAACTCATTATATTACAGATTTTAACATTTGTTACATTTATTGAAATGATGTATTTTGAAAACAATGTATTCACTAAATATGCAAAGACCATAAATAAAATACTATAAATAATTCATCAATAAAATTGGAATATAATATACTTTTCTTTGAAGTTAAATTCAATATAACAATTTGGATTTGTGCCAAAAAACAAGACATTATTAATTATTCTCTTATAAATACCAGTTATTTCTCATCCTCATTACACCTATTTGTATCAATTTTATCCCAATTATTTTCAATGTGAAACTTTGATGTATCCCCTTATTTATTTTTTTAGTTTATCATATTTCATTTAAATTTAATAATAATTTCAATACATGACTCCATGACCCTACCTCATTCTAAAGAAAAAATAATTTTTTATCCCAAAGGAAAAAAAATCATGTTAATGGTAAGATTACCCTCTTGATAGAATGGTGAAGGACTTTTAATGGGAATGTAAACCATACCCATCAATAGTGAAACAATATCATTATGTAATGATCACTATAATAAATTAATGAATTTCATTATTAAAAACAAAAATTGTAAGACAAATAGAATTGTGGAATAGATTTCAATAATACCATCATGTATAGAAACCCAAATAACATGTGTGCCTTAGTGGTTCAAAAGACAATACTCAAACACTATGGTATCAATATTAACCTCATAAATTTAGCTAATTAATCCTAATACCTCCACTAGTAAAAATGTTTATTTGTGTATATAAAATTTTTAGTGAGTATAAGTAAATATTTTACAATCCTAAACATCAATAATGTAAACTAATAATACATAGTTACACCTTCACTAATGAAAAATGATTTCCTAGATCTGTTATAGAAAAAGGCTCAAAAGGGGGTGAATTGTTCCCTTAAAATATTTAACAAATTTGAATTTTCATCCTTTAATGTTTTTTTGTCTATCCTTCTCTTTTAATTATATTATTCAATAAAAATGAAAAATAAGTAAATATTAAGACACAATGTATTTTTATTATTGTTCAGGGAGAAAAATTAATATCCACTATTCCAATCCACCAATACCTAATGTAGGATTGATGATTTTAATCAGGTACTTTTCATGGGAATGTATAAAATGTATGCAAGCAGATGAAACATTGTACAAGGATATTATAGGTCCTTCAGATCCTTTATACCATGGACTTTACAACAAAGTATGAGTTGTTGGAACCCATTCCAAAGCTAAGTAAAAGTTGGTGACACTCCACCCAAACCTGTGTACATGTTGATGACACGTAAAAAATAAATATATGAGGTGTAAAAATATAAAATAGATTCAATGCATAGTTACCTCTAGAAACTGACAGTATATTCTTCTTATAGAGAATAAATTAAACTTCATGGTGTCGTTTTGCAAAAAGACATTATCAATATCTTCATTACAACATGACATCATACTTCCTTCTCCCATTTATTCTCTCTTTATTTTCTTCTCTAATTTATTTCAATCATAAAATATACTAAAACATGAAATGAATTAGTAATGTGTAAGTATAATTTATAGATTTATATATTGGATTTTACTTTTTATCTTTGTTGAACTTTTTACTCTTTTTGATTTATCAATATATATATATATTAAAAATAATAATATAATTGTTGAATTATTATATTTCTTCGATAATTAAAATAAAACTACTCGTATCACTCTATAAAATTCACCATAAAATTAGAACATAGACTTTTCAAAATACCATTTTTCCAATAAGACTTTAAATAACAACCATTGTTACTGAGTCAATAATTGATTTCATATAATCCATCTTTTAATATTTAATACATCCATAAAATTTCGTGATACATCTTCTTTCCATAATTAAGTCCTTTTATTTTAAATAATTATAATTCATGGGCTATTAATCATAGCTTTCAAATGATAATATTTTTCATTTAGTGATAAATAATTCTTTAGGAGCTTTCGTAATCATCTTCTTCCAATTTTAGGTCTTCATATTGTGATAATTACCTTCAAGATGCATCCCTTTTCTTTATTCCCCTCAAGTTCAATATGATAACAGTGTGATTTAATCTTCATGGAATAGGGATATCTATATTTAGAGAACCAATGAAATTTAATTTGTATCAGAATGACATGATAGTCTTTATACGGGCATGACTGAATAATTCTTTATTTAGCCTAAAATTAATCTTCAATGTTTAATAATACATAAAAGTAATAATTCTATATACATAATGTTCTATATTTCAAAAGTCATAACTATTGATAAATTCATAATATTTTTCTATTAATATATAAAAGTAACCCCATTTTCTAATTTTTCTACATTGAAAATTATAAATACAATATTCTGAAAATGTATTCAATAATTGATATATCAGGACAAAAACCCATTTTATTATCCATAAAACTCTTTAAAAAACATTGATTTAATTCATTAGAATAAAAATATGATTATAAAATGATTAACCAAATATAAAAAAACTAGAATAAGTTGTAAAAGATAAAAATTTTAAAAAGATGTTGAAAAAATTAAGTTGTTATAATCTATTTGAAGTAGTTGTAATATATATTAAATAATGATACACTAGTTTTCTAAAAGAGTTTAATCTTATGAATTCCTTAAATAATAATCTCAATTTATGATTGTAACCTTCAATATATTCAAATTTTAATTCAATGTTCTTAAATTTCAAAACTTCTAAATTCTTTATTTAATACATAATATTCTACGTCAAACTGTAATGCATAATATTTCTGACTTATCTGATTTTATGACCTCCCAATGCATAAGAAACATCATCATATCATATTTAAAAAAATATTCAATATATAATATATTTTACTTAGTAAAATATCCATATGAAAAATAATGTTTAGTAGATTTTCAAATGTAATATATTTCTTATAATTAAGAAAATTATTTACAATAAAATATGATATAGGGCTAAATTATTCAAAGATAATAATAAAAAACTAATAAATAAATAAATATTAACTATTAAAAATTAAAAAATAATGAAAACATGAATAATAATAATAATAAATAATAATTAAATTTAATAATTAATCATGAATCATATAAAACAATGTGTGAGGGAATATCACACCCCCTGTTTTTATGGGCCTTTTTTCAAATGAATTAATTTTAATTATTGTATTTAATTTATATAATTCAAATATTTATTTCGTAAGATACCTTCTTGGAATTTACTACATGCAACACCGAATTGGCATGAATTATACACAACACTAAGTTTCTACGAAGCATCATTTTATTGTTATAATTATTTAAATGAGATAATTATAACTTATATGTTAAATATAGTAATATGAATAGTAATAACTAATTTTTAAATATTATTTTTAATGGTTTTACATAAATAAAACATATTTATAATTAAATATATAATTCTTGGTAGTCTTTATATGTTTTAAAGTAATTTTTTTTAAAAAAAACTACTTTTTATGTCCTTCTATTAACAATAAGAAAATTAATATTAGAAAATAATATAAATTAAATTTTATAAAATTAACTTATTTTTTGAATTTTAAATGTTGAAATTATATTAGGGTTAATTTTTGGGATTTTTTCGAGTTGGGTGAATAGTAAAATTACTACAATTTAGTTACAAATAACCTTTGGTTTTAATAATGATTAGTGTTAAATTATTTTATAAAATGGTATTTATAGTCAAAATAGATAAATTATTAATATATTAACCCAATTTAGGTCATTCAAATCATTTTTATAATAAAATTAGATATAAAAACTTATTAAACTTTTGAATGTTTTTACTTTAAAACACTGCATTCTCACAACGTTTTTAGGATTCATGTTAAATTTAATTTTTCCATTTATATGATTTGAATTTTGAAAAAAGGATATAAATAGTTTTAATAATTATTATATTTTTAGTATTATAAGATCAAGTTAATTTTATACCAAAAATTTTAGTGAAAATGATTAAAATTAATCACAATGATTAAGGTAAGACTAAGCTTATTTAAGGACTAAACCATAATATTAAAGAGAAAAATTGAATAGAAACCTATCCAAAATCAATCATATTAAAATAATTAGGCTATATCCCCTATTTTTTCTAATTTTATGGTTTATTGAGATATTATTAAATGGAAGTGCCCTATGTAAACTGTTAAGTAATGAAAATGACTAAAATGTAACTTCCCTTGCCTTTAAAATTTATAAAATGTTGAGATATGTGAAAATCTTCATATTTTCTATTATATATTTACTTTTTAAAGAAAAATGGGTTATTTATATCATAATAATTTATCAATGATTTTTATATAATATTTATCTACTTAAAATTCCAACAAAATGTCAATGTAGTGATTATTTAGTTAATAATTTACTAAAATAAATGATAATATAAATGTCAAAAGTGAAATGAATTGATTTAAATAATGTATTTAATTATTTTTTAATATTTATATATCATTTTACACATATTTAAACATAATTTATTTTAATTCCAATATTAAATTTATATTTTAAAATTAAAATTTAATAAATAATGTCAAAATTGACATTATGGTTATTTTACGATAAATGATATTTTATTAAATGATTTAAACATAATAAAAATAAGATATTTTTATAATTTATTTTAATGTACTAATTTATATTTTATAATTCATATATTTTCCCATAGATAGTAAAAACATTGTTAGCACGGTCCGAGTTAATGTAGTGTTATGTGTGTCACATACGCTTATTTTAAAAATTAATTTTCAAAACACATTAGATTTTAATTTTGTAAATTAGGTATCATATTTATAATTACATGGATATATATTATATAATTAATATCACTTTATTTTAGTATTAATGTAAAAATTACTTAGGTTAGAAAACTAGACACTTTAATAAAAATCAAAATAATAAAATTGGGGAATCCTAGAAGTTATGGAACCAAATAATTAAAATGAAGATATTTTTGTGTGGAGTAGATTATTTTCGACCATAAAATCAAATTGCTACATTATTTTTTCATTTTTGAGGAACATTAGGTAAAGGATACCTCCCATTATTGAATACGTTTTGGTATTTACAAGTGGGTCACTCCCCCTCCACTATAAAAAGGCAAGCACTATACCCTATCCTTACACCTCTCAAGCCACCTGGGATCATTCAAAATCTACCCAAATAGTCTACAAAAATACATAAATTCCTCATATAATACTCCCCTTGGGAATAAATCAATTCAATGAATCCATTTTGTGAAAACAAAATAGAGTTACCCGAACAAGAGGTAACATTCTTCCTCAACTTATTTTATTTTATTTCAATTCTCCACCCACTCAAATCCTCTTATTCATTGATTGTATAACAACACATGTATGATAAATATATAGGGATTATGTTCCTGTAATATTTAGACCAATTATTACACACACTTCCATATAATGGGTAATGAATATACTATTTATGTGTACGGTGAACTACCGCCTCATGAAATGATGATTATTCATTTTTCCTTTACTGCCTCTCATGATGTACATTATATTAGAAAATCTGTTTATATATGTTATATATTATATTTATTATTTATATAATCTTATATAATCTTTTTACAACACATATCTTCATACATTTCATTTGGTGTCAATACGATAATTTTATTTGAGGAAGTGTGGACTACCGCCCCCTAAAAGCGATATAGTTCATCCACACACTACATAGAAAGAATTAAGGATGGGTTTAGTGAAATTATACTATATATATGATATAATAAGGAAACTATAATAATTATATATAGACATATATATATATTTAATTAAATCTATTTCTTTCAATTTGACAATATAATGGAAATAGTGTTGGTGCGTACGTACAACATACCGTCTCCAAGAACAGAGTATTTAATTTCATACTTATATATTATATATATTATTATAAAACAAATATAATGAATATAAATGATTTTTATATCATATTTTAATTCTTGAAATCATGATATATGTATTAGGACCATAGATATAACAAATTGTGACAGAAGTGAAAAACAAAGACAATATTATCTGAAGTGAAGCCTTAGCATAATATTATCGAAATAAAGGTAATATAAAACCATATGTGGTATTAAATATAATAGTATCATAATTTAAAATATTTATAATAAAATTACATTTATTATATAGGAATATTTTTCATATATGAATAGAGTCAAGACATAAGGTAAGAAAATTTTATCTCACTATTTCTGTGAGATACATGTTTTATTCACCACCCATTCCTTTGGTGTGGTGTGTATACTAACAATGGATGTATTGTATGATTATAATAGTTAAATTTATGGGTTTTTTTGTATACATTTGAATATATTTCTTTCATGGGGACTTGTTTTCAAATGTGACCAAATCAGTAAAATGATTTGCTCTCAGTTTTCCTTCTTTAGGACACATTCCATATTATGCACCTATAATTTTCCATGAGGTGTAATACTACATTTAAAGGTTATAAAATCAATCTATATCTATTAATTATATATTAAGATTTATTAAATTTCATTTTCTTAAATGTGTATTATGTTTCAAATTTATCAAGTGGTAAGAGTTTATTGAAACAATCTCATTGCTTTTCGAGACTATTTATGATTATGCTTCCGTGGATGAAATATTATGATCCATATCTCAAGAAAACTCATGATTTTTCATTAACTTTGGCTATTCATGATATCCTAATATATTGATTCCATTTTTTCACTCTTTGCTATGTAATATATTTAATAGAAGTTTTTTTAAGAAAGTATTAATTTACCTTTATCTTTGGTTGGAAATCTATGTTCCTTCAAAACCATGTTTTCTAAAAAGGGTTTACAAAAATATTATACTATTATCCTATAATATTTCAAATAAATTTATACCTTTTTGTCTTTTAACATTGCTTTCATAGGAATCCTATTTTCACTTTCCAAACAAGGCATTTTTCAAACCTTTTACAATGAAAAAGAAATTTTCTTTTTACCTCATATGGCATGTATTAATTTACCCACCATCATTTCTATAAAGATTCCTTTTTATGTTTAAAATGTTAATTTCTAATAATTTTTTTAAAAAAATAATTAAAAAAATCAATTTTTTCAATATTTATTTAAAAGATTTCCAGAAAAATTATTTTCTAAATGTTTTCTAGCTTCTTTTATAAGTTTTCAATTAAAATGTTTTTCAAAATTTTTACAATCTTCATTTATATATTTTTAAGGAAAATGGGTTTCAAATAGTTTTTGAGCATTATTTAAAAATTGGAAAATTATTTTCAATGAAATGGTTTTCAAAACATTTTCAATATTATTTTCATTTTTTTAAGGAAAATTGTTTTTAAATTATTTTCAATTCTTTTTTATTAGTTCACAAATTATTTTCAAAGAAATTATTTTAAAAACATTCTCAACCTTATTTTATATTTTTTCAATGAAAACGAATTTCAAATTATTTTCAATCCTTATTTATATGTTTGAAAAGTATTTTCAATTAAATGGATTTCAAAATGTTTTCAAACTTATTTTATATGTTTTCAAGGAAAATGTTTTCAAATGATTTTCAGGCCATATTTCTAATTTTTCAAGGTAATTTTAAAAAAATTGTTTTCAAATCACTTTCAAGACATTTATTTAAGTTTTCAAGGAAAATGATTTTAAAAACATTTTCCATCTCTATTTATATATTTTCAAATAAAAATACTTACAAAAGGTTTTCAAATATATCTTTAAAATCATTCAAGATCATTTTAAATGAAATAGTTTTCAAAAGGTTTTTATGTTTTAAAGAACCTTTTTCAAATAATAAAGTACATTTTCCTCAATAAATGTTTTCAAAGTATCTTCCCAAGTTATTTTCCATCTAAGATAACTTCTGTTGATGTTACATATTCCCTTAAAAGAAATGATCCAAAGTTTTCATTCATATTATTTCTTGAATGGTTTATTTTTTGATAGAATGTTGCTTATGACACACGTTTCTCTTCCATGGGTTATATGCATTTGAAAATCGCTTCTTTTCATGGGTTATGCTTTTGATAAAATGATTATAAAACCGGTATCTTTTTCCAAAGGTTATAATATGATTACATATTTATGATACTCATTTCATTTCATGGGTTTTGATATGATTTTTTATGATTTTTGGTTAACGTATGTAAGATTTAATTTTGATATGGGTGGGACCTATATCTCCCTCCAATTCATTGGGTAATGATTTTTATCTCATGAGATAAACATGGTTGGAATGAGAAATCAACTCAGTTCAGTATTATAGGGCTATAATGAGGTGTGAACTTAGTTCAGTAATACAGGGCTATAATGGGGTGTGAACCCAGTTCAGTAAAGGACTTTTTCCACTAAGATTGTCTTGGATATGATGCCTTGAATACTATGGAAATCATTATATATTCTTATGTGGTTTACACCATGTATTATTCCTATATTATGCTTTCATGGTTTATGCTATTTATTTCCTTGTGATTCATGTCCTATAAACTACCAAGATTTATTCCATGATTATTGTATATAATCTTTGATACCTAGAGCACATCCATATATTTTCATGATAATGTTCTCATACTCGTATGTTCATATTTATGATTATATGTCTCCATTTTTTACCCTTACTGAGCATTTGAGATCACCCCTTTTATACATCCTTCTGTAGGTTACTAAGATAAATTTATTGTATGATATTCAGAGAGGGTTTCTAGTCTTTTAAAACTTAGTTTATGATAAGGTAGCTCATTAATGTACCAGTGCTTATGTTTCCATGTTTCCAAAGGCACTAAACTAATATGGTCTTTGGGAATTTTTTTTAATAATGTTTTAAGTATTTATCAAAATTTATGTAATATTGATGTATGAAAAGTGAGGGTCTCTATATTTAGTATCAGAGTAAAGGTTAGTCAACCATTGGAATCTAGGATGATAAAACTTTAGTGAGATCTCTTGGTATATTTCTATAGATATATCTAAGGATGTTTCTAAGGATGTTTATAAGGATGAGATAATGTTTAGGAAAATTTCCTGGAATTTTGGTAAAGAATAAAGTGAGTGGTTTCCTAGAAATACATCCTCGTATGGATACTATAAGTGGATTTGGATCTGTAACAGATGTACCTAGGGGTATAAACTCTGAAAATATGTCCCAAGCCTGACTCGGGGTAATCTGGTACATGACAACGGGCCTTATTTCACACTTCGTTTGACACTCCTGTGGGATATGCTATGGGAATTCATGACCTCTTTATGAACCATCATGAATTATTCAAATATAGTATGACTATGAATAACCTTGTATAATCCTAAGGTTTCATATATTAATGAATTAGGAGCCATGATTTAGGCACCCTGTAAGTAATTTTTCGTGATTATATGGTATCCCAAAATGATAAATGTTTCTCACACTATGCCTACTAGTTTTAGTAAATAGAAATAACTAGAAGGAACATCATTTATATTTCATATTTAATATATGGGGAGTATGGGAATTATTACAATAAAATTTTCAAGTGGAAATACCATAAATAGAATCAGAAAGTTGGTACGAGGATTGGTTATACTTCTGAAGAGAAAGAGACTACAAATGAAAAGTGAAACGTATGTGATATTATTCAAGTATTTCATACATAAGAAACATGAAAATATTAATGTTGAGTAACCTTAAAATTTTATTCATATTTAATATTTTAAGAAATAGGTATTAAGGAATGAGTATATTAGAAAAATTAACGGTTTAAGAAAAAAATTGATGAATAAATTATTTATGTTTTGGAATTCAAAGATTATGTTATATGAATCATGAAATATATATTTATTTTTAGTATAATTTTTCATTAAGGATTGAAAATGAAATGATGAATGGTGATGAAGAAGAAGAAAAATTATTTCATGGAATGGTGATATTCTGATTAAGGGAAGGTAACCCTTAATTAATACTTTGTGTTGAGATAATGATGTTTGGATAATGAAATGTTCAATACGAATATGTAAATTGGATGGTATGGATTAACTTGGAACTGATCTTTGACAAAGTTTTATATGTCATCAAGGATTAAGTTTACAATATCTTTTATTAAAATCATATATCTAGTAATCATTGGAATAAAGAATCATTCATGTTTTCCAAATGGATTTATGGTAATTAAGGGAATATACGATGAGGGTATTCACATGTTTGGAATGTGAAAAAAAAGTGGCACTTTGTGATATATGGGGATCAATGTAAAGCTTATTTCATTAATATCATTCTATGGATTTAAATTTTCATATTTTGGAAGGGTTATAATGTTAACCATTTATATAAATTTTAAGTTAAACTTTAAATGAAGTTAGTAATATTAAAGTGTAATCTCTATATATGTGGATTTATGCATATTGGATATCATCTTATGACAAATTTTTTTTATAATAACTAATGGGACGATAGTTCTTGGGTCTCATGATTAATTAGTAGTTCAAAAATGAAATATTTTCCATTCTATTTAGATAAAGAGGTGAAGTGGATCAACAAAAAAAGGGTGACGTTGTCTTGAAATCATGAAAATATATCTTTTCATGAAAATTATTCAACTTTAGGAAAAAGGATTTTCAATCCAAAAATATTTCCCTAGTACCTTCACTTCCAATGAATCAAAATGTCCCTTTGGTCATCACAGATTTATGGATTTGTGATTGTAAACATTCCCCAAACCAAGTTCTTTTACTCTCCTCCAGAACTTGATAGCTATATTTCTCTTCCATGTAAATATTTTTACTTGAAACCGAAGTTATAAAATGTGTAAACCCATCTATGTGTTACTATGGGTAACCATTATGGTTCCTAGTTTTTTCTAAAGATATTTTTAGAGTTCATTTTTATAATGGGGTTTTCTATTAATGAACATAAAAGTAATAAACCTTTGATAACCTAAGTGAATTTTGAGGGAAAAATTCAATTTAAGGGGGGTATAATGTAACACCCTGAATTTTTGAGGACCTTTTTTAAATAAACTAATTTTTATTGATGTGTTTCATGGCACTAAGACATTTATTATTTTCACATGGAACAGAATTGGCTTGTCCAACATGCAATACCGACTTGTCGGTTAAAATTTGAAACTAGTAGCCAAATCTAAACCAATAAATACTGACAAATGAAAGTAATAAATTCATGACAACCCATTATAACACCCATTTTACACACCCAAAAACATTATTTTAAAACCATCGAAAACAAACTAGTGTATGGGGTTGATTTTTTTCATAAATTTCCTTATTTTGAAAAAAAAATTAATCTTTAAATACCACAATCCATCAAGTTCTTTATAGGAGTAGATTGGGAGATCATCCACCTACCTCTAACACATTTATCTAATATAATTTCAAGATAGAGTTATCTCAATGGAATAGAGTCTACCAATGGGCCTATAGAAGCCTTCAATTCATGTACCCTCACAAAAAGAAGATGAATTGGGGTTTTTTATAGTATTCATCTTGTCCATAAATTGAACTTATAAATCCCAAAAATTTCATAAAGGGTTAACATTCCTAAATTATTACTTACCCTAATAAGAAATGGTTTCTTTAGTTTATTGGAAATTGAGATGACTAGCACCAGGTCACAGACCATGGTGTGGTGACACTTCATCGGCCATTTTCCCACCCTCCGTGGATTAGACCATGGTGTGTAAGATCTCAAAAAGTCATTTATAAATCACTTACATGAGATCAACCCCACCATTCTCATATAAATAGGAATGTTATAATTAGCATTTCCCATAGGGAGACCATATCACTCACTATGCCCATAAAATATTCATCCCCATGTTGTGTTTCTTTCATTTTCCCTAAATAACATGCCATGTCCAAAGGACCAAAATGTCCAGAACCCCAACATGAACTCTGGTAAATGCCATATTATGGTGATTCCCATAAAGGAAAAAATTTATTTTCTAACCAATACACTCTCTAAAACCTCCTAAAATCACACTATCCCTTTATATATAAAAAAACATAATAAAATAGTGACACATCTTACTATATCTCCATATATTTGTGGTTCACACCATAGATGATGTTGTTATGATGAAATACATTTTTTTTCTATAAATAAATGGTGACCTACCTAAAGTTATAGATAATAAATATTAAATACTATAAGTTATTTTTCAACAAATTCCAATGAGTATTCCAAGATGAAATTTTACAACTATTGAGGATAATAATAAGGAAGAACACCAATTCCAAATGTTAGAGGCACTTAAAGTATGGTTAGTGAATATCATTTGACTTTTTATTTCTCGGAATTCATTATATAATTGATGTTCAAGATAATACACCTTCTCTATTCCTTTATCCATTGATAAAAAATTAAAACATGGGAAATAGAATCTCAAATACGGCACACAAAATATTAGAAACCTAATAGTAAGGGTTAGTGAACCATGTAAAAACTTGGTTTCTATGTTTATTCTTTCTTAATTTATCTCATGTCGTCACATACTTTCCATCATAATCCAACAACACTAAACATTGAAGTGTAAAATGGATATAAATAGATGGTGATTTTGATTCCACTGATTTAGTCCCTAAGTGGTAGAAGACATTCTCATAGTCAATTCATTTGGTATGAGATCATGTTTCAAGAATCATATAATTTTTCTTTCTAAAACCTTTAAACTGGTATCATATATGTGTTGTATAAAGATATTTTCACACTTTGAACATCTAATAAATTTCACATGGTATTATAAAATTCTTAATCAATGGGTCCAAGTACTTTATCGAGGACCAGAGTTTGTTTTCAATTGCATAAATCCTTAATAAAATAAATGTATGGAGTCTAGAAATGAAATCCATAAAAAAATACTCCCCATTTTTAATAGTAAGTTATTATATTTATTAATAGAGAGAGGGTGGTTATTTATCATCTATTACTTATCCTTGAAATGTTTTATATCAGCAAGAATAGTGTTAAAAATCCCAAAGATATAGAAAACAACACTCTATAGGATAAAAATAATTTTTAAGCTAATAGGAGATTATGGAATTCATTACTCTCATCACTCTCATATAAATATTTTACATGAGTAATGGGAATGAAGACAATAAAAAAATCTACAAAAAAACTTTATGATATCTACAAAAGAGATAAGAAGGAAAAGGTTCTTGGTTACAATCCTAATGGGAATAGTTTGAAGATATTATAATCGGAGAAGAAAATTTGACAAATTATTTCTTTATTAATATAAGAAATATTATAATCCTGATTTGATTTTATGGTGAAATTATTATAGATTCTACCATCATGAAAAATATGATGAGAATCCTCCAAGACAAATTTAATATGAAGATATAATCCCTTGAAAAGCCGAGGCATGGATTAGTGAACCATAATTAAACTCAATAATATTTTTCTCTCTAATGAGATTAGACAAGGGGAATCCTTAATGGTAAAAATAAAAATATATAAAGAGAATAATTTTAATCCTTTTAAGATCTCAAATCATATTGATACAAATAAGTCTCATATAGAAGAAAATGATTTTGAAACTAATTTCATTGATTTTATAGATTTTAATTTTTTCTTCTAAAAATTCATTCATTGAGAAAAAGGTAAATATAAATGAAATATACCATTTAAATTCTTTAATTGACAAAAGATTGAAAATTTTAGTAGTTTTCCATAAAATGAAAAAAATGAGGAGAATGATATCCAACCTAAAATAGTATCTAATAATTGCATAATTTTTAGTGGTTTCCTTAGATGATTATTAATGAAAGGAAAAAAAGGAAATTTCAATACAGTGAAGGGGATTTTTATTCTTAAAAAATAATTTCACATCTTATGATGAGAAAATTTAAAGAGAATAATATGTCTCTGTTAGGCTTGGCTAGTGTTAGAACTATTTCCTATATAAGACTTGGAATTTTGGGATAGAGTGTTTCTGGATCCATTGAAATGGAAGCACCCAATGAAACTTCAATATGTGGAAAAATTTATGAAACTATCAAATCAAAATGAACCCTCGTAATGATGTTTCCAGAAATAAGAATACAATAGACCCCATCCATGAATCACAATAAAACCCCTTCACTTGTTCAATGGAAACCATCAATTTAAATTCTTCTCCTAGAAAATAAAATGATACCTTGATTTTATAATCAATATTAATATTACATGGATCATTATATTAATCTTACACATCCATTAAAAATCTTATGAAATAGTTTTAATTTCTTATATAGCATACACCTGCTTTCAAAATTGATTACAGGTCCATTTTTTATACTCTTTTTCTTTAAAATTCCATTATTTTTAGTATCGTATCACCATATCCCTCCAGTGTTATAATAATATTCAATTTAATTCTTACAACTATAAAAATTAATTATTATGAATTCCCAAGATAGAATCAGAGGGTGATAGGGATTTGGAAGTGCCAAAGTCTAGAATTCTTCATGTAGAGTAGAATGGTAGTAATTGATTAGAAACTAATTATAGAAGGAAATGGAGGATATATAATATGGTAAAACTATTACATAAGAATAAATAAGTATATTTAGTATTAATTTATAATGTTTTGTAAAATCAATTTAGAGTGTATCATTATACTTTTGTTTTATTTAATAGGAAAGTGAGGTAATTTAGTGGATTCCTTTGACCATATAAAGTGGTGCCCTTGAATATTGAATTCAAAGGGAATTATCCACATGAATATTAGATTTTAGTGTAAAGAAAAATTCTAGATAACCATTTTATACCTTTTATATAAATATAAAGTCACTAGTCATTTTTTATTGGAAATTTTATGTTATTGTAATCATCATTTACCTTTCCTCAATAAAATGTTACAATGTTACCCATGTAGAGTAGGACTAAGTCCAAACCATATAAATTATTTTTTATTACTTTGGGATTTATTCTTATATAAATTTCTTTTTGATATTATTTTACCATGTACATTTTATTGTGGTGTGTTTATATGGAGCTTTCACTTCTCAGTTATGGATACATTATTACATGGGTTTGTTCTGATTTAGTAGTTCTGAAATTTGTTTCTTCTTATGGAACATTGAGAGGGTGATTCAATTTTAAGAGGTTACAAACAAGTGTTATCATAGATAAATTTCATATTTAGGTATATCCATGCCCTTTCTCGGTGTTTTAGATCTTATTTTTTTAGAATAGTTCTACACTCATCATCGTAGGAGAATTATATTAAAATTTTCCTCATCCCTCTTATATTTTTCTAATTTAGTGTCAATTCATTAATTTCAAAAATATATCATTGGATATATGTATTTTCGGAGCTATTATGTTTTAGGGGATGGATTTTGGATTCTAGAAAATATAGATATAGGATTTTATACAACAAAAGGATCTAGATATTTCATTAATGGGTGTCAAAAAAGAAACGATCAATAATAGAGAATAAGAAAATTTAGATAATACATCAGTGGATCGACCAAATGTCAATATATTAGAATGTAAACTATGAAATTTTAAAGGTGAATATGGATCTAGAACTTATTAAGACTCTTATTTATATATATTAAAATCCAACTAGAATGAATAAAGTGTTTCTATTGTAGAGGCAATTTGGCACGATAATGTCAATGGGAAATTTGGTGGGCAATTATATAAGTGACTTCAAAATGATTTAGTGACAGTTTTTAAATATAAAAGTAATGTTGATATATCAATTTTGGATATTATGTTTAATTCCATTACTACTAGAATCTTGGGATGTGATTATTACTATGATAAGAAACTATAGAGATAAGAGTGAACTAGTGTTTGGAGATGTTTCAAATATAATTATGAATGGGGATATTCTAAGGAATAAGATCTATGATTTGATAAGAAATTGTTAATGGGTGGAATTTATAAGGCACCCAGTTTCAAAGAAAATTCATAGGAAAGGTAATGTAAAAAATAATTAGGAACTAGAGTATTTTAGTTGAAGGCAGTCCCAAATGCTGGAATTATGGGAATAATAGACATATGATGAAAAATTCATATGAGAAAATAGTTAATTCTAATGTATTTTTATTCTATAGGTGCATTCAAAAATCCCATTTTGGATGATAAAATTGGTCTATTTTTTTAGTGCCACCGGTCCACTTGAGTCTTGAATTAGAGACTTTAGAGCTTCATTTTAGTCCACATCTGGGAGGAGGTATATGATCAATTATACATTCAGAATATTTTACAAGGTATATCTTGTATATGATGGGACTCTCAAGATAATGGGAGAGGTTTATTTTAACATTTTTAATTATAATAGAGGCTAGTTTTAATTGAGGGAATTTTGAAAAATACATGGATTAAGAAATAATTTTGTTTTGTTTGGATATCTAGATTATTCTTGTTTTTTAAAAATATTTTTTTGGGGAATGATATGTTACACGGAGTTACATAGTGGTTGCAAAATGAGTAAAGAATGGAAAATTTAACCTAATAGAAGTTTTATAAGGAAAAATTCATGTTGAACAACTTTCATGTCTAAACATTTATGGCATGAATGTCTCCATCAATTAATGAAGAAAGGGAAAAAATACTACTTTTCTAAGGAATACGTGAACTCAGAAGTATGGAATATAGAATTTTTAAAGATTTTATTCTTTGGATGTAGTGAATATTTTCTTTATAGGTGAAATAAAAACACCATAGGATTGGAAGATAAGGGTTTTTCATAAAAATGTATAGGGGCATGCTTCGATAAGTTCATAAATAAGGTAATTATAATATTTCACCTTTATCAATTATTCAACATGGAAGGTGTGTGTTTAATTTATCAAGAAAAAGTATATTGTTTCTAAAATCTTAATTTAATAGAGAGACATAGTGGAAAATCACACCAGCTTAAAAATAAATGTTTGATCTCTATCAAGGATCAGAAATACAGATGTAGTGTATTCTAGAGGTTTTACTCTTAAAAAGTAATATAGATTGCGAAATATATTCTAGGTACAATCGAATAAAATATGGTCATTAAAAGGATGAATTGGATTTTAGTGGATAATGAAACATCTTTTAAGGTGCACATTAGTTTTTTTAAGGAGTTTTTAATGGAGAATGTGAATTGTGATTCCTATCTAGTAAACAAAATTCATTCTTCTCCATTAGGTAAAGAAAATATATAATATAGACTAAACATATGTTTGATATTTATAATATAAAATTTTCCTCATCACTCACATAAGTTAAAATTTATTTTGAGAAAAGGGAAAAGGTAAATTCATAGTCCAGATTGTGATTTTTTATTGGTTTTGGAAATAAAGAATTTAGATTTTTAACTCTAGTGTAGTTACTTACATGTGATCTTAAGAAACTGAAATTTTCTCTCAAATTAGGAGATCCTATGGAAGGATTGAAACAGATAATAATATGTAAATGAT
This sequence comes from Viscum album, assembly GCA_963277665.1. NCBI lineage: Eukaryota > Viridiplantae > Streptophyta > Magnoliopsida > Santalales > Viscaceae > Viscum > Viscum album. The sequence continues at coordinate 278,593,103 of OY728147.1, forward strand.
ACAAAAGAATCATCATAATCTATGTTTTATCTAAATATAAGTTTGGAAGCACTAACTAGTTCTAAGATTATGTCATTTTCAAAAAAACAAGATTATATAGAAGATGTTTTGAATGTAAGTTGAGTTCCATTGGTGATTCTAAGGCTTGAAGTACTAAAAAGATCAAAGACTACAAAATATCAGGGTTGATATCTAAATGGATAATTTCTCTAGGAAATAGTTCTAGAAAGAGATGAATTAAAAATTAAAGTATGTCCATCTCCCAATATTTATCTCCAAGTCAATAAATAAAATAGTTATATTCACTATTTTCTTATTACTAATGATGAAGAATCTTGATGTTCAAAATAGATTTTAGGTATAAGTGACTGTAGACGACAAAGGTTAACCATGAAGGATGAAATAGAATACTTATATATATTTGTGACATGGTATCTAAAAAAACCTACTATGAGGATATTGATTTTAATCAAGAGGGTTTATTATCTAGAATAAGAAGTAAATAATAGAAAATGAAACAAGTAATGGTTTGTTCTAAAATGATTTCAATAAATAAATGGTGTTGATTTTTCTAGAATCATGTCTCCATTTATACATCATTTGATGATTTTGAATGTACTTAGAATGTCTAGAATAGTAGGGTCACATATTAAGTAGCTATATATTGAAGCCTCTTTTCATCATAGAAATTTAGAATAAGAGATTTAAATATAGGAACCAAATAACTTCATTGATAAATGGAATAATTTTTTTTTCTTCAAGACGAAATAGACCTATATGGTTTCAATCATATACCAAGGTAGTGGAATATAAATTTCAACACCATTATGGAATAAATTTTTTTTGTCTAAAGCAATACATGTCATTGTTTCTATCAGAAGGTGTTTAATAATGGGAGATTTATCATTTTACACCTCTATATGGATGGCATGATTGTATAATGTCCACTGAAAGAATGTCTTGAGGTGATAAAATTTATTTTTCTGAAATTTTCAAGATAAAGGGTCTCAATCCCATAAAATAGATTTTGGTGATATATATTTTAAGGGAATTAATGTTCATAAAATTTTTGGTAGTTTTATTTGACTATATAAATATGGTGACATATTTCAGAATGAGTGTAGTGAATCTTATAACCACCCCTCTTATAAAAAATTTCAAGATGGTAATATATAAGGTAATTATAATTTAATAAGAGGATAATAACATTCCATTTTCATCAATTGTTGGAAGCTTTATTTACACCATGGTTTCTATGTGGTCAGATATTACACATGTAGTGGGTGTAAGGATAATGTTTATGGATAAACCTAGAGGAGAATACTATGGAATATTAAAAAGGAAACTCTCATAAATCAAATAATATAAAGTTTCCTTATTCTATTTTGGAATAAATAAACTATTTGATGGGTTTTATGATATAGATTTTATTAGAGATGCAAACACTCAAAAAAGATCCTTTGGCTATGTGTTTATAGATAAATGGATAGTTACGAGTTGTATGTTGAAACAATAACTAGTGTTTTAACATACAAAAATGGAGTCAAAATACATTTCACTTAAGGAATATATAAATTAGTTGATTTAGATTAAGGGGATGATAATGGATATTGAAATATTAAGGGAAATTGGAACAATATTATGTAATTCTCAGAGAGTGATTCGCATAGACAAAAATATATGGTTTCACTCTAGAAAAAGTTTATTTGGATAAAATATTACATTATCTAAAAGTTATTTGATAAAAATTATTGAAGATACAGAAGGTTAATGGGATTTGAAATCTGGTGGACATGTTGACGGAGGTTTTAGTGTTGGAAATTGAAGGGTGTTATTGTGCCCTAGTGGGGATATAACAACTAGAATCAGGTTAATTTAACCATGTTCCTACAAAAGAAGATTTAGAGAAGAAAATATTTTTGGATACTTATGGAGTAATTTGTGGTGAATCCTTGAAAATAATTATAAATTTTTAGTTTTTGAGGCTTGGTCATTATGGGAAAAGTTTATTGTCTAAGTCTTGGAACTAGTGGAAGGATAAATTCTCAAAGTGTAAGATAGAACTTGAGGGTGATGAAGATTGGAAGTACTTATGTTTTGAAATCTATAAGTAAATTGAAATATAATTCATGGATAAAAACCAAATTTCTTTAAGGAGGTTGAGGATATGTACGAATTTACAAATCATTCATAATAATTTTTAAGGATACATAATACAAATCTGACAAGAAACAAAATATTAATATGGATTAGAGAATGTATTATTCATGTTATTTAAAAGGATATGGTGTTAATTTTTTGGATTAATTTTACCAAGTATAGGGGTTACCTTGAGGAATAAATATATATGGTGTTATCCTTGTAAATATCAAAAGGGTTTAGAAACTGGTTGACTAAATGTTTGTTGTGGACCTTACATTTAAATTTAATATTACTAGCCATTTTTTTATTGCTATTAATTATTTTAATCATCATATTTTTTATTTAATGAAATTTTATAGTGTTTACCCTATTGAGTAATATAACTTATAAACTAAATAAATGTATTTTTATTATTCTTTTCATTGTTCTTCAGTCATTTTATTTTGAAAATTCTTGCCTATAGTATATTTTTTTGCATTTCAAAGTTGAGGTTCATTGTCTTATTAGTTATGAAAATATTGTTATGATAATTAATTCTGGTTTATTTGTTCCTATTTTTTTCATATCGATCTTACAAAGGATAATTCTATTTTGTTAGGTTCAAAGATTAACAAACTCATAGAATAAATGGAAAATATTCATTATTGAAAAATGAAATCATCCTAAAAATTCCTTGACTAGAGAAGAAGAATATGGGAGTAGCGAAGAAGAAAAGATTGATGTGAAGACATAGAATGAGTTCCATATTATAATAGATTGCATTGTGTAATTTAAATGAAACATCAAACTCAAAATATAAATGAAAATTATGAATATTGAGAGTGTATTTTTAATGAAATCCATTGATGAGTGATAACTAAAGGAAATTTAGACATAGAAATTGATTTAAAAAGAAATACGAGTGATATCAATAAAAAATTTATATCTGTAGATAAAATTATTGTGATTTACACTATAAATCTAATTATAAATAATGAGGAGGTGAAGGATCTTAATTTAAATCTAGTAGAATCTATAAATTACTTAAACAGATGACATGGTATGGAGTTCAAAAATTTCATGAAAAAAGTTGTTGAATGCACCAAAATAGTAGATAAAGTATAAATTTCTAATAGTAATCTTTATTATTATTCTATAGTAACATGAATAATTTATTTGGACACTTTATATTTCAATTATAGTAGTGTAAATAACAATAATGGAATGAAGAAATTTATTGTGTCACCTAAAAGGAAGAGTACACACATTTCCTAGTTTGATGACAGTGCTATAAATTCCAATGGAAATGATGTGTAGAATGATAATAACACTAAATCTAAGCCTTAGGATTAGTTCAAGAGAAAAATTAAAACTCTTAAGTATTTGATGTTTAAAAAGAAGTAGTGGGTATCAAATTAGAGGGGAACCAGATATGAAGATTTTGAAGAACCCATTTTCAGCAAGAAAAGATTTATCTTTAATGGAATATTTTCTGGTTATTGAGTCTATGGACACAAAACATAGGTGTGCTTCTATAATATATCACTTCCTCAATATAAGAGAGGTGTATAATTTATGGGGATTAAATCTTATGTTGTAGAGTTCAAAAAAGACAATATCCAAATGAGAATTGGAAAATCAAAAATACCTTGATTTTATTAAGAAGACGTGTGGGAGGAATAATCTCCCTTAACACACCACTAAAAAATTTATTAACATTATACTAGAATATTTTAAGTTAATGTAATTACAAATCTATATAGTGTAAGAATAATAATATTATACAATTTATTGAAGTGGATTACAGGGGGAAAATAAAAAATGTTATGGATAATTGATAGTGGATACTCATCCCACATGACTAGAAATAAAACTATCTTAAAATATATTCAATAGTACAAAGGATGAGATTTTATCATTGATAATTATAGATCACACAATGTGTAAATATTTAGATAAATAAATATTAGTAATGAGAAATCCAATGATGTTTGTTTTGATTATGGGTTGAGCCATAATATCTTTAGTGTTTCTCAACTTTTTGATAATGGGAAGGAGAGTATATTTTATATGAATGAATTTATATTAAACAGATTGAAGGATGAATCATTTAAATTTCAGGGGTAATGAAAAAATGTAAACTTATTCCAAATTTATGATGATAAAAAATCATTTTTAATGAATATAAAATAGTATAAACAACTTTGATATGGAGGACTTGGCCATTTGGGGAAAAATAAATTTACTAAACATATAAATCATGGTTTTGTGAGAAATATAAAAAATATATAATTTTAAATACTCAACATGTGATTTAAATTTAACAAGGAAAATATATTGGACATGATTCATAAAATGTTGTTAATTAAAATGAAAAAAAAATTATTCAGTTAGTACACTCAGATATGTATGGGTCAATGATCTTAAATTCAATCAATAGAGATTTATTGATTATTTTACTGATATGAGCTTTTTATATTTTATATTGATAGAATATCAATATATTAAAAAAATTAAACACTTTTTTGGATTAACAAGAATCAAACATATTATATCATCAAAATATTTTTATCTGATAATGTATGTGAATACAAGAATTAAGAGTTAAAATAATATCTTGAGAGTCATGGGATTAGATATGAATATAGTGGTATATACACACCCCAATAAAATGGATTTATTGAGAGTAATAATTGGATTTTGGCTGATATAGGAAGAACATTTGTTTTTAAAAATGGCACTTCAATGTTATTTTAGAGACTGACCACAACCACAACATTCTATATTCTAAAACAGTTTCTAATCTAACCCAATTCGGTCAATACACCATATGAGTTATGTTATTGGAATAATCCATTCTTAAAAAGATTAAAGGTGTTTGAAATCCAATGTTATATCAATATTAGCTATATATTTTTCATAAAACTCAATGAAAGAGCTTAAGAAGGTTTATTTCTTGGGTACACACCCAGTGGAAGAAGTTACAGAGGTTATAACAATAAGCTGAGAAAAATTATTAATATCATTGATTTCATTCATTTATAAAATAAAAATACTTTATAATAATATTTTCAAGTTGATTATGATACTAAATAATCTAGCTTAATTATAGAACATGAGAGTATTCTAGATGATTGATCATGTTCTAATTACTCTATATATGATTATGAAATTTTTAGTGATGATGACTGGTGAGATAAGGGAACCTCTAAGTTCTAAATTATTTAAAAAATATCCTAGAAATATTCTTGGATATAAAAACATGTGGGAAAACACCAAAGAATTTTGAGAATATCCAATCTGTTAAATTCCATTCATGTGTTGAAATAATGAGTGTTGATAAATCCTTACAACATAATCATTGAGTTATAGTGATGGAAGAGAAGAAAAACCAATTTGATAAGGTTGAAACATGGGTATTAGGGATACATAATAAAAACAAAAATGTGATGAGGAAAAAGTTGATTTATTGGAATATGTTCATTGGGAATGGTTAAGTAGAATAGAACAATGTTTCCCTTGTTTGTAATAGATTATCCCAAACTGAGGGTATTTTTTATGAGAATTTTTCTCTAGTCACAAGGATAGAAAAAAATTGAATCTTTCTTGAAATATTTTCACAAAAAACAAATATGTTTTCCAAATAGACATGAATTTTTAATTTTCTTAATGGTGAACTTGAGGAATAATACAATATGAAAATCCCATGAGTGTTTATCCTTTACAATAATGGTTCTTAATTATGAGAGTAAAGTATGGAATTATATGGACATAAGAAATTTCCCCAAGTATTTTACTCAATTGTTGAAATAATTTTAAAAAGAATAAAATTAAATTAAATTTATATTCAAATTTATTTTTTAATGTAGGTGATAAAAAATTTCTCATTTTGATTTTGTAAGCTGATGAATTTTTTTTCTAAAAATATATATGAAACTATTCAGAAATTTTCTTCAAAATTTAAGATAATATTTAATATATAAATTATCTATGATATGAAATTTTTCGTAGTTCTGTGTCTCACAAATAAAACTACTTTTATTTTAATATCATAGGAAAATTGTACTTTCTAGTTAATTAAAAATCATCTTAGTAATAAAGAGAAGTTTCCACTCCTATAACCCTTGGGACTTTGTTTTCCTTATTTGATGAAGGAAATAGTGTGTATAAATAAAATTTTGAAGGATTATTAGTAGGAAACTATATTTAATAGAATCAAGAAAAAAATATTGTGTTTTTGATAACTCCATAAGCATGAATCTAAATTGCCTCAAAGGAGCCATTTGTCATGGAATGAAAAAAACAATCTTTAACTAAATAAATTCACTCTTTATTATGGGATTATATATTATAAAGGTACATTATAAAAATTTATGGCTATACAGATTTAGATTGGGTGGGATGTGATGGATTTATAATGTAAACTTATGGATATTCTTTCTTTATTAGAGTAAGGTATTTTATATGGAATTCCAAAAAGAGAAATTCTATTACACTTATGTAAGAAGAAGTTAATTATATTGAGGCATCACAATACATGACCTGAATGTTTTGGATTGAGTCAGAAATTGAATACATGGGGTTTGATTTTTTATACCCATTTGTGTTTGAGTGTGACAATAAAATTGTAATTAACATAACAAATAATTTGATGCAACATTCTAGGTTAACTAATACAGGCACCAAGTACCACTTAATTGTGGAGAAGTTCAAGTGTTGTGAGATTTCATTAGAATATGTATAAACCAAAGATAAATTCATTGATATCTTTATGAAACAACTTTCATATGATACCATCTATTATTTAAGAGTTTTGTTAGGAGTGAATTATTTTCTAGAATACATATATACTTTTTTAATTTATTCCCCTTTTATTTCTTTTCAGTTTTTTTAAAAATGGGGAGAATATTGAATGAGATATTATTATATAGGGGGTATAATTTTCTTATTTTATTATTGATCATAAATGTGGAGAGTAGAAGTAACATTTCTCTAATTTTAGGGATCTTGTGGACTTGATAGTTGTAATTTAAAGACAAAATCATATATTGATTCAAATGTTGCTAAAAATACAAATGTGAAATTGGAAATCCATTTGGAATATTGAATAATCCACGTTAAATTAATTTATTATGGGTAATTTGAGTTTTTATATGTCTGGTAATGGTTAATATGGAATTGATCCTACACTGAGGGTTAGACTACTCTCATAAACATTGTTTTATCCTATAATGTGTTGTTTAAATGACCTTCACATTGGAGTAATTTAATTACCTTTTTCCTTTAAGATATTCATTCTGAGTTTGGGATGTTTTCATGTTATATTTATTGGTAACATGATCATTAAAAACATACTAGTTTTTTGAAGAGTTTTAATCTATTTTGAGTTAATCAATGAAGAACATGAATTTAAGGCATGAAGTTTTTCTATATGTGATGAAATTATAACATGAATAGTGATGGTCACTCTGTATCATGATTGATTTAAAATTACATGGATAAAATTTTTTTGACTTGAGGAGGACCACATCATAGACTTTTTGTTACACAATGAAGATATTGATAGAATAACAATTCAATCTACTATATCAGTGGGATGTTTCTGGGTAATTCTGACTTTAGAAATGAATTAAACTAGTGAAAGATGAATCATTACATATATTTATTGTTAATAACATGTCTATTTAAACAATTAAATCATGTATAATATAATATTTTGTTAAGAATATTCAAGAAAAATTGGTATTATATTGATCTTAAATCCATGTGATCTTATGCCACAATGTAAGGGATCACACCATTTGGTCTTATAAAGTGAATAATATTAAGATGAAATATAAGAAACTACACCATGATGAGTGGGGAAATATAGGTTTGAGGTTTTTCTAGTTCTAATGTTTCGAAGAATGTCATGTCATGGTGCTTGTTTCACTCTACAATGACTCTAGTTAAAATAGTATGGTGGATTAATGGTTCTTGATATATTGAACTTGTCACACCATAATCTGTTTTTCATATCAAAAACTCTAGAAAATTATACTTAAAGATATTTGGGTTTTATCCTTCAATGTATTTTAGATCAAAAGGTCACATCATAGTTGTAGTTGTCACACCTAAATATAGGTATTTTTATAAAAAATAGTTACCCACCAAATGTTTTGTGCAATATAATAGGATATACTCTAATATATTTTGACACCAATTCTAGAGATAATTCTAAGATAGATTCTTAAATATTCTAAGGTTAATAACAAGGGCATACACCATGTATAGATGCTAGAGGCTCTTGAGGTATAGGAAGTGAAGATTTTTTTAATTTTTGGTGCTTGTCGTTCATCTTGTAATAATAGTTCAAGATAATCCTTTTTTCTATTCCTTGTTCCTTTAATAATAAATTGGAATTTGGGTACAAGTATTTTAGTCTCTTCACACCAAGTATTTTCCACATGATGATAAGGGTGAGTGATCCTTTTAAAACCCTTTCTTATATGTGTGTTTTTTATCCCTTTATCTCACACTACATTTGAATAAAATAAATTCTATTTAACCTTTATTTTTATAATAACAATAAAATTTATAATGGTTTTGATTTAACTAGGAGTTTTTTTGTTTTTGTTTTTGAGATGTCTAGATTTAAATTATGATTTTTTAAGGTTCATTGAACATATATCCAACACCTATACTATAGTATAATTTGAATTTGTGTTAAACTACATCTATTGAATTTTTTCTCTTTGATTGTGTGCTCATGGAAAGATAAAGATAGAGCCTACATCCATCAAGAGGTAAATATTGCTTCTGATATAGTTTCAACCAAACTCAAATATTTTAATATTCAACCATTGAATTTTTTTATAGAATTATCAATTAATTTAAATGAGTTCTTTGAGGGATATGACTTTTTAAACTATATTGTGAACAGTAATAATCATTTTTATATTTAAATAATTTCAATGATTTGAGCACTTATGATTGTCATTTTTTTTCTTTCTATGAGTTTTTTTATGAGCTACCATAATGTGAGGTTTCATTATAATGATCATAGATTTTTCTCTTTGTAATTTTTCATTGATTGATCTAGTATTATCGATAGGGTTTTGTGGAAATAAACCAAAGAACATTCACATCCATCATGATCAACAAGATTCCAGGTGTGGAGGTAGATCTTTTGAACCTTCATGTTTGATGAATTCTAATAGATTTTATATAATCTCAATCAAGTATGTCAAAAAGGAAATAAAGGGTATAGAATCATGACTCTTTCTGATTGGACTACAGTCGAAGAAGTTTTAATTTTGTAACTTTATTCCTTCTGATAGGTTTATAGTCAAGGATGTTTGGGTGTTGGGACTTGGATACCTTAGTTTATGTTAACAAACCATATTTTGCTTTGGTTAAAAATAAAACACTTCCGTAATTAGAATATGTAGTAATTGAAATACTTTTAACAGTTTTAAGATTTTTATCCTTAGCATCTAACATAGTTTTACTTTTCTATGTTAATTTCCATTTTTCATACTATTCTAGATCCTTTAATTGTTTATGTTATGATAGTTTAAATTTAATTTTTTCTAAACTATTTTAATGTATTTACTTTATTAATCTGATTTCATTTAAATTTATGTAGTCCAGTCAATTGAATACTTGTGTCTGTGAACATTTTTTAGTCTGATTTTGACAAAATTCATCTCCAACTTGTAGTTTCACATCATTTTCCATTGTTGGGACAACAGTCATCACTTTATCCCCATAGTGATCTAGTTTCTCTAACTAGAAACATCATAAAAAGATCAAAAGTTGTAATTTTGGTTGCCACAAATTCACCCCCTCCCTACCTCTTAGGGGTAGAATACTCTCTCCCAATCCTTTATATCCCCTTACTAAATTTATATCAAAATACAATAAAGTATAATATCATATAATCTCAAACCCATGATTAAGTCACCATTATAATAAAAATAAGAATTAAAGGATTTAATTTAGTCATCTAGTCCACATGACCATATAAATATCTATTTCAAATAGTCCATGTGACATTCTAATTAATCAGGTCAATTATTCTACTCAAATATCCAATAAACCATGCCAACTATTCTATATTACTAGCCATGGATCTAGGGTATCTTTCTCACACAACTTTGAATAAACATGTCCAATGAATTTTTATAACAATATAAGTATCCCATAAAAAAACTACCCTCTTCCAATAAATAAACCCCTTGTATAACCTTATACTAAGACCAATCACTAGTGACCCATCCAGAGTGGTACGTAGCATAAAAATGCCTCCTTGTATGCCAAAGGCTGCTAAATAGTAGTGAGGGTCTAAGGTGTTATTGTGGGGATAATATACCCTCATATAAAAGTTAAGGAATAAAAGGTAATAACAAAATAAAAAATACAATAATAATTATAATATTTGAATTTCAATAAAAATAATCATTCTATAATAAATGAAATGTTTTTATACAAAAATATGAAATGATTTTTCATCTAATAGATTGTTCACATATATAAAATAAATCAAAAAATTAAAATACCAAGAGGCTAGAATAACATTCCTATAACTTATCTTATAATTTCATCCAGGATATCCATCTGAAGAATGTGATATTTTTCCTCTACCCTACCAATACTTTGGATCTTGAGTTCATCTTAGGTACCAATGTGTCAGGGCCACCCAAGAAATGTGTGAGTAAAACTCGGTTGGCCACCACAAACGGTGTCCCAAACAAAACTAACAAATACACTATATTTTAAGGTGATATAATCATCAAAATTAATATAGTTAAGAAGTATATAAAATAGTAATTTTTTAACCTTAGGTTCTATGTTGATACTCTAGGTGGCTAAACTTACTGTAACTAGTGCTAGATGTCTCTAAACATGTCACACTTCCATATCAAGGGTCGCATAAGAACCATCAAATAATACCAAAAAATATAATCATGTGTAATATCACCCACCTAATATATTTCCATACATAAAAACAAATAGGGGAATCCATACCATTCATTAGATGTCCCCATAAATCGTAATCATATGCGGTGATATGCACCCATCGTGATATATCTTCATATATCGTAATCATCTATGTGGATATGTGCCTCTCCCGGTGAAAGATAAAATATTTTTTACTGCTTTTCCTTTAATATAAATGTTTTTAATCCCATAATAGTGTTGTTTTTAAGTATAATTATCACCTTTTATGGTTTTAGAAGCATTTTGAACATAATTGAAAAAATAGCCTGATTTTGGATTTTAACTTTTTTTCGGTTTTTGGACATACCTTTTTAGACATTGAAACAAATTTAAAAGAAACTATTTTTTTAGGATTTTATTTTCATTGGGATTCATTTTATTCTTCTAGATCTAATGTTTAATCCATCATTTGAAGGCCCGAAATCATCTCACAAGTAAGGCTTCAAAATCTATGCACATATTTGTAACTTTTTTACGATGGACCCATATCTCATAATAAGATAGCACAAATGATCCAAAAGTCTACATGGGAAAGTATAACATGTGGAGGAACAAATTTTATAAATATGGAAAAAAATAATTATGCCGATATAAAGGCCATCAATTCATGGGAAATCCGATATGTGGAATACAAAGAGTCTACCTAGGTAGAATAAATTTTATGCATAAATTAGCTCTAAATATCTACAAACATGTCCAATGAAGATTAAATTTCTTTTTCCAACATAGGAGACATAGGGAAACAACCTTAAATAATTTATCTTGTCACAATTCTTCCATTAAATGAGTATCCCATGCGTAAACTTGTAGAGGAATATTTTAGAGCCAACTTTTCTCTCCCATGTCCCCGTAAATTTATAATTCCAAAACCATTCAAGGGATAAGCTATTACACTAAAGATTAGGAAACATTTATGCTTTATTTTTGTATCATATTTTATTTAATTTTCATTTTTTTATTTTATTCAATTTTTTTAATTCATTATTATCATTTCTATTTTTTATATCTCTCTTTCATTTTCTCTCCCTATTTTTTTCTTCACATTGAACTCCTTACTCATGACCATGAGTATCTTCCCCAAACAAGTTCTAGAGGGAGGAATCTAGTTTTGAACCCATGTTTTCGAGATATCATTCCAAATTTTTCTTATTTTCTTAGAGTTATACTGAGGGGGATCTTATTGATAAAGGCTCTTTTGTGTCTTCACTTACCACTCAAGGCTTAAATTTCTCTTCTATAACATTTTCGCCCAATTAGGGAGGTGTATGTACAGTTTAATAAATCAAGTGCACTGTATATTCACAACCATATATATAATAGGATTCTTACACATATTATATAGTGTGTTTATTATGTAAATTGAAACTGATAGTAAGACAATGAAGGTTCACTTGGGGTGATTCTCTAAAGAATATAACCTTTCTTCCTAACTTCATTATTTTCTCATTCATTTCTTTTTCATTACACTTTAATATTTAATTATAGTATTGAATTCCTAATTATAGAACCTCAATTTATTGAAATTTTATTTCATCAATAAAATAAATAAAAAAAATATAAATTATGAGTAGTAAGTGATTGACCACAATAGATCCTCAGTAGAACAACCAAGGTCATATCCTATGTTCCACTTCGTTAACATATTTTTGAGGTTGTGAATGAAAAAACATCAATAATTATACCCATTTCCATGGAAGAAATTGGTCTTAAATCACTATTCTTATTCACATTGTTTTAATAATTTTCTATTATTTATTTTCAAAAAACAAAAAAATATCTTTGTCCATGATGTATCTAAATTCAAATTATTATGTATGGAAAATTCAATCGCATGTGAAAATAAAAGTTCTAAATGATCTTGAATCCCATATAAAATAGCTTAAAGAAGATATAAAAAACTGAATAACAAAGCTGAATGGGTGGAAGAATATATTCATGCACTACTGGAGAAACCCAAACATGAACCATAACCAAAACCAGAATGAGTTGTGGAATAGATTTCACCAATAAATTATTGTGTTAAAGAACCTAAGGTGGTTGAGAAGTAGATACTAAATGAATTCATAACATCATCCTACACTCAACCATTACACAAGTATTTCCCTAAATAGCATGTGAAATACGATGCAATTATGGGAGATCAACATTTTATTAAATAATCCTACAATTTCTTTGTTGAAGATAACATATAACATTATCTTCCAATCATTGATAAAAAACAACACCAATATACCTCTTTTTTTCTTTTAAAAATGATGATATAGATGAAACTGATGAGATTTAGTTTCCAATGGTCCTACTAGAAGAGAACAATTTTCGAACTAACTTACATGAAAGGGAAGATTTATTTATTGACTTATTAGGTTTTAATCTTATTTGGGATGAATTTTTTTCTTAATTCTCCTTTTATAGAATTTCTTACCTAGCACAAATACATAATGGCTAGAATTTTAAGGAAGACACCACCCAAGTGGTGGTGATAGAAGAAGGTTTAGAATATCATGTGTTCATGGTACTTCCTCTTCTATAACAAATTATATACCATATAGAGAAGAACACCTTGGAAGTCAATAGGGAGTGCACCTATCTTATTTTACCTCCCACTCTGGACCATAAATTCAATATTTCTTCTTTATTGAGAGTTGGGAATTTTTTAATCTTTTTGGGGTTCTCTAATATCAATGTTTAATCATTAATACCAAGAAAATTAAAATGTGTTGGTTCATCTTAAAAAACTGACATCCACCTTCTCATTGGGGACAACATACTATAACAGACTAATTAGGGGTAGTAAAAACCTAGAACCTACTTGGAGATATTAAAAAAAAAATATCCCTTCCCATATTCAGTTTTTATTTAATTTTACTATGTCTTTTCATTTCATTATTTTAGTTTTAAAGTTGTATAATCTAGAATCATAACTCAAGGATGCTACTGAAAAGTAAATCTGGTTTTTCCATTTCATTATTTTAATTAATTTTCAACTAAAATTATGCATAGAAAAATTTCTTGATAAGATTTGAGAGAAAATGAGGGAAGTAAATGTAATACGTATGGGAAGTTTCAATATGTTCTTAAGAATTTTGGTGGGCTTACATATTATTTTTCATGTCCTTTTCTGAATTTTCTATTTTTCTTCTTTTTATTTTTTTAGTTTGCTTTTAGGAATCTTCAACTTAATCGAATAATTTGGAATAATTAAAACAAACTTGGTGTTTTGGAAAATTTATTTATTTAAATTTATTATAATTTAAATCATTGTTGATTTGATTTTGTTTCCTTTTTTAAAATAATTTCATTTGATAAAGTCTAATTCATTGTGAAACTCTTGTTCACAAGTACTTCCCGAATTGAAAATATTACCCAACCTGAGTTGTTTCTAAACATTTTTGGAATCATATGACATTTAACTTTTTCTTGAGAGTATTGAAATATTTTTTTTGATAACTTGTTTTTTTCTCCAATTCAAAGCTATTATAGTTCATGGAATTTGTCAAGTATGATTGAGGAAATGCTTTGAAAGATATTTTAACATTGAACTCTAATTTTGTCTTTCCTTTTTATGTAACCATTTGTAAAACCCTATAATCCGTGAAATCCCTTATTATTCAGCCACATTACATGAAATTTCTCCCATTACAACATACTCTAGAAGTTAAATGAATGATTATTGTTCAAAGAAAGTGTGGGGGAGGAAGAAGATGAGAAATATTTTTCTTTCCTGAAGAATATGTTTGAGTTGAAATAAGAAAAACAAATTTTTTCCACATTTATTTCTATTGGGGTGGAAGAAATTACATGAAGTATATATGAATGGGTACCCCAAAATATCATTACAAATATGGGATGGGCTTTCACCAATTTTTTTAATATCAAAATATTCCTCCATTTTTCTCAAAAATATAATTTTGAAGAGAAATCTAGATCTGAATTCAAGCTGAAACAATACTGCAAATGGGGGAAAAGAGGGAAAATTTTATAATTTATTATAAAAATCTATGTTTTTACATTACAATAATATAAATAGTTTTTTATAGGTGATTAATTTTTAAGATTATTGAGAAGAACACTCTTCTTGATAAAAAATGTTTTCATACATTTATTTCAATTTAGAGCTTAAGCCTCCACATTCTAACTCTAATATTTTTTCATTTAAAACCTACCAACCCTCTCCCTCTAAACAAACCAATAACAATAATTCATTATTGAAACATTTTCTAATATATTAAATGAATATACGAGGATTATAGAAAGCCTATAAAAGTTACATATGTTTTTAGAATGAGAAAATCCCCCCACAAAAAAACCTTGAGTTAAGAGAGAAATATTTTTCTAGAGAGGTAGGTACGGCCTGCACCTCAAGAATAACAAGATATTTAATGGATTTTTATGATATTTTAAAATTTTATGAATTTTTATCTATCTATTAGGAATGATATTTTCATTCACATGATAATTGAGTTGTGTTGTCATTTATGTTTTGGGATGTTTTTTTTGGTCATGGTATGTGATGATTTCCCCATAGTGTAATGTTTAAGTGTGAGTGAATTGATAGGGAAAATATTTTTTGATTACCTTTATTTTAATTTCATGGATTTTAATCTTAAAAAAGTTTTATTTTAATGAAAATTGGAACATTTTATTGTTTTATAATAATTTGGAGCTCAATTGAAAAAATGGCATAATTTTGGATTTTAACTATTTTAATATATTTATCTATTTTGGATATAATTTTTTTTAAATGATCCAAATCTAAAAATTGTTATTATTTAGTTTTCAATTTTAATTTTAAATAATTTTATTCTCCTATCCCCAAATCTTAACACATAATTCAAATGCCCAAAACTAGCTCAAAATTAGGGCCTTGAAATCTATGTACATGTCTAGAAATTTTTTATGATTGTCCTATATCACATATATGGCTAGCCTAAATGATCTTAACATATACATGGAGAAAAATAACATCCAAATGAACCAATTTAATATGAATTTTATCATTTTATTTCATATATATCAAGGTTAAAATGGATAGAAAAACATATATCTGGAATACAAAGAGTCTTCCAGGGTAGAATAAATTTTTGGATAAAATTTTCTATAACTCTCTAAAATCGTGTCCAATGAAGATGAAATTTATTTTTTTGGAAAAAATAGGGTAAAAAGTTATAATAATACAGATTTTCCCCAATTTAGACCTCAAATGTGTCTCCAAGGAATAAACTTTTGGAGTAAGATTTTGGAACCCAAGTATCTCTCTCATCTCCATATAGATTTTTAATTTCATAACCTTTCAAAGGATCGACCATTATAGTGATGATTTTGCTGAAGTTATGTTTCAGTTTAGACTGATATTTTGTTTTATTTTTATTCCTTAATTTAATTACATGTTTTGATTTTAGTTTTCTCATTTCTCTCTTAGTCTATATCTCTTTCGTTTTCACTTACCGTTTTCCTCTTCATTGTGAACACATATACTCATGATCATGAGTATCTAACCCAAGAAAGTTCCCAAGGTATAAATATTGTGTTTAACCCAAGTTATTGAGATATCATTCTAAATTTTTTTATTTTATTATAGTTAGGCTCAAGGGGATCATAGTGGGAATGGCGCCTTTGTGTCTATACTTTCCACCTGAGCCTTAGCTTCCTCTTCTGCAAAATTTTACCTCGATTGAGGAGGTGGATGTGCGGATTAGTCAACAGAGTAAACTATATATTTACAAACATAGGTATAATATGATGTTCACACATATTGTCGAGTGTGATCATTATGTAAATTTGAAAGTAATAATAATATAATGAATGTTCACTCAGGGTGATTCTCTTGGGAATATCTCTTTTATTTATGACTTCCTAATGTTCTCACTCATTGTGTTTTCATTTTATTTTCATAATTAATTTTATTATTACATTATTAATTCTAAAACATCAAGTTGTTTTAATTTTATTTCATAAATAAAAAAATATGAAAAGAAATAAAAATCTGAATTTCAAGTAGTGAGGGATTGACTGCAAGATCTCCTCAAGAGAACGACCTAAGTTTAACCATATGATAGTCTTAGTTAAAATATTATTAGAGCACACACGACAATGATTTATCACTGAGTATATATACACATATCATATTAAGGGGAATAATTCCCACTTCATATTACCATCATATATAATATATGGTGGAATATATCCTTCCCCATCATGTCTCATATATCATAGAGGGGAAATAGATCACATATCAGCATACCATCATATATCATATCAGGAGTTATAAATCCCCTCCCTAGAATCAACTCATATATCACATACACTCGGGGGGGAACTCTTCCCCCCAAGACTATCATGTTTCATATACATAAAAATGGGCACACCATCCCACCCAACATGCCCACCATCTCAACACCAGAGTTCTAGTCACTTATACATAACCCCAAAATATTAAGTATTTCATTAGTATCAATCTATCCACTTAGGTTAATATCATTAACTTTATCAGGTTCACATAAGAAAATTTTGATAAACCTACTATATTTCGTATCTCGCCTACACAGAAATCCTCTATGGTAATTCAAACACATTTTAATCACAAATTATAGTTGAAAATCCATATGAAACACCCCATAGTGTTCTCATATCCCATATTCCCATCCCCAACAAACGCCATAAAATAATTATCCATATACATCAAAATACAACATCAAAACATAGTCTGACAAACTAGGAACCATACCAAGCTATCTCACACTATAGACCTTGGAATTACTAAAAAATCATCAAATCAACCATATGAACATCACCTAGGACTCATTCTATGTCTCTTTTGGGAGATCTCTCAACCCATCACTAGAAGGAAATCCTATCATAATACCTCATCAATAATAAATGGACTTTTCCAACTTAGATCACTCTCTAACACTCCAAATCACGCTTAACGGGGTGTCTTCAACATGCATGAGACATACAACAATATCACCCACTATTGCATACATATTCCTCTAATACTCATACACCTAGAAATATTAATCTACCATAGGCTAAGAATATCTAATCATACACTTAAAGACCCATCAGAGGTCCGGTTTGAACTCATTTGGAATCCTCTTTTTCTTAGTGATATAATCATCAGTGACTCTATATCTCACTGCACCGCTGAAGTGACTACTCTGACCCTAGGAGGCCAAAATCCATCCTATCTCTTGGTCTACTTTACTCACTCAATTCATTTAATTCATAACCCTATGGGGTACATTTATCTCATAGAACACATTTATAATCAAGTACTCATCCATTAGTGACTGAGGAATTAGGAAATTCTACATGGTTCCATCATGGAAAAAGACACTTCATCCATTTCATAGAAGTTAAAGGAAAAAATTTCAATTTAATTTTATGGTTAATCACATGAATGATGACACGCTACATATCGCATAATACATAAAGATGATGCATAAGCCTTAGTGTCATGACCCCCTCCCTCTAAAGATATCGGAATGAGGGGAGAGAGATAATGTCACTTAATTTTCTCCTCAAGTAGGCCCTAGGTCAGGGACTAGCACTGAGGGTTATTAAAATCTCATGTATGGCCGGAATTACCCTTTATAATATAAATAGTATAGGGAGATAATATAAATCATCCACAATAAACTCCATTGAATAATATGAAATAAACCCAAACCATCCCACAAATAATGTATGATTGATATAGATACAATAATAGTATCTAAAGTAAATACCCAAAAGTAAAGATAAAGGAGCACCACAATAGTTATCCAATGTTCTGAGCTATAAATGTCCATCATAGTCCACATAATCATTTGGTAAACCTAAAAATAGTTTTATATATGTAGGATGATCATACAAGTATACTCAGTATAAAAATTGATGTCTCTCGTGCACATGTAAAAGAAGCATACTAATGAACCTGTGAGAAAACTAAAGAACCAAACAACACCAATAAAGGTATACTAACCTTCCCAATCTCCCCAACGCATTCTCACTAAATAATGAAATTCATGTAATATAATATAATAGGATTACATCGATAAGGGATCCCTACACCACTTTCCCACTAGTTTTCCACTCTCACACCCAACATCGTACATCCTTGTGTTTCCATCTCTTCTGTATACCTCACTGCCCCAAAAACATAGCAACAAAACATCATGCTCAAAGACACCCAAGAAGGTTTCCCAAAAGAATGGTCACATTACACCTCACCCAAAGACACTTGGGCTCGCCACCCCATAACCATGGCCACATCACACCTCTTCCTAAAAAACATGGGATACTGCTCCACAAGTATGGTCATTTATCATCGAAAAACACCTAGGCCCTAACATATCACCCAGAAACACCTAGGCTATCACAACAACTATCTAATTCAATAATAGTCTTCTTTCCATCGAAGCCTATGCAATACTGACCTTTCCTGGAAGAGAGTGTGGAAAAGATCGGGTACCCATCAATTTGTACTTCTCACCAGATGTTAAGAAAAACACCCTCACATGACTATTCAAGTTTCAGCATGTAGTGCTCAATGTGGGTGGGTGTGTATAGAAATCAGAAGAATATACAAGTTTATATATGTAATATCAAACACTAAAACCCAACCTATTGTATTACAAACTAACTAACCGGCTCACAACACTCTCACCATTTTCCCCCCCACTATATGCATAACACCACACATAAATCCACAAACCCCATTCCACATTTCAACCAATTCCATTTAATCACCCCCATTCATTTCATTACTTACCAATATCAACATTTAAGCACACAAAACACCATTTAATTATTCATAAACCATTTTCATCCCATTAACCAATCCAACCCATTTCATTCCCAACATTATTAAACATTTATTTATTTATTTCATTAGTACTTCATCATCCAACACAAAGAAACCACCACCTCACCCCCCAAAATCACATCTCAATAATTAGATCACCACCCTCAAAAGAATAGCCACACAAACCGACTCTCTTCCCTAAAATCATGACCACACAAACCACCTCTCCACCCCAAAATCATGACCACCCAAACCACCTCTCTGCAAAAAAATCAAGACCAAAAAACCACCCTACTACCCCAAAACCACAGCCAAACAAAACATCCCATTGCCCCATATTCCCCAACCACACATCAACCACACATCTCCACCACACAAGCACGTACACACATCAAAAAACATTAAGATAATTTTATATATTTAACAACGGTATTTTATCCCATTCCACATTATTTTAGGGGTATTATCACCCAAGCCATAATCCTGGGGAAACTATTTCATTAGCCAAATATAATTGATTAGTCGATTTACATTTTTGGGTGACGTCACAACAATCACAATAGTCACAGTAGTCAAAACCAAAAAAGGCTTCACATATTATATATCCACTCTAAATAAATCCCCAACAACCACAAATTTTAACCCGAGCATCAAGCTCATACAATCCACTATAACACAATAATATCAAGAAATAAAAACTTGTGAATCTAACCCCATTTACCCATTTCAATTTAAAATTAACCAATTATTTATTTTTGATTAAGTTTCCAAAACCATAATATATAGATATAAAAAAGTAAACTCATCCCTCATGATACATAATAAAAAGGAATGAGGGAAACCCTACTTCCAAGAATCTTTCTAACTCGACGTGCACTGCAGGCCAAAGAAGAACACTTGTGAACCACAAATACACCATAAGAACCATGGAGGAAGCTCCATCGCACACAAATACCATCAAAATGAAACCAAAAAAACACCCCAAACCATAAAAAATTACCACAGTGAATCCCCAAGAGAATAATGGAAGGAAACCTATGATGAAGAAGGAAGGGCATACCACAGATTTTCAACGAAAAACCACTAGGACCGACAGATCAAAGAGGGGGAAGAGGGATTGAAGAGCTCATCAGGGAACGTTGGGTTATCCCAAAATGATAAGAAGAAGAATAAATATCCTAAATAATTATTAATGTGTTAGAAAATAAATTTTAAAACAATATTGCATTGGGAATTTACATGACGAGTAATCCCCTTTCATGTTGTGTAATCCGCAAGGTTTGGTTTGATGAAAATTTCATTTCCTTTTTATTATTTAAACCCAAAAATATACATGTTTTGAACCATGACTATAAATTTCATGAAACCAACTTTCATGTTGTGTAATACAATTATATTACATTTATTTCATAAAGTAGTTTTGTTGCACTCCCAGATTCCACCAAAAACTCCCGAAACCTCCACCGGACACCTAAAACAACCAAAATTGAAAAATTAATGCACCAGGAGGGTACATACCATTACATTAGATACCTATGAAATTATTATCAACCTCAAGAATCCAAAACCAAACCTAGAAGAAAATGGGTCCGAACAACCACCATGTGAGATACCTCTCAAGGGCCTCATCATACCTTAAATGCTACCACCTTCCAAAAAAACAACCAGAATGACCAAAAAACACACTACAAACCCACAATTCACCTCTTCTCACACTAAAAAATGACAAAAACCACTATAAAACCCTCTCAACCTCAACATATCCCACATCAACAACTTCTACAACCAACGAACCACACCATCTCGAACACATCAATCAGGGAATTCTGTCTTCCATGTCAAGATATTAACCACTCTGGGAGACACTGACTCACTAACACAGGTTTAATCGCATCATATTTAATGTTCCTAGATAAGTAATTATTTCCTCTACTTTACATTTATCATTAATTTATCACACATCACACCACACACATCACAAACTCGTGAAAATAGCCAATCTCTTAAAACAAAAGGATCCCAACATCAAATCACAAACAAAAACTCAAAACAACTCTAGTTAATGGGAACACGTTTCAATATATTGATCATATGTACTCTCCTCTAGGTCACCATGCCTCTACCATACTCAAACCAAATAAATGGTCCGTTTACACATTTCCTTTACTTGGAAAACCTGGGTCTCTACTGTTCGTTACACAAATGTTGCGTCATCCTCGATATGCAACTCTCATCATTCAATGACATGGGATTCATCATGAACGTATTGATGAAGATAAGATATATTGAATAAGTGATTGAACCTATCCAACCATGGGGGAAATTTTGACCGATATGCCACCTCGCCGACTCACCCCAACACCTCAAAGGGCCCAAGAAACCTAGGAGGAATCGTAATCACTCTACCAAACCATTACTACACATGTAATGTGAAAAACCTCAAAATCACATGGTACCCAACCATGAACTCCAAGGGTATCCTCTATTGATCGACATATGATTTTTGTCATTCCATAACTACTTTCATCCTCTCTTGAACTAGTTTAACATTCATTATCGTTATCTACACAACATTGGGTCCAAGAATGGTTGTGTCCCCAACCTTTCTCCAATGAAATGAATAACGACACAGTCTCCCATAAAAAGACTCAAACATGGACATAACAATGGATGTGTGATAGCTATTTTTATAAGAAAAATAAACCAAGGGCCAATTTGATACCCATGATCCACCAAAGTCCAATACATATTACCACAAACTATCCACCAATGTCTGAATTGTCCTTTCCTTCTGACCATCTCTCTGAGGGTGGAATGCAATGGTAATGTGTAACAAAGTTCCAAAATAATGTTACAATCCATTACTGTATAAAAAGGTAAAATTTGTGTCCTAATCCTAAAAAATGGACAATATAACTCCATAAAACTGCACCAACTCATCCAAATACCTCTTAGCTGAAGAATCCACTATGCCTGACTCCTTGATCACTAAGAAGTGTTCTAATTTTGTTAGTAGATCTGCAACCACGTAGATAGCATAAAAACATCCCTAATTTATGGGTAAATCTATGAATAAATCAGTCTATATTTAATTTCATTTCTAATTGGTAATATCCAAGGGTTGCAACAAACCGTAAGGAACTCATTTCTCAACCTTTACCTACTGTAAAACCAAGCACTTTTCCACAAACACTACCATTGTTAATTTCATCTCAGGCCACCACAACAACATCTTCAAGCCACTGTACATATTTTAAACTCTTGTGTGTGCTTCCAAAGGTGATTTATTAAACTCATGAAGGATTCCATCATTCATTACTAATGGAATAAACAAGCTACCACAAAATAACACTCACTTCTAACCATCCCTCTGGAGCATCACTATGGATAAAAATATAATGCATCACCCCTACCTCTTAGTATCCCTGTTAAGACTCCACCACATACTACATTATAGAAGACCACACTATCATCAAATATAAATATACTCTACTAACATCCATTCTTGAATGTAAGTACAAGGCTTCCAACTTCTCAATTTCTCTCTAGTTCTCCCCAGATTTCTGAACAACACCCTCCCATGACTTCATATTCCAAGATTCAGCCACAAAATTCCCCTTTCCTAAGGTATAAGAGATCTTAAATGAATAATCCTAAAGAAACTCCATCCACCTTCACTGTATCAAGCTCAAATAACTCTTGGATAATATTTATCTCAAACTGTTGTGATCCGTGAATACCATAAAGATCATTCCAATTAGGTAATATCACCACAAATTTTGTGAAAACAAAACTACCACAAGCTCTATATCATGGGTGGCATAGTTAAATTTATGAGGGTTAAACTTCATAAACCCATAAGAGTTCACTAACTATTTCTAAATCAACATGTATCCCTATACTGGAATAAAACCATCAAAAACACCTCAAACATCACCCCTTCCTTAGGCAGCTAATGAACTAGGTAATTGGCCAACTTACAATTCAGTTAACTGAACACTTCCTAGCACTGATCACTCCACAAAAAATCTTGGTCCCTTTAATCAAATATATCAAAGTGGTTTCAACTCTAGATAAATTAGGTGAAAACCTTCGATAATAACCTTTAGGACCAAGGAAACCATGAACCTCTACCATGTTCATGGGTGTTCCCAAGATACAACTTCTTAAACCTTCAACAGGTATACTAAAACACCCTTCTAAGGCACGAGATTCTTGAGGAAATTCGCATATAGTGTCTAGAACATACAATTGTAAATTTTTCCATTAAGATGGTGGTGTTGAAGAACCCACAAGACAGTTCTACAATTATTGGAATTCTCCTCCTCTGACTTCAAGTGGATCAAGATATTATCGATGAATATGAAAATGAATCAGACTAGGAACTCACAAAATATGATTTCATAAACCCCATGAATACAGATGGTGTGTTTATAATGTCGAATGACATGACTACAAACTTGATGTGCTTATACCTTTGTCCGAAGGCAGTCTTTGGGATATCTCCCTCCTTCACCCTCAATTGGTGATATCGGGACTTCATAACAATCTTATAAAACAATCTCGTCCCTCTCAGCTGGTTGAAAAGATTATCTATCCTCATAAGAGGGTAACAATTTTTGATTGTCACCGAATTAACCACCAATAGTATATTCACTACCACATGTTACAGTCTTCCTTCTTTATAAACCAAACTAGAACCCCAAATGGAAAAACACTGGTCAGGATAAAACTATTCTACATTAGATCATCTATCTAAATCCTTGACTCCCACAACTAATAAGTCTCTATTCAATAAGTATCCATCACAATAGGAGAAACACTAGGTTGTAAGTATATCATGAACTCAACATCACATCGAGTGGGTAGCGTCATAATCTGTTCAAGAAAAGCATCCACGAACTCTCCTACAACCCTGGGAATCTCTACCATCTTATCATCCACTAATTTCACTGAAAAAGCTTCCAACAAGGAAAGAAGGGGATCCACACATTGACTACCCACATGACGACACCGCTCACCAAATAAAATCACACGGTGGTGATCCTCATCTAAAAAGATGACTCTCCTCCAAAAGTAGTTGATAAAATAATGTACTTAATACAACCATTTGATGTTGAGGATGAAATTTTATGGATGCATCTATAGCTAGAAAAGATCTCCTCTAGAAAGATGCATCTTCGTAATCAGTCTACGCCCTTGGTACATATCAAACAAGTTGGTCTAGCCTCCAACTGGTGTAGTCAACTCCTGGGGAATTGGAAACCTCACTATGTATAGTAATAGTGCACGGGCTAGAGATGGTAAAACAATATATTTCAAAGCTCTTGAATCAAACAAGGAACAAACAAGGGAACTAAACAAACTAATCATATCAATAATGATCTCTGGCTCCTCTAGAACTAATCTCTCTACTGCGTGCAACTGAACATGCCCAACTCCTCTACCCCTATGATAATGACCACCTCCATTCACATGCACTAGTAATGATCCTTGAACACAAGGAACATATTGATTTTTACTTCTACCATATCAATCTCTCCCTAGCGAAGAAAAAACTTGCTTCCCCTACTGGTGAAATGGTCCCACTGGCAACTGATGTGGAGGCTTGGGCTAAAATTTTCCAACACCACCAAACTGATCTTGAGGAACCACTAGGAACTAGTTCTGGTGATGGCCAAAAACCCCACATCAAAAACACATTGGCACAAATATACTAGAAAATAATGGAAACCATTGTACCTAGAAGGATAGAAAGGAATCTATTGAGGTTAACTCCATACCAATCAAAACCTCAAAGGTACAGATTCATGGGAACTTCCTCTGATAACTATCCTCCTCAAGAAACCCTATGGGTTCCCCACTCATGATAAAATTATTTGCGAGTGCATTCACTTGATTACCTTTTCATTCTTATGAACCTATAGATATTTTGGAAATGAAAATGGGGTAACTTCATAATAGATAGAAGTCCAAAGTTCCACATTAAGACATCTCACATGAGTCTCCACATTTGAAAAAAGATCTGGGGAAAACCAAGAAGATCCTTGAACCTGATTCCCAGCTCCCTCATTAACATGCTCCCCTATTGAAGAGAAAGAAACTCATACCAGTTTACTGACTTAATGGTTGATGAAATGAATACTGCCATGAACTCCATCTATAAGTATACCCATAATGTTTCAACCTCATTTATTTATCTTAGATACAATATCCAACACTGATGTGCAGCTCCCCGTATCTAAATGGCTACCAAGGGGACCCAATACGTTGTTGTTTTTTGGTTCAAATTGAAAGCAATCTCAAAATTCTATATCCATCTCTCTATCTCCATGACTAAAACACTACCATCATAATTTTCCAAATCCTTCCGCTAGAAGGAACACAATGTACTCATCCACTAATCCTCATCCTCAATCAAATCACCCTTACAACAATCAACTGGATCATCCTATTGAATATCAACTGTCAGATCCACATGTGAACAATGAATACAATCTATCGCTGGAATAAAAACAAATAACTTCCTTATCCTGGAAGTGTGGATCGTTTATTTAGATTTATTTTAATTCAATATCTTCATTTTAACCTTCCCTAAACAACCCATCTCAAACAAGAACACACGTCATTGAGATTCATGTCCCTTTCTTGGGTCTCTACATTGCAAGAAGTTCCATCTCACTTAGATGTTCAATAAGGTCAAATTTTATGTATTGGATCACTGGGGGGGCTTAAATCTCATGTCCTAACCGGTCTCCCTAGTCTATGTCATGTACCAAAGTCAACTGGAACTATTTCTATACAGACCCATTCCATCTCCACCGTACCTAAATCTAAAATTTATCCTATCTCTCTACAACATGGCTCTTATACCACTCTTTCATAAACTTCTCCCTCCAAAGTTATTGCAATGAGGGGATAGAGATAATGACCCCCTGAACCCTCCCTCCAGCAAGCCCTGGGTTGGAGACTATTATTATGGGTATTAAAATCTCATGTTTAGGAGGAATTACCATGTATAATATAAATAGGATTAGGAGATAAGATTAATAATTCACAATAAACTCTAAAAAATTATTTTAAAGAAACCCAAACCATCCCACAATATCTGTAAAAATGAAACATATATAATAAAAGTCTCTAAAGTAAAGACCCAGAAGTAAAGATAAAGTAATTATACAACATCTATCCAAAGGTCCATGATATAAAAGTCCAAAACAATTTACATAATCTTCTTGGAAATATAAAATAAGTTTTATATACGTAGGGTGAGCATAAAATTATACTCAGTAGGAAAACCAAAGCCTCTCATGAACATGTAAAAGGAGTATACTAATGCACCTGTGAGAAAACAGCAAAACCAAATAGTATCTATCAAGTTATACTAATCATCCCAACCTCACTAAGGCACTATCACCAAATAACATAAGTAAAGTAATACAATATTACATGATCACGTCAATAAGGGTACCATGCACTACTTTACCACTGGTATTCTACTCCCACACCCAACGTTGTACATCCTCATGCTCCTGTCTTTGTTTGTATACCACACAACCACACAAGCATTGTAAAAACACACCATGCCCAAAGACATATGGTATCACAAACCCAAATGAATTTCCACATCACACCTCACTCAAATACACCTGGTATCTCAACCCCACAAGCATGGTCGTGTCACACCTCGCCTAAAGACACTTGGGTTACATCCCCACAAGCATGGTCACGTCTCACCTGAAAACACCTGGTCTATCACGTAACACCCAAAAATACCTGTAATATCATATCCACAATCAAATTCACTAATATACCTTCATCTTTCACATCCTTTGCAATTCCTACCTAACCAGGAAGAGAGTGTGAGAAAGATCGGGTACCCATCCATTTGTACACCGCACTGAATGTCGAGAAAACCCCCATTACGAGACTATGTGGGTGTCATCATATAGTTGTCGATGTGGGTGGGGTGTGTATAGAAATAAAAAGATTAAAAAATTATGTATATGTAATATAAAACACTCAATCCCAATGTATGGGTTCACAAACTAAATAACCAATTCACAACACTTTTACCTTTGGTGCCACCTGAAAATGTATAACACTGCGCATCAAACCACAAACCCCATTCCATAATTACATATAATTCCATTAAATCACCCCATTCATTTCACTATTTATCATCAACCACATTTATTAAAGAAAACCACCATTAATTATACATTACCATTTTTCTCCCATTAACCAAACCAACCCAAGTCATTTCGAACATTATTAAACAATTGTTTATTTATTTTATCACTACTCATGAATCTAGAAAAAAGAAACCACCACCTCACCTGCCCAAAATCATGGACCATAGACCAAATTTCCTCCTTAGAAGAACTAACACACAAACCACTTTGTCACCCGAAAAGTGTATGCACACAAACCACCTTTCCTCCCTAAAATCACATCCACACAAACAACCTCACCACCCCAAAAGCATGAAAAAATCACCACCCTACATCCCAAAAAATTGAGGATAGGAAAATCATCTTGCCACCCCATATTCCCCAAATACACATCAACTGCACAGTGTTTCCCCACTAGAACAACCACACATCAAAACACATCTAATCCATTTAATATATTTAACAAGAGGACTTTATCACATTATACATTTTTTTAGGGGTGTCATCACACAATCCATAATCTCAGGAAAACCATTTCATTATCGAAATATATGTAGTTAATAAATTCACATTTTTGGAAGATTTCCCAACAATCAAAACATTCATATCATTCACAACCAAATAAAAATTAACATTATAAATATCTAGCAAAAACAAATCCCCCAATAGCCACAATTTTCAGTGGGGCATCAGGCATGTACCATCAAAAATAACACAATAATATCCACCAGTAAAAACATGTGAATCAAACCCCATTTACAACTTTAGATCCCAACGTAACCTATTTCTTATATTTGATTAATTTTGAACAAAAATAATCCATAAATAAACAAAACTAAACTCATCCTATATAATATATAATAAAAAATAATTAGGCAAACTCTTCCTTGAAGAAGCTTTCTAACTCGTTGTGCACCATAGGGAGAATAAGAATACCTATGATCCATAACCAAACCAGGAAAACCATAGATCAACCTACACCATTGTCACAACCTGTCCTCGGGGCCCGTGTCGTGACTACCCTAAGCCCACCTTCCATAGGCCAGGGGCTGGCGACTGGCACCAAAGGCGTAAATCCCAATAACTGGGAAGTCATTGCCTTTATAAAAGTAACAAAACACTACAGAGTACAAGTAGAAGTAAAACACTAAGTACAAAAAGGAAGTTCTGAAAAGTAAATGGGCCAGAATACAAACTCAATCAAAAGTACAGCTACAACTGAAAGAAAGTACAAAAAAGACAAAAGCTGGAAGAAAGGAAGCAGCTCCTGGTTCGTCCTCCTTGGATCCTACTTGAAGGGTAGGTACAGATAGTGCAGCTCCTGGATCGTCCACCACGGATCCTACCTGAAGGGTAGGTACAGATAGCCTCCACAATTCTCTCACCCGTCAACCTTCTCTGAGTGCCGCCTCGTCGTGAAGTCCACCACTAGATATTGTCTCATTGTGAGGTCCACCTCCGGGTACCATTTAGTCCTCGAACACTCGGCCTCTGTCTGCGCTGTCCGTCGTCTGCAACCAACACAACGAGGTGCGTGCATAGCCCGTGTAGGGGTTAGTATAATGATACTCAGTAGGGACCCCGAGACCCTCAAGGTATCACTAAATCCAATAAGGATAACCACAAAGAAGATCTCAATAGATAACCTCTACTTAGGTATATGCCCATACATATACCCAAGTTATCAAGTAACACATCTCAATCATGAGGTAACACAAAGATTTATGAAATCAACGGATAACCACTACCCAGGTATATGCCCATACATATACTTAAGTTATCAAGTGACCCATCTCAATCATGAGGTAAACACAAAGGTCACAGACTCAGCTCAACCAGGAATTTATTCATGATGTCAAAACCATGCCTGCTGGAGAACTCCTCCTCTGTCGAGTACAGTGGGCATGCCTCTACAACCAAGCGCGCTGAACTCCCCCTCAGTCGAGTATAGTGGCCTACCGCTACAACCAATCACACCCCACTAACCTTGGATTGTTGTAGTACTCCACCTGTCAAGTACTGTGGACCTGCTGCTACAACCAAGCGCTTCCCACATTGGGTCTGCCACTACAACCAAGCGCTCCCTCTCATAGGCTCCAGAGGTACTCCTTCTGTTGAGTACCGCGGGTCTGCCGCTACAAACAAGCGCTCCTGCGCTGTGGTTCTACCACTACAACCAAGTTCTCCCCCTCATAGCCTCCAGAGGTACTCCTTATATTGAGTACCACGGGTCTTCCGCTACAACCAAGCGCTCCCCCGTCGTGGGTCTATCGCTACAACCAAGCGCTCCCCCTCATAGCCTCCAGAGGTACTCCTTCTGTTGAGTACCTCGAGTCTGCCGCTACTACCAAGAGCTCCTCCTTCGTGGGTCTGCCACTACAACCAATCACTCCCCACTGGGCTATCCGAAACACACCGATTCGATAGATCAGCAGTCATCAAGTCTCAGCCAGCTACTAGGTCTCTACACTCTGTTAGCTCATCACTGGGAGGGTCTGCTCCATGAGCTACAGGTCGATACTCCAAGTATCACAAAGTTCCATGGAGAAGTATTTCAAAGGACCTCCTCGTCATAGGGGTCTCAACGCAACAAAAGGCGCATCAGTCGGACGCACGGTCTGTGAGTTACTAGCCTTTTCGTCCCAGGGGCCCGGTTGGTTTCATGTGCGAACCAACCCGGCCGTATCTTGACTTTACCCCGAACTCTCATAGGGTATGCTCCTAGGCACCGTTTCTCAACGTGATCACCAACGCCGCTGACGGTTCGTCAAACGGACGTCCGGTCTGAAAGTTATCAGCTTTTTCGTTCCAGGGACTCTGTTGGATTTCGGGTACAATCCAACCCGGCCATTATCCAACTGCATCCAAAACTCAGTAGAATCATTCCAAAAGTTTTATCTCATCAATTGAAAACCAACAAAGTCTACGGCACGTCAATCGGACGTCCGGAGCTCGAGATATAAGTGTTTCTGCTCCGAGGTCCCGATTGGTTTCGTATCCGAACGAACCCGGCCATACACAAAGTTCTCTGAAACCTTTAGTTTAATATACCAAAACTACCGTCTCGATCCAAGAATCGCATCTCAACTGACGGTGCATCAATCGGAGGTCCGTAGCCCAAGTTATGGGCAAAAGACCAAAAGGGATCCGGAAGTCGGGGTTTCGGGCCTGGACCGATCTGGCCCGAGACCCCCTGGGTCAGCCTGAACCGGGTCGACCCGACCCAGGTCCAAGTCCGGCCCACTTGGACGCGGCCTAGCCCGGCTGGCACGGCCCGACCCGGCCTGGGCACGGCCCGGCCCGGCCTGGGCGCGACCCGGCCCGGCGCGCTGGCGCGGCCCGGTGGCCAGGTGGCTCGGCCGTTTCGGCCGAGCAGATTCGCAAAGGGGGGCGCCGCCCCCCTTGAATGAAACTGCAGCCCCGCGTGGGGGTCGGCCCTTTCCAACGGATGCGGTCGAGCACTACGTTTCGCCTCCCTCGGTCCCACGTGGTCGCGGGACCAATGACCTACCGCCACGGCGGCCCTCCCCGGCGGCGCGCCGGGCGCCGCCTTGCCGGTGTGGTGCACCGGTGGGATCTTCCGCGGACCACCGAACGTGCTCCGGTGGTCCGTTTGGCCTGCCGTCTTCACCAGCGGTCCTCCTAGGACCGACCCTTCACTGCGAAGACCTCATAATGTCTTTGCGGGCCGCTTCGCTGTCGTCCGTCGATCCGCGCACAACGATCAACCAACAGAGTCTTCGAATCGCCTCCGCGGCCCGACTCCGACTGCAGTTTCGTTCGGCCTTAATGGTGCGGCGTGACGGCGCCGTGCCTCTTCGTCGCGTTCTTCCTTGTTTCCGCGCGGTGCCGTCGCACCGCGCCACCTTTGTTCGTGCTGCAATGAACAAAACAACAAAGGGGGAGGAGAGTCAGTCGTGTTCGTGCGGTCCAAACTCCTCCTGTTAAGTTGATGACAAGCGGCATATAAGATGAAGAACGACAATTATTTTTTTCACGAACAAAAAGTAAACAACCCCTACCTCGAGCGTAGTCTTTGAACGAGGTTTTCGCAGAAAGGGACGTCGCGGAATTGATCGCCGCGGAAGAAGGTGGATCGTCGCGTCGCGGAGGAATGGTGTCTCCCTTCCATTGATGCGGAAAGAAAGAACGAGGTGATACGTGTTGGGTCGTAGATCTCCGAGGAAGGCGTCTCTCACTATTTGCCCGTCGTCGGAGGTCGGTGTTCTTCGCATTCGTCGTCGAGGAGGAAGAACTTCAATAACTTGAGCGAATTCTCCCAAGCCTCTCACAACCCAACCCCCCTTAATAAAATAAGAGTTGCCTTATTTTATTTTTCAAGCCATGCGTTTGAAAATAAAAAAGGAAACAATCAATTAAAAATAATTAATTGCAATGTTTTAACCGTCCGAAATTAATTGAGGCATTTCTTAAACAGAAAAACGCAAAGTTGACTTCCACTTAAAGGGGGGTGCGGGTGTGTTACCTTATTAAAGGAGGGGGTTTAGGAAGAAATGAAATGTTGGGGATCATGTGGGCCCCACCTCAAAAATATCCTACCAAGTGGGTAGGATATTGTGGGTCCCACTCCAAACACTAAGCTTAGGTTAAAAAACCTTAATTAAAATAAAAACTGGTCGCACCATTTTTATTTTAATCCTTTACTTAACCCAAAAATTTAAAAACCACACCCGAGAAAACACAACTCTGGGAAAAGTGTTTCTAAGAAATTACAGGCGTTTCGATTCCATCGGTGCCCTCGGAATTTGATTCCGAGCACTAGTTCAAAAGTTAGAAAAACCCGCTCGTTCGTTCACTGAACGTACCTGAGCTAAACTTCGGAAAATGATTCCGGGCACACCGGGCCTTGGAATCAGGCGCCGTCAGAAACTGCGTACTCGTAAAATCCCAGAGAAAATTAAAAAAAAATCCTTGAAATTTCCGAGACTTTACATTACTGCCACATCAGGGCTTTACATCCCCATAAATATTTAACACAAACTTGGGATACAAAACTGGTACCGAGAACGCACCTGAGCCTTCCGCTCCCATGTGCTCACCTGGAGGTTCTCGTACTGCCAGGGAAAGCACACCCGAGGAATCGACCATCCTCATAGGATCTGCTCCTGTCATTTCTCGATCCCCACCGGAACCTCCGTGAGGGTCACCCCATCACCCAAGTCTAGCTCCTCATGATCGATAAAAAGCGAAGGGTCGAGTTCGTATCTCCTCAGTTGAGATACATGGAAGTCGCCGTGAAACTGGTGCTACTGAGGTGGGTGGGTCAAGCGGTAAACCACCTCGCCTACCCTGATGAGGACCTAGAAAGGTCCGTTAAACCTCGGTGATAACTTGTCGCCTCGGCTACATCTCCGTAACTCACGTCAAGGTGAGACCCATAGGAAAACGTGGTCACCATCCTCGAACTCTTGTGGTCTCCGCCTCCTGTCAGCACTAGACTTTTGCCAGCTTTGAGCTGTCCTCATCCGCTCTTGGATGACTTGGACATTTCTGGTCC
This sequence comes from Viscum album, assembly GCA_963277665.1. Taxonomy (NCBI): domain Eukaryota; kingdom Viridiplantae; phylum Streptophyta; class Magnoliopsida; order Santalales; family Viscaceae; genus Viscum; species Viscum album. The sequence continues at coordinate 278,626,683 of OY728147.1, forward strand.
TACAAGAGTTGCTAAGATTTCTTCTTTACCGATAAGAGAAATCTGGTCTCATCCCCTGGATGAACCACGTTCTTCGCCTAATACAGTCAATCCCGACATGGATGATACTAACCCATACCAATGATGACGTCGTAAGGCCTCGACGCTACTACCAAGAGATCCAACCGTTACTCTAGCCTCCAAGGGTTGAGTCACACTGTCGGCATGAGTGTGTGGTCACTGGGGCTCCTCCAGTAGGTATCTCAAATTGAGGATCAAGTCAATGGTTTTTAAACTGTAACCTCTTAGTAATAGCATAAAGAGAGGACAGGAAGGTAAACGCCACAAGAAAGTTGTCTTTTATTACTACAGCCCAAAGTAAAAAAAGACACAAAGCATCTACAAATAAATATCAACAAATCTAGAAGTAGTATGAACAAAAGTATCCAGGTCAGGAGCTAGTCCCGCTCCTGTCCATCTGCTCCCGGAGCTCCATGATCGTAGGCCTCAGCTGCCTGAAGCTGAGCTCTCCCATATCCACCTGTTCCCTACGGTCGGGGTGGACCTCCTGGTGGTGGTGGTGGAAACACCTCGAAGCATCGTCCACCTCCAGCAGCACGACCAGCTCCCCTACCACGGTCTCCTGCTCCATGCGGTCCACCTCGATCGAACCTCTGCCTCTGCCTGGGAGGTCCTTCGTTCATCTTCTGGTCATCTATATGGCGGGTCGGACAGTCATGATCCATGTGACCAACCCCACCGCAGGAGTAACACTGTCCGCTCATGCTAAGTCGTTGTCCACCTCGGGTGACTCACACAAACGATCTGGTGTCATACGGTCGACCACCTATAGGTATAGTCCTCTTGGACCTCCGCGTCATATGTCTACTTCCAGTTGCAGAAGACTCTACCGCATGCCGGCTAGTAGTGTGTCCTGCTATTGGAGACTGCTCAGCAAGGAAACTCTCCACTAAGAGGGCTCTCTCCAACACCCCTTCCTGTGTCGGAATGCTGTGAGAAACAACTAAATATCTGATCTCTCTCCTCAACCCCTGCTTGAAGGTTCGGGCCCTAAAGAATGGGTCTCGTACCATGTCCGTGGAATAGCATGAGATATCGGTAAACCTCACCGTGTACTGGGCTACTGTCATGCTGCCCTGCCGCAGCTGTAGTAGCTCCTGGATGTGCACTGCACGGAGGGTGGCTGGGACGAACTCTGAGTGGAAAAGGCTCTCAACGTCTGTCCAAAGGAGAGATGCCTCATCGTGCACCTGGAGCATCAAGCTCTACCATCTGCCTGTTTCCGCGTGTAGGAGGATCGCTGCAAGGATCACCATGAGGTCAGATGGTGGCCCCACTAACCTGAAAACTCGCACAACTACCTCCATCCAATCCTCGACTACCTGAGGGTCCGTCTCCCGATGGAACCTGGGCAGTCACTGACACTGAAACTCGTGCAGTGCACTAAGGTGATGTGCACCGTCATCGGCTGGGGTTGGTAGCATCGGTGGCTCGACGGGTAGAGGTACCGCCGGTGCCTCTACTGTCAAAGGGCCCTGTACCGAGGCCTCGTCGCTCGGTGGGCTATCGTCCCGTTCAATGCTCTGAACCCTAGCTGGCTGCCCTCGTGGGACCATCCTAAAAAGAAACAGGTGTGCCATGGTTAATACAGTATACCTGGTGAGCTGACACAAAGTAATTATAAAGAAAACTTGAAACACACATGCAATCAATGTTTTCGTGCATTAAGTCGGAAATCAGAAGTCATGGTCCTGGTGTACGGATACGTCGGCCGCCACACCAACACTGGACTCCCTGGAATGATAACAACACTCAATACTATAAACACTATTGATTCACATAGAAAAATATCAGAGTCCTGAGTTCTACGATAGAAGCGAACTCCTCTGATACCAATTTGTCCTGACCCATCCTTGGGGCCCGTGTCGTGACTACCCCTAGCCCTCCTTCCATAGGTTAGGGGCTGGAGACTAGCACCAAAGGCATAAATCCCAATAACTGGGAATGAATTGCCTTTATAAATGTAACAAAACACCACAGAGTACAAGCAGAAGTAAAACACTAAGTACAAAAATGAAGTGCTGAAAAATAAATGGGCCAGAATACAAACCCAATCGAAAGTACAGCTACAACTGAAAGAAATTACAACAAAGACAACAGCTGGAATAAAGGAAGAAGCTCATGGGTCATCCTCCTTGGATCCTACATGAAGGGTAGGTACAGATAGCGCAGCTCCTGGATCGTCCACCACGGATCCTACCTGAAGGGTAGGTACAGATAGCCTCCACAACGCTCTCGCCCGTCAACCTTCTCTGAGTGTCACCTTGTCATGAAGTCCACCACTGGATACTGCCTCGTCGTGAGGTCCACCTCCGGGTACCGTCCATTCCTCGAACACTCTACCTCTATATGTGTTGCCCATCGTCTGCAACCAACACAACGAGGTGCGAGCATAACCCGTGCAAGAGTGAGTATAACGATACTCAGTAGGGACCCCGAGACCCTCAAGGTATCATTAAATCCAACAAGGATAACCACAAAGAAGATCTCAATAGATAACCTATACTTATCTATATGCCCATACATATAACCTTGTTATCAAGTAACCAATCTCAATCATGAGGTAACACAAAGATTTATGAAATCAATGGATAACCACTACCCAGGTATATTCCCATACATATACCTAAGTTATCAAGTGACCCATCTCAATCATGAGGTAAACACAAAGGTCACAGACTCAGCTCAACCAGGATTTTATTCATGATGTCAAAACCACGGCTGCTGAAGAAATCCTCCTCTGTCGAGTACAGTGGGCATGCCGCTACAACCAAGCACGCCGAACTCCCCCTATGTCGAGTACAGTGGTTTGCCGCTACAACCAAGCGTGCCCCACTAACCTTGGACTGTTGTAGTACTCCACCTGTCGAGTACTACGGGCCTGTTTCTACAACCAAGCGCTTCCCACCATGGGTCTGCTGCTACAACCAAGCACACCCCCTCATAGGCTCCAGAGGTACTCCTTCTGTTGAGTATCGTGGGTCTGCCGCTACAACCAAGCACTCCTCCACTGTGGGTATGCCGCTACAAACAAGCACTCCCCCTCATAGCCTCCAGAGGTACTCCTTTTGTTGAGTACTGCGGGTCTGCCGCTACAACAAAACGCTCCTCCACCATGGGTCTGCTGCTACAACCAAGCGCTCCCCCTCATAGCCTCCAAAGGTACTTCTTCTGTTGAGTACCGCGGGTCTGCCGCTACTACCAAGCTCTCCTCTGTTGTGGGTCTGCCGCTACAACCAAGCGCTCCCCACTAGGCTGTCTAAAACACACCGAGTCGATAGATCAGCAGTTGTCAAGTCTCAGCCAGCAACTAGGTCTCTGCACTCTGCTAGCTCATCACCGGGAGGGTCTGCTCCACGAGCTACTGGCCGATACTCCAAGTATAACAAAGTCCCATAGAGAATTATTTCAAAGGACCGCCTCGTCATAGGGGTTACAATGCAACAGATGGCGCATCAGTCGGACGCCTGGTCTGTGAGTTACTAGCCTTTTCATCTCAGGGGCCCGGTTGGTTTCGTGTGCAAACCAACCCAGCAATATCTCGATTGTACCCCAAACTCTCATAGGGTATGATCCTAGGGACCATTTCTCAATGTGATCACCAACGTCACTGACGGTTCGTCAAACGGACGTCCAGTCTGAAAGTTATCAGCTTTTCTGTTCTAGGGACCTGGTTGGATTTCGGGTACAATCCAACCCGGCCATTATCCAACAGCATCCAAAACTCAGGCGAAGCATGCCAAAAGTTTCTTCTCATCAAGAGGAACCCAACAAAGTCGACGGCACGTCAATCAGATGTCCGGATCTCGAGATATAAGTGTTTCCGCTCCGAGGGCCCGATTGGTTTCGTTTCCGAACCAATATGGTCATACTCAAAGTTCTCCGAAACCTTGAGTGTAATATATCAAAACGACCGTATCTATCCAAGGATCGCATCTCAACTGATGGTGCGTCGATCAGAGGTTTGTATCCCAAGTTATGGGCAAAATACCGAAAGGGGTCCGGAAGTGGGGGTTTCGGGCCCGGATCGATCCGGCCCGAGACCCCCTGGGTCGTCCAGAACTAGGTCGACCCGACCCAGGTCTGAGTCCAGTCCGGCCTAGCCACGACCAGGCCCAGCGCGCTGGCGCGGCCCGGTGGCCAGGTGGCTCGGCTGTTTTGGCCGAGCGGATGCGCAAAGGGGGGTATCGCCCCCTTGAATGAAACCACGGCCCCGCGTGGGGGCCGCCCCTTGCCAACGAATGTGGCCGAGCGTCGCGTCCCACCTCCCTCGGTCCCGTGCGGTCGCGAGACTAGCGGCCCTCCCCGGTGGCGCTCCGGCGGGATCTTTCGCAGACCACCGGACGCGCTCCGGTCGTCCGTTTGGCCTGCCGTCTTTGCCAGCTGCCCTCCCGGGACCGGCCCTTCACTGCGAAGATCTCATAATGCCTTTGCGGCCCGCTTCTCCGTCGTCCATCGATCCGCACACAATGATCAACCAGCGGAGTCTTCAAATCTCCTCTGCGGTCAGACTCCGACCGCGGTTTCGTTCTGCCTTAACGGCGTCGCGCTTCTTCGTCGCGTTCTTCCTTGTTTCCGCGCGGTGTCGTTGCACCGCGCCGCCTTTGTTCATGCCGCAAATAAAAAAACAACAAAGGGGGAGGAGAGTCAGCCGTGTTCATGCGGTTCGACCTCCCCCCGTTATGTTGATAACAAGCAGCTTATAAGATGAAGAATGACAAGGGTTTTTTTCACAAACAAAAAGTAAACAACCCCTACCTTGAGCGTAGTCTTCGAACAAGGTTGTCACGGAAAGGGACGTCGCGGAATTGATCGTCGTGGAAGAAGGAGGATCGCCGCTTTGTGGAGGAACGGTGTCTCCATTCCTTTGAAGCGTAAAGAAAGAACGAGGTGATATGCATCAGGTCGTCGATCTCTGAGGAAGGCGTCTCTCACCATCGTCCGTCGTCGGAGGTTGGTGTTCTTCGTGTTCTTCGTCGAGGAGGAATAACTTCGAGAACTTGAGCGAATTCTCCCAAGCCTCTCACAACCCAACCCCCCTTAATAATATAAGAGTTGTATTATTTTCTTTCTCAATCCATGCATTTGAAAATCAAAAACGAAACAATCAATTAAAAAGAATTAATTGCAACGTTTTAACCGTCCAAAATTAATTGAGGCGTTTCTTAAACAGAAAAACGCAAGGTTGACTTCCACTTAAAGGGGGGTGTGGGTGTGTTACCTTATTAATGGAGGAGGTTTAGGAAGAAAAGAAACAGTGGGGATCGTGTGGGACCCACCTCAAAAATATCCTACAAAGTGGGTAGGATATTGTGGGTCCCACTCCAAACACTAAACTTAGGTTAAACAACCTTAAGTAAAATAAAAACTGGTCTGACCAGTTTTATTTTAATCCTTTACTTAACCCAAAAATTTAAAAACCACACTTGAGCAAATGCAACTCGAGAAAAGGTGTTTCTAAGCAATTACAGGCACTGCGATTCCATTGGTGCCCTCATAATTCTATTCCGAGCACCAGTTCAAAAGTTAGAAAAAACCGCTCGTTCATTCACTGAACGTACCCGAGCTAAACTTCTGAAAATGATTCCGGGCACACCGGGCCTCCGAATCAGGCGCTGTCAGAAACTGCATACTCATAAAATCCCAAAGAAAATTAAAAAAATATTTCTTGAAATTTCAGGTTCTTTACAACCATGCCCAAAAACCAGGAAAATTAAACCCAAAACATGCTCCAAACCATAACAACTTGGCCGTAGTGAATCCCCGTGATAAGAATGGAAGAAAACCTACCAAGAAGAAGGAAGGGATTACAATGTATTATCAACGTAGAACCACTAGGAAAAACTGATCAAGGAGAGAGTAAGAGGGATTGAAGAACTCCTTGAAGCACCTAGGGTACTCCTAAAATTATAGGAAGAAGAATACACCACTGAAAAAATAAAAATTCTAATGGAAAATTATTTTTAAAACTACATAGGATTGGGGATTTTCATGATTTGTAATCCCCTTTCATGTCATATACTCCTCATTGTTCGGTTTTCCAAAAACCATTTGTAATTTTTATTATTAAACCCATAAAATTATACACATCATGAACTAGCCTTCAACAATCCATGAAACCAACTTTTACAACATTTAATACACATACACGACATGTATTTCCTACAGTAGTTCTTTTTCACACCTCTCTTCCACTAAAACCCATCAAAACATCCCCCAAACACCTCCATAAACCAAAACGATAAATTTAATGGATTGGGAGGGCATGGAATGTTACACTTAGGCTTATATTTTGGATAAAATCACCTCAATAAATGTTATTCCCTTTATGAAAACTCAACCTCCACCACCTAAGTATGTACAAGAATTTTTAAATCTTGTATCAATACCCAAGCCCTTATCTCAATCCACAAAATCAAGAATTTCTAATTATAACAAGTTATAATTAATTATTAAATTTAATCCAAAATTTTATAATCACCAAAAAATAATCAAGTGGGGTCTAATTACTGAAACATTAAGAAAATACATGCCAACTTCCCATGACATGATCCAAGTAATCTCATGATCGAAATCCCTATCACAAAAAACCTGGGCGCTTTTTGATTTCATCCAATTTAATAAAAAACCATTGAAAAAATTATATAGATATCTAACTCTAACCAAATAGTGAGAAATGAAATGCATTAATCCTCCTAAGACATCCTCTATCTAAGCCTTGAAAATGATTCATTTCCCCCACCAAATTCCACAATCTTTGATCGAATCAATTCTAAGACCCTGATGAAGACATAAAAAACAAAAAAATATCACAAGGAATGAAAACATAGGTAAAATAAGGAAAATATAACCTCTATATATTACATTTGTTATCAAACCTCCCCCACCCCCTCTTTGGGGAATCGATAAAGGAAGGATAGGGTTAGATACAACCAAAATTGTTCCCTCTGATGCCCAACTTAAATTAACAATAAAAGGGTGCTAACAATAGAAATATGAGTCTCACCGTGATAAAAAAAGAAGGTGGAAGGTCATATAATGACCCCTCTATACCACAACATGGCCACCTCACATTGAGGACTTGAAACCCTTAACTATATCTATCGTGGTGTAACTCAAGGATTGCGGAATAATGCCTTTCCCAAAACTACTCACTCACATCCCCACAACACAACCATAACCACTCACCATAGAGTAACTTCTCTACATACCCACTTCCATAGTACAGGTCTTATGTATTTTATTTATACATAAGATCCACACCACATCTATTTTTTCCTCTATGGGAACCAATGATAAAAATATAAGGGGCTTCAACCCCTTTACATAATAGTCACCCTAATGGAATGATACCCCCTTCTCAGTGTATTCTATTTTGTAAGGGTCATTATATTATCCAAAATTCAAAAATAATTCTTTTTTTTGAATACCTGGGTCACATCATGACCATAATTCTCATGAAATACCCCAAATTCTGCATGATATTCCTTAGTGATGTGACCTTTGGGTTATGTCATGACCTAGTGCCTTCTAAAAATATTTATCTGCAATCCCAATCCCACCCTAAAATGAAATTAATCAAAGAACCTAAAACTCATCCAAAGCCTAGATATATATATATATATAAACAAATATACTTGAGATATTATAATTCATAAAATCTTGATCTGATTCCCATTTCTTAAAAAATCTACTTTTGAAGAAAAAAATATATTTTTCCTAGAATTTCACAACCTGAAATGATGTGGGTCATTACCCCTTTAAGAATAAGTCACCCATAATTCATCATTATAAGTATTAATCATCAACATCATAAGGATCGTGTTAGATATTTAACTTATCTATGTCAATCCCCAATAATAAAATAGTTCAATTGATGACATGTTGAACTAATGATTATTAAAGCGATCCAAGTAAAACATACATAAATATTACATCATTTAATATTAATATTCACTATATTTTAAAATCATACATTCTCAATGAATTTAATTGTTTAGTTTCTTTGGATAAAGGAATCATAGTTATATTATTTCATTAAATATCTTTAAAATCTCCCAAAATTTTCTTCTCACATTTTCCACTTCTTAGACATTCGCTACTTAATACCTTTCATCAAAACCTGGTAAAAATAAATATAAGAAAGGGTGAAATTGATGCTCAATAAGGGTGAATATAGGAGATATTATTCAATGATAATAAGTGAGAATACTATAATATTAATGGTATGATAACTTTATCTTGACTTAAAGTAATCATACATAATTAGTCAATGATACATAATCATTAATCATAGAATAAGGTTTTTTCAATCACAAGACATAAGATATAAGAGTGTGGAATCACTAATAATCAATCATGATCCATAAGAACATATCATAAGCATAATACATGATTTTTTTACAAACAGATATGTATATAAAATCACTTACTTTGTCAAGGTTCACTTCCAATACTATCATTGTGCAGAAATTCCCATTAAGGTAATTCCATCGGGTTATTTTCAACATTCTTTTAGGAGTAACTTCCAACTAGTTAACTCAATTAACTCTTTATATTTTATTAAATTCAGAATATCTTAGGATATTCTCAACTCTGACATCATATCCCAATTTATTAGAGGGATAAATAATTATCTTCCCACCCACCACACAATGAAAACCAATCAAATTGGTACCAAAAGTGTAACAACTCAGCCTTTTAGAGAGGTAAAAATCCTTTTTAATTTCATTCAGGACCTCGTTGAGCGTCTATTTTTGGTTAAACCTAGAGGTTGTGCCTTATGGTGGGTCAGTTTTGTTTTTAAATGACATTTTTTGAAGGTGATGTGGCCTAGTCACAATCTAGATACATGGAGTGTATTTAAATACATAATATTTATTTTTCGGGCTAGACCCATTTCACGTCATAAACTGGTTTTCCTCAGGAGGTAAAAATCTGGATCTTTACACACCATGTAAATTCCAAAGAATTTTCTTAAGGGATTTAGGTCCTTTTATTTTGTATAGAGGCTTCACTCATCCTCCCTTACATAGTAGGATCCATGCATAGAGATCCTTCATTCCATTCACATAGATTTATCTTATTGTCTTTCTTTCATACTCTGATCGAATCGTTGTCTATCACATTGGAAGCGTAGCAGTAATATTTTCACTAACCTTACTTGTTTCTATCATTTATATTTCCATATATTGTTTTATTTTAGTATGAGATCATATTCCCTACTTCCAAATCATTGGTCTATTCTCTGATTTATTACATTCCAATTCAAACATAAAGCTGATATCAGATAAGGAGTCGTCTATGGGCCTAAGGTAGGTGGTCTAGTAATTTTCTCTAAAATTTAATGTATTTTTATATATGTGTTCATGGTGACGCATGTCAAAAAATTCCACGCATTTCATTAAAATTTCATTACTATTTTAAATTAAATGAATCATGTTATAATATTCCTGTATATCCTTATTAAATTTTTATAGTATGACTACTACATGGATGACACCCCTCCTGGGTGTCTTTAATTGTTTTCCCACATTAATGTAAATTTTTAATTGACCAACCATCTTTTAAGTGGTTTTTTTAACCATAAATTTCATTTTACTTACTTTATAAATTAAATGTTTCAATTTAATTAAATAAAATTGTATGGAAAGGTCACACTACATGTTATATATTTTTATATAAGGATTATATAAATTATGGAACCCATGGCTAAATTGGGTTAGATGATTATAAATTCATAAGAGTTAATTCTGTGTTATTAGTATGATTAGACCATGGTTAATGGTCATAGGGAAATGGTTAAGTGACTTGATGATCTTTCCATTTCATGCTCCCTTACATTAGGTGATGAACTTGGTGTATCACACTATTTACTTTTACATGGGATATGGAAATGAAATTCCACATTTCTTTTCATCTGGTGTTGGTAATGATGAATCACCCCACTATATTGAGTGATGAGAATAGCATCTCAAATTCAAATGATATTCATGGATAATACCCTTGAAATATCCTTTGGCTCATTTGACTAGACATGGATGCCTGAGTTATGCCTCAGGTTCAACTATCACCTATTATCCTTATATATTCATATATATTTCCTTACTTATATAGTGTTTATAAATGTACACATATTATATATGATTACTTATATATGGATGTATATGGTAACTGATATCATATGTATTCTATCTAATGTCGAAGCAGGTAAAGTCTACTAGGTGTCCTATAGGAACCTAAGATTACTTGTATTTATTGTCATAATTGTTTATTATTTGATATACCTTCGCCTTAATATGTTATATAAACTAACTCGATTATTCTAGCCATAGGTTTTGGTCACCTACTAAGTTTATCTCACATCCAACTCAAGACGCCTTTGGTCCCCAAGTAGACATCATGATTGCTAGTGTGGATAAGGGAAAGCGCCCTATCACAGATGCTTGATCCTTTTTATTATAGCATGGATCGTGGGAGTAGAGGACCAATCATATGATCGCGATGCTAGTGGATATGTATTTTTCCCTTTTTTTACTTTTTTGTATAGCATGTTTTATATGTATGTGTCCAATATCCTATGTACCCCTATTTTGTACAACAACATTCCTTGAAATAATTTTGTATATTAGTAAGCCTAAGAATATTGATTACTATTATAGTTTTTTGGATGTTTATACTTATATTGTGGATTATTTTTCTTACTACCACTCTTCTGTTATGGTATATGTTTCCTTTGTAATGTCATTTATCTAATATGATTCCCTTATTTATTATCTCTATTTATTTATATCAGGCTACTCTGGTATGAGAGTATAATCTCCACATTGTACCACCTTATACCCTCACTACTAGTTGTAATCCTCTAACATACAAGGATATGAACTTGAGGCCATGTGACCCACTGACTTAGAGAACTGTTTCTTGTCTTATGGTTCAAGACATTACAAAGTGGTATTAGAAAAGATTTTAATTTCCTATTGTCTTACTATTTGGGTATTAGATAGGATACTAGGAATATATTGAAATTTTGTAATGTGCCTATACCTAGGATTAGCTAACCCATGTACTGGGGAAACCCAAATTACCTAGGATGGGATATTGTTCTTTTTGGATTACACCTATTACATTTTATTGAATTTCACTATATGGTGAAACACATATTTATGATGCTATTATTGTTCAAATTGTTAATATATATTTATTTCTTCTTGGCCTAGTATAGAAAGGAATTACCAACTCATGCATCATTATAGGAACTCTAGGACATATATACCATGAATTTATCAATTCCATGATTACCTCCTACGTTCATATCCTATTACTTATAGTTGGTTCCTTAATATATATTGAAAATGATTTCACATTCCCTACATGGATATAATAATTTCATTAATTAATGTTTCTGAATCAATATAAATGTTGTTTTCCCATATATATATATTGATGATGTCACCTTAATTAATAAATTATACAATGTTGTGTTTTATGGACCCACTGGTTATATGTACCAAAACAATTTTAGATGATTAAATTATGTGAATGATAATTGAAATTTATGATGAAAGTAATTTAATAAATTTGTAATAGTGGTTCATTTAATCAAATCATTTATTATGACCTGTTACATCTAGATACTAGATGTAAATTTTAGTTCATAGTTACATGTTGTTTTAATTAAAATTTATAAGAGTATGGATTTTATAAATTTTGAATGGTGACACATTTAACTAGAATATGATATATATATATATATATATAAAGAGTATGAACTTAAATGTATTTTAAACTCTTAAAATGAAATGGTTACTATTAAATGGGGTGTTAATTGAAAATTAAAGGGTGTTATCTTCTATACCATACAATTGAAAATCCATATACTATAAGTTATGTCATGTGATCTAAGACCCAAATCCAAAACCCAACATTTGTAGTGTGTAGTTGTGGGTGTATCTTCTGATTTTTATGGTCTGTTATGGTATTCCTTTATCACCTAGAACTATATTTTGGAGGAGGAAGAGAGGTGTGATGTTTCCCATATGAAGGTTTTGTACTTATCCTATTATGTATCTAAAATGATCTCAACTAGTGAATTATATTCTAAGGTAGGCATTTGGAATTGTAGAATCCTGACACCATGACAGCCTTGAGTTGTACGCTAGGAAGGTGGTGAATGCCATGATCTAGTGGTGGTTTTCCCTGATCCACCAGTGTTAGCTCCCATAATTCCACATGAGTCACCACATTCTATTCCTAAAATGGGCACTAAATCCCAGTTGCAAGGGGGTTTTCTCTATATGATGCAGTATATGTAAGGAGTTTCTTGACCTTCCCTGACTATAGAATATTTGACTCATGAATTTGAGTAGCAACATCCTCCTACCTTCTTAGAGGATGGAAGAATTTGGGATATTAAATCATAAATATATGCCATGTTATTGATATTTTTTCAACTTGATGTGCCATTGGAGATGAGGGTAAAGTTCACAACATATATGATACATGGTTATTCCAATAGATGGTGGGATTTCATTACCTAGGAATACCAACGTCGGGATATAATACATAATGAATTCTAGATGGTCTTCTATTATTACTTATTTTTACATACATTGAGGGATGATCCAGCTAGATAGTTTGTGAATTTATAGTAGGGAGTTATGTCTTTTTTGGAGTATTCTGCTCATTCTACTGAGATGAAATGATTTTCATTGACATTATTTGGTGTTGATATCATGAATGAATGGTGATCTGGGGATGGGATGGTATACTTCATTCGGTCATTGGTCAATGTTTTCTGGTTGGCCACTATTTATGAGATAGTCAACTAGGCCCTCATTACTGAGTGGAATTTGAGGGAAGACAATGGTCTGATCCAAGGAGGTTCATCACCAAGACCTGGTAGTGGTTCTTATAGTAGAAGGAATAACATATTTTAGTTTTTTCTTGGGGTAGTATCACAAAGACAACCCATATTTATAGTTTTGTTATATTTCATTAGTATAGGAAACTCAGACACATAAAACCCTAGTGTATATGAGATCTAGTTGAGTGTATAGGTTATGGAAATATAGGGAATATTTTGGGCTTATATAGGATATTCCCACCAATTCATAGTGATAGAGGAACTACATTGAATATGCATTCTATAGGGGGACTTTATTACCTCACCAAGAAGGTAGCTAGAATACCACTGGATTCACAATCTTAGAGGTGGTTGAGGTAGACGAAACTAGACTCGGGATGCACAGTGCCAGTAGAGCGGGCTTACTTTGGGTAATCAGGTTGTCTCTCAGGTCTGTAGTATATAACATTTTCATGTAGTGAAACATGTTCCAAAGGATTAGAGTATTGGAACTTTTATTGTTTAAGGTACTATTATACTAGCCACTACTTTAGTGTCTTATTTATTTTATAGTGCTGAATTTAACTCGTTTATATCTATAAAAACTATAGAGAGTCTGGGCCTCAAGATATATAAATTCTATTTTGTGATGACAATCGATACCCCCTTGGGTATCTAATCAAAGAGTGTCTGTTTGGATAATGAATGTCCAACTGATATTGGTGGCTATCTATTTGTGTGGAATATTTTTTTCCTCAATATTACTAGGTTTGATATAATTGTTCGGATGTATTGGTTGATTCATTATTGACCCCATATCAATTGTTATAATTGTAGGGTAGAGTTTACATCACCATAGGGTGGTATAAATGTTCGCAAGTGAGAATGGGATTCCCAAGCATATCAATCTAGAACTGAGCATCAGGGTATGGGTAGACTGACAACCTTGGTTGCTAGTCCATTATTAGATGATCAAAGGATATGAACTACTTGTTTCCCTACTATGGTTAAATATTTAATGTATTTATTCCCTAATGGATTTTATGGGATACCTCTAGTAAGAGAGGTGGAATTCTCCATTGAGTTGGTGTTTGGAGAGGAACTAGTGTTTATTCCTCTTTATAGGATGGAACCTACGGTACTTATAGAGATCAAAAAGTATTTGGAAGGCCTATAGGTAAAGGGTTTATTAAACCTAATACATTTCTATATGGTAAACTAGTCCTTTATTCCACAAATTTGGATAGTACCATCATAATTTTCATGAATTGCTAATGATGGAACCATCTAACAGCTAAGAACTGGTATCCCCTGCCTTATATAGATGATCTCTACAACCAACTCTGAGGAGTGATAAATTTTTCCAGGATTGATTTGAGGATCAAATGTCACTAGGTGCATGTCATATCCTTAGACATACCCCACACATCTTTCCAAAGTAGTTATGATCTCCATGAATATTGGATAATGTTGTTCGGTCTCACGAACATGTCTGTTATTTTTATAGATCTGATGAATTATTTTTTCCAGTCTTTTCTGAATTCATTTATGGTAGTCTTCATTGATGACATCTTGGTGTATTCTCACACTCAGCACAACCATTACCAATATATTTATATCATGAATAATACATTGATATATCACCATATTTACACAATGCTCACTAAATGCCACTTTTGAATTAAAAAAGTCTTCTTCCTAAGTCATATCATTTCAAATTTAGGAATATATATAGACAAGAGAAGGTGAGAGATTTAGTTTCCTAGAAGAATACCTAAAAAATCTTTTATATATGATGTTTATTAAGTCTATAATCATATTAAAGATGCTTCATCCCATATTTCTCATGCCTATTAATTTCTATTATAGGTATGACTAAGAAGCGTGTTAAATTATTATGGTCGAAATCTTGCAAGGAATCCTTTCATGGATTAAAGAGAATATTTACTTTAGCATAGATAATGGTTTTTCTAGAGCTTATAAGAGGCTATAAAGTTTATTGTGATGCTTTAGGGGTTAGGATGGGAATAGTTCAAATGCAATACTAGCAAGTTATAATTTACAGGTCTCATCAATTGTGACCGTATGAATGTGATTACCATATAAAAAACATAAAATTAACAGTAATATTTTGGAATTATTATATTGGAGATATTATTTACTTGGGGAGAGTTTTTTATTGCCCATATACCACAAAATCCTCAAGTATATCCTTACACAACATTATCTGGATCTCTGTCCATAAAAATGGGTTGAATATATGTAGTTTTTTTAGATTTATCTTGCTTACATGCCTGGTAAAGGCAATATAGTGTCGAATTATCTATGTCAAAATACTCAGACACGGCCAGTTCAAGAGGCCAATGGTGAGTGGAAGATTATGTCCTTTTTTAGATATGCATGTTGAGATCCAAGAAGATCATGGTCAGATGGTCCTCATAGCTTTAACAGTGACTTATACCCCTCAAAAATGGTTAAATATGATATATCATTCTGATCTTGAGGGCCTTGTACTGAGACAAAGTGTTTCAAATGGTTATTTATCACTATGTTGGACCATTCATGAGGATGATATTTTATTAAAATATGGGCATGTCTAGTTCCCAGCAGATATCTGAGAAGAGAAAATTCGAGAACCTATTTAATAAACTTGGGAAGAACATCTCAGTGTCACCAAGATTTATTGAGGATTGTGTCACTAGTATTTTTTGTCTGGCATGAAATGGGAGATAGCTGGCTTTATTACTCAATGTTACACCTATCAACAGGTGAAGGCAGAACACTAGTGACTGGAAGGACTCTTACGACATTTTTCATTCCTGATTGGAAATGGTGTGATGTCACCATGGACATTGTAATAGGTTTTCCCAAATCACCTCATGTAAAAGATACATTTTGGGTAATCATTGATTAGTTTATGAATTTCACACATTTAATACCTATTCGCGAGACCTTATAAACAAATGAGCTAAGGAGGCTTTATTCTAGGGAGGTCAAAAGCCTATATGGATCTCTTAGTTGTGTCATAACTGATAGGCATTCTCATTTCACATCATGGTTTTGGGATGGGTTGTAGAAGGCCTTGGGTAAAAAGGTTCTTATGAGTATGGTATATCACCCTCATAACAATGGACTATCAGAGGACACACTTCAGATGTTAAAGGAAATTACACATACATGTTTCCTTGACTTTATAATCTATTGGGAGAAACACATAACCCTAGTTGATTTCCCTTATAATATCATCCTTTATGCCACCATCAAGAAGGTTTCTTATGAGGCCTTATATGTTAGGTCATTCTATTCATCTACATGCTGGTTAGAGGCATGGGACAAATATTTCCTCTTACTGTTTCTTGTTTAGGAGACTTTAGAGTAGGCCCATTTAATTTAGAAGTTCCTATTGACAGCTTAGTAAAGGAATTAGTATTATGAAAACTATGGTAGAGGGACTCTTGAGTTTTAGGTCAGGTATTGGGTTTTCTTGTGTGTTTTTTCTTGGTTGATCCATCGACTGATTCATATATAGGGTTAGATTTCACCTCATTTCATTGGATCACTACAGATTATGGAGAAGTTTATACCAGTATCTTATAGGATAGAACATCCTGAAATATATTGGTCTATGAATGATATTTTCCATGTGTCTCAACTCCATAGGTATTATCTTGACCTATCATATGTTATACGACCTAATGAGGTTGAGTTATATAAGGTGTATTCCTTTAGGGAATACCCAGTGCATATAATTGAACATTCCATGAAGGATATCCAAGGAAGATTATTTCCTCTAGTATAGGTTTTGTGGTAGCACCACCAAATATAGAATGAGAACGAGTAGCAACATGCTGATATATGCACTCGGTGGTATGATATTTTCATCAAAGATGCTCTACCACCCTCAGAAAGGAAAATCATGGATAAGTTGTTTTAATGAGGGTAGTTTTTACTGAAATAGATTTTCATAGAGGTGTAATCCCATTTAAATTTGGTCATACACTCATTGTGTTTCCTTTTCTATCTTAAACTTGGACACTTCACCTTAGGGCGGGTCATTTTTTTATTTGGATGAAAGTTTTTATAGGTGTTGGAGCCTAGATAGAGGCCAAATACATAGTGTGTATTTAAATTCAAAAAAAACTAAATACATGACATATATTTTCTAGGCTAGACCCCTTGCAAGTCATGAACTAGTTTTCCCATGAGGTAAAACTCAATCTTTACATGGCATGCAAAGTTTACACACCATGCAAATGACAATGATCATTTTTTAAAGGGAGGAAATGCCTATTAAATTGGATAGAGGATTTATTCTTCCTCTATTGCAAAACCAGGAGCCACACATGGAGCTCCTTCACACAATTTATCTAGGATTATCTTGTTATCCTTCATTTGGACTCCGATTGGACTATCGTCTATCATGTTATAAGCATAGAGGTATACTATCCACTCCTCCTTCTTTCTATTATTTATCTTTCCATATGTTGTGTTATTTTGGTGTGATCTTATATGCCCTATTTTCATGGAATTAGTCTATTATTTTGATTTCATTCATTTTACTTCAAACTTGAAGCTTATATCAGATGAGGAGTCATCTACAGGGCTAAGGTTGGTGACCTAGTAATTCTATCTAAATTTTTTGTTATTTTATAGAATTCTCTATCATACCACAGGCCAAACCTTTCCTCACATTACCTTAAAATTATATTCCTCTTTAAAATTAAATGAAACATGTTATAATACACCCTTAAGACCTTATTAAATTTTTACAGGATGTCGACCTTGTTGAATTCCACCCCTTTGGATGTGATGAATTTTTTCCCTCATTAATTTAAATTTTTAATTGAAAAACATTCTCTTAAGTGTTTTACCATGACCTTAAATTGGATTTTACTTTCTTTATAAATTGAATGGTTCAATTTAATTAAATATAAGTGGGTGGAAAGTTCACACCATGTGTTTTATGTTATATATAGGTTATATAAATTGTGGAACCCATGGTCAAACTGGATTAAATAATTATAGATTATTAAGAGGTAACTCCTTGTTATTGGTATGATTAGACCATGGTTATTGGTCGTTGGAAAATGGTTATGTGAATTATTGAGTATAGAATTTTAAGCTCACTTACATTGGGTGATGCGAATGTCATATCACACCATTTAATGTTGCATGGGAGATGATAATGACATTCCTTGTTCCTTTGCATCGAGTGTTGTGAATGAAGACTCGCCCCACTATCATGAGTGATGAGAATAGTGCCTCACATCCATAAGAGATTCCGGGCTAGTAACCTTGTTGGAGCCTTTGGATTGTTTGACTAGACATGGATGGTTGAGTTACTTTCTAGGTCTAGATAGAAGCTAGTATCCATATATATTCTTGTTTATTTCCTCATATATAGAGTGTTTATACATGTATATATATTAAATTTGATTAATTATATCTCTATGTACATGGAAAATGAGATCAGATATATTTTGGCCAATGATGAAGAAGGTAGAGTCTTCCAGGTGTCCTACCGGAACTTGATATGACATGTATTTATTTTTATAACTACTTATTATTGTTTATACTAGTACAAAAATATGCTATATACACTGACTGGATTATTCTAGACACCATTGGTGGTGTCCTATTAAGTTTATCTCACACCCTACTCAGGCCGCCTTTCATACCCCTGTAGACTTAACGATTACTGGTGTGGATAAGGTCTAGTACCCTATCACTAATGCTTTATATTTTTTTCTTATAGAAAAGAGTATAGAAGCGGAGGACTAAGAGTATGATCATGATAATAGTGGAGATGTATTTTAGTCTTTTTGTACTTTTTTGTATATCATGTCCTATATGCTTGTGTCATGTATCCCATGTACCCCCTTTTGTATATTAGCATTCCATGACATCATTTTTTATATGGCTCAGTCTAAGGCTATCGATTACTATTATGTTTTCTTGTAAGTTTTTCCCATTTTTTTATTATTATACTTGCAACCGCTATTTTATTAAGGTATCTATTTTTATTGTGTTTTTAGTTATGTTATATGATTCCACTATTTATTATATTTTCTTATTTTAATTGTTCTATTATGATATGGGGGTATAGTCTCACCATCGTACAACCATATATGCTCACTTCTAGTTGAAATCCTTTAGTGTGTGGGGAGGCATACTTGAGGCCATGTGACCCATTGGCTTGGGGCACCATCTCATGGCTCCGGGATTAGGGAGTTATGACAAGATCATAAAACATTAATCATATAATCATATAATAACATGTGAAAATAAAATATGTTTCATAAATGTTTCATTATTTCATCCTAGAAAAACCCATGGAATATTTAAGGGTTTCATAAATCTTTTATCATAACATAATTAAGTTGTGGGAAAGAAAAGAGCTTCATAAAATCATATATAAATCATCATCATTATAAGACATATATAGATAAAAAGTGGATGGTATCATAAGATCAGGTCCCTAGTGAAGTATACAAATTCTTAATGGGAGTTTAAATAGATAAAAAATAACTTTAAAATATCATTTGAACCTCACTTTGAAAACATGAGAAAATATACTTTTCTTTTGATAACATTTAAATTAAAAAATACAAAAATATTGAGAGAATCATTTTATTTTGAAATAAAAAATGAAATTTTTAAAGGAAGTTTTAAATAAAAAATTGTTATTATGAGAATAAAATATGTTCATTCCATATACATTATAAGAAAACATTCCATTCACACATGTGTAAAAAGTCAAAAATGAATTATTTGGAAAAAATTCAGAAATATTGCTTTCTAAAAGATTGTCAATAAAATAAAATGTAGTGAAAATGAATTTTTTTAAATAAAGTATAGTTAAGATATTTCATAATATATTTTCAATATTATGGATATGGAAGAAATGGTTCATTGACCAAAGATAAAATAAGTTCAGTTTTTTTAAAAACACATTCTTGGTCAATTTAAGAACCAAAGAGATAAATAAGGTACTAATATATTAAAATAATAGGAATTACAATAGGATAATAAAATATGTGTGGATTAAAGGATATGATACTTATAATTTCTCTCAGTGTAAATTTATCATGGAAAATCCTGAAATGAAATGACATTGTAACATAAATCAGTACCACTTTGGTAACTTTTTAATCAAAAACTCCTTGAAATAAATAAATTTAATTGAAATATTAAATACAATGAATATAAACATATTCATGTTATGTCATTTAAAATGGTAAATATATATATATATATATTTATACCTTATTAAAATTAATAGGTGTGTAGCATCAAACATGTCTTAATGAAACAATATTGAGATGACGAACCCTTACCTCAAGTATTGTATTGCTTCATACGCATTAAAATATCTCATTTAATAAATATAGATTTTTTATAAATATATTATATAAAAATTTTCATACATAAATTAATATATATAATTATTTTATAATTTCCACTTATCTTTTTATTTATAGTTTCTTTATTAAAATGAACTTTCGAATGAAAAGTATTCTGTTTTCTTGGTATGTTTCAGACAGATAGTTCTCATACTTGAACCATAGTCAAGGTTTCATCATCTAAAAAATCTTAATCATTAAATAATTAAAACTTTTATTTATTATATACAATTTTATAATAATTCATACAAATCTATGATGAAAAATGAATTATATCACTTCGTGGATATGGTAGTTTGTACGTATGCACGAGTGATGTTTCCATTTTTTGATTAATGGAATGAAAAAATGTAAATATTAATTAAAATATTTTTAATAATTATTATATAATAAATTTAATATATATTCATTAAAATTATTCTTATTTAAATCAATGTAAATTAGAAATGAAAAATTAATCACATCACTTTATGGAGGTGGTAGTCTACGTGAACGCACGAGCGACGTGATCATTTTCCATAGGATGAAAATGTAAGAAGGTAGATAATATATTATATTTAATTAATAATAATTATGACATAAATATCATATATAAAAATTAGTTATATCATAATAACCAACCATTCATAATAGTTATGTAAAATGAATCATATCAATACATGGAGGTGATAGTCAGCTAGTATGCACAAGAGATACTTTCATTTCCATTTTGATAGAAATGATATTGATAAAGGTTGTAAAATAAAAATAATACCATATTATTATATGGGATATATTTATCTTATTATATTGGAATTGTTAAGATAGAATAGGAGGAGGTAAAATAAGAAATAAAATGAATTAGATCAGTTAAAATTATTACCTCCTCTTTGAGAGACGTCCTTTGGATCTCTTCTTGAGGACCATATGGATGGTTTTTTGAGGAGGCCAGAACCTCAATAACATGGATAAGAATATTTAAAATATTATTTTTTAGTCTTCAGTTGAGATAATTAGCTCAGGTTGACGTTAATAATATAGGAGATGTGGTGTCCTTTAATAGTGAAGGAAGTGGTACAGATGGAACTACCTAAAGGATTTAAATATAATAAATTATTTTTCATGTGAAAGTGGAATCAAGTGGAAAAAATTTAGAATCTAAGATATTTTATGATTTAAATACCTTCAACCAATAAAATAATTATAGGCTTATGTTTCATTTGAAAAAATATCTTTTTATTTAACCCCTTTGTTAACCAATTTTTACAATAATTGTGGTAACAATGTTTTCAATTTTAAAAGATTATAAATTTAATTATATTGAGAAAATTGGTTCTAAAATGTTAAATGGATGAAATATTCAACAATATATCACCCATAAAATCCTATAAAAATATTATTATTATTTTTTAATCGTTCAATAAAATATTATTTAACATAAAATACCATTATTATCATTTTAAGAACCATTCACATGGGTTGACGTCAAAAAAATTATAGAAAATGAATTCAAATATAAAAATTTAAAATAACCCAAATATGTTATATTTATCTAAAAACTTTAATACAATAATTCATCCAAATTTTGTTAATTTTAATATTTTTAGAATCATTTATTTAATTTTTTTATTACTTGAACAAGCATTATGTTAGTGTTGAGTAAGTATTTAAGGTGTTTTATTCACTAGAAAAAATAAAATGATAAAAATCATTAATATTTAAAATAAAAATTTATAAACAAATATTACCACTTTTTATCCCTATGAAAAAATATTATAGATATTAAAACAAAGAGTGTCATATTTTGTATTTATTCATTACAAAAAATAATATTAGGGTCTTAATCAAAGTAAAATGGTATAATAATTATATATATTATATTTTTTCATATATATGGTGGAATTAATCTAATAAAATAAAATAAATAAAAGTTTTTTGTTGATTTGGAGGTGTTATCTCAATGTTTTAACCATGTTTTACCCTTACTGAGGTGACAAATATTTACCACAATTACTATTTATAATGACGAAAAATAAAAGTGGCCTACTTACCAAATTAGTACCTAATTAATCCAAATATGGAGTTCATTTTTCAATATTAAATTTCTAAAACTATAAAAAATTATTTTTAACATAAATGTGTAAACATTAATAGAATATAGTTTTCAGATAAATGTGTTTTAAATCCCAAAAATAAACTTACTTAAAAATCAATTATAATGATGATTCCCATGAAATTAATTAGATTATTTATAATCAATTGATACTTATATTAATTTAAGATCAAATTAAAAATATAATCTTAATTTTAAATTACTTTTTTTAATGAAAATAAATGATAGTTTTACAAATATTGGTATTTTTACTATTCACTTAAGAATAAATGTTTTCCAAAAAAAATCACCCCAAGATAATATTGACATTATGAATTAAAAAATTATTTTTAAATCCTCAAATACAATTTCTGAAAATGGTTTATATTAATTATAATTTTCATGCAAAAATGTTATAAAACCCATTTTTGGAAGAAAAAATATATTTTTGAACAATAAAATAAAATTACTAAATGTTGAGTACTTGTTAATTATGAATTAAAAAATATAATTTATTTTAATAAATATTTCTATTTATATTTCATAATGTGGTTAATAATATTCGCACTTCTTAATTTAATTGTTAGGTTATAAAATAACCCAGTTTGTATTAAGATTAGTGTTGTCTGTCAATAAAGATATCAAACACTTACAATTTAATTAAAGGGAAATATGTTATAAAATATTAGGGAGTTGTAATGATAAAAAGTAAATAATCCTATAATGGTTCCACAATGAACCATTGGATGATATCCCACCTATCATAAAACCGCACTTTGAGTAAACCACCCACCTATAGATAAAAAATGAGGAGATAAGAATATCATAAAATCCATTATCACATAGTAGAACAATATTCATGCTTAGAGTACATTTGAAATTAAATTATACCAATATATCACATCATTAATTTTTCGAGTCAAATTCATCACTATATTTGACCACATAACTCCCATGATAGTTCAAAATGTTAATATGAGGAGAATATAATTTTTCATAACCAATTTCCTTATTAGTTTCAATTAACTATCTCAAATTAAGCATAAACATTTTTTAGTCCCATAATACCCACAAAGTTTTTTTGTTTCTCTACATCGTGAATAACATTATCCAACCCTTTTATCATGTTGAATAACTAATCAATGTGGGTTATTATAAATATATTCATGATTGAGGGAAATATTATAGTTTCTAGTTATATCAATATCATTATAATATTCACCAAATGAACACATACATATACACATCCAAAAGTTATTTCATTGATGTTCTTATATGGGGATCTCTAAGTCTCTCAACATTGGTTAAAGATTATAGGGAAAATAGAAGCGTGGATTGATCTCAAAGCCAACTTGGATTTTTTTAATTTAATGAATAATTTGTAAGAACATGATGAATAATCATCATGTCTAATTAATATACCAAAAAACTTGATAAATAATCCAAAAAACAACTAGAGATGAAATTTAAAATTAAATTTAAAATTAATTTAATAACAAGAAAATACCTCATCCCATGTTTCTTTGACAAACATTTTAATCAATCAAACCTCATTTTAGTTGTATCATCACTGCACTAAGGGGATCAAAAAAATAATATCTCTATTAGTGATTCACACATGCTCCTTGATCTTAGAATGAGGTTGATGGAATGTTATCTTCTAGCACAGAAAATCTGGTCATTTTTATTATTCGACTTGATTGCAACACAGTCCTTCAGGCCTGAAATACTGTCTCCATTTTTTCTATTTCATGAGATGGTGGATATGGTGGAAAATTCTCTCGGTCTTGAGAGAAAATATCAATATATTCTTCATAGAGAGAACTCCTTAGATATAAAATAATTGTGCACAATAAAATGATTTCACCACTCTCTAAAATGATATAAGATGCAATATACTGTTTTGGGGTTCTAATATTTAATATTACATAAATCTATTAATCAAATATTAAACCAAATATATTATTCATTCCAATAAAAAATATTAATATTATATAATTATATGTGTTGAATTTCACAAAAAATATCATTTTATAAATAAATAATTCCATATTTAAGATTATATAATTTACATTATCATTCCCATAACTCATCATTTCCACCATACTCGACATTAAATAAACCTGGAATAACAAATAAATATTATTCATTCAATATATAAATGAATATTAGATTTGAATTCTTATAAATAAATATAAATTTTAATATTATCAAAACTAAATTAAATATTTATTTAATAATAAATAATATTTATTGCCTTATGAATAAATATAGAGTTAGATAAATGTTTTATTCAATGGTTTTGTTAATAAATATTTATTTTCATCTAACATTTGTGAAATTAAATAAATATTTATTTGACAATCTATTTTATTTTATACCTTATGAAAAATACAAGAGATGAATAAATATTTTATTTTTAAATCTTTGGAATTAATATTCTTTTAATATGCAACTCGTGTATGTATTATATCTCAAATATAATTGGTGGTTAAATATTTTGGATTAAATAAAATAATATTGGATAAATATTATTAATTTTTATAGATAATAATATTTATTCCAACAATTAAAATAAAATATATTTTTAACTTAGATCAATGAATACACTAAATGTGCGACCCTATAGGCCTATTTTTTAGTAGAATTACATTGGTTTTTTTAGATATCAATATCAATGTATCGAAACACTTCAATACACACAGAGGAAGAACTCAGTGCCATAATGACAACAACCACATATGAACACAATTTATTTAATATAATCACTTTGTCTCAATATCTCTAGTCAATAATGTTATATTCTCGTGACCTCAATCTATGTGTTTAATTTACCTTTATTTGACATTCTAAAATGAACTTGTCATTACACTAAGTTCAAGAATTTAGTTTGATAGTTTAATTTCAATCAAAGGGTCTGAGATATCATCTTCCACTCTTAGAAGGGACAAAAACGTTTTTTTCATATCCATTAATACAATATCACTCATGATGCACCCAACATATCCCACTATTCCATGAACATATATCATTATAGTTTTCAATAACACAATAAAGTACATAAATCATGATATTAATTAAGAATATTTTAAGTATAATGATTATTACACATGTTTTTATAGATGAATATCCAATGACCCAAAAATATGTGATATTACTACTAGTGTTATATCCTCATAATATTCTATCCGAGAGATTATTAAGTGTATAATTCAAGATATGATGACTCATCTACTTATTATTGACAAGAACCGGATAGTTAAACAAACTAGATATCCAATAAATGAATTTTTTCTAGGTCGTAGGAAATATGTTTGATAATATCATAAAAATACTTCAAGATACACATTATAGAAAATAAATTCTATATTATTTTCAATACAACAGATACTCTAAGACATTGTAATATTAATGTCTTACATGAAGAATAATAAATATATGATAAGAAATTTATTAATATTTATGGCTTTGAATATACATTAAATGTAAAGTATATTTTAGTTTGTTCAAGGGAACCAAGCCCAATAGTGAAAACTATTTAAAGATAGTAAATACTGATACTCTTGGAACTTTCTTGATCCATGTCATTATTATTAGTGGTTTCAAAAATTATATGATGTCAAAATTCTATTCAAAAGTCATATATTGGCCTTGAAATTATCACTATCAGGATCAAAATGGAAAATAAGAGAGATCAACTATTTTAAAATTTACTATGTAGGTACTATAGCTAGGGAACTTTAGATGAGAACATTATTAGTGTGCTATCATGGGTTCATGAAGGTCTGACTAATGTGGGGGAAACTGTAGAAATACTATATTTGTGCAATATAGTAATGGTGGGGTGGGGTACTATAGTGGGATATTTTGAGATATTTTAGAAATGGTTATAGGGATTTTTAAAAGTTGGGGATAAAGTTTGTGAGTCTTTGGTTACCTCTAGTAAATGGATGTGGTTCAACCCTTTGTGGGGTTGTTGGAATTTTTTTCCTAGAGGAATTTTATGTGTTATTGTGTGTATGTGTGTGAATCTCTTCCATATAATGTAGTTGGGGTTTGGTTTAGTGGTAAGCACCCCTTAATTCTACATGAAAAATGGGGGTTCAAAACCCATTGGGTGCAGGTACTGTAGCGGTAGTGGCATTGTAGCAACGACGGGCACTGTAGCGGCGGGAGAGTGTTGTAGCAGCTGCGGGTACTGTGCATCATTGTAGCAGTGCAGGTACTATAATAGTACTATTCAAAGAATGGGCTTTGGGCCAAAAAAATGGGCCTACGGGTCATGTAATGGGCTAAATTCCCACTGGGCCTTCGGGATATTTAATGGGTCTCCCCGTACCCAGTTAAAGTGGTCTTTGCTTTGCATTAATAATAAAATGAGGATTCGGTCCCAACCTTTTAAAAAAAAGCATCACTTCCATATAAATTTTACCCCAAAATAAATACTAATATTATTAATAGATACCCTCACACATATCAGTGGGAAGGGGTGGGTGCAGATATCCAAGAAACTAAGGATCAAACCCCATTGGTAATAAAGTTTCAATTATTGTAGTGGAATTGTAGTAGACATTGTATGACATATAGTAGTACGCACTAAAAAATTCACAAAAATTGTTCAAAAAACACATTGAACCCCATTTATACGGTCATAGGCCCCTAGTGTGTATGAATTTGGGCTTTGTATAATAAATTTAGGTAATTAGATCTAGGCCAACAATCTAGGGATGTGTTAGTGGCTTTGTCCAATAGATACTTATTTGTGTTTTTTGTGTAGTTTTATTCTGATATATGTCCAAATAATAGTATAAATTATCATTAATATTAATATTGATATTAAAACATTACATAAGGATACATTATTGTAATAATTGATCAATTATCATTTCCTTATTTCTGATATATTTATAGGTATATATATATATTATTATTATTATTATTCTATATATATATAACAAATTAAGGAGGTGTGTGTCCCATAACTCCCATATTAAAATCATCTCCATGCCCTGATTCCTCCAATACATTTTTTCAGGAAATGCTTCAATAGATGTTTGATTCTTTCAGTGGAACTTGGCTTAACAGTTCACCTGGATCCAAAGTTATGGTGGAATTTGGCCTCAAAAAGTGGACTAGAGAGTCCATTCCATAGATAGGATAAATTCCACTATAACCCACACCTTTCCAACCTTCCTATGTAAAGTGTGGGAAATTTAAAAGAAATTCAATAACAAAATTATAGAAATTTTATTTAAAATTTCAATCTTCTTTTTTGTGGTAGGAAATCTTAGAATCTTAAAAATAATTTTTTCATTTTTCATTGGGTAGTTGCTTATCCTATCTCCCATTTATACTCACGTGACCACTACCCATAGCACCACACCACATTCCTCATTCTACCACTCATCCGTCTCTAGATACATCTTATCCTAGTCACTATGGTTTTATCTTGAAAATGGGTAAACACAATAGTGGTTGATGATTAAATTATCCAATAATTTAATTAAATCACATCCATCTAAATATATGATACTAATGTTAAATCCCAAATATCTTGAGGTTTAAAAATCATTGAAATGTTTTAATAAAAAATTAATAATGTATCCACCATTCTCTAAGATGGGTTATCTAACAATTTATCACATATGTACTAGAAATTGTTTTTAATAAATTTGCATCAAATTATTTAAAAATAAATTCATATAATATAATTCAATTTCATCAACTAAATACACAAATAGAATTGATAAGGTATTAAATAACCTACCTCATGGGACTTTCACATCCCCCAACTAGTCCTCTAATTTTCCACTTAGATCCATATATTAAAAATGAGGGTTTAATGATGTAATCAAGTATTTATAGAAAAATGGGTTAGCATAGATTTTGAAGTCAGACAAAAAATAAGGTTTCTATTTAATTAAACATTCTTTTCTAATAAATACTATTTTAAGAGAATTAAAATCTGAGGTCCCATTTTTAATTTATCTTTTCTCTATTTAAAAAAATAAAAAATAGAGTGTGAAAATTTTAATTAATTTCATAAATGTTCCCAAAAAATAAAACCCCTTTGATTCATTCCAAAGGTCTTCCAAAAGGTAAACACCATATTATGATATTAGTGAAACCATTAGAAAATTTTTCTAAGATCATTTAGTAGGTTAAAATTTATATTTTTTCTCTATCATTTGAAATTACTAATATGCACTTAAAATATTACAATCTCCAAAACTAAATTATTTGTACCTCTATAATAGATAAAAAATTAAAATTTTACATCCTCAAAAGGAATAAACCCATGTTTAAAACCATAAAACCTCTATCCCATAAACTCCTACAATTTTTAACATATTAATTTTCATAAAATATATACCTTAAAAATGGTATGTCCCATAATTCAAGAAGTCAAAAACCAAACATAAAAGAGTATTTGTAATCATTATTTTCGATAATTTATCCAATAAGACCACTTTAACCATTAATTTAATTAATATTAAGGGAAAAGAAATAATAAGGGTACTACACCATCATCAGGGATTCTTGTTCCCTAGTGTACACTTATATACATATATGTGTCAACTATAATCAAATCAATGAAATTATCTACTTCCCCAATGACTTGTTTTTCATGATCCTCCCACCCTTTTGTTGTGATATGATAAATCAAATATAATTTATTAATGGGACCCAAAGTCCCAGAGAATAACCTACCTTTATTTTTAACCTCTAATTTTATTTAAAGAGTGAAATAAACCTAATAATATAACATGATCGTATATATAATTATACAAAAACTCATTATCTCATATATAATAAACCTCACCAAGAAAAATTATCATCATAATAACACAAGGTAAATCATATTTTTAATCAATTAGATTATCCACTAACTGAAATTACATAAGATCGTAGTAATGGGTTAGCATCATATCTATTAATCTTAAAAATATCAATTAAAAATTTCATACTTTCTATAAAACTAATGAATATAATTTTATAAGAAAGTGGTTTTATACCTTTGGATAACCAAATTTATATAAGGAAATATTTTTAAATACCACATTTCTTTAAGAAAATTATTTATAAAACAATCATAAATAATTACTTTGACTATTTCATTATTATCGCTTTGCATTATTTTGATAAACTACATATTCCATGAATTATCACCCAAGAAAATAATATTATAAAAATTATCAATAGATTCAAGTGTATATTTAAAAATTTAATAAAATATAATGACATTTATATAACTCACAATACAACCTTGTAATGCCTGAATATACAACTGATCAAGGTTGTAAAAATGGTTCTAAGACCCATTTACTGAACTTGGTGAATGTCACTATTTTGTTATAAGTAAACATATTAGGATCCCTAAACTTTAATAGAACAAACTTATTAATAATGAATTAAAATTTCTATACCACCTCCAAAACTTCATAGTTAACACCTCTTAATTAGAGATTCATCACTGGATGAGGAAAGAACAGATTATCCCACCATTACACAAGCTAAGTACTTTCACTACATCTATTATGCATTGTTAAGTTTTTGTGTCAATGTTTCTTTAACTCTTAAAACCTATTAACATATGTTTATAAACAAGATAATTCAATTTATATGTCATTTAAATTCAAGGATGTTTTATTTTCATCATTCTAGACTTATAAATACACTATATATTCTATCCAAAAATATTCTTTCGCCTTAATTAATCCAAAAATTACCATTTTATCAACTGTTACATCACAACCACATAAAATTTAATTAATATATTTTATCATCTATTTGTACATCAAAAATCACAAAAGGACCATGGTCTAGTCATTTTTATTACTTGTATGAATGTTTTAACATATTTTCATGAATATCTAGTCATCACAATCAAACCAATATGCCACAAACCTAAGATATTATCCTGATAAACATAGTTCAACATAAGTTCCAAGTGCTTTAATATATGAAATGGTAATTATTTTACTTTAATTAAAAATAAATAATGAAAGAAGTATTTTTCTAGAAAATCCTACAGTGCGTACCTATATGTTGGGGTTATCATTACAAAAATAAAATGTATTACAAAAATTAACAAAACTAAATAGGTAATAACCAATAAGATAGTCTCTAGACCATAAAGATATCTATAAATAAGAATATATAATAATAAACAAATTAGAAGAGAACCATGTGTAGATAATATAAAAAACTAACATAAAATAAAATAAAATGATCAATTATATTTTTATGACACATGACCACCATTATATGAAATATTCTCCAAAGTGATACAAAAGATCCTATGATCCACACCTAGTGAATGGGGGATGAAATTTTCATGTTATATCAGTCAAGAATAAAAATATATATTCACACCAATGTTGTATATTTAGATAGTAAGTATACACCTAATATGATTATACTAATGATTATATGCATTTCCTTTCATAATATAAACCACTAATGGAGACTTGTTTATAAGGAAAATAAATCAAAAAATTTATTCTTTATTTAAAAATTAAAAAAAATTACCAAGATAAACCTAACCAAACAAAGAATTATTTTAATTTTGAAAAAAATCATCAAACATACATCATAGGATTAATACCTAGGGTCAAAGAAAACAATCTAGGACTTTAATCTAATTAGAATGTGATGTTAATGTATAGATATGACATCATTAACATAATCCTAGACTACCCTTACTTAGCCTCGTCAGGATAGAATCCCACTAGCTTTGGAGAAATCTATTGATATGGCTACAAATATTGTGAAATTTTACTAGTATAGAAGTCGTATAAATAATTCCTACAATATATCGAACCCAAACCATTATCCAGGGTATGACTGAAATTACATTATCCTTGGGTGCATCCCCTAAATACCAAATACTAGTAATAAATTCCAAAAGAATTACCAAATAATTGGAATGATTTTACCCTATATACATAAAAACATTCAATAGACATCTCTAAGGAAATATAAATTTGATTAATGAACCAATATCAGACCAAAATCTATTATATAATATCAATTAACAAAATTTAAAGTCCCTACAAACAAACATGTAATCAAATAAGACTATAATACCAAGACTCAATGAAATTAAAAATTGTAAAAGTGATATACTCTCATGCACCATGGTAATTCAAATGTTATGCTCCAAGATCCATCCCTAAGGACCATAGTAGAAATGCACTACTTTAGAATGATAACAGGCCTCCCATTACCTGCATCATGTCAAACAAAGACCTCCAACATATTAAGATGAATATATAGGGATAAGTATAAAAACCCATAGTAAATCCACTAAAGACATCCCACAAATGACACTTAAAAAATATCAAGTTATCTCACATTAATATAAAATATAATATAAGTAGAACCAAATAATAGGGTAGAGAAAATCATATAAGTAATGAACACCAAAAAATGCCTTTCCTTTTTACCCATTATTCTCACAGTGTAATCTATAATACAATTCAAACATCTATGCCATGTTAATAACCATGCCAGCTCACACACCCATGTCATAAAACTAATGTGTTCCCCTACCATTGAGGATCTATATGAATGGACCAAACTTCTGAGTGGAACCTCATTCTAACCAAACCAAGTCACCAATTGGTCATACCTATTCATATGCTTTTAACATAGTCATCGATAGACAAGTCTAAATCAATAAGGTTCCATTAAAATTCATATTATAAATACACACCAACCCTTTTACATACTAATTTTAGACATCCCAAAACCATTTTTCTCAAAAAACATTCCAATGTACACATTCAGTCTAATATTATCTTAGGAAAAATCATTCCTTTGAAGAAAAACAACCTAGAATTATGAAAACAAATTATCACAAATCAAATAAGTTATTTTAACATTAAAAAAATAATATTTCAATTTATTTAGTGATATAGAGTAATAGATAATCTATATACCTTCATCATGTTCTTCTAGAAGATACCAAGTGGTTGGATCCTTAGAAGAAGAAAATCACCCAATGTTACCTCTAAAAATCATCTAGTTCAAGAGTCCAATGGAGGATATAAATGGTGTAGTTTTTTAGGGAATTAATTTGGTATATATATTCTTAATATCCACCCCAAATATCATATTTAGTTTTTTTAATGGTGTATAATTTTCCACCTCAATAATTGGGGGTTGAATATTCCAGTTCAAAAAAAATCACAAGGACTAGCACCATAATGTGTTGGTTCCAACCATGCCTATGGTGCCCCCAAATGCCTCTCCCACTATGGTGATTCACCAAAGTGAAGGGAAATTCCCTTTAACATTTTAAATATTCCAAATCTTCCATCATAACATGGTGAATTTGTGTAGCCCATTTCCTACTTTTCTTGTACCCTGAATCTCACCATGCCCAAGAAACCCCATGTTTAATGATATGGTTATGGAGTTATCCCCATTTTATACAGGTCAATTATGCCATGAAAAAAAGAACTCACTACCATGGCATGGGGTACCCATGCTGGTTGTTTCCAATATGCTCGCACATATCTAATTCTTTAGGCCCAATAACCACTATAAACACTCTTATAGTCATGGAGTTGTGCCCATTTCACATAGACTGGAAGTTGTAGGAAACAAAACCATTTCCACATATTTTCACACACCATCAATCACCAAACATGAAACAACCAGACAGTACACACAAAATTATTAACACATGTAGGACCATGATATAATTATGGCTTCCACTATGGTTTTGTGAATCCCAGTGATCCAAGACTCCCATATCTAACCACATTCTATTACAAAACATTTTAAAACCAAAACAAGACACAAAATATATTTTAAAAACCTAATAAAATAGAGGAATTACATAAACTGAGGATTTCATATTATCCTAACCATTAGGATTACAATCCTAAAAAAGATAAAGGATAGTGACTTCTAGAAGAAAAGAAAAAAGTTACTGGTCTGAAATAAATTATCCTTCTCCTAAAAATGCAATGTTTCTACTACAAGAGATATAGTAAATATACACATTTACCTAAAAATGTATTTTCATGGTCATCCAAAGATACAATACACAGTGAGAACCTAGGGGAATATTTTTATTAAGAATATCATTGTCCGAACCAATGATACCAAAAAAATCATCCCACATTAAGGAGCTTACTTCCCAACATTACACTAGATATAGTTCCCTAATCTAGGGAATACCCAAAGAACACGTAACTTACCACCAGTAATAATAATGGTAAATAATGATTAAAAATGTTAAAAAATTAGAGATAATATCATAAAATGATCCAAATTAGGATATATGAATCATCTTGAGACATTCTTGTGATGAGAAAACTAAGCTTTTTATTAGATACTATGGAAACTAGTACACCATGTGACTGTACCACTCCCAAGACATATAACCAAGCTAGATTTTATATAGACCTCATCCCTCATATTCCCTATAATTGAAATGCAATACACAAAATTTATGAGTCAATTAAGTACCATATATATAGAATAATTCTTATGAATACATTTTATTTCAATTTATATGAGAATTCACTCCCCCAACTAGAAAGGTATAGGTCGCAGTCACACGTCCCCACTGGTAAGTGGTGTTTGATGTTTACTACTTTTTTTATTATCCAAATAACTAATGGGTATGTCCATTTTAAACTATAATGACCTGAGGAAGAACTAGAATTAGTTATTATAATACAAGATATAATTTTTATCCTATTCCCACCCCTCGATGACTCCCCGCCATTAAGATTTAACATAATAGTAATAATATCAAAATAAACTATTGAAATTCCTTAGACTTGGTCACCCAATTCAGAAATGATAGTTATCCAATGTAAAACCATGACTTCATTCTAGTTTACACAACCTAAGTCTATGTTATCAATTTTTTCAATAAATCATCAATGATGCATCCCCCCACTCACCCCTCAACCAAAGTCTTGTGAGTCAATTAATACACAAACCAATAGATCATGAAGAATCATACCTAGTAAAAATAGTCCTCAATGATTCCATATATTATAATACATTAATAGATGTTTATAAATAACCCATTGAGAAAATAAGGTAAAGACTCCTCAAGGTATTTAGAAATTACATCATGTAACCATTCTAATAAAATGTCTTGTACATTTACAAATCCAAGTACATTAAAATATATTCAATCATACCCTACAAAATTTCAAAATAGGTCACCCATTTTCAAACTACCCATAGAAAACAATATCCAACTGAGACATTCACCATTGGTAGGTTACTGAGAAATTAAGTGACCCATGTTTCCAAATTTCCCAAACTGGATATTTGGTCCACATTGTAGAGACCGGAAGCTTGACGTACATGAAAATTAAATTAATTTTTCGGAATACTTAATATATAACAAAAATAGACACACATGGACTGTAATAGTTTAGTGTCTTTGGAAACTTGGAACATAATCTTCAAATCATGGTGAAAGATCTTCAACGTCTCCCATAAAGATCTTCCCCTTTTTTTCTTACCTAAAACCTTTCTTTATATCCTGGGGAAAAGAAAACATAAAAAGGGTGATCTAAATTGCTTAGTAAGGGTAAGCATGGATAAAATAAAACAAATCATATACATTTGAACTTAAAAACATGAACATAATGTTTAAACATCAAAAGTTTGAGCAATGACATAAAACATGGAAGTACGTAAGGCATAGATCATAAAGAAACATTAATCATGATAAAATAGCATGGGAATAAAACATGTAATTGTGGAATACATTAAGCACATGATATGATTTCCATATTAGCCAAGGCATTGCTGCCAAGACCATCTTAGTGGACAAAGTCCCTTTCTGAATCGAGTTCACTCCTCGTTTCAGTCCTGTAACACTGAACCAGATTAACTTACCGTTCCAGCCATGTCTATCTCATGAGATATAAATATTTACCCAATGCATTGGAGGGAGATATAGGTCCCACCCATCTCATAATGAAATCATTCTTACTTGTGCCACAAAATAAACATACATTATTCATAATAACCCAATGAATAAACTAGGTTTCATAAACATCATCCCATCATCACATAATCCATATAAAAGAAATAGATATCATTTCATAATAAGAAAAGTGAAACCATGTAAATCATAGAGACATGATACTTGAAACATACACATGTGAAATAATGTCATCTTAGATGAAAATGGTTTTGATAAAACACTTGAAATGAATTCTTGAGGAAAATATCCTTTTTTCATCAAAATCATTTTCTTTTCAAAAAATGTCAAGAACTTTTAAAAGAAAAGGGTTTTGTTGAAAATAATCATGCAAAATTTTAGAGGAATCATTATGAAAATGAGGAATTATGAAACCGTAAAAATATGTTCGTTCCGTATAAGTTAAAAAATAATATTCTCCTCGTACTTTTGTCGGAAAAGTCAAAAAGTACATTATATGGTAACCAAAGGAAAGATTCCATCCATACAATGTGGTAAAAAGTCAATAAAGGGTAAAAATGACTTTAAAAATTCATGGAATAATAGTAAACTTTTTATGAAAACATTTTTAGAAAACATGGTCATGGATGATAAACGTAACGCCAGTAAATACTTAGGTATAAGCAATCTCGGATAAAAAAATGATATTGAAAAGTTATCCCTTACCTTGGGTCCGATATGCTCCGTACGTATCCAAACCTCCTGTATAATGATTTAAATAATGCCATTGACTTATTAAATAATCATATTCATTGTTATTATATCATATATGGTTCACTTATGACTTTATATTACCCGTTCTTTTGTAAATTCCATGTTAAAGAGTGTTTTGGGTAAAATCGTTTCATTTGCCGTCCGTGTTTCGACTTGTCTTTTCTTGATATTATTACTTATATCCTGATTTACATAATTCCAGAATGTAAAACATGATTTATATATAATATATATTCATAATATACATATATATTATAGATCGATAAAAGGAATGAAATACACCGTTCATGGAGATGGTAGGTCGTACGTACGCATGAACGCTGTTTTCGTTTCCTTATTGAATTGAATGGAATAAAGTAGATGACATAAATATATATATACATAAATCCAGTAGCATTATTATGTCATGTATTTTATGATTTGTAACGCCCTGACCCCAGCTACCCAGAGTCGGTGCATTATTTACGTAACATTGGCATGATCACAAGAAAGATCAAATCTCGAAAGACCGATTGGTTTAGTAGCCTTGGAAACACTAGATATATTCATAAGTTTTACATTACATCATAAAATGAAAAACTACTACAAAAACATAATGTTTCCACAGTCCACACTATAATCCCCTCATAATATCCCTGCAGGTCATTCATAACTTACATCTTCACTTCCTGGGAAAAATAAAACATAGAAAAGGGGTGAGCTCAAATGCCCAGTAAGGATAACAATATAGCGGAAACTTTCATCAATAAGAATAAACATTTAAGGCAATGTATAACTAAAACAAAAGCCTTTTAAACATGAACTTTCAACATGGTATGGCATAAATAAAATGAAATAATGCCATTTACTTATTCACATGGATATTCTACTAATCGAATAATCACATGCAAAAATCAATAACCACTTTCATAATGTTGGAATGCATAATGCCAGACTATCATAACCACATAGCCAAGGCCTCGTGCCAAGACTACAAATAAGATTTTGTCAAGGCCTTGTGCCAAGACACTAGTTTGTATCATGAGACCTACCGATGCATCGAGGAGCTATAGCGGGCTCCACCCGTCACATATTAAGTCCAATGCATTCCCATATGAAAAGGTTTAAACATAACATAAACATTCGTATTAAACTAGCATACGAAATGTCAATACTTTCACCATAAACTATGAATGGTATAAAAATAGCACATTCACAGTCAAACATATCACAAAACCTTTCAATACAATATAGAAGTTTTGTATCATAATAAATCAACTTCAAATAATCTTAAAATCCATCAAAGGATGTTGACATAGATGAAATCAAAATTCTTTTTAAAGAAATATCTCCTTTTATTTTGAAATAATTTAAGATCCATATAAAATAAAAAATTTTCTTTGAAAATATTCTTATAAGCTTGTAAGGGAAGCTTTGAAGATTTTATAACGGCGTAAAATAACCGCACCCGCCGTATAAGTTAAAAAAAACATTCTTACCTCAATTCTGTCGAAAAGGTTAAAAAGGACCTTGTTTTGAAAACGACGGAAAGATTCCTTTATAAACCTCTTATAAAAAGTCAAACAAGGGTATAAATGACTTTAACCCATATTCTTGTAAATAGTAAAAATGTTTTGAAATACATTTTTAAGAAACATGGATGTGGATGATAAAGATATCCCAGTAGATTATTACATATAAACAACCTCGGATAATGAAGAGATTGTGAAATAAACCCTTACCTTGTACTTTTCCTTTGTTGGGGTAGGTTAAACTCCTGTATAATGGTGAAATAATTGTTATTAAATTATACAAGAATCATATGCATTAATATGATATCATATATGATCTTTTAACATTGCTTTATTAATAATATCTTAGTATTATCGTCGTTTCGGGTGATAATCGATTCGTTCTTCTTAAATGTTTGGTTACGTAAGACATGTTTGTAATAGATAGATTATATCTTATTCATAATCAGAATGATATTAACATTATTTTTAACCCTAAAATGAGAATAATACTTGAATGGATATGATGGAGAATGAATCTTATCGCGTTCGTGGAGACGGTAGTCCGTACGTACGCACGAACGCTACTTCCATTTAATTTTCATTTTAAAAGAATCAAATCCAAATGATACATAGGTATATTACTATTCCAGTATAATATAATATTTTATATATGTTACATAAGTTCATTAACAGCATCCTTTATACGTTCCATGTGTGGTATGAACGAGTCATATCATTTTTAGGGGGCGGTAGTCCGCACTTCCTCAAATGAAATTATCGTATGTATATAAAACATGAAACGAATAATGGTATGAAATAAAATGGAATTACAGAAGCTTATATATAAAATATATATAATTAATATCATATTTAATTACATTTCCATCATAATGTCCACCATGAGAGGCGGTAAGATGTATTTGAACAATCATCGTTTCGTGAGGCGTTAGTTTGCCATCCACAGAAACATTATGTTCATCATCCATTAGATGGAGTTGTGTGTATTTGTAGTTTGAATCCTTCTTATAACAACATCCTAGTATATTGAGGATACTGGTGTTGTTACAAAAGAAAGGAAATAAAAAGAATTTGGGGTTGGAGAAGCAAAATAAATGAAAATAATTTAAGAGAAATCGTTACCTTTAATCTAGGTAACTCACTTTGGTTGGAACCAAAGGACTTATTGAAATGCTTTCTGCCTAAGGGGAAGCTTCAAGGAGGAGGAGAGGGACGTGGGGAGCTTATTTGGGCAGAGTTTGGACGAGCCAAGTGGCTTGAGAGGTGTGAAGAAATGAGA
Organism: Viscum album; assembly: GCA_963277665.1. Taxonomy (NCBI): domain Eukaryota; kingdom Viridiplantae; phylum Streptophyta; class Magnoliopsida; order Santalales; family Viscaceae; genus Viscum; species Viscum album. Next base: position 278,665,535 of record OY728147.1, read on the forward strand.
AGGAGGAGTTCCCTTTTATAAGAGGGGTGAGGGGCACCTTTGGAAAAGCTAGAAATATTAATTTATAATAAATTCATATTCGGTTTCCAAAGGCTCCAAAGTTGACTATTAAAAGGATGAGGTGGGGATAGGTCGAAAACAACTCATCCAATAGAATTTAGACAGGTTTGGGTACTTATATTAACCTTATCTTTAAGTATTAACTCTAAGTTAATTAGTTTCACTTTTACAATGTCTCTTTGTATTTTTATATAATATGGTTAATAAACTTACTATATACATCCAAGCGACCCCCAAGTGGTCCATTAATTATTAACCTATCATAATATAAGTCTCTTGGCCGAACCTTATATTTTTAGGAATTTAATATCAATTAATAATATAATATTTGTTTTAAGAACTCTTTTATGTCAATTTTGACACTATTCAATAGTTGATTTTTGTGAAACTCATAACAGATTGATTACTTAGAACAAAGTCAATTAAATCAATACTAATATATCATATTATCCTAGAAAATTAGTTTAATTCATTAAAAGTTTCATATTATATTTATTTGGGTATTTATAATATCAATTATTTTAATTTTTCACTATTATAGTAATTACTGCATCATCATTGTGTCATAAATAAAATAAATTATTTAATGTTTAAAAATTATAAATAAAATATCATTATGTAGGAAATCTTTTTAGCTTTCTAATGAATATTTATAATAGAAATTCCAACATGTATAACCCTATGTAAAAATTGTTCTTCTAAAAGATGTAAGCTTATGAAATTTTTATTTTTATTTTAACTTTATTAATATAATGTGTCATTATCACTTACAAGTGGATCCATGGGGTCCCAAAATAGACCCAAAGATGACCATGGTCGACCATGTATCAACCAATAGGGTTAAGACACGTTTTAGGGTAATTTAGTATTATTATAATATTATTTGTTTAACCCTTATTTACCGGATTTACCCTTTAACCATGGTAAATAAAATATTTACCACAGTAACTATTCAAAATGTCTAAAAATAAAAGTTACCTATTTACACAATTTGAACATCCTGATTCCAAATATGGAATCCATTTTTCTAAATTCAAAACACATAAGTGGCAGAAATTAATTTAAAATTAATTCCCGCTGTCAAAACAAAAAGCGTGTTTTTTAAGAGATAATAACTATCAAAAGATTGACACTTGTTTATGTTCGGTTTAATTGTAAAATTATGTCCAATGACCAAAATTATATTAAATGGTAAAAATATATTCTAAATATAATTTAAAACCACTCAAATTCACAATTTATCACTATTAATTATTTTGATTAAAAAAGTTGTTTTTAATTAAAATTTAGAAATTTTCACTATTCATCAAAATATGAAAGTTATCCGAAATGTACCAAAATTTCACCCTAGGCTAATTTCGATATTCCGAATCCAAAAATGAAGTCCATTTTAAAATATAAAATATATATGATTTCAAAAATTATGTATTACTATTCACAACGGCTAGTTTAATTAGTTGTGGTGTGTGTTAGAACTCGAGGTTGCGTACAACACACGCTATCGCATTATTCGAAGGGAAACGTACCGTGGAAGATTGGGGTGTTACATTCTCCCCTCCTTCAAATAATTGCGTCCTCGCAATTTCTAGGGTATTACTGCATAAAAAGACTCGGGTGGTTCTTCATCATAAGTTCCTCGGGTTCCCACGTTGCCTCTTCCATCTTATGATTTCTCCACAAAACTTTTACCAGACGCGTCGTCCGGTTTCTCAGCACTTGTTCTCTTGTATCAAGAATCCTGACGGGCTCTTCGCAATAAGACAGATCGGGTTCCAGTTCTAATTCCTCATAGGTGAGTACATGCGTTGGGTCAGGCATGTATTTTCTCAACAGAGATACGTGGAACACATCGTGAACTTTGGAGAGACTTGGCAGCATTGCCAATCGGTAAGCTACAGCCCCAATTCGTTCTAGAATTTCGAAAGGTCCGATGTACCTGGGACTCAATTTACCTTTCTTACCAAAACGTATGACTCCCTTTCACAGAGATACCTTTAGGAAAACATGATCACCGACTTGAAATTCCAAATCCTTCCTTCGATTATCGGCATAGCTCTTCTGCCTACTTTGAGCTGCTTTGATGTGATTTTGGATTACCTTCACCTTTTCCACCGTTTCCTCCACCAGTTCTGGGCCTACAAGTTTTCTTTCACCAACGTCATCCCAACAGGTTGGTGTACGACATCTCTTTCCGTATAACGCTTCATATGGTGCCATCTGAATACTCGAATGGAAGCTATTGTTATAGGAAAATTCTACCAGAGGTAAATATTGATCCCACATACCCTGAAAATCAAGTGAGAAAGATCTCAACATGTCTTCTAAGGTCTGAATAGTTCGTTCTGATTGTCCATCTGTCTGAGGGTGGTAAGCAGTGCTCAAATGAAGTTCAGTATCCAGGGATTTCTGAAGACTTCTCCAAAATCTTGAAGTAAAACGGGGATCACGATCAGAAACAATTGATAAGGGTACTCCATGAAGTCTCACAACTTCATTAATATATAGTCTTGCTAGACGTTCCAGGGGTAGATCTTCTCTTATAGCAAGAAAATGTGCTGACTTGGTAAGACGATCAACAATAACCCATATTGCATCGTTCCTTCTAGGAGTCTTTGGTAGCCCCATGACAAAGTCCATCGTAATATTGTCCCATTTCCACTCCGGTATGGGAAGAGGTTGCATGACTCCTCCAGGCTGTTGCCTTCCAGCTTTGACTTATTGACAAACCATACATCTTGACACAAAATCAGCAATCTCCCTCTTCATGTTGTCCCACCAAAAATGTTCCTTCAAATCTCTATACATTTTGGTGCTCCCAGGGTGTATAGAGAAATTGGATCTATGAGCGTCATCCAGCAATTACCTTTTTAGATCAGGTATATTGGGAACACAAAGTCTCTTCCCGAATTTCAAAATTCCATCTTCATACACAAAGTCTCTCAATCTCCCATCATTCACAGCTTTAATCTTCTTCTGAAATTCTTCATCATCGGTCTGGGAACTCTTAATCCTTTCTAGTAAAGATGGTTTGGCAACCATTTGAAAAAGCATTGATGTTTCACCTTCCCTGGTTATTCCCATGTCCATCTTCTCTAGATCCATGAAAATTGGATCCCTTTCAATTCTCATCATGTTCAGAACTCCATGGTCTTTTCTGCTCAAAGCATCTGCTACTTTGTTTGCTTTCCCCGGGTGGTAGTGTATCGTGCAATCATAATCCTTGAGTAATTCAAGCCATCTCCTTTGCCTCATGTTGAGTTCTTTTTGTGAGAAAATATACTTCAAACTCTTGTGATCAGTATAAATCTCACATTTTTCACCATAGAGGTAGTGCCTCCATATCTTCAAAGCAAAGATCACAGCTGCTAACTCAAGATCATGAGTAGGATATTTTTGTTCATGAATTTTCAACTGTCGTGATGCATAGGCAATAACTCTATCATTCTGCATAAGGACACAACCAAGTCCTTTCTTTGATGCATCACTATAAATAACGAACCCATCATTCCCTGATGGTAGAGTCAATATAGGAGCATTGACTAATCTTCTCTTCAGTTCTTCGAAACATTCTTCACACTCTTTTGTCCAAACAAATTTAACCCCTTTACGTGTGAGCTTCGTTAATGGGTTAGCCAATCGGGCAAAATTCTGGACGAAACGTCGATAATAACCTGCCAAACCAATAAAACTACGTACCTCAGTTATACTCGTAGGTGCTGGCCATTCTTGGATTTCCTTGGTCTTAGAAGGATCAACAGAGATTCCATCTTTAGAGACAATATGGCCAAGAAAAGAAATCTCCTGAAGCCAGAATTCACACTTGCTAAACTTCCCATATAATTCATGCCTCCTCAGAGTCTTCAAGATAATGCGCAAGTGATTTTCATGATCTTCGTAGGTTTTGGAGTATACCAAGATATCATCAATAAATACCACCACAAATTCATCGAGATACTCCTTGAAAACTCTATTCATCAGATCCATGAATACAGAGGGTGCATTAGTCAATCCAAATGGCATTACAGTAAACTCGTAATGCCCGTACCTGGTTCGAAATGTTGTCTTTGGAATGTCTTCCTTCTTTACACACAACTGATGGTATCCAGATCGAAGGTCAATCTTTGAAAAGTATTGAGCTCCATGCAGTTGGTCAAATAAATCATCAATACGAGGTAGGGGATACTTGTTCTTTATCGTTATAGCATTGATCTCCCTGTAGTCGATACATAACCTCATAGATCCATCTTTCTTTTTAACAAAAAGAACAGGGGCTCCCCATGGAGAAATACTAGGGCGAATAAATCCCTTATTACTCAATTCCTCTAGTTGTTTCTTTAGTTCGACTAACTCTACAGTAGCCATTCTATAAGGGGTCTTCGATATAGGCCTTGATCCAGGAATCAAATCAATGGAAAACTCTACTTCTCGTTCTGGAGGATGTCCAGGTAAATCTTCCGGAAATACATCTACAAACTCTTTCACAACAGGTACATCCTCTATTTGAACATTCCTTTCCTCACCGACAGTTATTTCATTCTCTTCCTCCCCAATAATTGAATTAAGTTGAGCTACTGGGGGTGGATCTAAATAAGAATTAGGTGGTGACGATTCTGCTCTAAAAATAAGGTGTTCCTTATCATTATCATCAAGAATCATAACCTCTTTCTTCTTACAATAAATCTTCGCATCATAGTCCGAAAGATAGTCCATACCGAGGATTATATCAAACTCAATCATAGGTATGACGATGAGATCAGCAGATAAAGAAAATTTATGTGCTCTAATGGGGACTGATTCGCAAAACTTTGTTGCAACGATACTTCCCTTAGGAGTTTTAACTGACAACTCCCTTATTAAATCAAATTGGAAATATCTAATTTTCTTAGAAAACTGGGAAGATATGAAATAATGCGATGATCCAGAATCAAATAATGCATTTGCTAAACTTGAGGAAACCATTAAATTACCTGCCACCACGTCTTTCGGAGCTTCTACCTCAGCAGTAGTGATAGCATAAGCCTGGCCTTGATCCCTTGGCCTTTTCTGAGGTAAGTTCTCCTGACGCTTAGGACATGCATTTGCATAATGCCCCATCTCCCTGCAATTGTAGCACTGAACGTTGGTAGCTTCCTTCTTCCCCTTGCAATCATGAGCTTGGTGGCCTTTTTCACCACACTTGTAACAGACTCCCATTCCCTTCAGGCAAGCACCAGGATGTTTCTTCCCGCATTTACCACAAGATGGATATTCAACCTTTCCCTTCTTCCCCTTATTTCCATTCCCAGATTGATCAGCAGGTCTCTTCTTCTCTTGCTTCGCTTTAAAGTCATAAGACTTAGAGAATTCTTTTCCGGTCTTGATAGCACATGAGACAATGTCTTCGTACGATGAAAAGGATTGTGAGACTAATTCTCTACGGAGAAATGGTTTTAACCCATCAAAGAAACGATCAATCTTACTTCTTGGGTTGCGAATATAATCTCCAGCATACCTCGCTAACCTTGTAAAGTTAGCCTCATACTTTGTGACATTCTCATCCTCCTTTTGTCTCAGACTCAGAAATTGCCTTTCCATATCTGCTCGATGGTCGCGAGGAAAGTATTTTTCTAAAAACAGATCTTTGAACACCCTCCATTCCATGTTTGATACTTCATCATCTTCCTTCATGTTTTGAATCAATGACCACCATTGATCAGCATCTCCAGTGAGGCGGTAAACTGCCATGGTAACTTTTTCCCTTTCACTACTCCCCAAAACCTGAAATATTTTCTCTAGGGAAAATATCCATTTCTCAGCTACTAAGGGATTTGTACTCCCATTGAACGTTGGTGGTTGTTGTCTCATGAATCGATCTAACATTGATCCTCCACGCTGCGGATCAGGGTGCTCCATACGGGTAAGGTTATTATTCATAACCTGAGTAAGTTGTCCCAGTACGGTGATTAGCTGATCAGCACCAGTTGCATCACCAGCCCCACTATAATTATCTTGAGCAGGAGGTCAATCCCTACATGGAGTGCGTGCATTGATACGGTTTCCATTTCTTCCACTAGGCGCCATTTCTAAACAATGGCATAAACTAGATCAGTTTATGAATCAAAATACATAATCCCATACTTATAAAACACTTAACATAAATTGAACTATTTATGGATATAATCCATAATCATAAAAATGTTTTCTTTGAGGAAGTATATACTCATTAACCCTTCATAATGATTTGTAAAGAAAATGAGAGTTATCCTAAGCATATCCCCCGGGAGTGTCGTAACCAAGAGTGCAGCAAGGCCCGTTGTCGTGCACCAGTTCCCGTTCGAGTCTAGCTCAAAGCGGTGTTTTCTGGTTTTACCCCTAGGTACATCTGTGCCAGAGCCGCCTCTACCTGCTCGTATCCAGACAGGGATGTATTGCTCGGAAAACTCGCAAAATCTCTACAATACCAAAATTCTAGGAAGTTCTTCTATACTAATCCTCAAAGTTCATCTTAGGTCTACGTGCTCTAATCAGAGTTTATCTAAATCTAGCTTCCAAGGTTTGTACTAAACTTTCTCTGATACCAACTGTAACGCCCCGACCCCAGCTACCCAGAGTCGGTGCATTATTTACGTAACATTGGCATGATCACAAGAAAGATCAAATCTCGAAAGACCGATTGGTTTAGTAGCCTTGGAAACACTAGATATATTCATAAGTTTTACATTACATCATAAAATGAAAAACTACTACAACAACATAATGTTTCCACAGTCCACACTATAATCCCCTCATAATATCCCTGCAGGTCATTCATAACTTACATCTTCACTTCCTAGGAAAAATAAAACATAGAAAAGGGGTGAGCTCAAATGCCCAGTAAGGATAACAATATAGCGGAAACTTTCATCAATAAGAATAAACATTTAAGGCAATGTATAACTAAAACAAAATCCTTTTAAACATGAACTTTCAACATGGTATGGCATAAATAAAATGAAATAATGCCATTTACTTATTCACATGGATATTCTACTAATCGAATAATCACATGCAAAAATCAATAACCACTTTCATAATGTTGGAATGCATAATGTCAGACTATCATAACCACATAGCCAAGGCCTCGTGCCAAGACTACAAATAATATTTTGTCAAGGCCTTGTTCCAAGACACTAGTTTGTCTCATGAGACCTACCGATGCATCGAGGAGCTATAGCGGGCTCCACCCGTCACATATTAAGTCCAATGCATTCCCATATGAAAAGGTTTAAACATAACATAAACATTCGTATTAAAACTAGCATACGAAATGTCAATACTTTCACCATAAACTATGAATGGTATAAAAATAGCACATCCACAGTCAAACATATCACAAAACCTTTCAATACAATATAGAAGTTTTGTATCATAATAAATCAACTTCAAATAATCTTAAAATCCATCAAAGGATGTTGACATAGATGAAATCAAAATTCTTTTTAAAGAAATATCTCCTTTTATTTTGAAATAATTTAAGATCCATATAAAATAAAAAATTTTCTTTGAAAATATTCTTATAAGCTTGTAAGGGAAGCTTTGAAGATTTTATAACGGCGTAAAATAACCGCACCCGCCGTATAAGTTAAAAAAAACATTCTTACCTCAATTCTGTCGAAAAGGTTAAAAAGGACCTTGTTTTGAAAACGACGGAAAGATTACTTTATAAACCTCTTATAAAAAGTCAAACAAGGGTATAAATGACTTTAACCCATATTCTTGTAAATAGTAAAAATGTTTTGAAATACATTTTTAAGAAACATGGATGTGGATGATAAAGATATCCCAGTAGATTATTACGTATAAACAACCTCGGATAAGGAAGAGATTGTGAAATAAACCCTTACCTTGTACTTTTCCTTTGTTGGGGTAGGTTAACCTCCTGTATAATGGTGAAATAATTGTTATTAAACTATACAAGAATCATATACATTAATATGATATCATATATGATCTTTTAACATTGCTTTATTAATAATATCTTAGTATTATCGTCGTTTCGGGTGATAATCGATTCGTTCTTCTTAAATGTTTGGTTACGTAAGACATGTTTGTAATGGATATATTATATCTTATTCATAATCAGAATGATATTAACATTATTTTTAACCCTAAAATGAGAATAATACTTGAATGGATATGATGGAGAATGAATCTTATCGCGTTCGTGGAGACGGTAGTCCGTACGTACGCACGAACGCTACTTCCATTTAATTTTCATTTTAAAAGAATCAAATCCAAATGATACATAGGTATATTACTATTCCAGTATAATATAATATTTTATATATGTTACTTAAGTTCATTAACACCATCCTTTATACGTTCCATGTGTGGTATGAACGAGTCATATCATTTTAAGGGGGCGATAGTCCGCACTTCCTCAAATGAAATTATCGTATGTATATACAACATGAAACGAATAATGGTATGAAATAAAATGGAATTACAAAAGCTTATATATAAAATATATATAATTAATATCATATTTAATTACAGTGCCATCATAATGGCCACCATGAGAGGCGGTAAGATGTATTTGAACAATCATCATTTCGTGAGGCGTTAGTTTGCCATCCACAGAAACATTATGTTCATCATCAATTAGATGGAGTTGTGTGTATGTGTAGTTTGAATCCTTCTTATAACAACATCCTAGTATATTGAGGATACTGGTTTTGTTACAAAAGAAAGGAAATAAAAAGAGTTTGGGGGTTGGAGAAGCAAAATAAATGAAAATAATTTAAGAGAAATTGTTACCTTTAATCTAGGTAACTCACTTTGGTTGGAACCAAAGGACTTATTGAAATGCTTTTTGCCTAAGGGGAAACTTCAAGGAGGAGTAGAGGGATGTGGGGAGCTTATTTGGGCAGAGTTTGGACGAGCCAAGTGGCTTGAGAGGTGTGAAGAAATGAGAAGGAGGAGTGCCCTTTTATAAGAGGGGTGAGGGGCACCTTTGGAAAAGCTAGAAATATTAATTTATAATAAATTCATATTCGGTTTCCAAAGGCTCCAAAGTTGACTATTAAAAGGATGAGGTGTGTATAGGTCGAAAACAACTCATCCAATAGAATTTAGACAGGTTTGGGTACTTATATTAACCTTATCTGTAAGTATTAACTCTAAGTTAATTAGTTTCACTTTTACAATGTCTCTTTGTATTTTTATATAATATGGTTAATAAACTTACTATATACATCCAAGCGACCCCCAAGTGGTCCATTAATGATTAACCTATCATAATATAAGTCTCTTGGCCGAACCTTAGATTTTTAGGAATTTAATATCAATTAATAATATAACATTTGTTTTAAGAACTCTTTTATGTCAATTTTGACACTATTCAATAGTTGATTTTTTTGAAACTCATAACAGATTGATTACTTAGAAAAAATTCAATTAAATAAATCCTAATATATCATGTTATCCTAGAAAATTAGTTTAATTCATTAAAAGTTTCATATTATATTTATTTGGGTATTTATAATATCAATTATTTTAATTTTTCACTATTATAGTAATTACTTCATCATCATTGTGTCATAAATAAAATAAATTATTTAATGTCTAAAAATTATATATAAAATATCATTATGTAGGAAATCTTCTTAGCTTTCTAATGAATATTTATAATCGAAATTCCAATATGTATAACCCTATGTAAAAATTGTTCTTCTAAAAGATGTAAGCTTATGCCATTTTTATTTTTATTTTAACTTTATTAATATAATGTGTCATTATCACTTACAAGTGGATCCATGGGGTCCCAAAATAGACCCAAAGATGCCCATGGTCGACCATGTATCAACCAATAGGGTTAAGACACGTTTTAGGGTAATTTAGTATTATTATAATATTATTTTTTTAACCCTTATTTACCGGATTTACCCTTTAACCATGGTAAATAAAATATTTACCACAGTAACTATTCAAAATGTCTAAAAATAAAAGTTACCTATTTACACAATTTGAACATCCTGATTCCAAATATGGAATCCATTTTTCTAAATTCAAAACACATAAGTGGCAGAAATTAATTTAAAATTAATTCCCGCTGTCAAAACAAAAAGCGTGTTTTTTAAGAGATAATAACTATCAAAAGATTGACACTTGTTTATGTTCGGTTTAATTGTAAAATTATGTCCAATGACCAAAATTATATTAAATGGTAAATATATATTATAAATATACTTTAAAACCACTAAAATTCACAATTTATCACTATTAATTATTTTGATTAAAAAAGTTGTTTTTAATTAAAATTTAGAAATTTTCACTATTCATCAAAATATGAAAGTTATCCGAAATGTACCAAAATTTCACCCAAGGCTAATTTCGATATTCCGAATCCAAAAATGAAGTCCATTTTAAAATATAAAATTTATATGATTTCAAAAATTAGGTATTACTATTCACAACGGCTAGTTTAATTAGTTGTGGTGTGTGTTAGAACTCGAGGTTGCGTACAACACACGCTATCGCATTATTCGAAGGGAAACGTACCATGGAAGCTTGGGGTGTTACATGATTACTTATTATATATACTTTATAATCATTCTTGAATGGTTATCATGGAGAGTGAATCTCATCATGTCGTGGAGACGGAATTCCGTACGTACGCACGAGCGATGATATCATTCCCATGATCATCGAATTATATTAAAGTGTATGTATAATATTACATAATCAATATCACTTTAAAATAATCATATATATTAATTAATTTCACCATTATACCCATCCAAGTAAGGTGGTGGTGGAAAATAGATTACACCACGGCGTGGAGACGGTATTCCGTACGTACGCACGCGCGATGATTTCATTTTCCATAGGATGGATAGATGGTGAAATATGGTTGTTTCATACATATAATAACATATCAGTATATGAGTGATACTGATGTTATTACTTCATAATGAAACAACTAAAGAAGAAGAAGTTGAAGAAGAAACAAAATTGAAAGAATCGGTAACGGATATTACCTCTTCTTTGACAGGCCTCTTTGAATCCTCCTCTTAGGGTACTAAAATTGGTCTTTGAAGAATACCAGGACCTCTAGGATGTTGCTAGAGAAGTTTAGAAGGGAAATGGTCAGGGTTTTTCCGAGCTTAAATGCTCAAATTTGTGTGAGGAAGAGAGGGAGGATGTGCCCTTTTATAAGAGAGGAGAGGGGCACCTTTGGAAATCTTAAAAATATTAATTTATAATAATTCCAACCCCACTTAAAAACCTCCAGAAATAAATCATATTCAAATATTAGATGAGATAGGGTTTTAATATCATCAAACAATAAAATTTAGACATTTTAGGAATTTATTTTAAGCATTATCAACTTGATTTATCCTTATTTAATCAATTTAATTTTATATGGGGTAATAACATTCTAAATTTTCAATTATAACACATAATTACTTATTTGTTGTGAATTGTACATAATTGGATACTTAATAACATTTTAGACCATATAAATTAAAATTTATAATTTTTATATATTTTTGTGATTTTTAAACAATTTTATAATATGTTATTTTTATAAAATAATAATAGTGTCAATTTTGTCACTATTCATTTATTTGAATTTAAATAAAATATATACAGAAGTTATGTTCGAACTAAAAGATTTAATAGATTCATAAAAGGTCATATGTATCTATAAAATTAGTGTAGAACATTAAATAGTTCATATAATATTTATTTTATTATTTGTAAAACCATTTATTTGGTTTATCTCTTAATAAAATAATTACTACATAATTTTTGTATAAATATTTAATATACTTATTTGTTGCATAAAAATTAAAACTAAAATCATATGATGAATATAAATATATTACCTTTCAAAATAATACTTTTACTAGAATTTATCATCTTAAAATCACAATATTTAAATTGTTATATTTATTAAATTATGAAAGTGACAACTTTGGCATCATTTAAAATAATATAATATAAGTGTCATAATCGCTTCTATAAGGCTCCAAATGGTAAAATATTCGACCATTGGATGATTATGGTTAACCTTTACATGACCAATAAGTTTTTTTCAGGTTTTTGTGCCTTTTATGGTCACTATTAGTTTAATAAAAACTATATTCTTGATTTTTCACTAGATAAACAATTTTCTGCATCACTATTGTGTCACAATTAATGATATTTATTTAATCCTTAAAAATTATAAATAAATTCATATGATTTAGATAATTTCATTAGATTTCTGGAGACTATTTATGTTCCAAGTTTTATGATGTTTATCACAAAATTAAAATTATTATACTTATAAGATTTAAGAGAGTGACATGTTGTCACTTTCTTTGGTTTTAATAATAATTAAATTATTTTCATGGTCAAAAGTCCATAAAATGAATCTAATCCGACCCTTAGGTGATATGGGTATACTTCTATCCATCCAATAGAATTTTGGCATGTGATAGGGTAATTTTATAATATTATATTTACCCTTAATTACCCGATTTACCTTTAACTATGGTAAATAAAATTTATCGTAGTTACTATTCATAATTCCAAAAAATAAAAAGTATTATATTAACATATTTTGTACCCACTTATTCCAAATATGGAATCCATTTTTTCAAATTCAATACACAGAAGTTTCAGAAATTAAATTAAATTAATCTCGTTGTCGAATGAAAACGGGTTTTTGTTTAAAACATTGCAAAAGATTGAATTGATTTAACCAACGAATTCAATGTAAAATCAATGCTAACAACATACATTATATTAAATAGTAAAAATATATTCTATTTATACTTTAAAACCATTAAATATTACCATATAAATTATTATGATGAAAAAAGTTATTTTTAATTAAAATATAGCGGGTTTTTACTATTCATTAAAATATGAAAGTTATCAGAAAAATATCAAAACATTATCCAATGTAAATTTTTATATCCTGATTCAAAAGAAGAATTTTATTTTGTCAAATTGAACTTATAAACATGTCAAAAAATAGATTCAAAGTTGGTGCGCTGTCAAAAGGCGGCAAAACTGCATTTTTTGAAAAATACATATTTTACCCGAAACATTTATTTTGTTCTTATACCATGTTCTAGAAAATGTGTAAGATGAATAATAATGTTATAAAATTAAAAATTTAGTTAATACTATTCATAACGGCTAGTTCATAATAATATTATAATAATATATTGTTGTTTAGTAAAACCCGGTATTGCGTACAGCACACACTATCGAGAAAGGTCGTGATTGCGTGTAATGCAAGCCAAATCAGGGTTGCATGTTGTGCAAGAATCCTTCATTGTTTCGTATAACAGAATCCAACCATATTTCATTTATACATTGAATATATATATATATATATATACACACACACACACACTCAATGTTGTGTAGAATGACTATTATAAAACGAACATGAAATTGTGTGTAACACGATCCAAGAATAGCGTTGCGTATACTGCAAGCTAATACGGTGTTGCGTATAGTACAAGCTAAACTTGGTGTTCTGTATAATAGAAGACATCAATGAAATTAAAATAATATTTTTCATAAATTCTCGGGGTGTTACTCACATAGTTTAGTTGGTGACTAAAAATATATGTCACCCAACTCTACCAGTAAAGACTCAGTTCCTACAATTTCTACATCCAATGTCTTTTGAAACTATGAAAATCTCCACTATAAGATGTAAGAGTCACTCATTAGGTGTAGAAATCAGAATGGCATTGAATGCTAGTGACCCTTTAATACCTAAGGTTATACCCAAGATGTTTATTTGAAATAAAAGATAATTTCATCAAATCTAGATCATGTCAATAATAATCAATCATGTTAACCAACTAAAATCCACAAGAGATCCTATTACTTGAAATGTGTCTTGATGATCATCCCATGTGACATCATTCCAACATGGAATCCCTATTTCCACCTTTTTCATGTCATGTCTACCATAAAACAACATCAACTAGTCTTATTAGCACAATAATTATAAGAATCATGAAAATACAACAAGTACAACAATTTCAATATGGAATCACAACCAACAGATCAATTATAACAAGAATAACTAGCATAAAAACCACAAAAAAAATTAATTCCACTAAGAGAATATTTAGATATATATTTCCCAGATATAATATTCCATTATTTTCAATTCTAGCAAACCACTATAAGGTTTCAATCCAAAAAATCACTATTTTCATTCAATCTAGAAAACTACATGAAAAAATATCAATTTCCCTAAACAATGAAAATGTTTTACTAAACATTATCTTTTTAAAAAAAATTAAGAAAACTTTCTAAAATTCTAAAATTCAGTAAAACCATTCAAAAAATCAAATTTTATAAAATATATTAAAAAACTATCCTGGAAAAATTCCCTAATTATAAAACAAAACTTACTAAGAAATAAAAAGTTATAGATTTGAAAACAATAATGTTTTTCCTTCCAAAAATTTTGTTCCCCCAAGGTCCATTTAAGGATGGGTTTTTAGGATTTTTATTGAACCCAAAATTCTAGAATATTTTCATAAAACATTCCATAAATAATTTTATACAACATAATTTAAATCAATAACATATTTATAAAATAAAACATGAAAATTTCATTAAACAATTTGAAAAGACCCTTATCAATAGAAATAAGGCCTCATAAACTAGATCACATAAGCACCATTAAAAACATGAAACCAAAAATAAGAAACAATTAAACAATTTTCACCAACAATTTTTTATACAAGATAGCTTACTAAATTAATTATCAATTAATTATATAAAAACCAATTTAATACAAAAAATAATTACTTCATGTTCTAATGAAATAAAAAACATAATTAGTTATTTTTAACTAGGGATAAATAATTTGTATGGCATATCATCCATGGTCATGTTTCGTGTCATTGTGAACATGTTTAAACATAAATCCAAACATATTTTTTCATTAAACCAACATATTCAGTTAATATCCTAATTAAATAATAGTATCTAATGTGTCCTAAATTCCAACATGATTTCATCACCTATAAACTAACCATTTTACCATATCAAAACAAATTAAACATTTAACAGGAAGTAAAATTTAACATATTCCTAATTTTATATACTATAATATTTATTAAATTAAATATATTCATCTACCTATGAACATGCTATGGAATAAAAACATCCTAGTATTTATCTTGTCTTTAATTTAACTGAAAAAATAGTAATCAATCTTCCAAAATGGTTTTTTTCTAATTAAATTTTAACTTATCAATTTTAAATGAACTCATGTATTGTCAAATAAAGGTTAAAATATAATGTTCAAATAGTCCATCCTATTATATTTAAAAGTTTTCTAAGTTATAAAGATTTCATCAATGACTGAACAAACTTATAAATAAAAATGTTATCATGATTTTATATACCCATTAAATAATATTTAACATCTTATTAAAATAACTAGGATTTAATTTATCATATTTTCTATTACTTTCAAAAATGGTCATTACTAATTTTTGTTTCAATTCCACATCAATTTCATGTTCCTATAAGAAATTAATACATAGGGAAAAAATTTATTCCAGTCGATTCTAGAAAGAGTAAATACCCAATCCAAAGTTAAACCACATTATAACCTATTTGGAAGACTATTTATTAGTAACACTAAGTTTCATTCACTAATCCCATGAATAATTCTAGAAAACAAGGTTAGAACATAATCATTTACCAATGTAAAATTAGTAATATATCATGATAATTCCATATTCCTAGTGGGAAGTCTCTTTAATAATTCATTATACCCAAATATCATTGGATAAACCCATTATGATGAGGAGACGACATTTTTACAAGTGCTTAAAAACAATTTTCATACCCGTACTACCCAGGTAACATAAAGTTCAGTAAAAAGAGTCTATTTATACATTTTTATCTACTAAATTTCATATACTAACACATCATATACCTACCATCCAAAATGATAGACCATACAACAATTATATCACTTGTAACATCCCAATCATGGCCCATTACCTTGAGCAACTCTAGAATTCTACTGTCCTAAAGTGCATCAACCAGACACCAATGGATGGAAATAAATTTCAAAAGAATTAAAAAAAATGGATGATGATTTTCCCTTAAATACACAATAAACTACCAGATAAATCTTCAATACAATAAAAATTTAACCCATAAACCAAAATAATAAAAATATATATTACAAAATATCAACTAAAAAAAATTAGAGTCACAAGAGGAAACCAAGTAAAAAATAAGACTATAAGAACAAGATTTAATGAACATAAAATATTCCAACATATAATTCATTCATGATCTATTAGAATACTAACTCCTAGATCCCTACTACATCCCTAAAGACCGTAAAAGTAATTCACTCCTCTAAAAAGGTAAGAGGTCTCCCATTACTAACATTATTTTGGATAGTGATTTCACACACACCAAGATTCATATACAGGGTTATGTATATAAGCCCAGTAGAAATTATGTGAAATTATTCCCACACACACCACATAAATAATAAAAAATTAACTCATATTTTAAATAAATATGAGAGTTGTAAAATATAAAAATAATGTAGATAAAACCATATAAGTATCTCAAAACATAAAACACTTTTTTTGATTACCCATTATTCTCACAGTGTAATTTTCACCACAACTCATGCATTGAGGATAATTTCACACTCATGCCTACTCACACACCCTTTTCCTGAACCTAATGATTTCCCCTGACAATGAAAACCTCCAAAATTGGACCAAAATCATGAGTGAAACCCCACACTAATAGACCTGATTCATCACTAAGAAATTTGTTTTCTTATACACCCTAAATTAACCACTAGTAGCCAAGTTTGAACCATCATGGCCTTGCACAAATGTGTACCATGAATGTACATAAAAAGATTTATATACCATGTTTAATTATTCCAAAACTATTCTTTCTCAAATAACATTAAAGGAACATATTCAATCTATGCTTATTACATGCCAAAAACATTCTTTTGAACCAAAAAACCCATGATTTTTACAAAACATTTAGCATATATCAAATAAAGTATTTTAAAATTAAAAATAATAATATTTAAAGTTATTTGATGAAGTATAGTGATATAAAATACACTTACCTTCATCACATTTATACAAAAGAAACCAAAAGGAAGGATCTATAAAGGAAGAGAATCTCCCAAAGTTTCCTCTAAAATATATCTAATTTAAGATCCCTAAGGAAGAGGGAAATGATGAAGTTTTCTATTGAAGTAATTCGGATAAGATAAAGTTAATACTCCCCCCTCGTAACTATTTTGGTTTCATTAATTATGTATAACCCCCCCCCCAATCAGGGGTTGAATGAGTCATTTCAAAAAATCCTAATGAATGGCACTGCAACATGGTGGTTCCAAACATGCCTATGGTACCCCCTAACTTCCTATCCCTCTATAGAAACCCACCATGGTGAATGTAAATTCCCTTATTTATTTCAATCATCTCACGAATCCCATCATGGTATGGTGAAGTCATTCTCCCACTTTCCAATTTTTTTACTGCACTCGACTACACCATGCCCAAGAACCTCCATGACTAATGCTCTGGCCATGGATTTTCCCCCATTTTTCATAGGTGAACCACCACAAGAAAAACATATACTACCTCAGCATGGAAAACCTGTAGTCACTGTTTCCAAAATTCCCCCACATCTCTAATTTTATAGGTCTAAGCTCCACCATGAATAACCCTTGAACTATTCAGTTGTTCCCATTTATCATTGGCTGGTATCCCCAAGCAACATTCCCAAGGCCTTACTATTTCATACCATGTGTTTCACCCATGATGAAATGACTGTATACCAAACCCACATTGTCTGATACATGCAATACCATTACCAAAATTATAGATTCAACCATGGCGTAGTCAACCCATGGAGCCAAGACTCCATTCTCAAAAAGTGTGCCTTTGAAAAATTTTATGAAAACAGACCAATAAAAAACCTATCCTAAGAAACAAAATAAAAAAGGGGAATAAAACAAACTGGGGGTTAATAATTTAAATTTATATACCTAATTCTTCCCATGAATTTTTCTAAACCCAATACATAATGATTAAACAAACCTTTTATAAAACTCTTATTTCACAAACCACACACCCCACCCCCATAGAAGAAACCAATTTCACATAAAATCACCATTATAGCATATTAATGAAATTTTAATCATATAGAAAATTACAATGGACATAACCAAAAGTTGTAACAAAAAAATATTATTTTTATTTTATAAAAAAACATGATATTATTAAAATAGACTTTACAACCTTGAAATCTACCATTTAAAATATACCAATAATTATATACTCAATTTTTAAATTCATTTATGGCATAAGAAAATGACTTCATGATTATACCTTCCAAATAAAGTTTAATTCATTAAATTTAAATTTATAACCTCATGATCATCATTGAAAAAATTGTTAATCCTTTACGTAATCAATTCTAGAATCAACTCATGTCATAATAAAATAAGTTAATCCTTTATCAAAATCATTAAAATATCAAAAATCAATCTAATATATAAATTTTTTATTTCTCAAATAAATAGAGAAACTATTATATTAATACAAAATATAGGCATTAAATAATAATTATATAGTGGTTAAGATAATTTAATACTCTTAAGTAAACATGGTAATGTCAATTAAATGAAAATGGATATCATCACCTACCCTAAATTGATGTAAACTAGATATTACCAAAAAAAGGTTATATCGGAGATAGAAATAGATTCCATAGACCAAAAACATCTAAATATTCATTTTTTAATCCCTAGTGATTTAATGAAACTGTCATAATTGATTAGGGAAAATGAAATCAAGAAGAGGAAGAAAATGGAAATGAGAAGAGAAGTATAGACCTAACCTTGATATTTTTTTAAGAAATAATCAAGAATCAATGAGTAAATCCCCAAAAAAAATAACAGTATTAAATGCGTCCTAGGAACACCCTAGGCTGACCCCAAAAATTCTTATAAGAAAAGAAAAAGATAAAGTCCTGGAAATATATTTAAAAATCTTAAAATGTCTATTTTATTCCTTAGTATGTAACCCAACTACATGGTCCTTAGTACTTTGCACTAAATTTTTATTTTTACACTAACGAAAATTGTATAACCTATATGTTTTCATTATATGATCCCTTTGTTCATTCATATGAACCATTAATTTAAAAAAAATTGAAAATTTTTATATTTTAAAATCAAAATCCATCAAAATGAAAGAAATAAGTAGTAATGGAAATAAATATATACCACTGAATTCATGGATGTTATCCCCTCCATGTCACATTACACTCTTAAAGATTATGAAAAACAACCATTATTCAAAATCATCTTTTATATAATAACGAGTACCTGAATTTATTTTAAAACATGGTATAAGACACAAAACATTTAGATCGCCTCAATTGTTCAAATATTGAGGAATAATAAAATTTTCAATGTACATTATAAAAATTAAATCACATAGATATATCCCTATCATATTGAATTTACTTAGACATGGTGGATCATAAATTTCTTATCGAGTTAAAAATTATCAAAACAAAGATTTTTGGAATTACCCTCTTATAAAAGAAAGAATATTATTTTATAAAACTAATAATTTATTAAAAAGAAGAGAAACATAAAACAAAAAAATCCTGATATCACATATATAATAAAATATAAAAAATAACCAAACACAAATTTAAAGACAATAACCAAGTAAATTATGATAAAATTTTAAACTATTAATTATTATAAAGTATGTAAATTCCTTAATTTAAAATTTCAAAATCTAAAACTTCCATTTTTTGTATAATACAAATGATTTAAATCCCAAAAAAAATTAAATGCTTATGTTCCATAAAAACAACCCACACACTTCAAATTCCACTTGACTAACCTATAAAGTGAAATTTTAAATCAAAGCACTCTTTTTAAATAGAACATTATTCAAAATTCCATCAAAAAAATATAAATATATCCCATTATCAAACACTTACAAAAGATTTGAAATTTTCATAACGAATATTTGAATTTATCTTGATAATTAAAAACCTCAAAACATAAATTTATCTTCAAATTAATTCAATCAAAACCCCATGCCATAAAATTCCCATTTTAAAAAGTGATTCATTTATTTTGAAAATATAATTAAAATTATAAGAACACATTTGAATGTAATACAGTTTAATTCATTCTACACTCAATGAAATAAAAAATATAATTATATTCATTTTAATACTTAATTATGAAAGAATTTGATACTTATCATGAAAATGATTTTAAAATACAAGTAAATGAAACTTTATTATTAAAAAACTACTTTTTTAACCTTTATGAGTTCCTAAACA
The DNA here is from genome assembly GCA_963277665.1 of Viscum album. Classification (NCBI taxonomy): domain Eukaryota; kingdom Viridiplantae; phylum Streptophyta; class Magnoliopsida; order Santalales; family Viscaceae; genus Viscum; species Viscum album. The sequence continues at coordinate 278,685,968 of OY728147.1, forward strand.
TAATTTTATGTTAAATTTATAAACTCAAAACATGATCTCATACTAAATAATGGAAAAAATATGAAAAAATTATCAACTATATCTATAAGGTCATAATACTAAATAACTATAAAACTTATATTTTGAAAATAAAACTAAACAGACCAAGGTTTCATGCTATAAAATGGTCATGAACAATAACAATACCTATTTTCAAAATCCTTTGAAATTAAAATGAAAACAAATAGAAATATGTAATATATGAAATAATTAATGACATTTATAAATTCATAATACTGACTCAAAAAATTCCCTAATGCTAAAAAAGTGAAACAATATTTGCAAAAAATATTCAGATATAAATATATATATGTATGTATGTATATATATATATATTTAACATCAAAGTTGTAAATCACTATAAAACATCTCTTTTTCAAATACACATTAAAACAACCATGGTTTAATATTGTGGTAAATTAAAGAAAAATATCATTACCTATTTTCAGACATCATTGAAATTAAAATAACAATAATGGTTATAAGCACATTGAAAAACAATAATGGAATCAAAACACATTTCATTTTAGAAAAAATGTAAAAGATTTATTCAATTAAAATTTGAATTCATTGAAATTCATAGTTATGTAAATAAAAAAATGTTATCATTAAAATAAATATTGATAACATAAAAATATAAGAATTAAAAAATAATTAATTTAATCCATTTAGAAACCACTTTTAAACTATTATTATGTTATATTACACCTTATCCCAAAAAACCAATTTCACACAATAACGTTTTTATAATTTTAAAATAAATATTTATTCCAAAATACATTAAAACTTAAAACAACCTAATAAAAATAATAAAAATAATATAGAAAATAAAAAAAATCTTTGAAACATACTTATAAAAAAAATTCAAACACCCCTAAATAAGACCTTATCTTCGAAAAACTAATTTACACACCCAAAAAGACACAAAATTAAATATCCACTTTCGAAAAACACATAATTCAAAACCCAAATTCAAATTCTTATAAAAAACACCAGCTATATATTTATCAAAACATCTATAAACCTTAATGGGGAACAAAATCAACATATAATCACTCCAATATTACCATAATAAAATTTATAAAATATATAAAACAATAAAAACTCAAATAATTCTTGTTTTTTCATTTATCATATAAAAATAGTTTCTATAGAAAAATATCATTTTAAATGAATTTTTGAAACAATTGTAATCATATATTTCTAGTAAATAATCATAAATTATTTATTTTAAAATTAATTTTTTTATATGAAAATAGATCATGAATCCATTATTTTCTTGAAGAACATAAATAAGATAACCTCTACTTATTTAAAATATAAACCCTTTTTAAATTAACACTACCTAATGTTCTTATAAAAAACCAGTCCAATAAGGAACATTTTAAATATTTTAAATTTTAATCACTCGATCATAATAAAATATACTTTAATTATCAAAAGTATATTATCAATTTTTTTCAAAGAAAATAAAAATTTAAGAAATTTTTATCCGAGTAATAATTATTTTTCAAAATATAACCTACATATATGAATATTCAAATATTAGATCAAATAAACTAAAAAAATTGAGTAATACCTTTCAATAATCCATTTTTAGTATAGGAGATGATGTGTTCTTATTCAATAAAACAAATTTACAGCCAAATTTTATAAAATTTCATGAGATCAATAGAAAAGATAATAAAAATGTTCCTATAAATTTTCTATAATATCAATCATTTAAATAAAATAACTTTATCCAAAATATAACATGATTATATTAATTTCCATAAATCAAATCAATTCAAATACAAACTTTTCAAAACAAAATATTTAAAAAAATATTTACAATAAGAACATAAATATTTATATCCAATTGATAGAACCTTTAAAACATGATTACCCACTAACCATAACATACATGGGTTACTATAAGAACAAGTTATTTATATTTATCTATATAGCCTTTTTAGTGATAATAAAATGGTTTCTGGGTTTGTCACACATTTCTTTCCGAACACCCAAATGAAAAAACTTTATAAATTAAAACACATTATATACAATACAACTACCAACTGAAACTCATAAAATAAATCCCTTTTCCAAATCACTCAATATTTAATAAACATTCCAAATATATTAGACTAATAAACTAATATTTATAGAATATAATAAAGTGAGACACTAAAGAAAGATTCACTTCCTTTCTCTAGAATATTTTCATAAAAAAACTTTTCAAAATTAAAAACCATAATATTGAGGAATATATAACGAAAGGAATGTCACTTTAAAATCAAATTTTAAAACTCTAAGTTCTCTTTAAAGAACATTTTTAAATAGAATCATATATAAATAACTTTACTTATTCTAATTAAAATTTTAAATTATATTTAATTTTATATTTCAAACACCATTCTATTCCCATTTTTGAAATTATTACTAAGGATATATCAACTAATATATAAAATTGTATTTAATATAAAATTCCCTATAATTATATAATTAATATATCAATAAATATACCATTATATATATATATATCATAATATATCAATGAGAAATATTTAAATCACATCCTTGTATGTTATAATCAATTAGATAACCCTTGATGACCGTTATGGAAAATACTAAATAATTATATAAGGGAATAAAATAAAAAAATAATATAAATTTTATGAAAATCAAAATAAAATTTCAAAATTTGAACATAAATGATTAAGATAATAAACAATTTAGGAATAATACAATAAATATCCCCTCAAAGGGTTTATTGGACTCACAATGTAAAACCTTATGTACGTACGGGTGTTGGGGTTTTGAGAAAATTTTAGGTTTTTAGTTAAAGGATGGGTTAGTTTTTCTATTGTTATTTGGATTTTTATTCATAGGATTAAAAACTGTAAAAGGAACTTTTGTACATAGAACGAGGTGATATAGGGGGTTCATGGGTCTTAGGGATTATCTTGGGTGTTCATGATCATATTTTTGGATCTTCATAGTATTAGCCTAGGGATCTCGGTAAATGCACAGTTAATGAAAACCATTTAACCCATTGTGTTGCCAGAAATTCATAGTGGAATAGTTTTTTAAATTGTTCAAATGTTCCCAGGAGACCATGTGAATATTTTTAGTAAATTTTATAAGTGTGTCTCTTGGTTGGTACATGGTTTATAAAATGGTGCACCGTAATATTGTGAGAATATAGGTTTTGGGTAGTGTGGAAAGCATGGTTGGAACGTAGTTTGTCAAAATATGTGACCAAACCATAAACCTATTTAAAAAGTGAAAAAAATACTTTTTTTTCTTTACACCACTTTTCTATTTAAATCATTTTTTTCCATTTATTGGATATAACTACCTCTCAGTCGTATCACTCTCTTCTCCCTTTGATCCTGGTGTAACTCCTTCATTTCTTGATCAAATATTATTCTATTTAAGGTTATCAAAGACCAAATATATGTATAAGATTCCATATACTTCCTCTTTTCATGTTATTCTTATCCTTTTATGTTATCACTATTTGTGGATTATTAGATATTTTTAGGGTGTTTTTTTCTCTTCGATTTCTCTTTTTCTGGCTTGAACCAAAGTCTGATATCAGATGAGTGTGTCTCTTTATGGTTAAGGTATGTGGTTTGAATGTTTTTACCTAAAATTATTTATATATTATTGTGTTTTAGTTCGTGTAGTCATTCCATCTTATCAAATTCTTGGCCTAATAATTAATTTAATTTTTTAGTTTCTCTAAGATGCCTTGGAAAACCCCTTTAGACCTTGATAAATAGGTTGGCCATGGGAGGACCATTGTTAAATCTATTAACATAGTGTAATTGGCTTATAACATGGGGAAGGGTGAAATAAACTATGTTATTTAAGAATTACCTTCGTGACAAATAGTTTAATTTATAATTTTGATTTATTAGGATGGTCTTTAGGAACTAGTTGTGCTTTTTTCATGTAATTTATAACTGAAATTGTGAATTTAGATTAAATGGTGATTTTAGCTTAAATTGTTTAAGTTTTTAATATGTGAAATTGAAAAAAAATTGGTGGATCTTGGTTTGCGATGTTAACTTTTTTTATGAAATTTTTTTAATAATGATTTTTTTATATTATTGAAACTGTATGTAATAATTTTAATGCTTTGGAAATTCTGTTAGATTCCATATGAAATGGATTGGTGTGGATTTACTTAGAGAGGATACTTTGGTCCATTATGACATGTATTGGTGTGGAATATCATGGATGATCCTTGGATTTCACTAGGAGAATCATGCGAGTTCCTAGAATGAAAACTTCTTTGGATTCAATGATGTAAATTAATAAAGAATTATTCGAGAAAAATAGTGGATTATGTTTAGATTAATTACCATGAATTACATGGGTCCATGGATTTGGGTATTTTCTATGTTTATAAAATTAAATATATTGATTTTTTATATTATTAGGTTATTCCCTTATTTAATTTCATAGGATGACCTCCTTAGTTTAAGCTTCATTATTTTGGGTTTGTAATGCCTTGGTTATTAGCCTTGGATTCAAATTGTGTTGTGATTATTAATGTTACGGGTGGGAACTTGAGTTAAAACCTCACTAAAAGTTATTCATGGAAATTAATTTGTGGTAATTAATGAATGATCTATTTTAATTCCTATTGGGACACTTTATTATGGTTTCCTCAAAGATAAACCACAAAACTGAGTTGAAATATGACACTCTCATGTAGATCAGAGTTACTACTGATAGTTGAGCAAGTAGTGTTGACTTGGGTTTTCCTCTTGAGACTTGAGTCTTAAATAAGTTCCATTTATTTCAACATATTATTATTATTAATGTTTCATTTATTTATTACACACACTAATGTTTTACCCTCAGAGACTATATTTTCATTAGACATCATTGGTGGTGGCCTACTGAGTTGTACTAACAGTCTACTCAGGATACCATGGAACTTGAATAACCAAGAAGTTGCTACTTGATGACAGGTTATAGTTTCATAGTGAGGCCTAATGTTGATTCTTGATTGTATGGTTTTTTTGGAGCTTGGGATTTAATATGTTGGATAGATATTAGTTCTTCTAGGGTTTTTATTCTATAATGTATAGATGTATCATCATTATTAGATTGTAAGGGATGGGACATAGTGATTTTATAATTTAGATTTTTTATTTGTTTTTATGATTTTTGATGTGATAAGAGGTTTCCAATATTTTTATTGTGTCATGAAGTCTGATGACAAGGTCATTGAATTCTTACAGTTAGCTCATAGAACCTCTTCACTACTCAGTAGCCTCATGCATATGAGGAGAAGAACTTGAGGATATGTAGCACGTTGGAATAGGGAACTGATTCTATGGAATCCTATTTGGGGAATGGATAAATGGAATAAAATACATTTTATTTTATTTTACAATTTGTACATGGACAACAGGAGACTAGTATTTTATCCATTCTTGGTAATGAGCTCTTTCCTAGGTGATGCAGCCCCATGTATAAGGGAAAATACAAGTTTCCAGTTATGGGAATTATTATTCTTTCATTGTGCTTTAATATTTTATTAATTTAAACCTTGATTAGTTACTTTTGTTTTATATTAGTGAATCATTAGAGTTTTAATCTTAGATGGTATGAAAATATGGTGTGTGAGTTCATGTATCATGCTAGGTATATAGGATTTGTCTATTTTCCATCTATTTCATGAGATTAATATTTTCCAAGTATTCATATATATTGGATCATTATTTACTGTTGTTACTTATATCTACTAGGGATTTATATATGTATATAGATTTAAATAATTTACATGGTTTTTTTATTTAAAGTTTCTGCATCCATATATATGGTGTTTCTCACATATAATTGTATTATGGAATTATATCTGACCAAATCTTAGAGTAACCATTTTTAAATTTTAGGTAGATATAAATGGGCTCATGAAGTGATTTATTTGGTAAAATAGGATTCCTGTAAGAAACCTATAGAGTGGTGTCCTCTATATATTGTTAATAGAACCCTATCACACCAAACTAGGGAAGGTGATGTATAAATAAATGATAAATGGTTAAATTGTATAATCAGGATGGATAATGAAATGATTAAAATGTGAAACATTTGAACTAATATTCTATGTCTTGGTTAGTAAACAAGGATTAATATAGCACCTTGGTTATAAAAACATGTGATGGATGTTGTATGTGGTTTCACTTTATTTTATTATTCTTAATGTTATGTTTTTATTAGTTTAGGTTAAATGGGATGAAAATCACAACCTAAAGGTTTGTTTCCTCTATAAATTTTGTTTGAATCATCGTATAATGACATTAAGGTGGTGAAATTTTAAATTTTAGGAAAACTAAAAATGGTAATAACATAAATTTATATGATATATGTAGCCTGTATCAAGTTAAATGGTGGATGTGTTTAAATAAAATGGCAGTAATAAAAATATCATATAGCAACCCATAATTTCCATTAATAAAAATTAGATCTTATTAGATGATTACTTTTTATATAAAATTTTGATCCATATCATAACCATAAAGGTTAAGTGTATTTTGAAACTTGGATACATAAAAATAGGTACATAAATGATAAATATCTTCTCCAACATAGATTTTCACAATAAGAACCCATATTAGACACATCATACATAAAACCTTTCTTCATATCCTAGGAAAAAGAATACATAATAAAGGGTGACACTAGATTCTTATTATGGGTAAAAAAGGATATATCACTGATCATTTAAATATATCATGATCATATAGGGTATAAAAACATGATTTTATCCTTGAAGATTATACCCAGTAATTTTTATACCATAAACATAAGTCACGACATAAAGCATATCATTTTATAAGACATGGATCATAATGGAATCAAAGAACATTATACATGATAATATAACATTTCCATCAAATCATGTCATAAAAGAGTGGTATAATCATAATCATTGAGACATTGTTTGAAATGATGTTTGTCGCCCAGTAAAATCCTTCTTTACAAATGGATACCTCTCTTATGGTATTAATGATCAATTTCTTACCCTCGTTCCTAAAGAGGATAATGATTTAGAAATTAAACATTTTATGTTATTTTATCCTATCAACAATATGTATAAATTTTTTTCCAAGATAATACCTATGTGAAAGGCCCTTATTGACAACAAAATTGTATCTTGGAATAAATTTGGTATCCTAAAAGAGAGGAATATACAAGACTTCATTTTCCTAGCCTCTGAAAGTAAAAATTTGTTAAAAAATCATCCAAGAGGAGGGAGAGTTTCCATAAAGATTGATGTTAGGAAATATTTTGATACCATTGATTGGAGTTTCATATTCAAAATCCTTTTCAGCTTTGGCATTAATGAAAACTTGGTATGAAAAATGAAAACCCTTTTTAACTCAGATCACATCTCTGTTTTGATAAATGGTTCCCCAAAGACATATTTTACTAGTACAAAATGTTTTAGACAAGTATATCCCCTGTCTACCATCCTTTTTTTGTTATTGATGAAGACTACCTCAGTAGACCTATCAATAATTCGATCAATAAGGGTGATATCAAGCACATATTTTCCTCCAGATCTCTGAATTTTTCCTCACATATTTTATATGTTGATGGTATAATTTTATTCTTACAAGTATATAAGAAAATATAAAAAATCTAAAATATTTCCTCTCACACTATAAATATTTCTCAGGTCAATCCATAAATTGGAGAAAATATTTCATTATCTTTGGTAAATGTTTTCTCATCACCATCAAAGATGATATCATGAATTAACTAGAAATAAAGCAAGGATCCTTCCCCTTTATGTATATTGGGGTCCTATATTCTGGGAAAATCCCAAAAACACATAATTTTCAAATATTTTTTATCAGATCAATAAGAAACAATCCTCCTAGAAAGTAAAAACATTATCAATGGCAGGTTGGATTTGACTTATCAAATACACTATTGTTTCTAAAATGGTCTACTCTATAATGGTGTATAAAAGGCCCGCTGATTTTCTGAAAAAGATAAATAGAATAATAAAAAATTGTGTTTGGAGCGGAAGAACTCTTGAATAAAAACTTTTCATTATTCCCTGGAAAACATTTTTCACTCCTATTGGTAATGGAGGGCTTGGTATTAAGAAACTCAACAATTTGAATTAATTATTTCAATCCAAACTTACTTGTTATATTTTGAAAAACAACACCCAAATTTATGATTTCCTTCACTTAAGATTTTAAAATAGCCTCAAAATATTAAATCACTTATATATGGACTCCTCTATATGGAATTCTATCAAGCACACATTTTCAAAAATATTATCTCACTCTATATGTATAGTTAACAGGGACTCCTCTCTAAATTTTTTGTTAGATAACTAGAATGGCATCCCTTTATGTAGAATTATTGATCACAAGAAATTAACCATAAATATTAATATCTTTATTATATACTGTTTGAGCACTCTTGATGTTATCTTACCCAATGAAATATCTACTATTATTAACAACTAATCCTTTTTCAACACTAAGGATTTCTTAGTTTGGGAACTAACTCATAATGATATTTTAACCTCTAAACTCTAATATAAATATAATTTCACTACTAATAGTAATGATTTCTATGGGGTAAATAAATTTAACAAAAATTGGGTTTGACCCTCCAAACTCACCCTAGTTTGGGGAATTGGTCATAATATAATTCTCACTAATTATAATATTCAAATGTTTGGTATACAACATTGTTCTAAATGTTGCATGTGCAATCAGTACAGAGTGGATACTGATAACCTATTTCTATATTATTCTACTACTTCTTCTTTATGGAAATATACTAATGAAATTTTTTATCTCAGATGGGCTGGTCTGGACTCTGTTAGGATGCATCTCATAGATTCACTACTATGGATATATCTTGGAAAATTAATCAGATTCTAATAGCCATTGTGGCAAAACTTATGCATCTTATTTGGTATGAAATAAATTCTATTATGAAAAAAAATAGCACTTTTAGTTTTCATACAGTACAAATAAATATCTACACTGCGATCAAGGAAGCTGTAATCAAACAAACAGGGACCTTCCACAACTCTATTAAGGATTTCAGTATCCTGCGACGGATCAGGATCAAAGGAATATACAGCTCACCAAAGGGTTTTCTAGAAGTATTCTGGAAACCACCTATTCTTGGCTAGATCAAAATTAATGTGGATGGTGCCTCAAAAGGAATCCCAGGACCTACAAGCTATGGTATTATATACATAAATCCAAATATTTTCATTCTTAGATGATGATTTGGTTTGTGTGGTTATTAATTCTCTCTATAAGAAGAAATGTACAATTCCATCATTGCAGTTTATTAATAAGACAAATAGGAGGGAACAACATATGGATTTAAAATTATTTAACTCCCATTGTCCAGGCTCTTAGGCATGTAATGATTCACCTTGCCTAGACCCTCACTACTAAATGGATCATCTACCTCTGACATCAATCAGAACTCAATCATATTATCACTCATGCCAACAGAGAGGCAAACAATGTGGTTGATGTTCTTGCTAATAAGGGTGTCTACAAAAATAAAATGTGAATGGAGAACCATACAGCTAAGTTCATCCCTCTATATCAAAATGATTTGAATAAAATACCCTTCTTTAGACTCTTATAAACTTTTCATCTTTTTATATTCAAGTAATTTGGTATTTTAACCGAGGTATAATCATTTCAAAAACATTTATAACATGTTAAACTTGAGCTAATCGTCAATGTGCCAACTTCAAGCTTGGGATAAACATCTATGTACCATTTTTTGAGAATGGTATAACTTCATGTGTACCTTGTGAGTTCATAGAACTTTAATTTTTACCCAATTGTTGGGAGTGACATATAAATGTGAGCACACATTCCACATAATCATAATTTTATTCATATATATTCCACAATACCATAAAAAATTCATCATAACTTATCATGTAGAAAACAAAAAATAGGTTTCATCAATATTTAATCAACATAACCATAAATCATATTGAGAAATAATAAATATGGTATCATTGTATCATATCCCTAGTAAATCATAAGTAAAATTAATGGATGTTATCATAGATTAAAATATCTTTAAAATATCGCTGGAATATTTCATGAGTAAAATTCACTTTTAATTTTTAAATATAATATTTAAAATATAAAAACTGGAAAAATATTTAGGAAATAAATTTATTTAAAAATAACCATGGAAAAATTTAAAATAATCTTTAAATAATTTAATGTTCATAAGGGTAGGAAACTTTTTTCTTTCCATATATTTTAAAAAAAATTCCTTTTATATTTTTGGTAGAAAGTAGAAAAGAACCGCATTCATAAAATGATAAGAAGATTCGTTTGAAATAGTTTAATATAAAGTGAAACAAGGGTAAACATTACATTAAAAAACATTGGATATTAGTGAAAACATTCTTGAAAGAATTTTAGGTAACTTTTATATAGATGTTAAAGGATTTTTGATTTTATACATAACTAAAGTCGATTTTCTTTACAAACAATATCTCGATCTCTTGAGTAATTAAAGTGAGTAAAATGAAAGGAAAAATGAGTTCTATCAAAATAACTATATGATAAAAAATTAAAGGAGATTATTAGAATAGGATTGTATAATTTTTTCAATTGAAATTCAAGCATAAAAAATCATGATTAAAATGACATGGAAACAAAAATCCCTAACCATAAGTTTAACTTTCTTATAAGGAACTCTAACATCCAGTGTAAAAAATTAAATTTATTATAATTATATAAAATAATCATTTATATACTGATAATATCATATATAATCCACTTATAAAATTTCAACACCCATTTATAAATTATTCTTTATTAAAATCATCATTTCAAGGTTTTAAGAGTTTCATTTTTCATAGAATTTTCGGTTCTTCAGTTCTCATTCCTTATAATTTGATCATAGTTCGATCATCTCCAGAATATTATTTATCATATAATTATCATGTATATTAATTATATTCAAATTTATAATCATTCTTATAAGGTAGATACTGAAAAATGAATTTCACCATTTTTGGATATGGTAGGTCGTACATATTAATGAATGTTGTTTTCATATTTTTTTGATTGACAGAACCAAAGAAATGTAAGTAAAAATTCACCTTTAAAAAATAATTATTATATCATAATATATATATATATATATATTTAGTCTATCCGTTTTTTAAATCATGTAACGATGAAATAAAAAATGAATCGCATCGCCTAGTTAATGTGGTAGTCCACATATACACACGAGTAATGTTATCATTTTTCAACAGATGGGAAGGTCGGAATGGAGGTAAAATATTACATTTTAAAAAGAATAATTATTTTATAAATATCATATATAAATATTAAACACATGATAATAACCACCCATGAAATATGATGATATAAAATTAATTGTATCACTATGTGGAGGTGATAGTCTACACATGCGCACGAGCGAGACATTAATTTTACTTTTGAGGGAAATTGAGGTAGATAATGGTAATTAAATAATAATAATAAAATTTATGTATATTTAGTATACTAAAGTTATTTTTAAGAAAAATACCATATATTTTTAAGAGTTATTAGAATAAATAATTTGAATGAAGTCGGGTAGAATGATTACCTCTCCTTCGGTTGGGCTCCTTTGGATCCTTTCTCAAGGACCCTTGGAATGATCTTTTATTAAGACTATAAACCCTAATTAATTAATGGGAATGTTTAAAAGATAATTTTATAAGTTATTTTATATTTATGTGGATCAAATTGGTTTAAATAAAATAGATAAGGGGTGTCCATTTTTAAGGGAGAAAACAGATACACTTCGAAATTACTTAAAAGATTTAAATATAATTAATATATTTTTCAAGTATAAGGATTCAAAATATTAATTAATTAAAATAATAATATGACATGTTCTAAATATAATCATCTATTGAAGTTTATATGGGTTTTAGTGTCATTTTAAACCATATCTTTTGGTTTAACCCCTTCATTAACCAATTTTAACCTTAAATGTGGAAACGGCTTGTTCAATCTTAGAGGGTTGTAATTTTACTTATAAGGTAAAAATCATATAATAAATGTAAATTTCATGGATTATTTGTAAATTTATCCTCCTAATTTTCCTATTTTAATAGTTTTAAGATTTCTAAATAACTTAATAAAATATTATTTTTCATAAAATATCATTAATGTTATTTTTGACACTATTCAATTAATTTGAATTAAAAGGAATCAATATAAAAAATGAATATAAATATAAAATATTTAAAAATAAATTATAGATTATTATTATCCATAAAATTCTTGTGAAATCATAATTAATCCAAAAAATATTTGTTTTTATGTTTTTAAAATCATATAATTTGATTTTTCTATTACATGCACAAGAACCCTATCTGTGTTGTGTTATATTATGATGTACTTATACCATTAGAAAAAATTAAAAATAAATTACCATCATAAAAATAAATTAATCATGTTTATAATAAACTTTTATATTAATTTATGGAATATCCTTATCCCAATGTGAAAATAAAAGATACTAAAATCAAGAGAGTGACATTTTGGAATTTTCTTTACATAAAATAATAAAAATGTCATTATCAAGGAACAATGGAAACAAAATGACATATATTAAATTTTGGGATGGATATGTCTGAATTAATACCATAAAAGGAAATAAATTGATGTTTTGGGTAGATTTTACGACCTTATCTCTTTATTTTAACCTTGTTTTACCTATTTTACCCTTACCAAGGTGAAAAATATTTACCACGCTTACAATTCACAATTACCAAAAATAAAAGGGGTCTATTTAGAAAATTTAAACATATTAATTCATAATATGGTATCTATTTTTCAAGATTAAATCTCTATAATTGGAATAGATCAATTTTAATATAACTGAAAAAAAACATAATGATAATTACTTTTAGAAAAATGTGTTTTCAACCATAACAATGAACTTATATCATAATCCTGAATATTGAAAATTAAAATAGAATTAATTAAGTAAATATAAATAAAAATATTACATGTCAATTTAACACCAAATAAAAATATAATTTTACTTTTAAATTACATGATTTAATTAAAATAAATGACAGAATTTGAAAATTTTTCTATTTTTTACTATTCACTTAAGAATCAAGCATTTCAAAAAAAATCACAAAATTTCTCCCTATGTTAATTTTCATATGGTAATTTAGAAAATATAGTTCTCTTAAAATAAATTTTCTAAAAGTGTTATAAATTAATTATACTATTTTTTCATAAAAAGGAATAAAAACCATTTTTGAGGAAAAATGTATTTTTCAAAACTTATAATGAATTTACTAAAATTTGAGTACTTATTTATCAATATATTTACTTTATATAAAAAATTTATATATATATATATATTAAAAATTTTCTTTACATATTCACTACATTAAGTTAATGGCTAGGTTATAACATGTAATATATTATGGTTCATTTAGACATGGGGTTGATTTTATCGCAAGATATTAAAGAATTTAGATTTATTTCAGGAGAAATATATCATAATATCTTGGGGTGTTATTTTATACACCCATTAAACTGAATTTATACCTTAATATTCTATCATTATGATATAAAAAATGACAAACTATATATTTCATCACATCATTGAGTTCCCATAGAGCTTCTTCAAATTTACGATTTCTCTAGAAAACTTTATCCAGGTGGGTAGTATTTTACCAAAGTACTTTATCTTGAAAACCTAAGATTTATAATGGTTTCTCTTCATATGAATGATGAGGATCCTATGGTATAACCTCTAATTTCAATACATGTGATGTATCATGTATTAACTTCCTCAAAATAGATATATAGAACACATCATGACCTTAAGAGAGGTTCGATGGAAGTGCCAAATGGTAAGATACCATACTAATCAATCAAGAATCTCAATGTAGACAATATATCTAGGGATCAATTTTCCCGTCATTCCAAATATCATAACCTAATTCTGTATAAACATTAAAAATAATACCTTATCACTAAAAATTTCATATTTTTTTGATGATTTCCAACATAAATATTCTATTGACTCTGATCTTCCCTAACTTTTTGTTAAATGAAACTAACTTTTTAATGTCATTTCTTCAGCTTTCTCAGGTCTTGATAGCTTTATCTATCCATATTTTTACTATCACATTGAATTTATACACTTATTTTCATAGATGGATTTATTAAGGAGCCATATGAATGCCGAAGTGAAACTTATTGATGTAATAAAACTCAATTAAGTAATGTTTTGATCCCAAACCCTTTAAAATACATATAAAAGACCTTAGAATATCCTCTAGTGTTTTAATGTTTCTCTTAGACTAACTATCTTTTTAAGGATGATAATTACTAATGAAACACAACTCTGAAATTACATTTTTCTGAAGACTTCACCAAAACATAAAGGTAATCCTCTTATCTCAGTTAGATATAATAGAATGTGGTACTTAGTGAAATATTACTACATAATATATATTTTTTCAATATGATTAAGAGAGAAATATTCTTTGATAGAAATGAAGTATGTTTAATTTATAAGGTGATCATGTAAAAACAAAATAGAATTATTTTCTTTAGATGTTTTGGGTAGTCCAATAACAAAATACATGGTGATTTTTTCCTATTTCCATTCTAATAATGTTTGTGTATATAACATCGCCTTGCACTTTTATCTGTCAACTTTAACTTACTAGCATACCAAGCACTGAGAAACATACTCTAAACTATCTATTTTTATGTTATTCCACTATAAATACTCATTTATATCTATATATATCTTCACTATTTCAGGATGAATAAATAATTATGAACTATGAGAATCATCCAACAACTCCTTCTTCATGTATGGTATTCATATGACACATACATGGTTATTAAACCTTATTATTCCATCACTATCAAGGATTAAATTAGAAATACTTCTATTATTTTTTGTAACTCTACATATTCTGTAAACACTTATTTAATATTCAACAAGATATAAGGATGAACACTCATTTTAGAAAGATAAGATTTTTCTATTTCCTTCAACATTTCCCCATCCATCCTTTATAAATTTAGAAATATTGGATATTTTGTGATCCTTTTTGTCAATAAGCTAGCATGATCTCTTCAAATCATAACATCTACCACTTTTTTTTCTTTCCAATGGTGGTAATGTAGTGAGTTGTCCTAATCTTTAATCAACTCTAGAATATATTCATCTATTTCTAAGTGAATATATACTTTAAACATTTATGATCAATATATATATCACACTTTTAACTGTAAAGATAATTTATCCTTATCTTTAATAAAAAATTACTAAAACAAAATCCAAATCATGAGTTGTATAATTTTTCTCATGAACCATAAATTTTCATAAAGCATAACATATCACCATATCAATCTACAAGAGGAAGCATCCAAATCCCTTATTCGATGATCACTAAAGATCACAAACCATTATCCACTATAGGGTAGTATAAGAATATGATCACTAACTAACCTTATCTTTTGTTCCATGATATTTTCATCACAATAATATGTCCAAAGGAAATTATCTCCCTTATGAGTTAACTTGGGGAGTGGATTACACATCTGTGAGAAATTTCCCACCAAAGTTTCAATAATATTCCACAAAACCAAGAAAAATTTGGATCTCAGCCATAGTGTTTGGTATGGTCCAACATTCAATAACTTCCATCATTGATGGATCCACCAATATTCCCTCTCATTAGATTATATGACCAAAAAAATGAAACTTTTTTGTATAAAAACTTCACAATTAAGAAAATTTTCATACAAATTATCCTTTGATAAGGTTTTCAGTATAATTTTCAAGTGATCTTGATGTTCTTCCTAACTCATAGAATATATAAGAATTTTATCCATAAGGACTACCCCAAACTGATCAAGGTAATGTATAAAGAATCTATTCATTAAATCTATAAAGATAGTAGGGGAATTAGTAAGACCAAATGGAATCACTATAAATTCATAGTGTCTATATCTTGTACAGATGTATTGGGTATTTCTTCACCTTGGACACTTAATTGATATTATCTATATCGAATATAAATCTTAAAAAAAATATTGGTCTCCTAATAATTGATCAAATAAACATAAATATGAGGTCGATGATACTTATTCCTGATTGTGACCTTGTTGTGTTCTGATAATCAATGTTGATTTTCATTGATCCATATTTCTTATTAACAAAAAGAATAGGTACACCCCTAGTTTAAAAACATGTCTGAATGAATCCCTTGTCAATATTATCCTTCAGTTTATTCTTAAATTACTATAACTCAAATAGTTTCATTCTATATGGATTCTTTGAAATTTGTTTACACCATGTATGAGTTCTATTGAAAACTAAAATTAATGATTTGGAGGAAGACTGAGAAAAACTTCTTGAAATAACATATTCAAACTCTCCTAAAATATGAATATATTTAATTTTGAGTTCCTACCCAAACTTATGAGATTAAAACCCCTTTTGAATATGAATTAAGAATCATGAAATGGATTTAATTTCCATCAAAAGTTAATTTTTTATATTATCACTAATAGATAGTGAAAGGTTGGTTTGGAATATCAAAATTTACTTCCCTTCATAATAAATTGATGTGATATTTATGTGATGAAATCCAATACATGTCTAAAATAACATCAAATTCAACTAAAATGAGAATAAATATATTTATAGGACTCACATTCTTATTAACTTAAATCATATATCATAGTCTTGCGATGCGATCAATGTACCACTAGGGGATTTACTACTAATTTAATATCTAATATTTTTGGTGATGTTGTGATACCCTTATAAAATGATATATATATAAAAGAGTGTATAGATTTAGAATCAAATAAGACATTAGTACTTCTAGAGTTTATGGTAAGTGTACCTTTCATCACATCATTTTTATATCCCACATCAAAATTATTGATTGATCGATATTTACCATAAGATATAGGATTAAAAAAAATTGATTTCATTCGTTGTCATTAACCATCATAATTAAGTATTTCTTCGCATAATTACCATAATCATTGAATTTTAAACACTATAGTGTGGGTGGTTAATTTTTTCTTCTTATTTATCATTATCTAACTTCTTATTCCCATCAGTTTGGTATTTTATTTCCCAATGTCCTTCCTTTCTATACAAAAATAATTTTCTAGTCCTGTTAAGATAATTTCATCCATGACCCCATCCAAAAATCAACTATAATGGAAGGATCATCTTTATACCACTCTGTTTTTTTATTATTTTAATTTATTTTGAATTCCATATTTATTTTCTTATCAAAACCATGATAATGATTGGTAACTCCAATCTCTACTTCTACATTGGTATCACATCAAAATATTTCTTCATAAATAAAAAAATCCATTATGGATAAAACCATTCAAAAACATGGTTTTATGACACTGAATAACTGATCAATCTTACATTATGGTTCAATGATAATACAAGAAACATACCTCTAAATTCTTGTAAAATTTTCCTCATGGGTACTAATAGATTCATCATCCTTCTTCCATGTCTCAAGGAACTCCTTCTCCATTTTTATATGAAAAATACAAGGAAAGTAATTGTTGAAAAATAACCTTAAAAAATCATCCCACTCTATAGAGTCAATTGTTTCTCATTACCTCATGTTCTTGATAAGATTCTATCATTAATCCACTTTACCATCCAAATGATAAACAACCAAAATAAATTTTTCATGTTTTGAAAATTGGATAATTGAAAATATCATTTTAGTGGTCTAAATTCATTTCTCAATAACTAGTGTATCTGGAGAACCACTAAAAGAAGGAAGATGTTTCCTCATGAATGAATCAACAGAATGGTGTTCCCTACTTTTCTTGGTTTGAAGCTTAGAATCATTCAGGTATTGAGAAATTTGTGTAAGCATAAAAATGAGATTTTTCATTCCAACTCTCATAAAATTTGTTTTTTCAAGAGTAAAATCATTTCATTTTCCATCACATTCAGCATTAACACAATTAATTCAAGGTTTATCCTTTTAGTAAAACCAAAAACCATTGTTTGAGAAATAATAATCAAAGTGGGAAACTACATAATTATGGAAAAGAATTTATTGGATGTCTAAATCATGAATCCTTATTTTGAATCTATGACAGATTAGTTTTATCCTAGTTCATCCATAATCATCATCTATTTATATCCTTATTAATGGTTTTTAATTAAAATTTAAATTAACATATAAATATCTCCCTAGGAGTTTCAAACAAGGTTTATAGTAATTGAATACTCACCATGCATCAGAATGATGGTTGAGATATACTCGACCAACTCTTCTTAGGGTTATTACTCCAATATTCATTTTTTACAAAACTATATCCGCTTGTAGTATCCATATTTTTTCTAGGAAGACTACAATCTTTTATTTTCCATATATTGTGATGTTATACAATACATAGTATTATCTTAAGGGTTCTCAGAAAATATTTCTCATCCTAGTTTTTAAGGTAACTATATCTGGCTCTGATACAAACTAGAGTTGCCCATACTTTTCATAAATAAATATTTCATATCATTAGATGAATATTTGTTACATAAAATTATGAATCATTTAATTACCGTAAAGGTCTAGAATATTTTGATACATGGATACATAAACAACTAACACATAAATAATATAAATCATCTCCCACTTATTATTTCAAAACTATCACCCTATTTATACACATCATACTTAAAACTTTTCTTCATATATTGGGGAAAAGAAAACATTATAAAGGGTTAGATCAGAAGCTTAATATGGGTAAAAAGGGAGATACCAACGATCATTTAAGTATAAAATTAGAATAAAGTTTATGAGAATATGATGCTCACCTTTTAAATCATACCCAGAAATTATTAGATCATAAACATGAGTCATGGAATAACACTTGGAAGTTCATAAGACATGAATAATAAAGGAATAGAAGAACATGATCCATGAAAACATAACATTGGAATAATATCATGTCATAAAAGAGTTTTACAAGTTTAGAAATAATCATAACCACATAAATTTTGTGTCAAGGAAGCCTACTAATAAATTCATAACAAGTTAGGTTGGGCTAACCACCAGTTTACCTACTTTGGCCTAGGGATAACCTCTTGTGTACCATATTTTATAACTGATATTACCTCCCATATTCCCACTTTGGTTCTTGGGATAACCTCCTGTATACCCTTTTTGATCATAGAAATTTAATCTTTATCCAATAAATTGGATATTTATATAATTTTTTTCTTATCCATCACAAAATTACAATTCTATCCATATGTATGACACAAGACTATAAAAACATTCCTCATAACTTAACCTGTAGAAAATAAAATAGGTTTCATCGAAATTTTATGATCATAACCATAAACCATATATCAAAATAATAAATATGGTATCATTGGATGATATACCTATTAAATTAATTTAATATCAAAGGATGTTATCATAGATAAAAAAATCCTTTAAAAGATCATAAGAATGTTTTTTGAAGAAAATACCCTTTCCATTTTTAAATCAAAAATTTAAAATATAAAAATTTACAAAATATTAAGGAAATTATTTTAATTTAAAATAACCTTAGAAAATAATATAGGAATGTTTAAATCATTGAACGTTCATGATGGGGGAAATTCAGTTCATTCCATGTATATTAAAACAAAGATTCCTTTCACATTTTTGATAAAAATTCAAAAGTACCACATTCAAAAAAACTGAAAGAATTTCCCTTCAAAAATATTATACAAGGTTAAAAATGCGTAAAAATTAATTTAAAAAATCATTGGATATTTGTATAAATATTCTTGGAAAAAATTTAGAAAACATGGATATATATGACAAAGGATTTCTAACCGAAGATAGAATTAAAGCTAGCTTTCCTTAAAAATATTCTTTTGGTCTCCTGAGTAATTAAAGTGAGAAAAATGATAAGAAGATATTTATTCTCCATAAATATACAAATTATAAAAAAATTATCATAGAAGGAATATATAATTTTCTTCAATGTAAATTCAATCTTAAACAATTTCAAGTAAAATGATATTAAAACATAAATCTCTTATCTTAAGTTTGAATTACATTGACGGTGATCATTACTCTAGTAAAATATATTTTCTAATATTATAATTCTTTAATATAATCATTTACATTCTTATAATATCATATATAATCCACTTATAATATTTCAATAACCATTTATTAATAATTCCTTATTAAAATCATCGTTTTTAGGCGTTAATTGATTTGTTTCTCATGAAAGCTTTGTTTCTGTAGTTTTTGGTCCTTTTACTTTGATCATGGTTCCATAATCACCAAAATTTCATTTATGATATAAATATAATATATATTCATTATACATATATTTAAAATCATCCATAAAATTTAGAGAAAAAAAATTAATTAAACCATTTTTGGAGACTGTAAGCCATACGTACCCATAAACATTGATTTAACTTTTCAATGAATTGATTTAAATAAAGTTAAATAATAATTGCCCTTTATATAATCATTATAATATCATATATATTTATTAAATATATCCTTATTACCATCCATGTAAATCATAAATGAAAAAATAATCACATTGTTTCATGAAGGTTGTAGTACGCACGTACACACGAGTGATGTTATCGATTTCCAAAATATGTAAATGTAATAAATTATATAATATATTATAATTAAAAAAGAATATTTATATAAAACATATCGTATATAAATATTAAAATCATTATAATAACCATCATTGAAATATGGTGATAGGAAATAAATTTTGTTGCTACGTGGAGCCGGTAGTCCACACATGTGCATAAGTGATAATTTCATGACACATTTTTTAGAAACATAGGGTGGATAATGGTGGTTATATAATCATAAAAGGTTTTAATTATATTTACTATACTTAACTTATTATTTTATTATGAATAAAAAATATTCACAGGGGTTATAATGAAAACTAATTTGAAAGAGGCCGGGTAGGATGATTTCCTCTCATTTGGTTTTCCACCTCTAGATCCTTTTTTAAGCACCCTTACAATCATATTTTGATAAGATAATAATATATAATTAATGGATATATAATTTTATAAGATAATATTCTTGTGTTTTGTTGAGAAATATGTCACAAGGTGGTGTTAAGAAAATAGAAAAGGGGTGTCCTTTGCTAAAGGAGGGAAAGGACACACTTAGAATAACATAAAATATTTAAATATAATTAATGTATTTATCAGGTATAATTCTTACAAATATCCAATAATTTGAATAAAAATAGTATTAGGTTAAAATATCTCCATAAAATAAAACTTAGATAGGTTTTGGTATCATTTTCAACCTAATATTTTGGTTAAACAACTTCATTAACCAATTTTGACGATAACTACGATAATGAATTTTTCAAAATTAAGGGGTTATAATTTTAATTATAAGGTAAAAATTGGATCACAAATGGAAAATGGATGAAATTTTAGACCATTTATTTTCATACTTGTACACTTTAAATATTGTTATCATTTTTAAATAATTAAATAAAATATTGGTTTTCATAAAATATCATTAACGTCATTTTTGACTCTATTCATTTAAATTGAATTAATAGGAATCAAGATAGTAAATTAATAAAAATATAAAGTCATTAAACATAAATTATACATTAATATTAACCATAAAATTTTCATGACATTATAATTCATCCAAAAAATATTACTTTTGATGTTTTTAAAATCTTTTAGTTTGATTTTCTACAGCTTGCACAATCACGTGCCATCATTGTGTAAGCATTTAAGGCATCTATAACATTATTAAAAATTGAAAATAAGTTAACACAAAAAAATAATGTTAAAAATAAAATTTTATAATCATTTATTACATATTATTATCCCTATGTTAACATATAAAATAAATTAAAAGGAAGATAGTGATATTTTAAAATTTCATTTAATTGAAATAATAAAAATGTCTTTATCAATAAAAGTAGAAATAACACCATATATTAGATTTTGGTATGGATATTGTTTAATTTATTCCATAAAAATTAATGAAGGAAATACTTGGGTTGATTTTGAGGCTTTATCTCATTGTTTTAACCTTGTTTCACCCATTTAACCCTTACTGGTGTGACAAATATTTACCACAAATACTATTCATAATGACCAAAAATAAAAGGGGCCTATTTACCAATTATTAGAATATTTATTAATCTCTATAAGTGGAAAGATAAATTTTAATATAAAATTTCAAAATTTAATGAAAAACAGTTTTTAGAAAAATGAATTTTTAAGCTTAAAAATTAACTTTTATCAAAATCATGTATATCACTGATTCAAATGGAATTATTTATATTGTTATAAATGAAATGGATCATATGACACTTTAATATAAAATAATAAATATAATTTTACTTTTAAATTACTTTATTTAATGAAAATAAATGATTGTATTTGAAAAATATGTATTATTCACTATTCACTTAAAAACTGATCATTTCATAAAACTCCAAATATTTCACCTTAAGTTATTTTTGATATTATAATTTCAAAAATAACGTTTTTTTCAAATAAATTTACTAAAATTGAAAGAAATTATGTTTCTGTTTAAGTTTTGGTTTGGCCTCTTCTTTTTGGCTAGATTAGTGTCTCCCCATGTTTATTTTAAGGCTCGAGAGTGTTTTGGGGGTTTGAGACATGAAAAAGGAATAAGATGGGAGTTCATGTGCATGTTTAATGGTTTACACACGGTTAGTGAAAAACATGCGGAGTATCCCAGGTAACTATGGATCCATGGACCGAGCCTTAAGCATGGTTAGCGCACAATTAAGAAAACCGTGCAGAATTCCCAGGAAACCATGTGAAGGGGGTGATTTTCGGTAAGTATATTCCACACAATTTTCACACTATTTGGAAAAAAGTGTAGGTAAACTGTGCGGACCAGAAAAGTTGGAAAAAATTAAAAAATTCCCACTCCAAGATTTTAAACCCCAACTCGGGTTTCTCTCCTATTTCTCCCCCTACAACCCTATAGATGATCTTGGACAAACCAAGATTCCCAAGGGTGTTTTTCCTTTGATTATTGGTTTTTTGGAGTGTCGTTGGTTGCGGATTGATGCCTCAGTTAAGTCAAATGCTCCTCTTGCTTCTATTTTGCGGATTAGCATTTGTAGTTTCTTCTATCTCCTTACGAAGCACTAATCTCCTATTTTTTGGGTGAGATTTAGGTTGATGCTTAAATGGGTGTTTGAATATGGATACAAGGCAATGATTAAGGGTGCATTCATTTTCATATTCTAGGTAGGTGGTCTACAAGTTATATCCTATAGATTTTAAGTATATTTGTGCATTTAAATTTTTGTTCTTACTTCCTCTTGTTTTGTTGTAGATGCCTTTAGTGGGATTTAGTATAATTATCATCTAAATAATGATTTTAAACCATCACAATCCTTGTGGGATGTAGTGAGGATTATTTGACCAATTTGGGGCCACCAATGGGGTGTCTCGATATTTTTGAACCTAGAAATTGACAAGGTCTCGTATGGAATTGAGGTGTAATAACATAGATCCCATGTTGAAAATGTTGGTATGGTTAGTTGGATTGTATATGGAATTTCAATATGTCTCCAAGGTTTAATAATGTCTTAAGGGGTTTTTTGGAATGTCTTAGTAATGTGTTAATTAGGTTAAATGGGATTATGTCGAATGATATATGATTTATGTTGAAATGCCAAATATGACTAGTACATATGAAATGATGATCATGTTAAACTGGAAATGGATTGTGAATTGAGAACATGTAAGTGTTAGCATGATGGAAATTATAAATATGGAATGATTTAATACATGAGGAATGTACTTAAATGATAAATAGGTTAAATGGGTTAAAGTATGACCATTTATGAATATTGACTAAGGCATAGGGGTTGTTGAATAAACTTAAAGTGTTAAAGCACGAGAAGGGTAATTTGGATAAATGACTGTGAATTGTAATTGGTAAATGTGTTAATGGGTTATGGCATAGTATTAATTCCCATGGCGCTTCTTATGTATTGGGATTGATGATTTCCAATTGCATTGGTTATGATATGTTGTGTTATGGAATGGTTGTAGGGACTTGATAAATAAGAATTTTCACATGGCTTAAGAGAGTGGGGTGTTAAATTGAGGTTCTATGACCATGGGTTGAGTTAGACTGAGGCTCTAAACTCCACCCCATAAATGTACTGGTTAGGGAAGGGGAAGGAGGCTCTATTACCCTAATGGTTGCATTCCATCCGGACTGAGGCTTCGAGGTGACTATAATGTGTGATGTGCGATAGAACAAATATTTTCAATTATTTTATTCCAAATTTCAATGTTTTTAATCCCAGAAATGTGTTATTTTAAGGTAAATTGTCACATTTTATAGTTTTAGGAGTATTTTTGAGCTTAATTGGAAAAATGGCTTATTTTGGATTTAAACAGTTTTCATTTATTATAATGTTTCAGACATAAAATTTTCTAAACTGATAAAAATTTAAAAATTCGTCTTTTATAGGTTTCTAAGTTTGATTAGATTCATTTTATCCTTCGGGACTCAAAGCTCAATCAATCATTTGGAAGCTCAAATACAGCTCACAAATCAGGCCTCGAAAACTGTGTACAAAACTGGAGAATTTTATTGTGGGGAACATATCTCATAAATGGATAAACCATTAAAGATGAAATTTTACATGGATCTAGATCAAATAAGGAGAAAAAAGTCTCATTAATATGCCCTTGCATGATTCTTTAATTCCCAAGGTCATTAATGCGTTGGAACTCGGTTCATTGGAAGACGAAGAGTCTTTTGTCAGAATTAAATATCCGGAGTAATGTGGATATATCTCTCTCCCCACGAGTCCAATTATTCTAAAATTTTGTGGGTCGACAGAGTATAGATATAAGAACAACTTTAAAGAATGACCAAGTTCCAAATTCTATCATTAAATAGGCCATATGCGCACCTACATTCAGAGATTATTTTTGGATCCAAAATTTCACCCCTTTCCCTATAAAAGTGTATCCCTCTTTCATTTCAAAGGGTTGGAAACTTAGGAATAGCCTTTTTTGGCCATTTTATATAGTTTAGTATTTTATTTTATTTTATTTTCATTCTATAATTTCATTTCATGTTTTTATTTAAGTGTTCTCCTTTCTCCACTTTTCTATCTCTCTTTTGTTTTCTCTCTCTATTTTCTTTTCACCGTGAACTCTTATGCTTGTGATCATGAGTAGCTAACCCGAGAAAGTTCCCGGGGGAGTTATCCAGTGATGAACCCAAATCTTTTAACATTAATTCTTAAGGTTTCTTGTTTTCTTAGAGTTATACCAAGGGGGATCTTATTGTGAAAGGCACTTTTGTGTCTCCACTTTCCACCCAAGGTTTAACTTTCACTTCTGCAATATTTTACCTCGATTGAGGAGGTGGATGTACGGTCTCTCGGCGATTGTTGAGTTTATATTATGTTCACAACCATAGGCATAATGGGATTTTCATTCATATGATGGATCATGTTCATTAAGTAAATTGGAAACTTAAAAAAAGAGATGATGAAGGTTCACTCTGGATAATCTCCCGGGAGGATCTCCTTTCTGTCTAACATCATTTTGTCTGTATTCATTCTGTTGCATTGCATTTGAATATTTAATTTAATATTTCATTATCATTTCTAAAATATAATTTTCATTATTTTATTTCATATATATATAAGCATAGTGAATTAGAATTAGTGAGTGATTGACTACAAAAGGCTCCTCAAGAGATCGACCTAGGTCAGCTACTATGCTGCACTTAGTATTAATATTTTTGAGAGTGTGCACGACAACACTTCATCAAATTGGTGCCATTTCTGGGGATCCAAGTGGTCTTCAATCACTATTTTTATTCACATATTGTAAATTATTTTTCATCCATTCATTTAAAAAACACAAAAAAAATCATAAATTTTAAAAACTAAAAAAAACTTTGTTCATGATGTATTTCAATGGTGATTATTATGCATGGACTGACCAATCAGAGGTACATGAAGAATTTCAATATGATAATGAATCCAAAATTCAAGAACTTAAAGAAGAAATAAAAAAAATGAAGGGAAAATCTGAAATAGTTGAAGAATATATCCATTCAATGGTGCAACAACCTGAACCTCAACCAGAACCTGAACCAAAATGAGTGGTGGAAGAGATTTCACCGATCATTTTTATGTCAAAGAACCTAAAGAGGGTGAGAAGTAGATTCTAAAGGAATTAATAATATCATCCCATACTCAACCATTGCTTGAGGAGGTCCCTAATGTACACATTCTAAATGATTCACTTATGGGAGATCAATAATTTTTGGAAGAATCATGGGATCAATTTGTTGAAGATAACCTAAAAATAGATCTTCCCATATTTGATATTGAACAATCAACACCTTTTGACCTCTCTCTTGCTTTGGAAGATGAAGAATAAGATGCACCTGATGAGATGGAGTTTCCAATGGTATTTCCAGAAGAGATAAATTTCCAATCTGACATACTTGAAAGGGAAGATTTCTTAATTGATTCATCTTGTTTTAATCTTATTCAAACTGAATTGTTTTATAACTTATCCTTTCCTGAAATTTTTGATACAAAAAAAATGGAGCAGGACTTGGATGTTAAATAATATACCACCCAAGTGGTGGTGATTGAGGAAGAAGTACTGTAGAAGCTGGTGGTGGTGAGACTACCTCCTCTACAAAAACTTTTATACCATTTGGAGGACACCATAGAAGTTCACAGGGAGCACCCCTATATTCTATTCCCTCCCACTCTGAATCTTAAATTCTCTCTATATTATTTCTTGGGGGTTGGTAAATTTCTTATTTTCTTTGGGGTTCTCCAATCTCAGTGTCTACTGATAGACACTGGAAAAAGTAACATGTGGTGGTTTATCTCAAAGAAACCACATCCGCCATCTGATTGGGGATAATATGCTGCAGCTGCCTGACTAGGGGAAGTAAACCCAGCATCCTCTTGGGGGTCAAACTAAGCATTATCCTTTTTTTATTCTCCTTTGTCTTTATTTTTATTTATTCTTTTTATGTATTTTAACTTCTTTCTTGTATTTTTAAAGTGGTATCATCTAGAAGCTTAACTCAAGGCTGCCACTAAAAAATAAATCAGGTTGTGTCTTTCTTTTTCTTTATTTTGTTTGATACCCAATATAAATTATGTGTGAAATTTTTCTTGACCTGATTTGATCTTAAAGGGGGTAGTAAATGGATTAAGTGTGGGGGAGGTATTTCAACTTGTTTTTAGGAGTTTTTTGTGTGCTTTCATTTTATTTTTCATGTTTTTTTTTTGAAATTTTCTTGTTTTCCTTTTTCATTTTTTTGGTGTGTTTTTAGGAATCTTGAGCTAAATCGAATACTTTGGAAAAATTCAAACCATCTTGGTATTTTTGACCCATTTCTAGATTTTAGTATTTGAGGATTTAAATGATTTCTGAATGGGTTTTGTTTCTGATTTTCGGTCTTTTCATTTGATAAAGTTTGATTGATTGTGAAACTCATGTGCACTAGTGTTGTCCAAATTGAAAATCTTGCCCAACCAGAGAGGTTTCTAAACCTATTTGATATATTATTACACTTATCCTTTTCTTGAGAGTCTTGAGACATAGTGTGTGATCCATAACTTTCTATTTTTCTCTTTTTCAAAGTTGTTAGTGTTCATAGAGTGTGTTAAGTATGATTGAGGAATCACTTTGAAAGCCCTTTTGCATTGAACTCTTATTTTGGCCTACCTTTACATATGAACTTCATTAAGTCCCTAGTAGCCATGAAATAACTTTTTAGGAAGCCACATTACAAGCCATTTATCCCTTTCCAATCTTCTCTAGAAGTTAAATGCATGATTATTGTTAAACTCAAGTGTGGGGGGGAGAAGATGGGCTCTGTTTTTCTTTCTTGAAGAATCTTTTTGAGCTGAATTGAAAGTGTTGACATATTTATTACTACTTGGGTGGAAGAACTGTCATGATTGAAATATTTATGGTTGGATCATAATATCATTACACATATGGTCTGGGTGTTCACCAATTTTTCAAGATCAAAAGCAGCCTCTTTTTTCCTAAAAAAACAGGATTCTGAAGAGAAATCCAGATCTAAATTCAAGCTGAAACAATGCTACAAATGGGGAAAAGAGGGATGAAATTCATTTATTCTGAAATTATAAGTGTGAACCTCCAAAAAAAAGATTTTTTTGGAGGTGATTCATTTTTTAGCTGATTGAGGAGCACACCATTCTTGAGCAAAACTGTTTTCATGCATTTAATTCACTTTAGATCTTAACCCTCCTCATTCTGCCTCAGATGTTTTTACATTTTAAACAAGACAACCCTCAGCCTCAGAACAACCCATGAAAAAGAACTCATGAATGACACATTTTTGACTCTGTGAAGTGTATATATGATGGGGATAGCAAGCCTATTGATATTACACATGTTTTGAGAATGAGAAAAACTCCACATTAAAAATCCTTGAGTGAAGAGTGAAATATTTTTCCGGGGAGGTAGGTACGACATGCATGTGAGTATTAAAATGAGATTGAATGGATTAATATGATTTTTTAGGAGTTATGAAATTATGATCCATGTAGGAGGTATGATATTTTCTCTGATATGATAAATGAGTTGTGTTGTCATTTATGCTTTGAGAAGTTTGTTTTTGACCATGGTATAATATGATTGCCTAGGAGTGAAATGTTTAAGTGTGAGGGAATTGATAGAAAAAATATTCTAAATTATTTTATTCTGAATTTAAATGTTTTTAATCCCACCAATGTGTTATTTTAAGGGCAATTTTCATATTTTAATGTTTTAGGAGTATTTTTTAGCTTAATTGGAAAAATGGCTTATTTTGGATTTAAACAGTTTTCATTTATTATAATGTTTCAGACATAACATTTTCTAAACTGATACAAATATAAAAAATCTTATTTTATAGTTTTCTATGTTCTATGAGATTTATTTTATCCTTCTGGACCCAAAGCTCAATAAATCATTTGGAATCTCAAATACAACTCACAAATCAGGCCTCAAAAACTGTGTACATAACTAGAGAATTTTATTGTGGGGACCATATCTTATAAATGGAAGAACCATTAGAGATGAACTTTTACATGGAGCTAGAGTATGTTAGTAGGAACATGTTTTATTAATATTTCCATGCATTATTCTTTAATTATAAAGGTCATTAATGTGTTGGAACCCGGTGCATTGGAAGACAAAGAGTCTTTTGGTAGAATTGAATATATGGAGTAATTTGGCTATATCTCTCTCCCCAAGTGTCCAATTATTCTAAAATTTTGTGGGTAGATAGAGGGTAGATATAAGAACAACTTCCATGAATGACCAAGTTCAAAATTATCTCATTAAATAGGCCATCTTCACTCCTACATTCGGATATTATTTTTTGATCCAAAATGTCACCCCTTTCCCTATAAAAGTGTATCCCTCCTTCATTTCAAAGGGTTGGAAACTTAGGAATAGCCTTTGTTGGACATTTTCAATAGTTTAGTTTTTTATTTTATTTTATTTTCATTCTGTAATTTCATTTCATGTTTTTATTTAATTGTTCTCCTTTCTTCACTTTTCTATCTCTCTTTTGTTTTCTCTCCCCGTTTTCTTTTCACCGTGAACTCTTATGCTCATGATCATGAGTAGCTAACCCGAGGAAGTTCCCAGGGGAGTTATCCAGTAATGAACTAAAGTCTTCTAAAATTATTTATTAATGTTTATTGTTTTCTTAGAGTTATTACAAGGGGGGTATTAGTGGGAAAGGCGCCTTTTTGTCTCCACTTTCCACCCAAGGTTTAACTTTCACATCAGCAAAATTTTCCCTCGATCGAGGAGGTGGATGTACGGTCTCTCGGCGATCGTTGAGTGTATCGTATGTTCACAAACATAAGTAGAAGGTGATGTTCATGCATACGATGGATCATGTTCATTAAGTAAATTGTAAACTTAAAAAAAGAGACGATGAAGGTTCACTCTGGATAATCTCCTGGGAGGATCTCCTTTCTGTCTAACATCATTTTGTCTGCATTCATTCTGTTGTATTGAATCTACATATTTAATTTTAGTATTTCATTCTCATTTATAAAATATACTTTTCATTATTTTATTTCATATATATATACATATTGAATTATAATTAGTGAGTGATTGACTACAAAAGGCTCCTCAAGAGATCGACCTAGGTCAGCTACTATGCTGCACTTAGTATAAATATTTTTGAGAGAGCGCACCACAATGCTTCATCAATGTGATATACGTATCCGTTGTGAGATAGGGACTTGATTTATTATCCCTATTCATTATTATTGATTACCTTAGACCCTTCTGTAGATGATAATTATGCCTAACCCATGGAACATGTGATAAAAATGGATTAAGGAATGAAGATGGTATAAAAATAAAATTGGGACAAATTCTAGAAATTAATTAAGTGAAACTTGGATATCTAATGGAACCTGGTTTTTCCTTGTTTCCATACCATTTATTTTGTACTTTCATGAACTACCTATTAGACTGAATATTTTTTAGAAACCGTTGGTGGTGGCCCACTGATTTTTGTACTCACACCCTTCTTGGGCCACCGTTGGGTGCCTGAGCAGATCTCTTGGTTATAGGTTAGGACAAGGGAAGAGGCCCTACAGTAAGATGTTGAGTTGTGCTCAATATATACATAGAGAAGGATCCATACTTAGAGTCCGGACCCATTTGTATTTTTATCCATTTGTTTTATTTTGGGTTTGTTTCACTTTACACTACTGGTATGGCATGGCATTTTTGTATTTGATTTTTGTTTGTACCTCATTTTGTAAATGTTTGGTTATACATGTTTGTTGGTTTTTCATATTGTTTATTCTATTTTTTTGTGTTTTGTTGTGTCTTACTCTGGTAAAGAGGGTATAGTATCCCCACGTGACTCATTGGACCCTCGCCGCTAGTCGTCAAACTCTGGCGTATGGGGATGCATTCTTGAGGTCATTTGATGACTCGGCTTGGGGCACCAATTTAGTGTCTTCCAGTTTAGGGACATTATAAAGTTGTATAAGATGAGTTATTTTCTCTTTCTTACTATTTGGGAATGATAGACAGAGGATTAGGATGTGTCGGGCCTTGGTAATGAGCTCGTGCTTGGGAGTAGCTAACCCATGTATGAGGGAAAACCCAAGTCAGGCAATGTTGTAATTTTTGTTCGTGATGTGTTTTGTTACATTTGGATGATATCTAACTGTTGGTTTATGCACATGTTGTGTGATTTGATTGATTTATGATATTTCTCTCATTGCTGAAATGGCATGGGTTGTGCATTCATGCATCTTTCTAGGCAGCTAAGGATATAGGTGACATGCATCATCATAGGCACACACACAAGATGGGTGTGTGAGGAATATAGAGTATAATTAATTTTACATCCTTGATAAATCTAAAGAAAATGAATCCTAATAATTATAATGTAAGTGGGTGAATGAAAATAATAAAGATTAATAGTTAAGGAATATCGTGTATAAATACAATTTATGAATTAGTTTACATTTTGGGGTTGTGATAAATTGTAAAGGTTGATTCGGTGTCTAAAACAAAATGTATTGCATAATGATGGTAAAATTTTAATGAATTTTTTCTAGTAAAAAGGGTTTAAATGAGTTAAAATGATGATTATAACAATTTTTGAAATGGGAAATGTTTCTAAGAGGAAATGATCATGATGTAAAAGAATAATTGGTTTGAAGATGTGTTGATGAAATACTTTTGATTAAATAATTTGGTTACCCCATACTGACCATCATCATGGTAGGTATGGTAGAGGGTAGTGTTCTAAGTGTGATGGTGACCATTGGGATAGAGTATAAAGAGTGGTTTGTTTGAGGCTAATATCATGAGATCTTTTCCATCTATGGTTCAATCCTATCGGTCATTAT
Source organism: Viscum album (assembly GCA_963277665.1). Classification (NCBI taxonomy): domain Eukaryota; kingdom Viridiplantae; phylum Streptophyta; class Magnoliopsida; order Santalales; family Viscaceae; genus Viscum; species Viscum album. The sequence goes on from OY728147.1 coordinate 278,718,016, forward strand.
TTGAAGTGTCATGTGAATTATAAGTTTAAAATGAGAATGATTGAATTCAAAAGTGAATATCCTTTGTATTGTCGTTTTGACCCTATTATGGGTGGTTTGGGGCAGTAAGAGTACCCTAGATTGAGACTTTGGATTTGGATTTTGAGGACTTTCAGGTTATGATATGTCCTAGGTGGTGTGTTCAGTGAACCCTTGGTGGGGTTGTGGCTATTTGGTAGCAAGGAGTTGTTTGGTAATGCGAGTGTGGAAACCCTGGTGGTTTGTGACCATACGGAGTACATGCTGGACCACAAGGATGGTTCTTGGGTCTTAGTGACCTGGAGAGTACAGACCTTGCGAGCTATGTTTGGGATTTCAGAAGGTTTGTTTTTCTCATGGTGTCGATGAATGTGTACACCTTTGGTATGGAACCTATAGTAGATGGTTGTTTAGTGTGCTAGGCATAGTATGCATCTGAACTAGGGTGAGAGTTCCATTCACGAGCATTTCTTTGTTCATTCCATGATATGAATAGTTTGGAGAAACGGACAATGAATTTTCCTAGTTGTGACTCCAGTCAAGGGAGTTGGAATCATTCAACCTTCAAGGTGACCTACGAGAGATTTCAGACATGGTATCTAGTGATTTTGGGTGTGTCTCACACATTTAGTTGTTTTGGACTTTGATTGTGGGACTCATAGTATTGTATGGTGAGGGTTTTTCCTAGAGGTATAAGTGGGAATTTTGATGGTTGGAGGTACTACTCGAGTTGTGGTTAGGTGAAGATAGTTTCATAAAACCAAGTGTGACCTTGTGGGAGGTTAGCCTAGTGGTGCAAGTACCTTGTAATATGAAGTGTGCAAGATGCTTCCAGTGTAGAGTCAATTCATACAAAGTACCCCAAGTTTTAGTGAATGGTATAGTTGTTCCTGGTTCCTTTATAAAGTAACCCTAGTGTTTAAGATAAGAGGTAAGGTTTGTTTCAAATGTTTTTATAGTATGGATTCCTAAATCTCCTTTTTGTATGATGATTAATGTAGGTCTCGATGTTTTTTTTAGCAGAAAAGTCAAGGGTGAAGTGTGGTTATATTCTTTCTCTCTATGGTGACACTCAGGGTGAGAATGATCACATGGATGAATGTGTTCGTATGAATGTTTTTGGTTGATGTGTGATATATAGAGGCTGGCTCTGGGGTGATGAGGAAGACTAACCAAGATACATGGTTAGGTATGTAAGTGAGTGATGGGATACACATAGATAAAAGTTTTTTTGTGAGAGGCTGATGGTTTGATTGTAGTGATAGAACATTGTGTTTTAGTTGTTAGCTGGCAGGAATGCGTCATAAGTACTCGAGAAGTGTGGTGGATGTAGTTCCACATGGAGCGTTGGTTCATGGATTCTTGGTAGTTCAATCATGGAGCGATGATTAAAGTTGGTTGGAAATCACACCAAAGTGGTGGTGGTTAAATGTTGATGACATTTGTTCGGCAGGGAGGCCTAAAATCCATGGCAGGTCCTGGTGTCCCATAGTTTAAAATCAAATGGATAAGTTTGTAGTGGTGTTCTTCAACAACTTCTTGGCATACATAAACTAGTGATGAGCATGCCCAACATCTTGACATCCTCCAAGGTATGTGGAGATGCTATGGCTCACGCCAAGAGACATGAAGGTTTTTTGGTTGGATGAGGGACATCATGGAGTTTGCACTCATGAAAATAGTAAATGTGGAGCATAATTATGTGAGTTACATCCTCTATGGCTTGGGGTGAGTTACTCAGGATGGACTGAATGTCAAACCACGTCATGGGTTCCAATCACGAAAGCTGGGAATGGGCACTGGGTGATTTTCATTTTCTTGTTTTTGGAAAAATCTAAATGGACATGACTGAGTTATGGGGTTCAGCTTGTGATTGAGTGTAAGATGTGGTTGTTGGAATCCCTCATAGATAGAAATGGTAATGAGACTCCTAAGGTGGGGATTGATAAGTCGGTCCTAGATGTGGAGAGAGAACATAGAGTTTATGTAATGGCAAAGGGATGACAATGAGTAACCTATGAGGTGCATGTTAGGTTCCTTAGAGATGCGATGTGGGACTTGGATGTGGTGACTGATGAGAAAAGTTTTTCATTTGAGCTTAGGATGGTTCCATGTGAATCTTTTTATGTTTTTGATGAAGTCATAGAAGGGTGTGGTTGGATATGACAACGGTTTGTGACAAGAGAGGTCAGTTTCTATAACTCTAATGGAGATCGGTGTTAGACTCAGGTAAATTCCCCTCAGGTGGTTTTAAAACATCATGAAGTTGAGGGAACCTTATCCGTGTGATGTGGTTTTATTCCAAGGGTGATGGCCGACGATGGTCTAGAGGGCGATAATGCCGTGAAGATTCAATTATACAAAAAATTTTGGAATGACCTCAATGGGTTCATGGGATGATAATGATAGGCTTCAAGTCAATAAGCACTTTGGGAAGGTGATGAAGGGGTAGCATACCATCAATGGAAGGTGGTTGTTCTAGGAAAAGCTATCCAAGTGTGTTCTGACTGGAGATGGTAAACTTGAATGGGTTTGGTGAGAGTGAACCACCTACAAGGTATATGCTATAGTGTAAAGTGCCTTTCGAAGTGAAGTTATACCTGAGTGAGGTCAATTTTATCTTATTCCTTTAATGGATGGGGTAGGAATGTACTCTCAAATGGTTTTTATGGTGCGGATGGATTCCAAAGTAGGGTAATGCTCCTATAGATATTGGGCAGTAGTTTGTTGAGACATGCTAGGTGATGGGAAGGCTGTTTGGAGTCTTGGTGGTCTTCACCGATAAGGGAGGTTCCAAGAAACCCAAAATTGTGGAGAGAACCATACCATTTAAATGGTTGGTTGAAAACGTGATCAAAGTTTTGAGTTGGAAGGAATCGAGTGGTTATCGTTCAGGTGAGTTGGGCCTGGTACAAATATTTGGCATGGGTTTAATTGGTTGAGTAGCTGAGAGTTTTGGGTTACATTTGGATTTATAATTGTTAAATTAAATCATTAGGAAATGTGGTTGGAAGTATTGTGTGTTTTCCTCTAGGTGATATCGGGTCTGTCCACCATTAGAGTTTGGAAAACATAGGAAAATAATGCCAAGTGATTGGGGTCTTGAGTTGTGTAGAGGATCAGACTGAGGGGGATGTCGATTGGTTCCTCTATGATGATTTTATTATCTGTGCAAAGTTTTCATATGTTGTGAGTTAGGAACTATTGTCTATGTTTTCTCTGTGAAGTTCTAGTGGATGTTTATGGTTGATGTTGATGCATCCTTGAGGAGTTCTAGTATGTGTTGTGGTTGTGGTGAGGAAGACTTGTGGGTCAAGTTTGTGCCCTTGATCCATGTTTTGTGGGAATTATGATGTGAAACTGGAAACTTGAAAGATGTGAATGGATAGTCAGGCCTTGTGGAATGAACTCTAGTTACAGAACTTAGTGATTCTTGGAGGAATGGCTTGAGGACGAGCATTTATAAGGTGTGGCGGTTATAATGCCCTATATTTTGTTAAGGTATGTTTCTGTTTAAGTTTTGCTTTGGCCTCTTCTTTTTGGTTAGATAACTGTCTCCCCATGTTTATGTGAAGGATCAAGGGTGTTATGGGGGTTCAGAACATGAAAAAGGAGAATAAGGGAGTTCATGTTCATGTTGCATGGTTAGTTCAAACCATACGGAGTATCCCAGGTAACCATGCATCCATGGAAAAATCCTTACGCACAGTTGGAACATAATTAAGAATATCATGTGGAATTCCTAAAAAAATATGAGAATGGGGTGATTTTTAGGGATTAGCATCCGAACAGTTTGCATATGGTTTGGAAAATCATACAGGTAAACCGTGTGTCCCAAGAAAGTAGGAAAAAATTACAAAATTTCCAGTCCCTGATTTTAAACCCCAACTTGGTTTTCTCTCCCATTTCACCCCATCCAACCCAAGTAATGAGCTTGGACAAGACAAGCTTCCCAAGGGTGTTTCTCCTTCTATTCTTTGCATTTGGAGCACCATTGGTTGCGGATCGAAGCCCCGGGTAAGCTAAACACTCCTCTTGCTTATCTTTTTAGGATTAGGGTTTGTAGTTTCTTCCATCTACTTCTGAATCTCTAAAACCCTCTTTTTTGGGGGGAGATTTAGGTTGAGACTTAAAGGGGTGTTTGAATCCAAATCCAAGGCAATTATTAAGGGTGTTTTCATCATCATATTTGAGGTAGGTGGTCAACAAGTTATATCCCATAGTTTTTATGTAGATTTGTGCATATGATTATGTGTTCTTTCTTCCTCTAGTTGTGTTTTAGATTCCTTTTGTGGGATTTGATATAATTATCATATAAATAAATATTTGAACCCATCAAAATCCCCATGGGATGTATCGAGGATGATTTGACCAATTTGGGGCCACCTATGGGGTGTGCCGACCTTTTCGAACCTATAAATTAACAAGGTCAGGTGTGGAATTGATGCGTAATAAGATAGATCCCATTCTAAACATTTTAGCATGATGAGTTCGATTGGATATTGAATTTACATGTTTCTCCTATTTTTAATAATTCCATAAAGGATTGTTTGGCATGTATTAGTAATGGGTTAATCATGTTAAATGGGATTTTGTCAAATGGAATATGATTTATGTTGAAATTAAAAATAGGAATAGTACATATAAACTGATGAGCATATTAAACTAGAAATTGCTTGTGAATTGAGAACATATATGACGTTGAATGAGGGAATTTATAAATATGAAATGAGTTAATACATGAGAAATGTACTTTAAATGATAAATGGGATAAATGGGTTAAAGTATGACCATTGATGAATATTGACTAAGTCATGGGGGTTGATGAATAAACATAAAGGGTTAAGGCACAAGAAGGAGAATTTGGATAAATGACTATGATTTGTATTTGGTAAATGTGTTAATTGGTTATAGCATAGTATTAATTCCCATGTTTTTCTTATGTATTGTGATTGATGATTTCTAATGTCATTGGTTGTCATATGTTGTGTTATGGCATAGTTATAGTGAATTGATAAATAAGTATATGTGCATGGACTGGTAGAGTTGGGGTATTGACTTGTGGTTCTATACCCATGGGATGAGTTAGACTGTGGCTCTAAACTCCACCCCATAAATGCATGGTTAAGGGAAGGGGACATAGGCTCTATTCCCATAATGGTTTCATTCCACCTAAACTGTGGCTTCAAGGTGAAGATAATGTGTGATGTGATATGTGTATCCCTAGTGTGATAGGGACTTGATTTAGTTTCCCTATGAATTTTGATTTACTGCATTATATCCTTGGGTAGATGTTAATTATGCCTAACCCATAGAACATGTGATCAAAATGGATTGAGGAATAAAGATTGTATAAAAATGAAATTGGGATAAATGCTATGAGTTAATTAAGTGAACCTTAGATATCTAATAGCACCCAGGTTTTCCTTGTTTACTTACCATTTATTTTTTACTTTCATGCATTATCTATTAGACTAGATATTTTCTAGACACCATTGGTAGTGGCCTACTGAGTTTTGTACTCACACCTTTCTCAGGCTGTCGTTGAGTACCCGAGTAGTTCTCTTGGTTTTAGGTTGGGAATAGGGCATACGCCCTACACTAAGATGTTGAGTTGGGCTTGGGATGTACATGAATAAGGATCCGGACTTTTTTTCAGGACCTGTTTGTAGTTTTGGTCGTTTGTTTTATTTTGGGTTTCTTTCACTTTGAACTACTAGTATGGCATGGAATTGTTCTATTTGATTTGTGTTTGTACCCCATTTGGGAAATTTTTGGTTATGAATTTTTGTTGGTTATTCATATTCTTTATTCTATTTGTATTGTGTTATGTTGGGGATTACTCTGGTAAAGAAGTTATAGTCTCCCCACATGACTCATTGGACCCTTGTTTCTAGTCGGTAACCTCTGGCATATGAGGAGGCGTGGTTGAGGTCATGTGATGACTTATCTCGGGGCATTGGTTTAGTGGCTTCTAGGTTAGGGACATTACAAGATATTTATTACATTATTTTTTTATAAAAAAATAAATAAATCCCATTTTGGAGGGATAAGATATTTTTTAAATCATTTAATAGATTTACTAAAACTTTTGTACTTATTTGTTAATATATTTACTTGATACAAAAAAATATGATTTTTTTAATTGTGGTTATTCCTATTCACTCCATCAATTTATTTTTTAGTTTATAATGGTATACTATATTATGGTTCATTTAGACTCTTGGTTGCATGTATCGCAAGCTATTAATGAAATTAGATTTATTTAAAGAGAAATATATCATAATATCTTAGGGTGTTGCATATCTGGTGTTTTCTATCATATATTTTGAATGGAATATTTTTTTAAAAATACTGATTACTTATAAATGTAAAACATGTGGAATTATTATATCTCTAAATGGCTGATAAAAGTGTAATCTTCGTAACAACGGTTTGTGGTCTTGAGTGGTCGACGGGGCTCTGGGGAGTGTTTGTGTTATGACCTTGTGTAATGGTTGTTGACCATAGAGATGTCCAATTTGTTAATGAAAATAATACCATGTTATTATGCCTTTATAGTATGGTGTTTCTAGGTATATATGTGAGATTCTTGATACTAGTATTCAATTTTGGCTTGATAGGTACTGCATGATCTTGATACATGTCTATGATTGTTTCCTAAGAGCATTAGATTGATATTTATAGTGTCTTGGATAGGTTGAAGGAACTAGTTACCCTTTACTCTGACCCTAGTTCTTAGTTAATCGACTCTTAGTGATCTATAAGGGTGACCTATAGGTGGGGGTGGTTAACCCATTCTTGTGTACAGTTCGATGCATAAAGTGTAAACAAATGATTCGGTTTGTGGAATCGATGAATGGGGGTTATGCCTAGTGTTTTTTATGATTTTAGTGCCTTGTGCTTGTTGGGGACATGATCTTAGTGTTCTAGTGCTCTTATATTAAAAGTATTTTTTAAAAGTTATGGTCATTCAAATACCTATTCGGTTGTCTTGTGGTATGGTTTTCGATGACATGGTTAGTGATGGCTCTAAATGGGAGGTTCCAGGTTTAATGGATCATGGTGATATACTCTAGATTAAAACGGAAGAATTGTTAGTTCATTAAAGAATTAATTTTAGGCATGGAGATGCCATGAGGATTCTGTTGAAAGGGTTTGGTGATATCTTGTTGGTTACATCTTCTATTGGGGTTTAGGACACCTTGAGTTCTAGTGATTATGGTTTCTAGGATAGAGTCAAGGGTGAGATCAGTGTGATGCCAAAAAAATATGGATCTTTAATGTTTTATGGAATTCAATGTGGGTGGTTGGATGACTATACTTTAATGATTCCTATGTGATGGGTGATCTTAAGTGAGTTATGGATTAGTGAGATGATTGACCAAGTGTGTGAGCGAGTATTGGTGTTGTATGACCCATGGTATCATGATCCATGGGTTTTAAATAGTTAATGTTTTGCATTAAACCCCTTGATGGTTGAGAATTTGAGTTATAAAGAACACGTTCGAGGGATGTGGTTCCGTTGAGTTGACTGGACAAGATGGATCATGAGAGGGAACCTATGGTTTTCCTCATGGTTAAAGTGATTCACATTAGCTACATGTAATGTTATTTATATTATATTAGTGAAATAGGTCGCATATAGGTTCGTAGTGAATTGTTAAAGTCTTTGAGTAGCTTGAGTTATGTGATTATGGTATTTTCATGATGGTAATGGGTTCATTTCAATGTGGTGGAGAGTCATGGAACCCTAGTGGGTTCGGTTGGAAATTTCATCTCAGAGTAAGATAGATGAGGAATTTCTGATGATTTCAAGCATGATTTCTAAGGTATTTTTATGTTCATTAAGGTGAATCCTTTGAGGTTATGTTGATGTTGTAAAGGATTGAGGCATTATGGCACCATCAATCCTAGTTACTGATAATAGTGGAATTAAGGTTAGATGATGTGGGTGAGTGTGGATTTAAGGAACCAGCACGCACATGTTTTTGGTTTAGCCTAATGAATTTTATTATGGGTGTGGTGTAGGAAATATTCATGGGGGTGAGTGAACCATAGGATATTTAGGGTTGTGATTCTCATTTTGAGTGAGGTTTTGATGGAATTTGTGGATGATGTTCTTGTAAGATACTGACAAGTGGTGGTTGATGTATCATGTTGGGTGCTCAGGTTTATGTTCGATGGCCATTTCTGATCATCATGTTTAGTGATGAATGGGTTATGGGATATAGAGGTTGAGAAATTTGTCCTTTAGGTGACTATAAAAAAACTCCTTAGTTGGTAGTGTTAAATTGGTCATGTAAAACGCAACCCTTATGTTAAGGTTTCATCTATGTGGTGAGACTGGTCATTGATCTGGGGGTTCTAAATTATGTGTATCCTTGGGAGGATGTTAGTAAAAACTTCAGATGTGATTTTGGGTGAAGTAGGAAATTATATTTTCTTGATTTTTTTTTAAATTGTATATATGGTTGAATGTGGTTAATAGGGCATAGATGCTCGTGATAGAGAATGAATACAATCTTATTCGGTTGGCTATTCAACTGTGGAGTTTTAGTGAAGGCCGGGGTTGGACTTTGGTATTCTTATTTTGGACAATCATGGAATGAATCTAGGGGATATGGAATCATGAATTGGCACTTGATTTATGTGTTGTTTCGTACAACTAAATGATAATAATAGTCCACCAATTAGGATTCAATAGTTGTTTCATTTTTAAATGGACATGGAGGTTTAGAAACTAGTGTGTTCATACCTTAAGGATGGGGGACAATAAAACTATTTGGATTGGTCTAAGACCATGGGAAAGGGTTTGTACTGAATTTTGACCATTTCCCTATTTGATAGTTTGGTATTCTATTTGATAACCTTATGTAGACATTCTTACACCAAGTAAAGAGAGCGAGGTTCGATTTTATGGCTCTGTCAAGTAATACAAGTGAGGATTCTGAATACTAATTTAGAATAATGGTAGGTATCATCCAATTTTACGCTCATAAAAAATTAATTATTATGTATTGTATTGGGGGCATACCATGCACTGGTTGATCATGAGATGCTCATTTTATGTAGTTTTGGGTAAATTATGGGAATGGTGTGTCAACAAACTCATTGGGTGGGGGATTAGTTTAGGAGAACACCCAAGTGTGGGTGTTAGTTGATCTGGTTTGGGTTTGAGTCAATTGGCTCATGGTTGGTGACTAATAGTAGTGAGATAATGGTTTTTTGTTCAGACCATGAGTAATTATTGGTAGGTAAAGTGGTTGGGTTATTGGTTCTATGAGGAATTAGTATTTTGAGATGACATTCTAGTATCAATGTGTGGCATGAGATATAGATAGTTTTGATAGGGAAACTATCCTTTTGGATGTATTTAGGGTGAGAGATGTCTAGTAAAGAAAAGTCAAATCAACCAACAAGGTTTGATGTGGGTAAATTTAGAGTTTATAGATCTCGCCGGTAGTGCGGATTCGTGTGTATTTTGAGTGCTAAATTAGAACCATGGTGTACAGGTCGATGGGATTTTAACCAATGAAGTTGGTTGGGATGATTTTTTACAATAGATAGCGATGTGCAAGTGTGTGGTTTTTTCATGAATTGAGGCATGGTAATTATTGGGAGTATAACCTGGTAATGACCTATCATATGGTGAGAATACTAAAAAACCATGTATCTATATAGGTGATTTATTCTTTAGAAAAATTGTGGGTTTTCCGTAGTGGTCGGGTCAGTTTTTTAACTATAATTTGGATTCAAATTTTGAGTGATGGAACCAATCAAAAGAGCCTTATTTTTTTTAATGAGGTTATATAGGGGGATTTTAGGCCTTCGGAGTGTCTCAGGGGTTTGAGATCAGGGTTCTATACATTTTGAGTAGCATCATTATAAGGCCCCAGCCTTAAACCTTACTTAATCTTGAGTTATTACAAGATTACACATTGAGGATCTTTTCAGGTTTAGAGTTTTAGAGAATTAGATCTTGAAACTTGCATTACATTCCACATTTAAACAAAGTGGTTACAAAAAGACAGTATCAATTCTTCCCATCAACGGAAACATATTTAAAATAAAACACGGATTCTTTCTTGACACATCCTTGACACTATCGTCACATCATGTACCTTTCCCTTGACCTGTGAAAAGCATTTCAAAAACATGGGATGATCATAAAAAGCTCAGTAAGGGTTATAGAAATATGGAAAGGAAACATGAGTTCATATATACATAAGAATGAAATCATACTTTACCCATAAAACATAGGCATATCAAATCATAAATAAATCATAGTAGACATAAGACATAAAGGTAACTTGAGGCATTCATAACATTCTTACGTAGGGAGTAACCCTCTTGGTTACGTTTGGAATACCCATCACAGTATATTCCCTAAAATCTCTTCGGAGAAACCTTAACGTTTCACTCCTTCGCGTTACCCAATGCATTGGAGAGCTATATCGGGCTCACCCGCCCTTAGTTTATCACGGAACCACCCGTTCTTCATAACAATGCCCAAGGACCATAACATAATCGTATCACATAAACATGAATAAAGGAAACATAACATTTCCACATTTCAATCACAATATAACATTTTAGGATATTGAAATAATGAATCCATTCAAAAAGAAACCATTTCCAAAACCATTTAAAACATTTAATAAAGAGATTTTTGAATCAAAGTGTCCCATACCACCTTGAAGCTTTTAACATTTTAAACCATTAATATCCATATAAATAAATCCTTAAAACCATTTTGAAAACAAGGATATTAATAAGAACAAATAATTAAAACATTTAAAACGATATTTTGGTTCAAGGGGTTTTACCAAAATTAGAGACACTTGAATACAATAATCGAGGAATAACATTTAGTCAGAACTTTATAATATCATGAGAATAAAAGGATTAATGATATAATACTCCAAAGGATAGTATATACACCATATAAGAGTGAATTGGTGCATAACAACAATGAACCCTCAATAGAAATGTCAAATGTGATGAAATCCCTTATAAAGAAGGTATCCTTAAATTAAGGACAAATCAATCTCAAAAATATGTGTGACAAATATAAATACACCCAATATAAGTGGATATTAAGTGTAAAACAATAAAAGGTCATTCACACATATTCAATGGATGACATATTCAATGACTACATGTTGAACCCAAAGAAATCGAAATTGGGTTAAAAAGTTCCCTTGACAGACTAACGGCATCACATCAAAATGAGTTTATGAGAGATAAAAAGTGTATCTCATCACTTGGACATAAAATTTACATCAATAAGGATATATGAGAACATATCCCAACATAACAATATGTAAATTAAAAGACCCAACAAAAGAAGTCTTTTAAAAAAGAGGAGGGTGAAAGGTTCCCTTACCGACTTGGGTGTCTTTCAAAACATACACCCCATGGAAGAATGACAATAGATCATTGATGTAAATACTCATAAACGAAAGTATATTACACAAAGAGTATAATAATGGGCAGTACATACACCACTCAATGTAATTTGTGGAAAATGTAGCATAAATCTCACAGGAACAAAAGTGAGATGAAAAATCCCTTACGAAAACTCGGCAGCCTAACGGCGCCACATGAAACATCCAAAATGGATTGATGAGAGGAAATAGGGTCTCTCATAATATCAACATAAAGTTTACAGAATGAGGAATACAAAAGAACATCCCCCAACATAACAAAAATGAGCTTAAAAGAAGTGACATAAAGGAGAGTACTTAAAAAGAAAGAGAGAGGTTAGATCTCTTACGAAAATTCGGCAGCCTAACGGCGCCACTCAAAACTTCTAAAATGGATTTATGAGAGAGAATAGGGTCTCCCATCACATTAACATACAAATTAAAGTAATTGTAATATAAAATATCATCCCAATAACAAGAAATATGAGCTTTAAAAGGAATGACATAAAAGTGTGTACTTAAAAAGAAAGAGAGGAGTAGGATCCCTTACCTTGGGTCCGACTTGACTCGATCGTTCTTTAACGTCCTGAATAATAAACTTGAGTTAATTTACACTTTATTAAGAACCCTTTTTATAGTTCATTATTCCTTTTAGATCACTTATTTCAATGTTATAAACATTATTTAATCATTTAAGTTAATAATGTTTGTTTTGTCGATATTTGGTTCTTAAGTCGAAAGTGGACTTCTTACAATTACATGTTGTTCGTGTGGCCAAATTTTTATTATATAAAGAATTGTATTCATGATGTAGATATCATATATGTCATATATATCCAGTAAATTCATGCATTTATAACATTACATAATCATTTATAGGTAAGAAATGAAATGCACCGTTCATGGAGACGGTAAGTCGTACGTACGCATGAACGCTACTTTCATTTCTATATCATACTTTAATGAAAAGAAATAATAATTATATAGAGGTATATAATAATTCCAGTATAATATCATATATAATATCATATTTCCATCCTTTATACATCCCACATATGGTATTTAACGAATCAAATCACTTTGAGGGGGCGGTAGTCCGCACTTCCTTAAATGAAGATATCGCGTATACCCATAATGGAAGCCATAAAGGTAAGACAAAAATGAAAAATACAGAAGCATAAATAAAACATAAAAATATTATATATCATATATAAAAATAGTGACATCATAATGGCCACCTTTGAAGGTGTTAAATGAGTATTGAACAATCATCGTTTCGGGAGGCAGAATTTCACCATCCACGGAAACCGTATGTTCTTTAACCATTTGATGTAGTTGTGTGAGAGTGTAGCTCGAATAAATCTTATAACAACATCCTAGTATATTTAGGATACTGGTGTTGTTACAAAAGAAGTAAATAAAAAGAGTTTAGGGGGTTGGAGAAGCAAAATAAAACAAATGAACATGAGAGAATGAATTACCTTTAAAAGTGTAACTACTTTTGATTTAAGCCTAAAGGCTTCCTTTGAAAGGATTCTGCCCAAAGGGAGTCCTCTAGGATTAGGAGAGGGATGTGTAGAGAGTAAATGGGCAGGGGTTGGCCGAGCCAAAGGCTTGAGGAGTGTGGGAAAAAAGGTAGAGGTGGGGGCCTTTTATAAGAGGAGAGGAGGGGTACTTTTGGAAAGTAAGAAATATTACTTTATTTGAAAATGTGTTTCGGTTTCAAAAGTTCCCACATTGATAAAATTCGTGGATAAGGTGATAAGTCTTCGAAATCCACTCATCCAATTGGTTTTGTCCATGTGTAGTTCATATATTTTACATTATCTTTCTATTTTATTTAAATCGTCAAATAATGATGTCATCGCTGCATCATTATTATGTCATAAATAATTAAATTTATTTAAAGTCTAAAAATTATAAAAAAATACTATGATATAGGAAATAGTTTTATATTTCCAATGACTATTTATAATCAAAATTTGGACTTGTATAACCCCACTTAAAAATTGTTTTTGTAAAACATATTATGTTTGTGTCATTTTCACTTTAACATAAAATAAAAAGTAATTTATGTCATTTCCCAACAAAAGTGGATCCATGGGGTCCCCAAGTTGACCCATGGAATGTCATGGTCGGCCATGACACAATCTATGAGGTTGGGACATGTGTCTAGGTCATTTCATTTCATTAAAGTATTATTTATACCTTAAACTGCCCTAATTACCACTAATCGCGATTAAAAACTTAATAAGTTACTATTCACCAAAAAATTATTTTAATCTCATTGAACCACATTTTACTTCTTAATGACAACCATGTATGTTGGATTTTTGAAAATAAAAACACAATGATGGCAAAATTTCATTTAAACGGAAAATCAGTTTTTATAAGTACCACTTAGTGGTTTCACTATTCATCAAAAATTGAAGTTTTTCAGAAAAATCCCAAAAATTCACCCTAAGATATATTTGATATTCTGAATTCAAAAATGAAGTCCGTTTTACAAAATTCAAAACATATAAGTCACATTAATTAATTTAATGATTAATTCCCGATGTCAGAGCAAATAGCATGTTTTTATAAAACAATAAGTATCAAAAGATTGACACTAGTTTAAGTCTGATTTCAAAGTGAAATTAATTCCAACGACCACTATTGGATTTAATGGTAAAAATATTTTCTAATTTCACTTTAAAACCAATTCAAAATATAATCTAATCATATAAATAAATTAGATTAAAAAGAGGTTTTGAATTAAAATACAACATTTTACACTATTCATTAAAAAAAATGAACATTATCGGAAAGATACCAAAAATTTACACAAAGTAAATTTTGATGTCCCGATTCTTAAGAAGAGTTTTATTTGTTCCAAAAGAATTTTTAATAGTGAGCAAAACTATATTTAATGACAATTCTCCATTAAAAGGTGATAAGTGAACCTTTAGTGAAAACTAGGGCATATACGCCAAAAATTGAATTCTTTCTGTATTTTAAGCCTTTATCTTTTATTGTATAAATGTAAAAATATTTAAGAACATATATAATCATATTTTAGTTATTTCTATCCATTCCCGCCAATACAACGGCTACATATTAACTACCATTTAAAATAATATTATTTTATTATTAGAGTGCAACGTAAGATTCCCAAGAAACTCGTTGTTGCGTGTTGGGTACGCCATCGAGCATAGCTTCCCCTTTAAAGTCATTTCAATATTTTATTCATAAATATAGATAAATATGAAATTTCATATTCTTTATTTACCTGGGGTGTTACATCCTTCCCCCCTTTTGGGAATTGCGTCCTCGCAATTTTAAAATTGCGCTTGGAAACATCCTTGAAAGTCCCACATCGGAACAAAAGTCGGTAAAACAAACACTTTAAAATAAAGAAAGATAAGTACAAAGGTCACCCGAGTTAACCCATACTAGGATTCCAAGTATGAAAATATGGACATGGAGGAAAAAACAAAGGGTCATGTTCTGATGGAGAGTGATAGAAAACATGTTTAGGAGAAAGTTAACCACGAGAAAATCACAAACTTGTGATGGGTTAAACGGTCTTCGATTCCTCAGTAGGAAAAGTTAATAGACAACATTTTTGTTTTAAGTTACTTTTTATTGAGGAATTTATTCATAAGGAAACATAATCACTTATCATATTGACTTTCAACCTTTATTAGATTCCTTACACAAACTCATATTTTCTCCAAAAGATGAGTATTTAGGAAGACTTGTTCACATTAAGAGTACTATAATCAACTTATAGAGAATCACCTAATCCACAAAAGAGAACTATATACTTCCCATATCATTAGACCTTAACCATAACCAAAACCAAAAAGGTTAGTACAAGGTCAGATAATCCAGAAAAGGATAACCCTTTATAAAAAGAAAATCTATTCTTAATCTCCAAAATTTGTCCAACAAAACCCAAAGTTCAACGAGGACCATTCTATAATCAATTTGTCCATAAAATTCTTCAAAGTAAACCAATATAAGATTGAAACCCAAATATTTGAAGGATTTAGTTGCATAGTCTTCCAAGATAAATCGTAACATTTATCTCCAAACAATATCAGTTGCTCCTAAAGTCTCGTTTTGAAAAGTAATTAACCTAATCACATATCCTCCATGATAGGTTAAACATTTTAAAAAATAACCCAAAATCAACTTACTCTTAATTCATAAAATCATATAACTAGAATGAATCAGTCAAACTAACCAGGGACTTCACGTAGTCCAGTGGTAGGCGATAAATACCAGTCGCACATTGGTTGTGGGTTCGATTCCCGCAGCTTTGTCCGACGCGACGGGATGCCACACGGTCTGCGTGTTGTCCTTTTTCCAAAACTATATAATTCTTAAAACATTCCCCAAAATGAGATAAAATCTTCAAGAATAATCATAACATATTTTAACCTCAAGTTTATCTCATTCCTTTCATTTTCCATCATATCATAGAGTAACCCATAATTACCTAAAAATTAAGTATCATATAAACCCTAATGGTTACCTTAATAATTATTACCTGAATTTCCACATCGAATTGGCTATCTCGTATCTGATGCATTAGAGAACTCACCAAGGTTGAAGTGGTTGATCATGACTCCTTGATATTTGGTTTAGAACAACCACGAGTTTCATCATTGAATCCTTCATTTTATCTAGTATCTTAATCAGAGAACCACCACAGTTTCCTTCAAACCTGTTGTCTCTTTGGTGCCTGCTAGATCCATCCATTCACTAAAAATAGAAATGTCAGTGTGAGTATATCAACAAAACCATCATGTACTAATGAGTAAGATAGACAATAAGATATACTTACTCATTCACTTTATCTAAAACTAAGACTCTTTCTGAAATCCTAACCATTATGGTAATTGTCACTTATGCTTAAAGAATACCCTAACCTCTAAAGTTATCTAAACCGACCTTTGATACCAACTATAAGGCCCCAGCCTTAAACCTTACTTAATCTTGAGTTATTACAAGATTACACATTGAGGATCTTTTCAGGTTTAGAGTTTTAGAGAATTAGATCATGAAACTTGCATTACATTCCACATTTAAACAAAGTGGTTACAAAAAGACAGTATCCATTCTTCCCATCAACGGAAACATATTTAAAATAAAACACGGATTCTTTCTTGACACATCCTTGACACTATAGTCACATCATGCACCTTTCCCTTGACCTGTGAAAAGCATTTCAAAAACTTGGGATGAGCATAAAAAGCTCAGTAAGGGTTATAGAAATATGGAAAGGAAACATGAGTTCATATATACATAAGAATGAAATCATACTTTACCCATAAAACATAGGAATATCAAATCATAAATAAATCATAGTAGACATAAGACATAAAGGTAACTTGAGGCATTCATAACATTCTTACGTAGGGAGTAACCCTCTTGGTTACGTTTGGAATACCCATCACAGTATATTCCCTAAAATCTCTTCGGAGAAACCTTAACGTTTCACTCCTTCGCGTTACCCAATGCATTGGAGAGCTATATCGGGCTCACCCGCCATTAGTTTATCACGGAACCACCCGTTCTTCATAACAATGCCCAAGGACCATAAAATAATCATATCACATAAACATGAATAAAGGAAACATAACATTTCCACATTTCAATCACAATATAACATTTTAGGATATTGAAATAATGAATCCATTCAAAAAGAAACCATTTCCAAAACCATTTAAAACATTTAATAAAGATATTTTTGAATCAAAGTGTCCCATACCACCTTGAAGCTTTTAACATTTTAAACCATTAATATCCATATAAATAAATCCTTAAAACCATTTTGAAAACATGGATATTAATAAGAACAAATAATTAAAACATTTAAAACGATATTTTGGTTAAAGGGGTTTTACCAAAATTAGAGACACTTGAATACAATAATCGAGGAATAACATTTAGTCAGAACTTTATAATATCATGAGAATAAAAGGATTCATGATATAATACTCCAAAGGATAGTATATACACCATATAAGAGTGAATTGGTGCATAACAACAATGAACCCTCAATAGAAATGTCAAATGTGATGAAATCCCTTATAAAGAAGGTATCCTTAAATTAAGGACAAATCAATCTCAAAAATATGTGTGACAAATATAAATACACCCAATATAAGTGGATATTAAGTGTAAAATAATAAAAGGTCATTCACACATATTCAATGGATGACATATTCAATGACTACATGTTGAACCCAAAGAAATCAAAATTGGGTTAAAAAGTTCCCTTGACAGCCTAACGGCATCACATCAAAATGAGTTGATGAGAGATAAAAAGTGTATCTCATCACTTGGACATAAAATTTACATAAATAAGGATATATGAGAACATATCCCAACATAAAAATATGTAAATTAAAAGACCCAACAAAAGAAGTCTTTTAAAAAAGAGGAGGGTGAAAGGTTCCCTTACCGACTTGGGTGTCTTTCAAAACATACACCCCATGGAAGAAGGACAATAGATCATTGATGTAAATACTCATAAATGAAAGTATATTACACAAAGAGTAGAATAATGGTCAGTACATACACCACTCAATGGAATTTGTGGAAAATGTAGCATAAATCTCATGGGAACAAAAGTGAGATGAAAAATCCCTTACGAAAACTCGGCAGCCTAACGGCGCCACATAAAACATCCAAAATGGATTGATGAGAGGAAATAGGGTCTCTCATCATATCAACATAAAGTTTACAGAATGAGGAATACAAAAGAACATCCCCCAACATAACAAAAATGAGCTTAAAAGAAGTGACATAAAGGAGAGTACTTAAAAAGAAAGAGAGAGGTTAGATCTCTTACGAAAATTCGGCAGCCTAACGGCGCCACTCAAAACTTCCAAAATGGATTTATGAGAGAGAATAGGGTCTCCCATCACATGAACATCAAAATTAAAGTAAGTGTAATATAAAAGATCATCCCAATAACAAGAAAGATGAGCTTTAAAAGGAATGACATAAAAGTGTGTACTTAAAAAGAAAGAGAGGAGTATGATCCCTTACCTTGGGTCTGACTTGACTCGATCGTTCTTTAACGTCCTGAATAATAAACTTGAGTAAATTTCCACTTTATTAAGAACCCTTTTTATAGTTCATTATTCCTTTTATATCACTTATTTCAATGTTATAAACATTATTTAATCATTTAAGTTAATAATGTTTGTTTTGTCGATATTTGGTTCTTAAGTCAAAAGTGGACTTCTTACAATTACATGTTGTTCGTGTGGCCAAATGTTTATTATATAAAGAATTGTATTCATGATGTAGATATCATATATGTCATATATATCCAGTACATGCATGAATTTATAACATTACATAATCATTTAGAGGTAAGAAATGAAATGCACCGTTCATGGAGACGGTAAGCCGTACGTACGCATGAACGCTACTTTCATTTCTATCTCATACTTTAATGAAAAGAAATAATAATTATATAGAGGTATATAATAATTCCAGTATAATATCATATATAATATCATATTTCCATCCTTTATACATCCCACATATGGTATTTAACGAATCAAATCACTTTGAGGGGGCGGTAGTCTGCACTTCCTTAAATGAAGATATCGCGTATACCCATAATGGAAGCCATAAAGGTAAGACAAAAATGAAAAATTCAGAAGCATAAATAAAACATAAAAATATTATATATCATATATAAAAATAGTGACATCATAATGGCCACCTTTGAAGGTGTTAAATGAGTATTGAACAATCATCGTTTCGGGAGGCAGAATTTCACCATCCACGGAAACCGTATGTTCTTTAACCATTTGATGTAGTTGTGTGAGAGTGTAGCTCGAATAAATATTATAACAACATCATAGTATATTGAGGATACTGCTGTTGTTACAAAAGGAGTAAATAAAAAGAGTTTAGGGGGTTGGAGAAGCAAAATAAAACAAATGAACATGAGAGAATGAATTACCTTTAAAAGTGTAACTCCTTTTGATTTAAGCCTAAAGGCTTCCTTTGAAAGGATTCTGCCCAAAGGGAGTCCTCTAGGATGAGGAGAGGGATGTGGAGAGAGTAAATGGGCAGGGGTTGGCCGAGCCAAAGGCTTGAGGAGTGTGGTAAAAGAGGTACAGGTGGGGGCCTTTTATAAGAGGAGAGGAGGGGTACTTTTGGAAAGTAAGAAATATTACTTTATTTGAAAATGTGTTTCGGTTTCAAAAGGTCCCACATTGATAAAATTCGTGGATAAGGTGATAAGTCTTATAAATCCACTCATACAATTGGTTTTGTCCATGTTTAGTTCATATATTTTACATTATCTTTCTATTTTATTTAAATCGTCAAATAATGATGTCATCGCTGCATCATTATTATGTCATAAATAATTAAATTTATTTAATGTCTAAAAATTATAAACAAAATACTATGATATAGGAAATCTTTTTAGCTTTCCAATGACTATTTATAATAAAAATTTGGACTTGTATAACCCCACATAAAACTTGTTTTTGTAAAACATATTATGTTTATGTCATTTTCACTTTAACATTAAATAAAAAGTAATTTATGTCATTTCCCAACAAAAGTGGATCCATGGGGTCCCCAAGTTGACCCATGGCATGTCATGTTCGGCCATGACACAACCAATGAGGTTGGGACATGTGTCTAGGTCATTTCATTTCATTAAAGTATTATTTATACCTTAAACTACCCTAATTACCACTAATCGCGATTAAAAACTTAATAAGTTACTATTCACCAAAAAATTATTTTAATCTCATTGAACCACATTTTACTTCTTAATGACAAACATGTATGTCGGATTTTTGAAAATCAAAACACAATGATGGCAAAATTTCATTTAAACGGAAAATCAGTTTTTATAAGTACCACTTAGTGGTTTCACTATTCATCAAAAATTGAAGTTTTTCAGAAAAATCCCAAAAATTCACCCTAAGCTATATTTGATATTCTGAATTTAAAAATGAAGTCCGTTTTACAAAATTCAAAACATATAAGTCACATTAATAAATTTAATGATTAATTCCCACTGTCAGAGCAAATTGCGTGTTTTTATAAAACAATAAGTATCAAAAGATTGACACTAGTTTAAGTCTGATTTCAAAGTGAAATTAATTCCAACGACCACTATTGGATTTAATGGTAAAAATATTTTCAAATTTCACTTTAAAACCAATTCAAAATATAATCTAATCATATAAATAAATTAGATTAAAAAGAGGTTTTGAATTAAAATACAACATTTTACACTATTCATTAAAAAAAATGAACATTATCGGAAAGATACCAAAAATTTACACAAAGTAAATTTTGATGTCCTGATTCTTAAGAAGAGTTTTATTTTTTCCAAAAGAATATTTAAGAGTGAGCAAAACTATATTTAATGACAATTCTCCATTAAAAGGTGATAAGTGAACCTTTAGTGAAAACTAGGGCATATACGCCAAAAATTGAATTCTTTCCGTATTTTAAGCCTTCATCTTTTATTGTATAAATGTAAAAATATTTAAGAACATATATAATCATATTTTAGTTATTTCTATCCATTCCCGCCAATACAACGGCTACATATTAACTACCATTTAAAATAATATTATTTTATTATTAGAGTGCAACGTAAGATTCCCAAGAAACTCGTTGTTGCGTGTTGGGTACGCCATCGAGCATAGCTTCCCCTTTAAAGTCATTTCAATATTTTATTCATAAATATAGATAAATATGAAATGTCATATTCTTTATTTACCTGGGGTGTTACAATCATGGAGAGAATGGTTATCACACAGTTAATTTTAACTATCCACCCACACCATGTGTCCAAAAATGCATAAGTGAATAGATTTTTAAACCATACAAAGGCCCCCATGAGATAATGTGAATGTATATAGTAAATTATAGAGGCATGTCACATGGTTACAGTACATAGTTTGTAAAACTATGTGATGTAACCATGCAAGAAGGTATGTTTGGGGAAGTGGTGAAAGCACAATTGGCACACAGTTTTTCAAACTGTACAACCAAACCTTGTTCCCATTTTAAAAATGAAAAATTACCATGTTTTATTTATACCACATAAGCCTATTTACCTTATTTTTGTCCATTTCTTTTCTAGAACTTCCTCTCTCTTGTGAACCTCTCTTCTCCCATGAATCTTAGGGAAACTCCTTCATTTCTTAGCTGATTTTTCTTCCATTTGAGGATTTCAAAGTCATGACGTAATTATTAGAGTTTATATCATAATTTTATTCTGGTTTTTCATTACTATTTTGTTCTCACCACTTTTTTGGATTATGCGCTATTTTCAGTTCATTTTCATACTTCTTTGATTTATCTCATTTTATCTCAAACTGAAGGTCAATATCTGATGAGTGGGTCTCACTACATAAAAATAGTGTTTTAGCAATGGTTTTTTTTGTGCTGGTTTTCAAAACCGCTGCTAATTTTTTTTTCCAAAATTTTTTTAAGAGTTTTGAAAACCGCTAAAAAATTGTCACTAAATGTTTTTAAAATATTTTTTATAAATGTTTTAAAATTTCTTCCAAAAAAATTATAATTTTTTAGAGGTGGTTTTTTAAAAAACAACCGTGAAATTGAGAAAAAAATTAAAAAATTTACTTATTTATTAATTATTATTTTTTATTTATTATTTACATTCAAGTACAGTTTAATATTTATAATGTTTCAATTAATAAATATTTATAATTATTAGTTAATAACAATTATAAACTAAAAACAAATCTTCAATAAGTTGAAGAAGAGACTTCGGCATCAAATGACTATAACTTCTGATCGGAGAGTCCATTTCATCTCCACAACCAGTCAAATAGAAGCTTACCAAATAAGCTAAATCCAAGTGAGATTTAAATCATTTGATAATCAAATGAAAATATATATTCAAATTTCAAATGTTGAAAATTGAAGTCGAACTTCAAAAGGCCATAAGTTTTTATCTAGGAGTCAGTTTAGGCTCTACCACATATCAAATTAAAGCCCGTAATGAGATCTATGCCATTTAGATCTGATACAAACTTTTTGACTATAGTATACATTTTTATTCTCCCATGAAGGTCCAAAAGGCCACTAAAATAGTGGTTTTAGTTACAAACCCTAATTTCTTAAAATTCAAATGTTTATAACTTTCAATCCAGGTGTTTGTTTTCTATGTACCACATATCATATCAAAACTCATTTCATTATCTTCGATTTGACTAGTTATGACACTGAAAAGGGAGTCCTGGATGAGATTTTATGGTAATTTTAATGTTTTTAAGGTTTTTAGAGGTTCTTAATGTTTTATGATTTAATCAATTTTTTATTTATTACTTTATTTATTAGTTATTAATTTATTTATTATTAATTAATTATTTATTTATTAATTAATTAATTATTATTTTTATTTATTAATCTATTATTTCATATTTTTTATTTCTTATTCCTTATTTCTTATTTCTTATTTCTTTATTTATTTATTTCATTATTTATTTATTTATTTATTTATTTATTTACTTATTTATTTATTTATTTATTTAATTATTATTTAGTTATTTTGTACACATTAATAATTAATTTATTTTTAATTTATTAATTAATTGTCAATTACTTATTACTTATTAATTTATTACTCATTTATTATTTATTTAGTCTTTATTTATTCTTTATTTATAATTTATTAATTATTTATTTATTTATTTATTATTAATTAAGAATTTTTAATTTTTAATTATCAATTATTAATTATTAGTTATTATTATTTATTATTTATTATTTATTATTTATTTATATTTTCATCTATTTATTTATGTATGTGTTTATTTATTGATTATTTAGTATTTATTATTTAGTATTTAGTATTTAGTATTTAGTATTTAGTATTAATTCTTTATTATTTATTCTTTATTATTTATTTTTTATTATTTATTATTTATTATTTATTATTTATTATTTTATTTTTAATTTAATAAATATAAATTTATTAATAGTTTATTATTCATTTATTCTTTATTTATTTATTATTTATTTATTAATTAATTATTCGTCGTTTATTATTTATCTGTTAAAAATTTATTAATAATTCATTAATTATTTATAAATTTTTAAATATTAAATATTAATTCTTAATTCTTAATTATTAATTCTTAATTATTAATTCTTAATTCTCAATTCTTAATGATCAATTATTAATTATTTATTATTAATTATTTATTATTTATTATTAATTATTTATTATTAATTATTAATTATTTGCATTTTATTATTTATTGTTTATTATTTATTATTAATTATTCATTATTTATTATTAATTATTTATTAATTATTCATTAATTATTCATTTATTTTTTATTTTTTATTTTTTTTATTTTTTTATTTATCTATTATTTATAAATTTATTATTAATTTTTTGTTTATTTATCATATATTAAATTATTTTTTGATTAATTTATTATTTATAGATTACATATATATTATATGTTATATATTATCTATTATCTATTATATACTATATATTATTTATTATTTATTATGTATTATATATTACATATTACATGTTATCTATTATGTATTATCTATTATATATTATATATTATATATTATATACTATATATATTATATTATATATTATATATTATATATTATATATTACATATTACATATTATATTTTATATTTTATATTTTATATTTTATATTTTATATTTTATATATTATATATTATATATTATATTTTATATTTTATATTTTATATATTACATAATTTGTATTATATAATCTGTATTATATATTATGTATTATATATTATATGTTATATATTATTTTTTATTTTTTATTTTTTATTTTAAAAGTTACTATTTACTATTTACTATTTATTATTTATTATTTTTATTTACCATTTATTTCCATACTATATATTTATTTAATTATTATTCATTTAAATTCTATTTATTAATTAGTAATTTGTAATTAGTAATTATTAAATATTAATTATTAATTGTTAATTGTTAATTGTTAATTGTTAATTATTAATTATTAATTATTAATTATTAATTATTAATTATTAATTATTAATTATTAATTATTAATTATTAATTCTTTATTATTTATTCTTTATTCTTTATTCTTTATTCTTTATTAATTAGTATTGATTAATCATTATTGATTAAAAATTATTGATTAATAATTATTTATTGTAAATCTATTGGTTATGTATTATTTGTTTTTCTAATATATATATTTATATATATATAAGTATATTAAATTTGATGTATTGACCACATGAAGAGTCTGCTAGAGTGGTAAAGTCATTGAAAAATAAATAAGAGGTAAGAGGTTCAAATGTCACTAAACATAGAATTTCTATATATGGCATGGGTATGTGCATGGACATGGACTTCCGCATGGCGATGGGCATGAACATGGTAATAATAAATAATAAATAAATTAAAAAAATAAACAAAAAATAATAATTTATGAAAATAAAAAAATAAAAAAAAATAAGAAACGATTTTGCAATGGTTTTAACCGCTGCTAAATCGTTCTATGATAGCTTTAAAAAATTGCCGCTAATTATTTCCCAACACATGATTTAGTGATGGTTTTCCAAAACCATTATAGAATGATTTAACGGCAGTTTAAACCATCGCTAAATGAAAAAATCATCGCTAAATACAAATTTTGGCGTAGTGTCTCTCTGGGGTTATATTAGGTTGTCTAAATTGTTTTCTCATAATGTGTGCCCGTGCTATTGTGTTTTTTCTATGTAGTCACACCCACTTATCAGTCACTTAATCTAATTAACACTTGACCTAATAATTTAATTAATTTATTAATTTCCCTTGGATTCCTTAGAAAACTCCTTTCGACATAGATAAATATGTCGGATTGGTAAGGATCATTGTTAAAGATATTATGGTATTGGTTTAGACATATACCTTGGGGAAGGTACAATGAAAATTGGTGGTTTTGGGATGCCATTAGTGATAAATGGTTTAATTTAGATTTTTTTCCTGGGATGTCCCTTAATAATCAGTAATTCTTTTGGTCTGGGATGTTATAAATGATATTTTGAATTTTGATTAAGTAGTGATTTTGGCTTAATGTTTTAAAGATTTTAATATGTGAAATTGAACCAAAGTGGTAAATCGTGGTTTGGGATGTTAAATGTTTTTTAATAAATTTTGTAATAATGAATTTTTTGATATTATTGTAATTGTATATGATAATTGGAAATCCATGGTATGTCCCATGGATTCCTTATGAAATGGATGGGTGTGGAATGCCTTATAAAGACTCCTTTGATTCCTTATGGCATGTATTGGTGTGGAATTCCATGGATAATCCTTATATTACACTAGTAGGATCAAATAAATATTGGGAGTGAATACAAACTTAAATTCATTTATGTACAATTCCATGGAATGTTTTGAGTGAACAAGTAGATTCTTTTTAGATTTATTACTTCAAATTACATGGGGTGGATCACCCTTAGATTCAGGTAATGTATAATTGTATAAAATTACATGAATTAATGTTATGTTTTTCTGGCGGTACTCCTTGTTGAATGTCAAGGGATGCGATCCCCATGTCTATCTCAGTTATTATGGGTATAGAATGCCTTAGGTGTGAGTTTTAGATTCCAATTGAGTCGTGTTTTTGAAAGTAAAGGGTGATCCCTTGAGTTCAGACCTAACTAAAAATTATTCATAGAAATTACTCATAGGGAATGTCTGTATGAGCCGCATAGAATCCTATCAGGTCACTTGATTATGTTTTCCTTAGTGATGGGTCATGGAACCATGTTGATATATGATACTACCACCATGATCAGAGTTACCATTGATAACTGAGTTGGTAACATTGGCCTGGTTTTTCGTCTCGAGATCCATGGTTCAGCCAGGTTCTATTTATTTTGTGTGATTTTTATCATTACTGGCCCATTTATTTATTCCACACCCTTATTCTTTATGATTATTGAATGTATTTTTATTAAAATCCATTATTGGTGGCCTACTGAGTTATACTCACTCCCTACTCATGCCTCCATGACACTTGGATTCCCAAACAGCTGATACATGGTCACATGTTATAGGTTTAGGGTGAGGGTTGGTATTGATGCTTGATTGTATGGCTAGGTTGGAGCTTTGGAGCTAAGACTTGGGCTAGATCATATATCTTTTAGGGATTATGCCACCTTATAGTCTTTTCCTTTTTTTTACTTTTGAGAATTTATTTTTATTTATTTTTATATCTTTATGTATAGATGTATCATCATTATGATATTAAAAGGAATGTGACTTAGTGATTTTGTAATTTTTCTTATATAATTTGTTTTTTATATTTATGATGTCATATAAGGTTTTCCTTATTTATATTATGTTGAGAACTCTGACAATGAGGGCATAGTCTACCAGTTGTTCTCTCACATGCCCTCATTGCTATTCAGTAGCTTCTAGAATATGTGGAGGCACACATGGTTCCATATAGCCCACTTTCTTAGGCACCAATTTAGTCACATATGGGTCAGGGCATGACACAAAATATATGTGAATTCCTTGGTAAATTTATGTTATACTATAAATAGTTTTATCATGTTTATTTATAGGTTACTTCTGGAATTCAGATTAACCAATATCCTATCTAACAAAATCCAACTTCTCAAAACTTCTTTGATACCATTTTCTAACATACTATCCCAAATATTTGGTTGTCATGCTTGAACCAGAATGCCACAAACCTAAGGTATGTTCTTGATTTCCATTGGATATTATAAGTTCCAAGGGTTTCAAACATAATAAATGTGAAAGATTTTCCTTTGAAAAATAATAATTAAGGAATTAATTATTTCCATGGAAAAATCTCATATTATACACCCATGTTTTGGGCTTTCCATTCCTTATTTAATGTAAATTTCAAAATTAAAAAAACAAAATAGGTAATATCCCACAAGATGATTATATGACTATAAAAATATCAATACATAACCTAATTAAAGAATGAAAAAATCATAATTCAAGCCCAGGAAACTAATATATGTAACCTTATAAAAAATAAAATAAATGAAAATTTCTCTCCCCGTGATACACAATGAGATTTTTATTTCACCATATCCACATTGCTTTATAATATCTTGTAGTCTAGTTCAAATGAATGAGAACTTTTATCACATACTACTAAAATTAATTAAGAATAATAATCTACTCACATTCTAATGTTTTATATTTTGGGAGTGAGTATAAATCCAGTAGGATGCTTACAATGATTCTACACATTTCCTCTCATAAGATAACCATGAAATATTAGTATAGAAATAAATAATTAATGTGCCTTTATAGCATTATATTTGTCAATGACAAAAAATCAAGTATGCTATCCCCCCCCACTTATAAATAAATTAAATTTATCAAGATAAATTGAATGGAACAATAAAGAGTAATAAACTTGAAATAAATTATCAATTAAACATCATTGGATTACTAACTGAGTCTTATGGAAATATTATATAATTTTAATCTAAAGGGAACATCAATATATTATATAGATGCATCCTCATTAAAACACACCAAACTTATACTCACATTGACTCATTGGTAAGGAATCATATTTTCCGGTGAATAATAAAATATTATGTGTATTATCTTTGTGAAATATCATTACTGTATCACTCATCTCTAAAAATCCAACTTAATTTCCCAAGGATTCATTGATGTTTTTTAAATCCAATCATCAAAGATAAAATAAAATATTTATAAAAATCTCATGTCACCACTCGTAAACACTCCATATAAAAACCTCCATTCACATTAAACCATCATCATATCATATTAACGGAGTGAGAAAAAAATATAAAATAATAAGGGGCTTATCAACATGGTGTAATTAAAATAGCCACATTTTAATTTCATATCCACTAAAACCTTTAAACTATATGATATAATTTAGCTATATAATATGTAATCATGTGGTCTATATGATAATTTATAGAATAAATTAACAAAATTCATATCGAATTCCATTGTTTTTATTATAATTGGGAAAAATGTAGTGATATCATATCACTGCCTTACCTATATCATAGTGTGTGGTATAGGAATATCGTAAGTGTTTCAATATATAAATCATATTTCAAGATTGATGATAAATGTAGTTAAACATTAACATTTAACCATTGGTCTCTATTCAACATCATTTATCATTATTATCTATTTTATATATGATGAAACATTTAAATCATTCAATAATTCATTTAAGTTATTGATTTATATAGTTTAAGGTTGCAAAATTTTCTTGACTAAAGACACTACATGAACATTAAATAATATATAAGTAAATTTCATAAAGGATTGGGAATTATCCTTATGAAATACTTAATGAGGAGAAGACCACTAAAATTATATTTTATCTTGTGATAAATCCTTTTTGATTCTCACTAACTAAAAATATCTTCTCCTTCTTCCTTTACACCCAAGGTACTTGTATACCATGGTTGAAAGGAGGATCCCACTCAAGTGTTGGGTGATTCATCTACCTTTGAATACCCATTGATGAAGGTGTGCTTTGGATACTTATAAGTGATCTAAATCATGTTTTTGGTTGATTATAGTAGCCTTTGTCATAATTTCCACATGGTAAATTCTTTATTTTATATTTTATGTTGTTTTGGTTTCAAAGAATGAAGATCTTATATTATTGTTTCTTAATTCCATATGCTACTTAGGTAAGTTTTATTAGATCCTAAGAAACCCATAAAGGGAATCATATTAATTCCATGTTATTTAATTATTTAAAACATATTGAAATGAAGAAAAATTGAAAATCCATTCTCAATCATAAAATACAATCAATATTTTGAACTATGTCTTATATTTCAATAATCCATATCATAAGATATAATAATATTATATTGTATAATATATCCTATCAAAATTTTTCACATATGTTATGTTATTTGGTTTCATTATATCATTATTTTTGATATAACACCCTCATATTTTAAAATAATAATATTATGGTCGATAGCATAAATGACATGCAACACCAAGCTTTAAGTGAACCGTGATATACAATTAAAACATATTTATTTAATGTTACCACTATAACCTAGCCTTTAAGTTAGAGGGAATGAAAATTTTTAATCACACTACCAAAAGATTTATAATTCTTTTATATAATTTATTTATAAATAAGTATTTAATTTCGAATAAAATCATTTTATCTTTCAAAAATACATTTTCTTCAAAAATGGTTTTATTTTTAAATTTATGTTTGGGAAATATAATTAAATTATACTAATTTTAGAAATTTTATTTTATAAAATAATTTCATTCATAAATATTAATATAAATACTATCATAGGTTGAAATTCTAGGATTTTTTTGAAAATATTGATTTTTTAGTGAATAGTGAAAAATACCGCTTTTTGTAAAATTATTATTTATTTTCAGTAAATTAAGTAAATTAAAAGTACCGTAATAATTTTAATTTTAATTTTATATAAAATTAACATGATTATTAATTGGTTATATATAATTTAATAAATTACATTTTAATCATATTCATATCATATTTTGGTATAATTTTATTTTTAGGATTAAAAACGTATTTTTCTAGGAACTATTTTTAAGTGCATAATGTTTCTTCATTTTAATTAATTAAAATAATAATTTATAATGAACAATTAAAATGAAATTTATAGATTATATATATAAATATATTACTTTAAATCCACATAATTATGATCACTATTCACATATTTAATATAAGATCATCTTATGCTTGAAAAACGCATTTCTTGAAAACCCATTTTTCGACAAGTTTTGTAGGTTCATTTTTAAATTAAATTTTAAAAATTAAATGAATTGAATTTGAGAAAATTTATTAAATATTTTTAATAATAATAATTAATATTAGTTGATAATTTTCACTTAATTTTAAGTCATAATTAATGGTAAAAAAATAGTAAAAAAAATTAATTACCCAAGTTAAGGTTAAAACAGGTTTACATGGAGTTAAACAAAATGATAAGGGTAATTTTTCAAATCAAAATTTTAAAAATCATGTTTTATATATATAAGGCCCCAGCCTTAAACCTTACTTAATATTGAATTAAATGAATAATTCACATTGAGGATCTTTTCAGGTTTAGAGTTTTAGAGAATTAGAACATAACTATTACATCTTAAAAGATTACAAAGTAGACACTTCTACTAAGTCTCCATAAAATAAAAACTCTTAAAAAGAAAGATGTCTAGATTCCATGTTTGAGATAGCATGAAATTCCCTTGATCCCATCCTTGACCTTATTCCACTTTAAGTCCTGTGAAAAACATTTCGAAATACTTGGGGTGAGCATAAAAAGCTCAGTAAGGGATACAAAAAGAATGAAAACTGTTAGTTTTTCAAAATAACAAGTAAACCATGAATACTTTTTCAATGTAATACTTTTCACATACATGAAGTAGTAAAAACTCTTCACTGAATAAAGAATCATTACTTACCTTTTTGTAACCAAAGAATTACCATAAAAACCCATATAAAGAACACCTAGAATATATAAAGGTAACTTGGGACATAAACATACTTAAGTGGAATAACCATACGGTTGACTTCCAAACATATCACTTAATGGAATAGACATACGGCCAATTTCCATACATACTTAATGGAATAGCCATACGGCCGACTTCCATACCCAATTCATTGGAGGTTATAACGTAACCACCCGTCCTGGTATTCACGGCACCACCCGCCATATGGTTTATAACGTAACCACCCGTTAAAATGTCCAAGTACCATTATAAAATCATAAAACATAAAACCAATATAAAGGAATGATAACATTTCCACATTTCAATCACAATATATCATAAATATATTGACATAATAGAATCCTTTTTCAAAACCATTTTCAATACCAAAATACATAAAAGAGTACATGGTATTTATTTTATTTTAAAAAACATTACGGCTTGTTGAGAAAGCCAAAGACCAAATAATACTCGCGGCGGCGGAAAAAGTCATTGTCACCGCGTACGTTAAAAAAAACATTCCTTTTTGTCGTTTAATTAAACACTTCGTAGAAAAAGATTCCTTTTGTATAAAAGTAAAAGTCAAAGGAGTTTATACACCGTATAAAAGAATGTTGTGTATAAAACAAAATATGCCTCAATGAAAGGAGATTGAGACGAAGTCCCTTACAAAGACAATTTTTAAAATAAAATAGATATATTATGCGTATTCACTATATGTACACATAAAGAAAGTAAAAATACAAAATAAGACATAATAATATCATGACATAATTTGAAAGTAGGAGATTAACCCAAAGAATGGATATTGGGTTAAGAAGTTCCCTTACCTCGGGTCCGACTTGACTCGATCGTTCTTTAACGTCCTGAATAATAAACTTGAGTTAATTTATACTTGATTAAGAACCTTTTTAAAGTTCATTATTCCTTTTATATCACTTATTGCCATGTTATAAACATTATGTAACCATTTAAGTTAATAATGTTCATTTTGTCGGTATTTGGTTCTTAAGTTGAAAGTGGACTTCTTACAATTACATGTTGTTCGTGTGGTCAAAATTTCTTTATATCCAGAATGAAATTCCTGATTTGGATATCATATATATCATATATATACAGCATATACATGTATTTATAATATTACATAATCATTTAGAGGAAAGAAATGAAATGCAGCGTTTATGGAGACGGTAAGCCGTACGTACGCATGAACGCTACTTTCATTTCTTTGTCATATTAGTGGAATTAAAACTAAATGAGAGGTATGTATATTTTAATTCCTGAATTATATTCATCATTTAGATATATCATTAATTATATATATACATTATATACATGTAATTTTAATAGTACATTACATTTGGGGATAAGAAATGAAATGCACCGTTCATGGAGACGGTAAGCCCTACGTACGCATGAACGCTACTTTCATTTCTATATAATACTTTAATAGAAAGAAATAATAATGATATAGAGGTATATTATAATTCCAGTATAACATCATATATAATAACTTTAAATCCATCCTTTAAACATCCCACATATGGCATTAACGAATCACATCACTTTTAGGGGGCGGTAGTCCGCACTTCCTTAAATGAAGATATCGTGTTTACCCATAATGGAAACCATAAAGGTATGCCAAAAATGAAAAATACAGAAGCTTAAAAAAACATAAACATATTATATATCATATATAAAAATAGTGACATCATAATGGCCACCCTTGAAGGTGTTAAATGAGTATTGAACAATCATCGTTTCGGGAGGAAGAATTTCGCCATCCACGGAAACCGTATGTTCTTTAACCATTTGATGTAGTTGTGTGAGAGTGTAGCTCGAATAAATATTATAACAACATCCTAGTATATTGAAGATACTGGTGTTGTTACAAAAGAAGTAAATAAAAAGAGTTTAGAGGGTTGGAGAAGAAAAATAAAACAAATGAACAAGAGAGAATGAATTACCTTTAAAAGTGTAACTCCCTTTTGATTTGAGCCTAAAGGCTTCCTTTGAAAGGATTATGCCCAAAGAGAATCCTCTAGGATGAGGAGATGGATGTGGAGAGAGTAATTGGGCAGGGGTTGGCCGAGCCAAAGGCTTGAGAAGTGTGTGAAATGGGGTAGAGGTGGGGGCCTTTTATAAGAGGAGAGGAGGGGCACTTTTGGAAAGTAAAGAAATATTACTTTATTTGAAAATGTGTTTCGGTTTTAAAAGGTCCCACATTGATATAATTCGTGGATAAGGTGATAAGGGTTCGAAATCCACTCACCCAATTGGTTTTGGCCATGTGTAGGTTTTATATTTTTCATTATCTTTCCATTTTATTTAAATCGTCAAATAATGATGTCATCGCTGCATCATTATTATGTCATATATAATTTAATTTATTTAATGTCTAAAAATTATAAAACAAATACTATGATGTAGGAAATCTTTTGAGCTTTCCAATGACTATTTATAATCAAAATTTTTACTTGTATAACCCCACTCAAAAATTATTTTAGTAAAACAATTTATGTTAGTGTCATTTTCACTTTAACATTAAATAAAAATATATTAATGTCATTTTCCAACTAAAGTGGCTCCATGGGTCCCCAAGTTGGCCCAGGGCTTGTCTTGGTCGGCCATGACTCAACCAATAAGTTTGGGACATGTGTCTAGGTCATTTCCTATTATTAAAGCATTATTTATACCTTAAACTACACTAATTACCACTAATCGCGATTAAGAACTTAATAAGTTACTATTCACCAAAAAATTATTATAATCTCATTGAACCACATTTTACTTTTTAATGACAACCATGTATGTCGGATTTTCAAAATTCAATACACATTAATGGTAAACTTTCATTTAACTGAAAAATCAGTTTGCTTGATTACCACTTAGTGGTTTCACTATTCATCAAAAATTGAAGTTTTTCAGAAAATTACCAAAAATTCACCCTAAGCTATATTTGATATTCCGAATTCAAAAATGAAGTCAATTTTACAAAATTCAAAACATATAAGTCAAATTAATTAATTTAATAATTAATTCCCGCTGTCATGACAAATAGCGTGTTTTTGTGAAACAATAAGTATCAAAAGATTGACACCAGTTTAAGTCCAATTTCAAAGTAAAATTGATTCCAATGACCACCATTGGATTAACTGGTAAAAATATTTTATAATTTCACTTTAAAACCAATTAAAATAATAATCTAATCATATAAATAATTTAGATTAAAAATAGGTTTTGAATTAAAATACAACGTTTTACACTATTCATAAAAAATGAACTTTATCAGAAAGGTACCAAAAATTTGCACAAAGTAAATTTTGATGTCCCGATTCTTAATAAGAGTTTTATTTGGTCCAAAATAAAGTATAAGAGTGATCAAAACTATATTTAATGACGGTTCACCATTAAAAGGTGATAAGTGAACCTTTAGTGAAAATTAGAGTATATATGCCCTAAAATTGAACTCTTTCCGTATTTTAAGCCTTTATCTTTTATTGGGTAAATGTATAAACATTTAAAAACATATCTAATCATATTTTAGTTATTTCTATCCATTCCCACCAGTACAACGGCTACTTGTTAACTAACATTTAAAATAATATTATTTTATTACTAGTGTGCTACGTAAGTTTCAAAGAAACTCATCGTTGCGTATCGGGTACACTATCGAACATAGCAACCCCTTTAAAATAAAATTAATATTTAATTCGTAAATATTAATAGATATGAAAATTATTTATTCTTTATTTACCTGGGATGTTACATCCTTCCCCCCTTTTGGGAATTGCGTCCTCGCAATTTTATTCACTTATCAAAATAAGTGGGGGTATTTATCCCTCATAGCATTTTCAAATTCCCACGTTGCCTCTTCAATCACATGGTTTTCCACAAAACCTTTACCTGATGAATCACCTTATTCCGTAACACTTGCTCCCTATGGTCAAGAATCTGGACCGGTTGTTCCTCATAAGATAGGTTCTCTTCCAACTGAACTACCTCTGGGCTCAAAACATGAGATGGATCTGGCATATACTTTCTCAACATCGAAACGTGAAAAACATTGTGTACCTGAGATAAACTCGGAGGTAAAGCCACTCGGTATGCAACTGATCCAACTCTTTCCAGAATTTCGTATGGTCCAACCAACCATGGACTCAACTTTCCTTTCTTACCAAATATCATCACACTTTTCCAAGGAGAAACCTTGAGAAAAGCATGATCACCTACCTCAAAAGATAGATCCTTCCTCCGGTTATCCGCATAACTCTTTTGCCTGCTCTAAGCTGTTCTCATGTGTTTTCTGAATCAACTGAACTTTTTCTGCCATCTCTTCTACCAATTCTCGTCCAATCAACTTCCTTTCACCAACTTCATTCCAGAAAGCTGGAGTTCGACACCGCTTCCCATATAATGCCTGAAATGGTGCCATCTGTATACTGGAATGAAAACTGTTATTATATGAAAATTCAACCAAAGAAAAATGTTGGTCCCAACTTCCCTGATAATCCATAGAACAAGCTCGTAGCATATCCTACAATGTCTGGATTGTTCGTTCTGACTGCCCATCTGATTGAGGATGAAAAGCTGTACTAAAATTTTAATTCAGTACCCAACGACTTCTGAAGGCCTTTCCAAAATTTAAAAGTAAACCTGGGATCACGATCCGATACAATGGAGAGAGGAACTCCATGTAATCTGACTATCTCTTTAAGATACAAACGGGATAGTTGATCTAGATAGAAAGTATCTCGTATAGAAAGGAAATGAGCAGATTTGGTCAAGCGATCAACAATAACCCAGATTGCATTATTACCTCAAGATGTCCTCGGTAATCCCACAACAAAGTCCATGGATATGTTTTCCCATTTCCACTCTGGCACTGGTAAAGGCTGAAGCATCTCTTTCGGTAACTGCTGCTCTGCTTTAACCTGTTGACATGTCAAACACTTCACAGTAAAATCAGCAATGTCTCTTTTCATTCCATCCCACCAGTAATACTCACGCAGATCTCTGTACATCTTAGTACTGCCAGGATGAAAAAAAACAACTCATTCTTCAACTGTGAATCACAAGGCACACATAACCTCTTCACAAACCTCAAAACACAAACACAAACTAATCCAAGAACTCATGGAAAATTTTATTCATAAGTTCCATGAATATAGCAGGTGCATTGGTTAACCCAAAAGGCATAACTACAAATTCATAATGGCCATATCTAGTATGGAACGCAGTCTTCGGAACGTCTGCTTCTTTTACTTTCAACTAATGGTACCCCGACCTCAAGTCAATCTTCAAAAAATACTGAGCTCCCTGGAGCTGATACCACTTCATTCGATGGCCCAACATCTCCTGAAGTTGTTGCAAAGGATTTTACCACCCCTTTCTGCTTGTAGTCTAACTGCTTCCCATCACTCAAGCTCCTTGTCGGACACTCATCTGCATAATGACCCATTTCATTACACTTAAAACATCTTACTGTTGGCTTTTCATTTCCTGCTTGATCATCTTCCTTACAGTTACGAGCAATATGACCAGACTTACCACACCGAAATCACTTACCAGACTTGGATAAACATTCTCCAGGATGCATTTTACCACACTTCTCACAGGATGGATATTTGGTTTTCTTACCTCCTTGCTTCTTTGATGAATTCTTCCCCTTTTCCTGCCAACTAGACCTCTTATTCTGTTGTTTGTCATAGAACACCTGATCATCGGTAAACTCCATTTCTACCTTCTCCGCACATCGAACAAGTTTTTCATAACTTTTGAACTCACGAGAAGCTAAATCCCTTCGATACTTTGGCTTTAACCCTGAGTAAAAACGGTTTATTTTACTATCAAGATCTCGTATGAAGTTTGGAGCATACCTTGCCAATCGAGTGAACTTTTCTTCATAAGTAGCCACTGAATCATCCTCCTGCCTCAATTCTAGGAACTGTTTTTCCATCCTAAGACGAACCACCTTAGGAAAATGTTTCTCAAGAAACATACCTTTGAATTCGTCCCAGTGAATATCCTCAATCTCATCACTATCCCTTATATTTTTCACCATCGACCACCACTGATCAGCTTCACCTTCAAAACGGTAAACAGCAAGACTAACCTTTTGATGTTCTGAACACCCCATGACATCAAAAATCTTCTCCAGTGCTTTAATCCACCCTTCAGCTTGCACAGGGTCAGATGATCCTCTGAATGATGGGGGATGTTGCCTCAAGAAATGTTCCACCACTGACATGTTCCTCTGTGGTT
Organism: Viscum album; assembly: GCA_963277665.1. Lineage (NCBI taxonomy): Eukaryota > Viridiplantae > Streptophyta > Magnoliopsida > Santalales > Viscaceae > Viscum > Viscum album. The sequence continues at coordinate 278,755,266 of OY728147.1, forward strand.
GATCTGGCTGATCTCATGCATGGATACCACCACCATTTATAGCCTGAGTCAACTGTGCCATCACTGCCACAAACTGTTCAGTTCCGATTCCAACCATCTCAGGTTGCTGATTTGGAAGGTTATCTTCCTCCTGATGTCGTCCTAACATAGCTGCTTTGTTTCCTCTGCGGAAAACCATTCTGAACACAGAAATATCTTAGGTGAAGCATCATGGTAATCCGTAAACGCTATATCATTTAAATCATCTTATAATTTAACACTTTTCTAACTCCTAAAGTTGTCTGAACCGACCTATGATACCAACTATAAGGCCCCAGCCTTAAACCTTACTTAATATTGAATTAAATGAATAATTCACATTGAGGATCTTTTCAGGTTTAGAGTTTTAGATAATTAGAACATAACTATTACATCTTAAAAGATTACAAAGTAGACACTTCTACTAAGTCTCCATAAAATAAAAACTCTTAAAAAGAAAGATGTCTAGATTCCATGTTTTAGATAGCATGAAATTCCCCTGATCCCATCCTTGACCTTATTCCACTTTAAGTCCTGTGAAAAACATTTCGAAAAACTTGGTGTGAGCATAAAAAGCTCAGTAAGGGATACAAAAAGAATGAAAACTGTTAGTTTTTCAAAATAACAAGTAAACCGTGAATACTTTATCAATGTAATACTTTTCACATACATGAAGTAGTAAAAACTCTTCACTGAATAAAGAATCATTACTTACCTTTTTGTAACCAAAGAATTACCATAAAAACCCATATAAAGAACACCTAGAATATATAAAGGTAACTTGGGACATAAACATACTTAAGTGGAATAACCATACGGTTGACTTCCACACATATCACTTAATGGAATAGCCATACGGCCAATTTCCATACATACTTAATGGAATATCCATACGGCCGACTTCCATACCCAATGCATTGGAGGTTATAACGTAACCACCTGTCCTGGTATTCACGGCACCACCCGTCATATGGTTTATAACGTAACCACCCGTTAAAATGTCCAAGTACCAGTATAAAATCATAAAACATAAAACCAATATAAAGGAATGATAACATTTCCACATTTCAATCACAATATATCATAAATATATTGACATAATAGAATCCTTTTTCAAAACCATTTTCAATACCAAAATACATAAAAGAGTATATGGTATTTATTTTATTTTAAAAAACATTACGGCTTGTTGAGAAAGCCAAAGACCAAATAATACTCGCGGCGGCGGAAAAAGTCATTCTCACCGCATATGTTAAAAAAAACATTCCTTTTTTTCGTTTAGTTAAACGCTTCGTAGAAAAAGATTCCTTTTGTATAAAAGTAAAAGTCAAAGGAGTTTATACACCGTATAAAAGAATGTTGTGTATAAAACGAAATATGCCTCAATGAAAGGAGATTGAGACGAAGTCCCTTACAAAGACAATTTTTAAAATAAAATAGATATGTTATGTGTATTCACTATAGGTACACATAAATAAAGTAAAAATACAAAATAAGACATAATAATATCATGACATAATTTGAAAGTAGGAGATTAACCCAAAGAATGGATGTTGGGTTAAGAAGTTCCCTTACCTCGGGTCCGACTTGACTCGATCGTTCTTTAACGTCCTGAATAATAAACTTGAGTTAATTTATACTTGATTAAGAACCTTTTTAAAGTTCATTATTACTTTTATATCACTTATTGCCATGTTATAAACATTATGTAACCATTTAAGTTAATAATGTTCATTTTGTCGGTATTTGGTTCTTAAGTTGAAAGTGGACTTCTTACAATTACATGTTGTTCGTGTGGTCAAAATTTCTTTATATCCAGAATGAAATTCCTGATTTGGATATCATATATATCATATATATCCAGCATATACATGTATTTATAATATTACATAATCATTTAGAGGAAAGAAATGAAATGCACCGTTCATGGAGACGGTAAGCCGTACGTACGCATGAACGCTACTTTCATTTCTTTGTCATATTAGTGGAATTAAAACTAAATGAGAGGTATGTATATTTTAATTACATAATTATATTCATCATTTAGATATATCATTAATTATATATATACATTATATACATGTAATTTTAATAGTACATTACATTTGGGGATAAGAAATGAAATGCACCGTTCATGGAGACGGTAAGCCGTACGTACGCATGAACGCTACTTTCATTTCTATCTAATACTTTAATGGAAAGAAATAATAATGATATAGAGGTATATTATAATTCCAGTATAACATCATATATAATAACTTTAAATCCATCCTTTACACGTCCCACATATGGCATTAACGAATCACATCACTTTTAGGGGGCGGTAGTCCGCACTTCCTTAAATGAAGATATCGTGTTTACCCATAATGGAAACCATAAAGGTATGCCAAAAATGAAAAATACAGAAGCTTAAAGAAAACATAAACATATTATATATCATATATAAAAATAGTGACATCATAATGGCCACCCTTGAAGGTGTTAAATGAGTATTGAACAATCATCGTTTCGGGAGGCAGAATTTCGCCATCCACAGAAACCGTATGTTCTTTAACCATTTGATGTATTTGTGTGAGAGTGTAGCTCAAATAAATATTATAACAACATCCTAGTATATTGAATATACTGTTGTTCTTACAAAAGAAGTAAATAAAAAGAGTTTAGAGGGTTGGAGAAGCAAAATAAAACAAATGAACAAGAGAGAATGAATTACCTTTAAAAGTGTAACTCCCTTTTGATTTGAGCCTAAAGGCTTCCTTTGAAAGGATTCTGCCCAAAGGGAATCCTCTAGGATGAGGAGAGGGATGTGGAGAGAGTAATTGGGCAGGGTTTGGCCGAGCCAAAGGCTTGAGAAGTGTGTGAAATGGGGTAGAGGTGGGGGCATTTTATAAGAGGAGAGGAGGGGCACTTTTGGAAAGTAAAGAAATATTACTTTATTTGAAAATGTGTTTCGGTTTTAAAAGGTCCCACACTGATATAATTCGTGTATAAGGTGATAAGGGTTCTAAATCCACTCATCCAATTGTTTTTGGCCATGTTTAGGTTTTATATTTTTCATTATCTTTCCATTTTATTTAAATCGTCAAATAATGATGTCATCGCTGCATCATTATTATGTCATATATACATTAATTTATTTAATGTCTAAAAATTATAAAAAAAATACTATGATGTAGGAAATCTTTTTAGCTTTCCAATTACTATTTATAATCAAAATTTGGACTTGTATAACCCCACTCAAAAATTATTTTAGTAAAACAATTTATGTTAGTGTCATTTTCACTTTAACATTAAATAAAAATATATTAATGTCATTTTCCAACTAAAGTGGCTCCATGGGTCCCCAAGTTGGCCCAGGGCTTGTCTTGGTCGGCCATGACTCAACCAATAAGGTTGGGACATGTGTCTAGGTCATTTCCTATTATTAAAGCATTATTTATACCTTAAACTACACTAATTACCACTAATCGCGATTAAGAACTTAATAAGTTACTATTCACCAAAAAATTATTATAATCTCATTGAACCACATTTTACTTCTTAATGACAACCATGTATGTCGGATTTTCAAAATTCAATACACATTAGTGGTAAAATTTCATTTAACTAAAAAATCAGTTTGCTTGATTACCACTTAGTGGTTTCACTATTCATCAAAAATTGATGTTTTTCAGAAAATTACCAAAAATTCACCCTAAGCTATATTTGATATTCCGAATTCAAAAATGAAGTCAATTTTACAAAATTCAAAACATATAAGTCAAATTAATTAATTTAATAATTAATTCCCGCTGTCATGACAAATAGCGTGTTTTTGTGAAACAATAAGTATCAAAAGATTGACACCGGTTTAAGTCCAATTTCAAAGTGAAATTAATTCCAATGACCACCATTGGATTAACTGGTAAAAATATTTTATAAATTCACTTTAAAACCAATTAAAATAATAATCTAATCATATAAATAATTTAGATTAAAAAGAGGTTCTGAATTAAAATACAACGTTTTACACTATTCATAAAAAAATGAACTTTATCAGAAAGGTACCAAAAATTTACACAAAGTAAATTTTGATGTCCCGATTCTTAATAAGAGTTTTATTTGGTCCAAAATAAAGTATAAGAGTGATCAAAACTATATTTAATGACGTTTCACCATTAAAAGGTGATAAGTGAACCTTTAGTGAAAATTAGAGTATATATGCCCTAAAATTGAACTCTTTCCATATTTTAAGCCTTTATCTTTTATTGGGTAAATGTATAAACATTTAAAAACATATCTAATCATATTTTAGTTATTTCTATCCATTCCCACCAGTACAACGGCTACTTGTTAACTAACATTTAAAATAATATTATTTTATTACTAGTGTGCTACGTAAGTTTCAAAGAAACTCATCGTTGCGTATCGGGTACAATATCGAACATAGCAACCCCTTTAAAATAAAATTAATATTTAATTCGTAAATATTAATAAATATGAAAATTATTTATTCTTTATTTACCTGGGATGTTACAATATACATCTTTAAACCTTATACTATCCCAAATTCTAATATAAGGTCATTTTGATGAATTTTTCTTGGGAATTATCTTATCATTTTGTTTTCATTTGGAAATTTTCAAAGTGGTTTCCAAGAAGCCCCCCCCCCCACAATTAACAAGGGGAACCTCCTTCCCTCACATATTCACACATATTAATAAATTTATAACAAAAAAACACTGAAATATTCTCTCCAAAACATAATTATACACATTCTTGATGGTTTTGGTATTCCTGAAAGACTAATCATAAGATCCCTACTAAGAGATCCAAAGGAAGTTTCTCTAAGAAAAGGTAATCGTCTTCGTTAAGATCTTTCTTTTTTACTTATTATTTTATAACCATAAGTTATTTATTAATAATTAAAATATAATAACACCAATATATTACATTTAATAATATTTTATTATATTTATGTACTAATATTTATCCATCTTCTTCTCCGTCAAATTGGAAACAAATTCATCGCTCGTGTGTACGGCGAACTACGACCTCACGAACCAATATAAATTTTTCCCATCACTAACTCACATGTATAATGATAATAATGGAAACAATGAATATATATTATAAATATGAAATTATATTAATTCTTTAAAATTAATATATCATCCACTTTCTTACCATTTTATCCATTAAGGGAATGATATCATCATTTGTATGTACGTACGACCTACCTTCTCCACAAAGAAATGTGATTCATTTTCCTTGTAAAAATTTAAATAATTGTTATAAATGGTTATAAAATGAATAAATTTAAAATTTATATAATTTCAATTATTATTGATCTATATATTCATGAAAATAAATGGAACTTCTGTGACAAAACATGCCTAAGAAAAAAAAAAGCAGTTATCACCTGAAACACTAGTGATAATGAAATATAATTAACGATCAAGTGATAATATATTATAAAAAGATCATATATGATATTATAATTATTAATATTATTCTAGTATAATTTAATAAAAATTTTAAAAACATTAAATATGAGGCTAATTTACAAACAAATAAAGGGAAACATGATGTAACTTCGTCTACATTTCCCTTCATTGAGGCATTTTTTGATGTTATGAATCTAATTTCTTTTATATGGTATAAAAACTGAAATTTTACATGATATATCATTAATCATTAATAATTAATTTATTTTTAAGTTACAATAATTTTTATTTCAACCAAGGAAAATTTATTTCAAAGTTACCAAGTGGTAAAGAATTTCATGACTCAATTTTATTTCATTAGGTTATGTTACATATTAATTTTATTTAATATTATAAGATACTGAATGTAATGAATTTTGATTATTGTAGGTTTTATTTACACTTTTTTTATTTGGATTTACATTTTATACATATAACAAATTCAATTAATTCTCACATAAATAGTATGATCATTATGATGGATTATGTCTTAATTTCCTTTCCATGAGGCATATTTTAATATAATGAACTTAATTTATTTTATATGGTGTATAAAATACCATTTTATATATTATATCACTAATACTTCATAATTCATGGTATTTTATATTATAATTTATTTTACTTCATCCCAATTTATTTTATTTGAAATTTACCAAGTTGTACGATGTTTCATAACTCAATTTCATTTCATTGGGTTATATTACTTCTTCATTGTCTTTTATATTCTAAGACTATGTGTTTAATTTTTTTTGATTATTTTATTTTTTATTTTTTAATTTTTAATTTGATTTATATTTGATACAAAAAAATTAACTCATTGATTAATCCCCACTTCAATGGTATAATCTTTGTAAGATATTTCATCTCAATTTCCACTCCATTGAGCAATATTTGGTATTATACACCTTTTTATTTTTCTGAGGTATATATAATACACCTTTTCTATGTTATGTCGTGAATATATTTATATTCATGATATTGAATGTTTCATTTTAATTTATTTATTACACGGTGGTTATGATTCAAAAGTTACCAAAGCAGTAAGGGTTTATGCTTTAATATTATTTTAATTGGGATTATTTATGGTTTAATTTGAATTGAAGGAAATCAGTTGATCATTATCTAATAAAACCATATAATTTTATTCTCCTCTATTTATTCATTAAATTTTCGTGTAATGGTGACATTTTCCTCTCTTTGGTAGTTTTAATCATTGAGAAATGTTTTCTTAAAAAAAATATAACTTTATTTCTATTTTTGGTTAGAAATTTATTTTCTTCCATATCCATATTTTCCATAAAATAGTTAAATCATAATTTTAATATTCTCCAATGATTTATTAAATTCATTTTTACTTTTTATTTACTTTTTAAAAAAATGTTTTAAAATCAATCTTATTTTTATTTTCAAAATTAGATATTTTTTTAATTTTTACCAAAAATGTTATAGGAATATTTATTTTAACATACTTGGAATGTACATAATTTTCCACAATTATGACAACTCATTTATTTGAAGCTGCCTCTATAATTTTACATAGTAAATTTCAAATAATTTTTTTTTCTAATATCTTGGTTTTTTTTAGTTTTTGAAATTATTGTCATAGTTAAAAGGGTATTTTCCTCAAGAATTTTTTTACTGGTATTTTTATGGTATTTATAATCATTAATGACAAAAAACCTTAATTTTAATTATACAAAACTATTTATATGTTTTAATTATATAATAATTATTTATTTTTTAGATATTTTATGATCATTTTGACAATGGAAAGTATTGATATTTACTTTCTTGATTAATTTTTTATTTGTTAACATTGTTTGGAAACATTCACTTTCTTGTGATCATTGAACATTACATTCCCCTTATAAATTAATATTTTTTTTATCATGGATATGATTAGTTTCTAAACCATATATCATTTCTATATATGGTGTTTTACTTTGAAAGTTATTTGATTGACTGGGGAATTATGGAAAATCTGTATTCTTTACTCAATATGGATATTTGTTGATAAGAAATATTTTTCATTAATTAAATAGATTATTCGATATATGAGTAATTTATTGGACATTGAGTAATGGATAGGGGATAGATTAATATATCCCCTCAATTAATTAATAGGTTATATGATATAAATTAGTAATCTAGTATTAAATGGTTTTTTGGTGTATAAATTCCCATTAATTTAACTATCTTGGTGAAAAAAGTCATGACGGTATAGATATCATGATGTATGAGAGCAAGATATTCAATAGTGTGCATTTCCAGCAATGAGAATTCAATTATTATTATTATCTATGAGATAAATGATTTTATATTATCCATGGATGCATTTCATGCCAAAATTATTGATTAAATGGAATTCGTTTCAGTTATTTACCTTTATATATTGATTATGCATTATTAACTCATGATAGCTTCCTTTGTATGTAACCCTTAATGATCATTTTATATCAAACTTATTTTTTTTCTTTCCTCTGGATATTAACAATAAATTTTTAAATGAATTAATAAAAGAATAAAATTTAATCTCATTGTGTTGTATTTCCTTTTTCAATTGAAATATACGATTCAAGTATATATCTAGTTTTCCAAAAATACTAAATTATTCAGTCCTTTAAGATGTGATCACTTTTATCTTATATAAATGCAACAAAGTAACACTAACTCTAGGATACCAGGATTGGGGTCTTTAATTTTGGTTTTAAATAATTTTTAGCAGAAACCTTGGGAACTACATTTAGAAAATAATATATTACGAAACATAACCCTATGATAGACTTTGAGGATAAGTATATAAGACTATCCTAAAGTTATTTTAAGAAAGCTATTATGTGGTTTTTCATATAAATATAAACTTTTCTAGATAAAATATGTGGATGTGGATTTGGCATAGTTATACCTAGGGGTAATAACTCAGAAAATGATGCATTGGGATTTGACATGATCGTCACCTGGTGTATAACAACAGGCCTTGATGGACACCTAGTTTGAGACTCTTAGGGGATATGCTTGGGTAAACTCACATTTTCTTTATGAACCATCTTGAATTATTTGAATAGATGATGGAAAATTTGGGGATTATGATCAACCAAGTGGGATAATTACTTGAGTGAAGGATACCATGGATTTCCCTAATTAGTTATATAGATATATTATTAACAACCAATAACTTAATCAACTCTCAAACTCGCCAATGAAGATAATGATAGAGTCTGTTAAGATCTCTAGTATTGGATACCATGGAAGAAATAAGGATCAATATACTTCATGTTAGAAATATGGAAAGAGATACCTAGGAAAATTTCTCAAAGGAAAAATAAAATGTTTTATATTTATAGAAGATTGGAATATAGTAATTAATTATAGTGAAAAAATTAGGAGTTCAATGTTGACAAATAAGTTTCATCCTAGATATCTATTTATAGTTCGTTTTCTTGAATGTGGGAAATCTGGGAATTATATGGTTTAATAAAATAATTTAAAGGTTAACTCCTATACCAAGGAAGGATATATGTTTGATTAAAAGGGTTTAAGTATTTATGTATTGTGACTCAAGAAATATATTGTTGAAATATTTTTAACAACGGTATTTTAGTTGTAAGAATCATGAAACATCTAAGGATTGGTTCAAATTGTTTTTGTAGCATGTATGTATTCATAAAATATTTACTCAAAAATTATTGATATAGTCATGGGTTTATAAGTTTATGGTTGATCATAAGTTCAAAGTATTACACACACCTTATAATGTTTTAACTGATGGTATTTTCATGTGATTAATGATATTTTGGGAGATGTTTTATTAGTGTGAGGTATATATAACCCTTAGGTTCAACATGAATTATTTTTAGAAGAATAATTTTATCTCTTTATATATTTAAAGTTATTGATAACCTTTAGGTTTAATATGATCATTAATGTTAAGGTATTAATAATCAATTAAAATTAGTCACTTTTTTGGAAAAAAATAATTTATTTAGAAAACCCTTATGGTTAAAAATTTATTTGATGAATAATGTTATTTTTAATTATGTACATCATATTTTTTGGAATTCTATAGAAGTTATATTAATATGATTTTAGAAAAAGGAAAGCTAGCATGTTGGGTTATGACCTATTACATCTAGTGAGGCCATGAGGCTTGAACCCACAACTATAGAGAAATAAGGGTGTAGCGCCTACCACTGGCCTATATGATTTTCTAGTTGATATGTCAGTGTTTTTACTTAGATTATTTCATAGATAAATATTAAGTTGAACATTGGGTGTTACTATTGAGGATTAGAGATTAATTTTAAAAATTTATGCTGACCATTTTTGGTTTTTGATAAATATTTAGAGTCAAATGGTAGGACTTTTCACTCTTTTATGGATCTTATGATCTATCAATTGATAATTTTAGTGCTTTAAGAATAAAAAACATATTGTATGTTCATTTATTGGATTAAGATATGAAGAGTAAATTGATCAAAGCACAACCAAATAATGAAATTATTCTTATGGAATAAAAATATATCAAGTATATTTTCTGGTGTTCTCTAACTTGATATTGAAATAATACCTCAAATTTAGGAAAATGATCTTGAAATAAAATATTTATACATTTAACTTCATTTCCAATGAATCAATGGGAATTTTATCACCTCATTAGTTTATGGTTTTGTGGTCATTAACTTTATCTTGATCGTTCACTTTCTTATGATCAATGATCTTTATCACTCTCTATAATTATTTACTCTTTTATTCTATATCTCACTAATTTTTCCTACTTGAAAACCTAGTTATGTGTTATTCAAAATTACCTTCATACCTCTCTTTCTCTCTTATCGATAGGAAGTTTTATTAAACCTTTTTAGGATTTTGGATTTCAATAAAGGTATTTTCATATAGAAAATCATTATTTTAAGAACATAATATAAAAGTGTGAGGACGCAATTTATTAAAGGTTAAGATAATATAACACCCCAAAATTTTAAAATAATAACATTTTGTTCAATATCATATCGATCTTTAATTGAACCATGATATACTATTAAAATATTATTATTTAATGTAATAAATATAACATAGTCGTTATGTTGGAGGGAATGAAAATTTTTAACTAAATTATGAAAATATTTATAAAGGTATTATATAATGTATTTATAAATAAATATTAATTCTCAATAAAATCATTTTATGCTTCAAAAATGCATTTTCATCAAAAATGTTTGTATTATTCATTTTATTAATGGAAATATTAATTAATTTATACCACTATTATAAAAATTATTTTATAAAAAGTAATATAATTTTTAAAATCAGTACATCAAATTTATATCAGCCTGAAATTTTTAATTTTTTTTTAAAAAACTGTGATTTTACAATGAATAGAGAAAAATAATGTTTTTTGTAGAATTGTCATTTCTTTTTAATAAATTAAATAATTTAAAAGTACCATTATGCCTGGAATTTAATTTCAATGTAACATAAGTATTATTTGGTTATATATAATATAATCAAATAAATTTGAATCATATTTATACTGGGTTTTTGTATGAGTTTATTTTAAGGTTTAAATGCATTTTTCTAGGAACTATTTTTATGTGAATAATGTTTCTCTATTTTAATTAATTAAAATAATATTTGATAATGAATAATTTAATTTAAATTTATAGAATATATATCAAAAAATATTAATTTAAATCCAAATAATTATAATGAATTGTTATATAGTGAATGTAACATTCTCTTATACTTGAAAAATGTATTTCCTGAAAAATCGTTTTTCGACACCTTCTGTGGGTTCATTTTTAAATTAAAATTTTACAATTGTGTGAATTAAATTTGATAAAATTAATTCCAGATTTTTTTATTAGAATAATTAGTATTATTTAATAATTTAAACTTAATTTTTATTCATAATTAATAGTAAAAATGGTAAATAAATAATTGCCTAGGTTAAGGTTAAAATGGGTTTGTCGAGGGTTAACCCAAACGATAAGGGTATCCTTGCCAATTAAAATTAAAAAAACCTATTTTATATACATATTTCAACTTTATAATATCCCTCCTAATGTAATTTCATTTGGAATAATGTTTCTTTGGAATGAATTTATCATATTGTATTCTTTTGGGAAATTTCCTAGTGGTTTCCAAGAAGGTCTCATCCCCCACTTATAAAAGGTCACCTTGTCCCCTCACTTACTTACAAATATTAATCTATTTAGCTAGACTAAACCCTGAAAAATTATCTCCCCAACATCATTATACAAATTCTATAGATTTTTTTCTTCCAAAATTACCAATCCTAGTGTCCTTATTGGGAGAACCAAAGGTGGTTTCTCTAAGAAAATGTAATCATCTTCAATAAGATCTTTCTTTTTAAATCTTATTTATCACCTTAAAATATTTATTAATAATTAAAATATAATAACACCAGTATATACTATATACATATATGTTATTATTTTTATGTCTTAATATTTATCTATATCCTTCTCTTTCAAATGGGAAACAAAGTCATCACTCGTGTGCATGGTGGACTACCGCTACGCGAACCGATGTAATTTGTTTTCTATAACAGAGTCACATGGATAATAATGATGATGTAAATAATGACTATATATGATACATATGAAATGATATTAATTCTATTAAATTAATATTTCGTCCACTCCCATACCCTTTTACCCATTAATGGAATGATATCGTCACTATGGTGTACGTACGACCTACCATCTCCACGAAATGATGAGATTCACATTCCATGTCCAACTTTCAAGAAAGGTTCTAAAATGTATCTAATGGATAAATTTTATATTTATAACATTAATATAATTATTTATATGATTTATCTATATCCAATCCACAAGAACTATAACTTATGTGACAAAACTTGCATGAGAAAATGAAGCAGTTAACACCCAAAACAATGGTAATAATGAAATATTATTAAAGAAATGGTGATAAGATATTATAAGAAGATACTATATGATATTATATATATATATATATATCTGTGTGTGTCTGGTTCAATTATAAATTAATAAAAATAAAACCATTATACAGGAGGTCAAATCATGATCAACTAAAAGGAAACATGATGTAATGAACATTGTCTCAATTTCCCTTCATTGAGGCATTTTTTGATGTTATGAATATAATTTATTTTATATTGTACAATTAATTTTTAGATGTTATATAATGAATCATTTATAATTAATTTTATTTTAATGTAAAATTCATTTCATTTCATCCAAGGGAATTTGACTTGAAAGTTACCAAGTGGTAAGGAATTTCATAACTCAATTTCTTTTCATTGGGTTATATTAATTCTTCATTATCTTTGATATTCTAAGATAATACATGTAATGAATTTTTATTATTTTATGTTTTATTTCAAATTTTTTTATTTTTATTAAAATTTTATACACATAATCAATTCGTGATTAATTCTCACTTCAATATCGTGATCATTGTAATGGATTATGTCTCAATTTCATTTCATTGAGGAATATTTTATTAATATGAACATAATTTAATTTATATGGTGTATAAAATGAACTTTCACATATTATATAATGAACCCTTTATGATTCATTGTATTTTAAGTTAAAATTCATTTTACTTCATCCAATGGGATTTTATATTAGAGTTGCCAAGTGGTAAGATGTTTTGTAACTCAATTTCATTTAATTGAGTTATATTACTTATTTATTATCTGTCATATTCTATGATTGTGTGTGTGATTTATTTTTATTATGTTAAGCATTATTTCTACTTGTATTATTTGTATTTACATTTGATACACATAATCAATTCATTTATTAATCCCCACTTTAATGGTATTATCTTTGTAAGAGATTTCATCTCAGTTTCCACTCTAATAAGAAATATCTAGTATTATGCACCAATTTATTATTATGAGGTGTATCTACTACGTATTTGATATTTAATATCATTAATCTATTTATATTCATTGTATTTAATGTTTCATTTAAAGTTATTTCTTTCATTGGGGTATGATAAAAAATTTACAAAAGCGGTAAGGGCTTATGCTTCAATCTCATTTTAATTGGGATTATTTATGCTTGATATTATATTAAAGTAAATTAATTGATCATTATCTAATAAACCCCTTTAATTTTATTATCTTATAGTTATTCCTAAAATTTTCAATTAATAGTATTATTTACCTCTCTTTGGTATGTAAAATGGATGAGGATTTTGTTATTAAAATAAAATTTTATTTCTCTTTTCAATCAAAAATAGTTTATCTTCTATATACATATTTTCCTTAAAATGTATGAATTAATATTTTTAATATTATCCAATGATTTATTGAAGACATTTAGCCCAATTTTACTTTTTGAAAATGGTTTAAATGGAATATTCTTATCATTTTCCAAACAATATACTTTTTGAATTTCTATCAAAAATGTGAAAGGAAACTTTATTTGAATGTACTTGGCATGTATAGAATTTCCCACTTTCATGAAAACTCATTACTTTAAAGATTACTTTACAAGTTTACAAGGTTATTTTCAAATTTAAATTTTTTCCTAATATTATGGATATTTTTATTTTTTAAAGTGATCTTTAAGGTGAAAAGGTTATTTTCACAAATAATGTTTTAGTGGTATTTTTATGTTATTTCTATTCATAGATGACAACAAATGTTTATTTTACTTATACTCCACGGGGTATATTCTATAGTTATACCATACTTATTCTTTCTTTGGATGGTTTATGATTATATTGACTATGAAAATTATTAACATTCAACGTTTTGATTAATTTTTTATTCATTAACATTATCTTGAAATGTTCACATTCTTTTGACCAATGAACATTATATTTCATTAAATATCCACATTATTGGTATCAAGGATATGATTATTGACCAAATTGTATATCATTTCTACATACTATGTTTCAATTTGAAATTTATTTTGTTGAATGGGGAATTATTTATAATATATATTCTTTACTCAATTAGGATATTTTTTGATAAGGAATATTATTTATGAAGTAAATCGATCATTTGATATATAAGGAATTCATTGGACATGCAGTGATGGGTGGGGCCTGAAATTATATATCCTCTCAATGCATCGATAGACCTCATGAGACAAATTAGTAAGATAGCATTAAATGGATTTTTAGGTATATCTATCAGTCGATTAAACTATCTTTATGCATGGTCTTGGTGGTATATATATCATGATGTTTGATATCATGATGCCCAATGGTACACATTTCCTTAAATGAGAATTTATTTATTATGATTATCCATGAGATTAATATATTGATATTATCCATCGATACATTTGTTTCCATTACTATTTATTAAATTTAATGTGTTTCAATTATTTACCTTTCCATATTTATTATGCCTTATTTTATCATAATAGCTTCCATTGTATCTAACACTTACTAATAATTTGATCTCACCCTTATTTTTTTCCTTTCCCCAGGATATAAAGAATGAATCTATGAATGAATTAAATTATGAATAATATTTAATCTCATTTTGTTGTATTTTATGTTTTCAATTATAATGTAAGAATCAAGTATATATCATGTTTATCAATACTAATAAACTATTCGGTCCTTTGGGATGTGATCGCTTGTATCTTATACCAATGTAATCAAGTAACCACTAACCCTAGGCTATTGGGGATGGGGTCTTTACCTGAGATATGTACTATCCTATCTTGTACTATGGAATTTAAATTTTATCATATTTTATTATTCGGAATCATAGGATTTGATATAATCAAATACATTGCCTCAAAATTGAGCCTCCTATCATCTGGAAAATATTTGTTTGGTTATAGGTTATGATAAGTAATGTGTGAAATATTTTTTTCCAGACCATGGTTCTCCTATTATAAAAAAATAAATATATAAAAAGGGATTAAATAAAGCTTAAATTCTAGAGAATATCATAAAATATGATACACATAAAATGTTGTTTTTTCATTTTTCAATTATTAACTAATTTTGACAATTAATATTTTTTAAAATTATTAAAAAATATTACAAGATATTTATTAAATTTTTAGTGTGAATAAATTTTTTATTATAAATTTTTTATTATTATTTACTAAATGTTTATAAAATATTTAAAAAATAATTATCCTAAATATTAATTGTTAATATTATTTACATTTGAAACTATTTGGATAGAATTATATTTTTTATATAATGTCAAGAACTGGATCTGGTCGCCACTAATACTGGTACCAAATATAACCCATAAAAAATTTTGAAGGCCATTCCCTATCCCCATGGGCTGGAACAACTTCCCGGGTATTAATAAATTAGGTTTGGGAAGATTTACCTAAGTATGAAAGGATAAAGCCTTAAAAACAATCAATAATAAGAATCTGAAATTTAAATTCCAAACAAGACATAGGAAAATTCCAGAACTGAATACGTGGTTTTAAAAAAATTACAAGAGTTCCAAATAATAATAAAAACAGCATCCAGTCAGCCACAATGACTCCACATAATAAGGGGTCATCACCCTCGAGCCGTCTCCACAACACCGCACTGTATGAGGGGTTTAACAACCCGAACCGCCTTCACTCAAGGTTTTTCCATTCCCTGAGTCAAAAATAACCAAGTCTACTTACATCCAAGGGGTTTAATTAGGGTTTGAGCATAATACCAATAGTATACCACTCAAATATTCCAACTATTATGAAATACAAGGTGAAAAGCAAGCAGTTTTAATAAGTAAAGAAAAGCAGTGATAAATTCCATGAAATGCAACTTTCGATTGAAAACAGTTTTCAAACTAAAAAATTTATAATTTTAACACATTTAAATAAGAAAAGTTAGCTACTATAATTCACAACCAAACACACCCTAATACAATGGAAAATACCAAAAATCCAATGAGCACCAAAATCAGGAACACCCCTAGGCAACTAGATTATCTCGGGCCCTATGTACCTCGTACCTCAGTGAAAAGTAACAATGTCACAAATTTTTTCCCATGAACAATCCACTATTAGGGAACATAAAAATAACCTATTGGTCCCCAATAAAAATCTATATAGTTTATTTAGAGTTTTTTTATCCATTTTCTCAGTGAAATAGGGACAAAACACATCTGAATCACCAGTCGTACTAGTACATGTCTTCCCACCTAGGTACCCAGGTTTACCCTTTGTGTTTAAACAATTTCATCACACTCCACACATATATTTTCATATAAAAACACCACTAATGGTCACAAAAAAAACAATACAGTATCTATACACACTTTATACCACTTAAAACACACAACAAAACATTTTGATTTTCAATTAAACAACTTCTCAAAATCTCACATTATTTTCCACCTAAAACTCCTTGAAATATGTACTTTTCACACTATGTGCATAATTAAAAGTCACTGAAATAGAAATGGTAGCCCAATAAAATTCAATTAATCCAACAAATCAGTTTCTGGGTAGCCCCATATGAACCATGAAGTGATATCTTTATAAAACCTCCATTTTCACACAAACATGACACTTAAAAATTCATGTGTTTCACAAACACCATTAAAACAAGTTTTTTCATAAACTACCAAATGAGATAAACATTTAAAAAATTATTTTAATCCTTAATAAACTTTAATAAAATCAACAATGTAATTATAGGGCATCCCCAAATGAACTGACAAGATATTTCTTTGAAAAACCCCTCAATTTCACATAAAAGTGGATCTTAAAATTAATTTTCATTACAAACACAAATAAAACCTATTTTTGCAGCAATAATAAAATGATATAAACATAAAAATACTATAAAAACATCATGCTAAGTCACAAGTATTGCATACACAATGGAATCACCTACCAAAAGTTTCAGAAACCTCAAATCTTTGCGCGAAAGTTAAACCGCACCACCTATACACCCCAAAGGTGTTAAAATAGACCTAAAACCAGAATTTAATACCATGAGACACAAGATAAAACCCTAGTTTCTAAACCCTACTTTCTTTACATTAATAACATCAAGAATAAGGTAAGAAACCCTAAGCAAATGGGAGTAAGAAGGAAGGAAACCCACTTACTTGAGTGATCTTGAAGAAATCTCACACAATACACCAGTAGATGAAATTCCAAATAGAAAAAATAAAAATTAGGTTCTAAAAATTATTATGAGGTCATATACGAACTGTAATGGGGGGTAAAGAGTTATAAATGAAGGATTTTTGAAGGAAAAAAAATTATCTCTTCAAATCTGGACGATTCGAGAAAGCGTGAGAAGATTTTCCCTAATCTGCGATGTCAATGAGCTTCAAATATGGAGAAGAAAATATGGGGCCACGCCTAGGGATTTTGGATTTGATCGGGATGTGGAATCACAGAGAAAGAGTAAAAAATGAATAATTTATTAAATAAACAAAATTTGTTTTTAAAATTGGAAATGGGCTTCCGGGCTGGCCTAATTATTTAAATAAAAACCAAAATCCACCATGATTATGGATTTATAAATGGTCCAAATTAATATGGTGGTGTTAATAGATCATGGGAGTAAATTTTGGAAGTAGATTGGGTTCAAAATACTGAAAAATAAAAGAGTTATAAAAGAAACAAAATTGGTTTTTAAATCAAGAAATAAGCTCAAGGTTTGGCTCAAATCACGTAAACTCGCCCATTCCTCTAAAAAATGCATGGGAAACCCCAAAAACAAAGCAAGAATGGAAATTAAATTAAAAATACCTTTAAAATAATTCATGAATGTGAAAATTCTCCCCACCATTAAACACTCTCTTCCCGGGAAAGTCAACATGAAGCTTGATCAGAAAATAAGAACAAGTACTCTTCATCAACACATGACTCCCATTCCCATGTCTCATGTGTATCACTACCATGCTAACAACGAACCCAGACCAGTGGAATAGACTTATATCGAAGAACCTTCTCTTGGGAGTCCACTATTTGCACTGGCCACTCATAAACTAACAATTCAAGCTCTATCACCAGTTCTTCCCAACTCAGCACATGGGATGGATCCTGGTTGTATTTCTTCAACTGGGATACATCGATGACGTCATGGATGGATGTCAACTGGGAAGTTAAATCCAACCTATATGCCTCTTCCCAATATGCTCGGTGATCTCAAAATGTCTGACATACCGCGGCGTCACCTTCCATTGCTTTTCCAATCGACGATGGCCCAGACGATGAGCCACTTTCAGGAATACCCTGTCACCCATAGAAAACTCCAAGTCTTGAAGCCTTTGGTCAGAATAAGATTTATGGAGACAATGAGCTTTCAATAAATGATTCCTGATCAATTTGACCTTCTCATAATTCTTCTACACCGAACTCGGCCCCAGCAGTGAGGTCTCAACTACCTCATCCCAACACAGGTGGGACCGACAAGGCCGACCATAGAGTGCCTCAAAAGTATCCATTTGAATTGATTATTGGGAACTGTTATTATAAGAAAACTCAACAAATCTCAAATGGAAATCCCAAGAACCTCTAAAGTCTAGGACACATTCACAGAGCATATCCTCCAAAATCTGATTCTCCTACTCTGTTTGACCATCTGTCTAAGGGTGGTATGTCGTGTTCATCATAATCTGAGACCCCAAGGCCTTCTGAAGAACTTCCCAGAACCAAGAAGTGAAATGGGGGTCTCTATCTGAGACAACTATTGATGGAACTCCTTGGAGTCTCACCACCTCTTGAAGATACAAATGGCCCAACTCATCCACTTTAGTTGTATCTCTAATCTAAATGAAGAAGGAATATTTGGTCAGAAGATAAATCACCAACCAAATGGAGTTCTTACTCTCAGCTGTATGAGGAAAGCCAACAATTAAGTCTATGGAAACCTCATCCCACTTCCAGGTAGGAATGGGTAATGGCTGGAGTAAACCAGGGGGCCTCTAATGCTCTACTTTCAACTTCTGTCATTTGTAGCATCTTGACACAAATTCGGTTATGTCTCATAGCATACCTAGCCACCAGAATTGTTGTCTCGCATCATAATACATCTTGGTGGCACCCGGATAGATACCCCACTGAGACTGGTGGCTATCCTCAATCACCAACTTCTGTAGAGATAACGGCACTACTGAATCACCCTTGAATCACAATATGCCCTTAGGAGTTGACGACCAATCGTAAGATGTCTCCCTACCACAAAGAAAATGCCTCGACCGCTGAAAAAGATCATCACTAGGCTATTTCCACTGAATCAACTCCAATAGAGAAGGAGTCAACTGAGCACTCACCAAGAATGAACCTCCATTTTTCTCATTCATCTCCACATGCATCAGAGCAAGGAGTCCCATCAAATTCCACTCATCACTAAACTTCCTCAAAGCATACACTAGAACTCTTCTGATCAAGGCTTCAGCCACCACATTACCCTTTCTTGGGGTATAAATAATGTCGAAGTCAAACCCCTGTAAGTACTGGATCCAGCAACACTACCTCAAGTTTAGGTCTGGCACGTGCATCGTAACATGTGCAAATTTGCAATATTTATTAACCTACTAACTACTGTAGATGTTGAGAGCAAGGTTGAACCACAGTGAGAACGTGAGTAGACAGTAGAAATGTCCTCTTAGAGGAATGTTCAGGAAGATGGGATTTAATTGTGTGATTAAAAACTATGTTTTAAAAACTAAATGAATATTTAAAAATGACTATTTAAATTGACTAAAATTATCTAAGTGAATTAAGCTATAAAAGAAATTAGCAAAGATGAAAGTGTCATAGTTGTGACGTCCGTTCAAGTGCATGCAATGTCAATTATTTAATTCCCACATTTGAATATTTATTTATTCAATTATCACTGATTCTAAATTTAATCAAAATACTATCTAGTCTCGTTCTCTGATGTTAGACAGTATTCTAATGTTTACACAAATTATCTGTCATTTCATTCTCTGTCTTGATGAATAATTTGCGCGTCATTATAGCACTGAATCATTTGGTGAAATACGATGACCCATTTTTCACAAAGTCAAAGTATCTATCTGTGTCAGGTTTTCTCACATGAGATCACTTATTCAGTGTCACTCAAAGAACTTTGAAGAAGCGCACACACAAAATATTAATTTTTCAGGCACCAGAGCATGTGTGCAGAGACCAAATGAAAATTATTTTAAACACAGATACAATTAATTAAATAAACATCCAAATTAAATTAATTCAAAAGGCAATAAAACATATGAATAAATTAAATACATGCATTCACCGTCACATTTGTCACAACTCCAACAAAAATGAAATTATCCAACCATCACGATGACACGACACATAAAATAATAAATAGAAGATATCACCATTCTCGTGTCATTTCTATGGTCACCGCGAGATGTTGTCAACGATCGCAAAATAATAATCATAACTCCGCTCCATGTAGTCGCTGACACCACATCCGAATCAAACCACTGCACCGCTGAAAATATGATCTGGTCTGCCCTCGCTCTTGCCATGCAACGTCAATTTTCAGAAGTACAAGTGAACCGCCGCGAACTTCGATGATGTGTCCAAACCTCTGTTGTGCTTTTGATGATTGTTTTCTGCTAGTTATGACCAAGGAGGGTTTCTCTCTATGGATGGTGTGCTGATCGGTGAAGAGGTAGTCGCTGCTTGCTGCCTGCTGCACGCTGAAATGGCCGAGAAGGGAAGGGGGAAGGGGAGTCGGTAGGGTAAAGGAGTGGGGGGGTGGGTGAGTGAAGGTAGTAAGGGGCGGCGGGGGTGTGTCGTGAATAGGGAGGGGGAGGGGACGACATGAATAGGGGTGAGGGGGTGAGGTAGAGGGATGATTGGGGATGTCGGTGGGTCCAGGGGAAGAGAGTGGGGCAGCAGGGGTAGTGGGGAGAGGATGGGGTGGCGGGTTAGGCAGGGGAGAGGGTCGTCGGGCGAGTGGAGATGGGGTTGCGGGTAAGGAGAGGGGCGGATGGGTAAAGGGGGGAGGATGAGGTGGGTGGTGTGGAGGTATAAGGGGGCTACGGAGGCTGGGAATGGGAGCAAGGAAAGGGGTGGCAGGTAGGTGAATAAGGGGGATGAGGTTGGGGATTGGAGAGAGAAGATATGAGGGGTATTCTTTGATTGGAGAGGGGAGGAATGATAGGGGCGTGGGATTGGGGAGAGGGGTAGGAATGGGTCAAAGGGGGTGGTGATTGGTGAGAGAAAAGTGGGAATAGGGAGGGGTGATGTGGGAGAGGGGAAGGGGTCAAAAGGGGAGGGGTGGTTCCTGGATAGATGGAAAATAAATAAAAAATAAAAAAAATAAAAAAGTTAAATCTAAATTTTAAATTTCGAAATTTAAAATAACCTATTAATCTAAAAGTTAAATAATAATAATAATATTTAAATATTAATGCACATGTAATTAAATATAACACTACTATTAAATATAATAATAAACTAATAACAAATACTATTTTATTAATACAACAAAATAATGAAATAAAATACAAATAAAAATATACATAATAATAACTATTAATAAAATAAACTAAACTAAAATTGGAGAGAATAATAATAATAAAATAGTGTTACATATAATATATAAAATTAATATAACTAATAGAAATACTAAATTACTAATATAAGTATATACATTAACTAATAATTATCAAAATATCTAAACTAATACAAAACTACAAAAATAAACTAAAAATATAAAAATTGGATAAACTAATTAATTAAAACTAAGTTATAAAATTATAAAAAATACATGTAAAATCCATGTTCATCAAATCCCCCACAATTAAACTTTTGCACTCCTGGGAAAAACAATCATAAAGAAAACACAAGTGGTCATAGACAAATCCAAACATCAAAATGACAAGTTCAAAATTATTCAATCTCATTTACCCATAAAATATTATTCTTCATTTAAAACTCCAATTTTTAAAAATCATTTTTCTTTCATGCTAATTGTTTCCAAAACAAGTACTTTCACTCATGTATCATGTAACCTACCTTTCCATTACTCTCATCTCTCAAAGTATATGATCAATGTTTTACTTAATTCTCATAAAAAATCATGCTTACCATAGGCTTGCCATGAATTTCACATCTCTACTATTGGAAATCAAAATAATACACCAAACTCAAGGACTTTACATGAGGTTCAAATGTCTCTGAGGTTGCAGGATGGTGGGTCATAAAAAAAATTGTGACAGTTTTTTTTTGGAAAAAAGGAGGGTTGAATCTTGAAATAAATGCACGATAAATGTCAATCCAAATGTCTCCATCAAAAACTCAATCCCCCACACTTAAAACATTGTTTGTCCCCAAGCATGTGATAATCCATTGTTTTTCTCTTTTTTTAAGACACAGCTCACTCAAATAATATGGTCAGGAAAAATAGTTGAGTGTCAACTGTAAAACCCCATGAAATAAATGTCAGAAAATAATCCAAAATAATAGTACAAAAATAGCATGTATGTTGTAACATCTCAGTAAATTTAGGTCATATAGAAACCTTTCTAGCTCCTAGAGTAATGAATCGTCACTTTTATAGGTATCCCCAAAGTCAAGGGTTACCACGTATTGATCACCAATGTACTCATTGTTGGAACCAAAAGGATTCTATTTTCCTTTATCAAAATAAATGTAATGAATGTGGCTACTATGAAATATAAAACATATGATCAGGAGGATATAATTTCAATCCATTTGCATCAAATGACTCACTTCCTCTCAAAGAACCCTCTCCATGAGTAAATCTCTCCCCCACACATAGATTGATAATTATCATGCAAAAATTAAAGAAATGGTTAGGGAAGGGTATCAGTTATGGGATTATCCTAAAAATGATTCTTAATGGATTCTAAGGTCTACACGATGGAGAAAATATATGGGTGGATCATTGGGTCAACGGGGATAAAATATCAAACAGATGCCTTGATCATTTTAGTGCAACTTTCAAAATTCTTATCGCTTTGATGGAAAAACATGGAATGTTCTAGAAGATGTAACATGGTTGAAATTCCCTCAAGAAAAATATAAAAATTAGATGATTTAAAATGGGTCCGAGTCTTCACAGGTATGGAAATATAATGTTGGAAATCACAAATGAGCATGAGTGCAAATAAGTGTCTAAAAAATATACAAGTTTTTGAAAAACATTTTCGAAGCATGAAATAATATCAGCAATCACCTAAGTCATGAGATCAAGAATCAAAGAATTCCAAACAAGAATCGGGTTCTCAAACTTCCTAGGGAAACACATGGTATGCCCCTGACTGTGTTACAACAAAAATAAAGTGGCTTTCGTGTGGGTTTATAAATGATAGGAATGTTAGTTTTTTTATGTTGTGTTTGGAAGCATAACATATGGAAAAAATAAAACACATCCCTATGTCAGTACAGATAGACGCGGAGAGGCCATTTTTATCTAATGAAGCTCCAGAAATGGTATACCTATAAAACATACACATTGACAGCACATACTCACATCATATCAAATAATTCACACCATAATCAAATGCATGTGGATGATAAAAATTTGTATGATAAATTCAAATCCATTGCAGTTCTAGGAGAAAATAGTTTGAGGTAAATTCATGACTTTTTAATTTATTTTATTTTTAAAGAAAACTAAATGAAATGAAATTAAATTAAGTGAAAAGAAAACAAACAATTGATGGGTTACCTCCCATTGAGCGTTAAGTTTACTTTTTCTTCATCCAGACATTGTTGAAACTCCACCAGGATTGAACGGAAATGTAAACCATGCATCTGCTAATTTTTCAGTAGAAGTGTGGAATCTATTCGTTGAAGATGATTTTATCCTGCAAGCTGCACAATATCTAAATAGAATCTTGTTAGAAAAATGGATGTGTGGAATGAAATGAAAATATGACAACTCACAAGGTAATGAATATACCTCACCTGAAGAAAGACTCATCGAATATTTGAATTTTTGGAAAAGGCCTTTAGGGGAAAGATAAAAAAGATTACCTCCTTAAACATATACAGGTGAAAACATGCCTTTATTAGTCTCCTTTAGTGTTCGGATTATATCCATCACATCCTTGAATGCGGTATTTTGATTGATGATGTATCCCAATTCATTTTCACACCCAACCACTAGCACGGGAAAATCTATTAGTTTCCAACTTAATTCATGCTTGGTAGTTTCATTGATTATGACAAGGTTAAAAATATTGTTAGCATATGTGGGTATTTCAAGTGAATTGTTTTTAACCTTGATGCATGGTTCAATTGGCATGGGATCAATTGGAGAAAATGACTCCATTGTGTCAAGAATGACATCTTTTTCGAAAAAAATTAATACACCGCCTTCATCATATTTCTCTGTTGGTAAATGTTTCACCGTAAACTTAGGATCCTCCTAGCAATATCATTCTTCTATTGTTTCTAGAAAATTATGAGTGTTATCTACCACCAATTCTGATTGATTCTCCAATTCTAGAAAAGTTTTAGATTTATCCATTTTAGAATAAGTTTCGGACTCACAAAGATTTTTAGAAAGAGGTAATTCGATGTCATTTGATGTGATGAACTCTTGAGTGTGGCAATCCAATG
The DNA here is from genome assembly GCA_963277665.1 of Viscum album. Lineage (NCBI taxonomy): Eukaryota > Viridiplantae > Streptophyta > Magnoliopsida > Santalales > Viscaceae > Viscum > Viscum album. The sequence continues at coordinate 278,780,275 of OY728147.1, forward strand.
TCTCTTGGTTTAATTCTGAATCTGTCATGTTAAATAATGGTCCTAGTTCAGTGTCCTTTTCATCCTCAAAAGGTTCAATTTGATAGACATTGAATGTGTCCTTTTTCACTTTGGGATGACTGGGTTATGGACTCATAGAAGGACATGAAATCACATTTTCTGAGGGATCGTTATGTTCAACAGGGTGGAAGACTAAGCTATAATATTCATGAAATGTTATTAGATTGGAATAATTATTTTTTTATGGAGTGTATTCATCAATTGTATGATAAGAAGGCAGATCAATCTCATTATCAGACTCAGGACATGGATGTTGTTTAAATGGAACCTATATAGCACTCTCCACAAAAGAATTGTTTTGAATTAGATCGTCAAGTGGTAATGATGCAGCTAGTTCAGAAATTTGATTCATTTGATTTATTAAATTCTTCAATTGATTTTCTAGATCTTTTTTTGAGGAAATAAACTTTGAATTGTGTTTATCTGGAAGTTCCAACCTCCGATTTGTCTTAGTGATAGCACAATTCAACATGTGCTCAATTATTGAATCAGTGGTTTGAAATGAATTGTCAAGTTCTAAATTTTTAGGAATGCATTGACTTTGAAAATGATAAACAGATGTATAAGGACTTTTTTTATATCATAGAGAAATATTCTCATATGGATCATAGCATGGACTTGAATAAAGATCATTGAAATAAGCGGGATTACCAGGATAGCTCATGTGTGGTGAATCATTATACATCATACCTTGAGTTAGGGCTACGTAGGGTAGGTACTGGTTGTAATTGTGTGGTGCATCCCACATCATTTTGAACATATGGGTGTCTTGAAAATCCCTATAATAAAAAATTCCCAGAGTAGTAAACTTTTTTTTGGGGTTTTTTAATTTTTTTTACCTAAATCACTCTCTTAAAGGAACTCCTAATGCTACTATTCTACCCAGCAATGGCACAAAAAATTTGGCACATGCGTCACAACGTGTGAAAATTTTAAATATTTATTAACCTACTAACTACTGTAGAAGTGGCGATCAGGGTTGAACCACAGAGAGAATATGAGTAGACACTAGAAATTTCCTCTTAGAGGAATGATCAGGAAGATGGGATTTAATTATGTGATTAACAACTAAGTTCTAAAAACTAAATTACTATTTTAAAAATAACTATTTAAATTGACTAAAATTATCTAAGTGAATTAATCTATAAAAGAAATTGGCAGATATGGAAGTGTCAGAGTCGTGACGTATGTCCAAGTGCATGCACTGTAAATTATTTAATTCCCACATTTGAATATTTATTTATTCAACTATCACTAATTCCAAATTTAATTAAAATACTATCTATTCTCATTCTCTGATGTTAGATAGTATTATAATGTTTACAAAAATTATCAGTCATTTCATTCTCTGTACTAGAAAATAATTTGTGCATCATTATAGAACTGAATCACTTGGTGAAATACGACGACCCGTTTCTCACAAAGTCAAAGTATCTATCTGTGTCGGGTTCACTCACATGAGATCACTTACTCAGTATCACTCACAAAAACTTTGAATAAGCGAACACACAAAATATTGATTTTTTAATAAATATATTTATTTATTAAGAATTCGCTTGCGCTCTTCATCGAATTCTAGATAAATAAATTATCTGATGAACTTCCGTCCATGATTACTTATTAGGTTTCACGCGAACGGGCACCAGAGCATGTGTGAAGAACCCAAATGATAATTATTTTAAACGCATATACAATTAATTAAATATACATCCAAATGAAATTAATTCAAAAGGCAATCAAACATAGAAATAAATTAAATACAAGCATTCACCATCACATTTATCAATACTCCAACACAAATGAAATTATCCAACCATCGTGATGACACAACACATAAAATAATAAATAGAAGATATCATTGTGCTCATGTCATTTTTATGGTCACCGCGAGACGCTGTTAATGTTCTCAAAATAATAATCATTGCTCCGCTCCATGCAGTCACTGACGCCACATCTGAATCAAACCATTGCGCTGCAAAAAATATGATCCAATATGCACTCGCTCTCGCCGTGAGACGTCAATATCCAGAAGCCCAAGTGAATCACCGCAAACGTTGATGATGTTTCCTAACCTCTGTTGCACTCTTGATGATGGTTTTCTGCTGGTTCTGACCGAGGAGGGCTGCTCACTGTGGCTGGTGTGCTGATCAGCGAAGAGGTCATCGCTGCTTGTTGCCTGCTGCACGCTGAAATGGGCGATAAGGGGAGGGGAAGAGGATTCAGTAGGGTAGAGGAGTGGGGGACGGGTGATTGAAGGGAGAAAGGGGTGTCGGGGTGTGGTGAAAATAGGGAGAGGGAGGGGACGGTGTGAATAGGGGTGAGGGGGTGAGGCAGAGGGATGGTAGGGGATATCGGAGGGTCCAGGGGACGAGAGTGGGGCGGCGAGGGTAGTGGGGAGATGATGGGGCGACAGGGTTTGTGGAATCTGGGGAGGGGGCAGGTGATTGGGTGAGTGAGAATAGGGGGTGGTGGGTTAGGTAGGGGAGTGGGTTTTCGGGCGAGTGGAGAGGGGGTAGTGGGTAAGGAGAGGGGCAGTTGGGTAAAGGGGAGAAGATGAGGTGGGGTGGCGTGGAGGGATAAGGGGACTGCAGAGGCTGGGAATGTGAGCGATTAAAGGGGTGGAGGGTAGGTGAATAGGGGGATGAGGTTGGGTATTGGAGAGAGGAGATATGAGGGGAATTCTTTGATTGGAGAGGGTAGGAATGAGTGGGTGTGGGATTGGAGAGAGGGGGAGGAATGGGTCAAAGGGGAGGGTGATTGGTGAGAGAAAATGGGGAATAGGGAGGGGTGATGTGGGAGAGGGGAAGGGGTCAAAAGAGGAGGGGGTGGTGCGTGGATAGGGGGAAAATAAATAAATAAAATGAAAAAAATAAAATATTTAAATCTAAATTTTAAAATTCAAAATTTAAAATAATCTATTAATCTAAAAGTAAAATAATAATAATATTTAAATATTAATGCACTTGTAATTAAATATAATAGTACTATTAAATATAATAATACACTAATAACAAACACAATTTTATTAAAACAACAAAATAATGAAATAAAATAAAAATTAAAATATACATACTAATAAATATTAATAGAATAAACTATACCAAAATTAGAGAAACTGATAATAATAAAATAGTGTTAAATATAATATATAAAATTAATATAACTAATAGAAATACTAAATTACTAATATTAGTATATAAATTAACTAAAAATTATCAAAATATCTAAACAAATACAAACCTAAAAATATAAACTAAAAATATAAAAATTGGTTAAACCAATTAACTAAAACTAAGTTAGAAAATTATAAAAAATACATGTAAAATCCATGTACATCAAGGTCCTTCTGTGAGAAGATATAGGCCAAGTTTTTGTTATCCGAGTAGACCAAAAACTTCTTCCCAAATAGGTAGTGATGCCAAGTCATCAAATCATGCATCACCACTTCCAAATCCAAGTCGTGGGTTGGGTAATTCATTTCATGTGGTCGGAGTTGGTGAGAGACATATGCCACCACGTGATCATCCTGCATAAGTACACACCCAATACCCATACTTGAAGTGTCACAATAGACAACATAACCCTTCCCGGCCTTAGGAAAAATAATCACGGGGGTGGTAGTCAACTGCCTCTATAGTTCCTCAAAGGATACCTGACATTCTATTCCCCATACAAACTTTACCCCTTTTAGGGTGAGTGTGGTCATTGGTGAAGCAATCTGAGATAAATCTCGAACGAATTGCATGTAATAACTAGCCATACCAAGGAAACTTCTGATATCAAACATATTAGTTGTTTGATCCCATGACATGACCACACTAATCTTTTCGGGGTCCACTATGATCCCCTACTCTAAGATCACATGACCCAAGAATCTCCCTTCCTTGATCCAAAAATTGCACTTTGACAACTTTTCATAGAGTCAGTGATCCCACAAAGGGCCCATAATGATCCTCAAGTGATGTTTGTGTTCTTCCTCAGAGGTATAGTATATGATAATATCATCCAAAAACACCACAATTAAGGAATCAATATATAGATAGAACACCCTGTTCATGAATGTTATAAAGACCGTTGTAGCATGGGTCCATCCGAATGGCATGACCAAGTACTAAAAGTGGCCATATCTACTCTAGAAGCCTATCTTCGGGATATCAGCCTCTTTCACCATGAGTTAGTGGTATCCTGAAATAAAGTCTATTTTTGAGAACCACATTACCTCTTTCAACTGATCAAACAAATCATCTATTCTGGGAAAAAGGGTATTTGTTCTTAATTATTACATTATTCAGATTCGGGTGGTCAATGCACAACCAGAGGGATCTATTAGCCTTTTTCACAAACAACATAGGAGTGGCCCAAGGAGATAAATTTGGGTGAATGAATCCTTTGGATTCCAAGTCATCCAGTTGTATCTTTAATTACCTCAGCTCGATAGGGTTCATGCGATATGAGGGAAGAGATATCGGTTGTGTTCTCAGTGCCAGATCAATCAAAAACTCCACATCCCGCTCTGGGGGAAAACCAGAAAAAATAATCCAGGAACACCTCTATAAACTCATTCACTCTATGAGGTAGTGAAACTTCAGGGGAAGGACCATATTTCTCTAGAACAAGTGAAAATAACTGGAAGATAAGACTTCCCAACTCTAGGAGTGGAGGTCCTGCGTGACCTGAATGAGGATCCCATTCTCCATGAAAAACCTGATGACTCCCATAAGGTGCCGTGAAACTCACTCGCCGCCTGTAAAAATTGATGTGTGCCTGGAAGTTTACTAGAAAATCCACTCCAAGTATCAAATCAAAAATATCCATATGTATAACCAAGATTTCCAACTCCATCTCAATCCCTGATAAAGAGAGCGCACACGATAGGCACCTGAGACCCTGCTCCTTATTTCCCAACAGTGTCACTAACACCATCACAAAAGAAAGAAATTTGGTTGGTAAATTCAGCATGTCCACAAAATGGGAAGAAATAAAATAAATAGAGGAACCAGTATAAAAAATAGCAGCAGCTATAGAAGATGCGATCAAAATGGTACATTTAACTTTTGACGGTCCTGCCTCTGATCTTGCTGGTGCCAGATCCACCACATGGAGATGTTTGGTCTCCTACTGAGGATGACTGCTAGTCTGTGGTTGTGCCCTAAACTGGTTCTACCTAGAAGATAACCCAACCCTACCACCACGTCCACAAAAATGAGATCCCTCAATCCTCAATGGCTTAGACTATATTGGGACTCCTCTTGAAGCTACTCACCCTGCCACACTCAGAAGTGGACGTGCCACCCCACAGAAGCACTTAAAATTTCCCATACCTCTACACCGGTAACAAGGAATCAAAGAAAGTGGTCATGCTATTTGGATGTGCCTAGACTTCCTACACTAGTGGAACACGACTGATAACACATCACAAATCATAGACGAAACCTTCCTAGAGGAGTGGCATGAACTACCACCTCCCTTATTCACATGTTCCTCCCACTTCCTTTTCTTTTTTGAAGAGCTACCCATACCCAGTACTGATACTGATCCTGAAAAACAAGCCCTACCTTTCTGATCAATCTCTTCCATTCATACCCATTCAACAACCTCAGTATAGGTCCTCAACTTAAACAAGAACACCTAGGAGTATATCTCTAGTCGCAAGCCTTTCTCAAACCTCTGGGCCTTCTCTTTCTCATTGGAGATAATATCAGGATCATACTGAAACAATTCAGAAAAATTGTTGGCATAATCCATCATATATAGATTCCCTTATAAAAGATCCATGAACTCTCGGGACATGGAATATGCCAAGACCTTTGGGTAGTATTGCTCATTGAAGACAGCCTTGAAATCTCCCCAGCACATCTGCTCATTCTTCCTAGTCTGAAGTACCGATTCCCACCAACTGAGGCTGGGACCCTCCAACATAAAAGAGTCACACTTCACCCTGAGCTTCTTGGGTGAATATAGGAACTCGAACATGCTCTCTATCTTCTCAATCCATTCCTCTTCTTTCTAGGTTTCAATGCTACCTTTGAAGGTTGGAGGGTTATTTTTCAGAAACTTCTGGGCCGTGTCCTTTCTAGGACCAGTGTCATCCTCTCTAACAAGAGTTGGAATAGGATCAGGTACCTATATTATATCCTATACAGCCTAGACCATGGCCTCGACTAGCCTCTGATTAATTTTTGTGGGAGAACTCTCTCTGGCTTTCTCCCTCGGGCGCATGGGAGCTTTCCAGGGAGGCATGTTTTTACAAAATGAAATAGTCACAAAAACAATATTCAATACCACAATTATGAAAATTTTAATCAAATACATAAAATATAGATAATCTAAACACATTACAGTAATAAAATAAACAACTAATCCACCCCCGCCTGATGTCCACGTGTGGTCTGTAGCCCACACATCTCACCTAGAAGTGAAGTCAATCAAACAATTCCAATGTTCCCAGGTGACTCAAGTTCCTCCACGAGAGGTGTGGTCTAGAAACCATAATAATGACAAAAACAATAATCCCCAACAGTCCTATCTCCTTTCAATCTTGACTCATCCCAAAATTGTAATATAATACAGAAACATTGGCCTCCTTTGATACCATTTTGTCACAAACCGGATATGGTCTCCACTAATACCAGTACCAAATCCAACCCATGAAAAGGCCTGAAAGAATTTACCTATTCCCATGGGATAGAAAAAGTTCTTAGTTATCAATAAATTATGTTTGGGAACTATTTACCTGAGTATTAAAGCATAAATCTTTAAAAATAATAAATAACAAGAATCTGAAATTTCAATGCCAAACAAGACTAAGGAAAAACCTAGAACTGAATACATGGTTTTAAACAAAGTACAAGAGTTCTAAATAATAATAAAAACATAATCAATTCATCCAAAATGACTCCACAAGACAAAGGGTTATCACCCCCGAGCCGTCTCCACAACACAACATCATAGGAGGGGTCTAACAACCCGAACCGCCTTTACCCGAGGCTTTGCCTTTCCCCGAGTCAAACATAACAAAGTATACTTACACTCAAGGGTTTTAAGTAGGGTTTTATCCTAATAATAATAAGATACGACCCAAATATTCCAAAAATTATTCAATACATGGTGAAAAACCAAGCAGTTTTAATATGTAAAGAAAAGGGGTGATAAATTCCAAGAAATGCAACTTTCAATTGAAAACAGTTTTCAAACTAAAACATTCAGAATGTTAACACATTTAAATAATAAAATTTATCTACATTAACGCACATACATACACACACTAATACAATGGTAAATACTGTAAATCCAATGATCACCAAAACCAAGAACACCCCTAGGCAACTAGATAGTCTCGGTCCCTATGTACCTCATACCTCGGTGAAAATTAACCATTTCACAAATAATTTTCTCTTCACAAGACACTAATAGGGAATTCCCCATAACCTAGTGGTCCCCAAACATCATCCATATAGTTTAGTTAGAGTTTTTATTATCCATTTTCTCAGTGAAATAGTGACAAAACCCATCTGGATAACTAGACATACAAGTACATATCCGCCCACCTAGGTACTTGGGTTTCCCCTTTGTGATCAAACAATTTCAGAATACTACACACATCACTTTGAATATAAAAACTCCACTACTGGTGAAAAATAATAAATACAGTATCTGTACACACCTTGTACCACTTAAAATTCACAACAGAACATTTTAATTTTTAATAAAACAACTTCTCAAAATCTCACGTTTTTTTGCACCAAAACTCCTTGAAATCCCAATTTTACACACCATGTGCATACTTAAAAGTCACTAAAATAGAAATTTCAGCCCAATACCATTAAATTAAACCAGAAAATAAGTTTTTAGGCAGCCCCATATGAACCATGAAGTGATATATTTATAAAACCTTCATTTTCACATAAACATGGCACTTGAAAATTCATGTGTTTCACAAACACCAATAAAACAAGTTTTTGTAGCAACTAAAAAATGATATAAACATTCAAAACATTATTTTAATCCCTAATACAATTCAAAAAATCAACTAAGTAATTGTAGGGTATCCTCAAATGAACCAACAAGAGATTTCTCTGAAAACCCCCAATTTGACATAAAAGTGGAACTTAAAATTCATTTGCATTAAAAACACCAATAAAACTAATTTTTTTAGAAAAAATCAAATGATATAAACATTAAAATACTATAAACACAAAAATCTAAGTCACAAATATTTCATACACAATGGAATCTCCTATGAAAAGTGTCAAAACCCTCAAATATTTGTGAGAAAGTTCAACTACACCACCTCTACACCACAAAGCATTTAAAATGGACCTAAAAATATAATTTCAGACCATCATACACAAGATAAAACCCTAGTTTCGAAACCCTACTTTCTGGACATTAGGAACATCAAGAATAAGGGAAGAAACCCTAAGCAAATGGGTGCAAGAAGGAAGGAAACCCACTTACTTGAGGGATCTTTAAGAAATCTCAAACAATACACTAGTAGCTAAAATTCCAAATAGATAAAAATGAAAATGAGGTTCTAACAAGGATTAGAAGGTAATTTAGGAAATATAATGGGGTGAAAGAGTGAGAAATGAAGGAGTTATGAAGGAAACAAATTACCTCTTCAAATCTGGACGATTTGAGAAATCTTGAGAATATTTTCCCTAATCCTCAATGGAAATGAGCTCCAAAGAGGGTAAAGATAGGCTAGGGTTTTGCCTAGAGATTTTGGATTAAAGGGGGAGGTGGAATAATAAAAAAATAGTAAAAAATGAATAAATTATTAAATAAACAAAATTTGTTTTTAAAACTAGAAATGGGCTTCCAGGCTGGCCCAATTCCTTAAATAAAAACCCATATCCATCATGATTATGGATTCCTAAAGTGTCCAAACTAATATAGTGGTGTTAATAGGTTAGGGAAGGAAATTTTGGAAGTCAAATGGGTTCAAAATATTGAAAACTAAAATATTTATAGAAGAAACAAAATTGGTTTTTAAATCAGGAAATGGGATCATGGTTTGGCCCAAATCCTAAAAACTCACTTATTCCTCCAAAAAATGCATTAGGAACCCCCAAAACAAAGCAAGAATAGAAATTAAAAGAAAAATACCTTTAAAATAAGTCATTCATGTGACATATAAAGGTTTTTATAAAAATTATAATGTACATTGTAAAGTGATTATAAATTAAATACTAAGGAAAAATATAATGAGGTTTATATTAAATTATGAATTATTCTTAACTATTAATTTACAATGTTTAAATTAAAAAAAATATTTTATAAATTATTTGAACCATATAAAAAAGTTTTATGATTGATAAAATCAAGGTTCAAATAATATTTAATATTAGATATTCTAATGATGTGAAATATTACATAATTTATGAGTTGTTCATACGTAATAGAAATGTATTTATTTATTAATTTATATAATTTCCATATACAATTATTAACTATAAAGTATTTATAATTATTTCATTTATGAATTGTTCATAAATTTTTATCACATGTCAAAATTTATGAATAGTAAATTTATTTAGTTTATTCACTACTTTATTCATGGAAATAAATTATTTACATTATAAATGGGATTATGCTTTACCTTAAAGTGTTAATATGCTTCTTTAAATTTTTATATTTTCATTTATGGAGTTAAATTTACTTATGATAATTGATTTAGTTTATTTTACCTTAACATTGGATTTTTTGTTATTTGTGAGCTTAAATTTAATGTTTATTTATAATTTATACATATTAGGAGTCAAAATTATGATGTAATTAAAGTATATAATGAGTATTAAACCATGAGTAGTGGGTCTTTAGGTGAGAAAACTTTTTGTCCTAGGGGTTATTCTTTATCTATGAAAAATAGTTTTTAACTATTTCTCACATCATGCTTTCTCTTGAGGTTATCATTGATTACATACAATTCCAAGACATTAACTGAAAGTATTTCATGAACCTTATACATATATAAATATAAATGGATTATAATTCAAGTTAGAAAAAAACGTTATGGGTTGTATAAAGATCTATATATCTATATAGGTTAAGAATATTAATTTTGTAGAAATAATAGTGAATCAAAACTAAATAACTAGAATCATTCATATGTGTGAAGGTAATACATGAGATAAGATGTAAAGATATTAAAAACTCATTAAAATAAAAAAAAATATTCCTATTAAAGTGAAAAAATATTAATACCTCAATCATATAGATGGTTTAGTCATGCCAACATAATATTCTCATGGATTATATTATGCAAGGATAGTAGGTTGTGAGTGAAACTAATAGGATAAGTTTTTGTTGTAATTTGAGTTCTTATTACACACCCTAAGAGGGGGGGTAAATTATGATGTTCTGAAATTTTTTATTATCTCAAACTCTACTGTATCTTGTCTTCATGTTTGTATATACACATGGTTCCTACCAAAAAATCACCCAATTGCACAGCAAAATATAGAAAAAATAAAGATCATAAACCTCAATATTTTACTTGGTTTACCTGCATTACGTTATATCCAAGGACCAATTATCAGTGATGTACTGATATTAACATTAATCACTACCCCAATAGTTTGTGATTAAAATATTTAGGATAATCTCAATTGTGATATAATTTCTATAACCTCTTCCTCTCTTATTCTCACTAATTTCTAGGAGGATTAAAAGAAATGTTGTATCGACACACAAATAGAACTCACATATGTTTTGATAAGAAACATAACACCATATGTACAAGGGTTTTTCTCCATGATACCATTCACTTCCCATCCTAATATTCACAAGTGTGTGTAGTATAATCCTCTTAAAATCACTTTAAACTCGAGGTTTTTTAAAGACATCCAAATCTACTAACTCCACTAATTTTCTTCCCTGATATCCTTTTTAATCCTTATCCAATGTCTCTACATTTTTTCATTTTTTTACAGAATCACATCTACTATATTCTAATAATTTTTAATATTCAAATTCAAAAATCAAAATAACTTCCAAATTCTTATACATCAATATCATCCATTAGTTCTTCCAATAATTACTCTTCACACCTAAATAATTATTTGTATAGTTGAAACACAATATATAACTCATCTTGGATTAAAAAATATGAAAAGTTTCCAGTTCTATCCAAATTATCCTATTTTTAAAAGTCACACAATGGATTATTATATTGTGGTGAAACAATTTAGTCCATTCATTAGTTTTTATAAAAATTATTGATAAATTATATTGTAATGAAATGTATCATTATGAAATCAACAATTATTTTTAAAATATTTTTAATCATAATTACATGGGATTTATTTTTGGGGAATAATCTCTCTTGTCATAGAACAATCCAGGTTTTTTTATATGATAAAAACTCTCTCGATTCTAGATCAAATATTCATTAGAGCCTAGAAGGTATCTTTATAGTGTGATTTACATATCTCCATCAAATAGAGTTAAGAAAAATTATCCAATTCCTTATCATTGAGGCACGGTAAAATTATCTATAGTTATGATTTAATCTCATGTAACTTGGTTGAGGTGTAAATAATGCATTATTAAATTATTTAACTATAAATACCTTACGATTCAATATTAAAAAACTCTTGAATTTATTGCTTATATTTATCTAACAAATTATTTATGCTTTGATACTTTTAATTTCTCCATCATAAATTTCCTTCATCGCCAAACATCGCTATCACTCCATAACTCTTACACCACCCTCAAATTAAATCTTTTTCACACAAAAAAACAAAACACATCCAACCTTTCAAATTTTCAACATATGGTTGAAACATTATCCCCCCTGTATATTTTTTAAATTAAATTATCCTTCATATATAAATCATTCATTAAAAAATTAAAATTCCATATTAAAATCAATAGATTTATTTTTTCCATTATTTTTACTTTCATAATAAAATATAAAGTTATTCTTCTTCATATTTTAGTAATTAAAACAACCATAAAATCCCCCTTTATGTGATAATAGTATCGTCAAAAAATCTATAAACTACTTCCATTTATTTATAGAAAAGAGGCACTAATAAATTATATATGCCAATATGTGTTAAAGACAAGTATAGTAAATAATAGAACATGTCCATGTATATAGTGTTGATAAAATATTAGATTATTGTTATCTATTTTATACATTTTCTCCATAGATTATTTCTCCCTCTATATTCATAAGAACATAAATATACACACTATAAAAATAGAACAAGATATGTATTGAGGGGAGAGGTTTTGTCAATCCTCCATACTTCGATGAAATTAGTTGAACTCTAAGATTCAAAAGATTCTTCTCAAACAAATTTCATTCAATAGATTTGTAAACATATATTCCACTTGTTGTTGAGTATTAACAAACTATTACTTCACAATTCCCTCTTCAATTTTATCCTATATAAAATAACATTGAATTTTTATGTGTTTGGTGTGATAATGTTGTACCAAGTTCTTTATCAACTGGATATCACTCATTCTGTCACACTAAATCAAAATTTATTGTCACAAAACTTCTCTAATATCATCTAATTATGGTTTCATTAATATTAATTGAGTATAATCCTTAGTTATTGAAATATAATATGCCTCTTCTATGCTCAAGGATGTACTTTCCTAATTTTTTACTTATCCATCTAGCACAATTTTTTCCAATTATTAATACTCCCCAAATTATAGATTTTTTTATCCATATAATATTTATCCATTATACATTTGAGTGGGCCACCAAAGATTGATATCCCCCTACTTTTAATAATAACCCATAATTCAATTATCCATCTACGTATCTTAGTATTCTGTTCTTTACTATGATATTTTATTCCTTCTAAAAAATAGAAAAGTGTTCTTACATACATATATCATAAAATATATTTTCTATTGTTAATGTGAAATTAAATAAAAACATAACAATTATTATATATATTGTGGATTATATTGTCTCATTTTCCTTATTTTTTTAAGTTTAGTTTAAATCATTGTTGTAATTGGCACTGCCTTGAAGTATTCCATCTCAAACATCATTAAAAATTCTATTCAATACTTCACCTATGAAATAAATGTGGTCCCTCCCTTATTTTAAACTTGTATCTCAATGATGTCGGTAATTTTTTAATTATTAACATCTCAATTTTTTGAAATCATAAAATATTCAAAACTTTTAATAAAATTATTCTTATTTCCTCTAAATATGATATCATCCACACACACCACCACTATAAGTTTCTCTTAATCTGAGATCTTCACATAAAATCATATATAAAAACCTATTCTTTCAAACTCTAAATTTCATAAATATGTATCCATCCTTGGATACTAATAATGGGATTGTTTATTTAATTTACATAAGTCCTTTTAAACCAAAATAATTTTATATAATCCTCTTAGATATTAAATTCTATTGGTTTTCCAATGTTGGCATATTTCTTCAAAACATCATTATGAAATGTTTTTTTCACATCCATTTGATATAATTTAAGATTAATTCAAATAGAATTATCTATGAAACGTCTAATTTATTCCATCCTTTCCATCAGTTTAATTGTTTTATAAACATCAAATCATTTAATCATAGTATACCCTTTATATACAAGCATTTCCTTATTCTATATCACTCTTCCATGTTCATCATTTTTATTTTTAAAATACTTATTTTTTTACCTATCACATTGTGACATTCAGATCTATTAACAATATCCAAAGTATTCTTATTATCAATATGATCTTATTATTAATACATGTATTTCACCCATGATTTATCCTTTTCCACTTCTTCAAATATTATTGGCTCCACTTTTGATAATTGATTATTATTCTCTATTATCTTCATTTTTCGGATTTCCATTGAAGTTTATTTGTATCCAATAATGTTTTTAGATTCATTTTTAAATATTCTTCTTCTTATTTGAGTCATATATATTCATAATTTAGTTTCAATATCATCAAATGGTTTAACTTTATAATCATTATCATACAGATTATTTTTCAATTCTCTAGAATCTACACCAAAATCTTCATCTTCACACACTTCATTAAGAATATTGTCTGTAATCTTCTTCAACTTCATTTTCATCCAATTTCACATCATTACCCTCAAAAAAATTTAAGCATTTTATTGAAATATTTATAGGCTTTAATCTTAGATGAGTAACCTATAAATAAACCTTCATCTACCACATCACTATACATACTGATATCTCTATTTTATATACATTTTTGATGGTTTTTTATATCTGTTTCTTTTGGATATTAATTGATTTAATATGAGATGCTTCCCAAATATTGATGTTTGTTGTATTCTTATATAAAAACAATAATTAGAGTAAATAATGGAAAATAGGGAAATTAAAGAATAGAAATGAACTTTATGTCGAGAAAAAAATCATATCGGTGAGACATCAAAAAATAAAGATAATGTATAGATAAAAAAGGAGTCAAGCAGATCATTTTTTTTTCAATTAAAGAACACCTTCCGTTATGTTAGATGATCACTTGATGTTCTGGAGGGTCAAAAATAAAGAACTAGAGAAAAAATAGGCTTCTTGTGTTGGATATTGACATTACATGTTGGGTAAATATTACACGATGGGAAAATATTACAAGTCATAAAAATATTACATGATGTGAAAACCTTTGAGCATACTTAAACACACTGATTTCAGTGTATCTTTTAACAATGGTATTTTGGGGGATGACCCTCCATATCCATTTAGAATCATTTTTGACTCAAGGAACCCCTTGGAATATATCTTATCCTATATATATGGTATATATAGAGAGAGAATTATACTCCATTCCATGATTGAGGCACTACCATCAGAAGTCTTTCATAGGGTTTTGACCCTCCATTCATCATAGATATGTTTTTGTTTTTGTTTTTGTTTTCTTTTTATTTCATGTATCATTGGATTTGAATTAGTTTAATTACATTTTTTTATATTCGTTCTTTATCTTTATCACTCACCTACGTATATTATATTCCCTATGGAATTAGTTCATTCTTCATTGGAAATTACCCAACAATGATTGTATAAATCCATAGGGGAGAGAGGAATCAGTCAAAGGGGGTGCGTGTTGTCATAGCATGGTTTTCATTTTCTCATAAAGATGATTTTATTCTATATTATCCTATTATGACTACATGTTATTTTTTTCTTTTTTGAAACATTGATCATATGGTTTCAATAATGAATGAACCCCAACATGATTGGGATGATTAGTTCAGGACCCTTGAAAGGAATTATTCTTATGCTTTTGGAAATCTAAACTTAATACATTTGGATATTTTAATTCATCTGACTATGAATAATTGGGATTCTATGGTAGATTTATAAATAATGTCAATTTATGCTATTGTTAAACTATTTAATTGTGCAGCTATCTAATATTATTATTTTGAAATAAATGATATATTAATTTTTCAAAACATCCCCTGGAAACAGGTTCCTCTCTCTTATGATTTTCTATTTTAATTTATTTATTTAATTTTCTTCATTAGTTTAAATAAAATCAATAGAAATTTGGATGAACGAACCTTTGGTTGAGAGTTTTCATTGTGGAATTCCCCACTCTCTGTGGAATCAACCATGCACTTCTTCTATATTACACCTTTGTGCTAGTACGATTCAGGAACATATAAATATCTAATTTGATCACACCTAGAGTATTTAATGATGCCTTTTGGGAACAACACATATCCTAATTTCCTTATTTATTTCATATGAAACACTTTCTTCCAAAAACATTAATATTCTTCAATGTGTGCTTCCAACCATACAATAATTTATTTCGTGTCCTATTTCTATATGGATAAGAAATACCTAGTTTTGAGTATACAAGAACACTTACACTAATTCTTTATAGTGATTCCAAGTGATACCACTCTTGGTTAGAAAGGTGTTATCCATTATTTTAACCATATAATCTCACATTTACAAAACTCTATTTATTTTAGGATTCCTTACCGAAGACACATCATGTTTTATTATATTTCACACCAAGTATTTTTAAAATATTATTGAGGTATATTTAGTTTTATTATCTAATGATAAGATATTCATTGTTCTTTTGATTTCATTCTCCACTTTTCTACAGATTCTTTTGATGAAGTACAATATTCTCTCGTAAAATACACAAACAAGCACATCCTATTTTTCAAGAGTCATCAAAAAATAATACAAAAAAATTTACCAAGAGTTTTATCTTGATTGATTATAATACATACATCAGTGCGAACCAAATCCAATAGATTTGATACTAACTTATTATTTAGAAGGTAGGATTTCATAGCATATTTCTCCTCAAGAATAAATTACATGTATTTTCTCAATTTTTATTCAAATAGGTAATATCAACTATAGCCATCAATTTTGACAAGTTTTTCACACTCTTCTAATGAATATAACCAAGCCTTGGATGCCACAAATTTTTTTTCTTCATCCATAGAAAGAATATAACTGTTTGGGTTTTATCCACCTAATATAAATTCACATTCATTATTTATCCACTTATTATGGAATTTCCACCCTTTGACTTGATAAAATAGTATTTTTCATTGAATATAACCTCTAATCCAGAGTTATAAAAATAACTCACACTTCAAAAATTGTGTCAGGGTTTATCTTTATAGATAACTTTAGTATTTTTATATTTATCTCTATATAAATTTGTTTTACCACATTCCTTGATATTTAGAGCTCCTTTATATCTAAACTAAACTATTTTATCAACTCGGATGTTCACATTTTTGAGAAAAATTAATTTTTTCTATCATGTGGGATGAAAAACCCTTATCAAGAATACACTTGTTGTTAATTTTTATTATCATTAACTATATATGATAAATTATATTATTTTCCTTCATCTTTAACTTATTTTCTTTCCAATAAATCCCATGATGAGTGGAGACATAGGATTTCCTCTTTTTATTTTATTTTGTACGTGAAATCAAGTTATAGACTTCTTCTTCAAATTGATAAAATATATTTCCCAACATAATTGTATTAAATTATTTTTCATCCAACCTTTTAAATCAATATATTTATTCCCAAAGTTAGAGTGATTGAAATAATTTCCATATAATCAAATCATATTGTAAGATAAAGGATATGTTACAAATATACTTTACTGACTTCCAATTATTTCACCTTTAAAATAACTATTGGATACTTTACACTATGTCATCATGTGACTTAAGTATAAAAAAAATTGACACATCATTAAAGGAAAAATATGATTGTTTCCAGTTATCCATAAATATCCATCTTTATAATAACTCATAGACTAATGATAAGCTATTAATGACTCAGAAATTTATCATGCCTTAAATTCTATTTTCTCTTCACACATTATTTCTTCATTTTTTATGTTTTAGTATTGAATCCAAAACGCCTTTTACCTAATAAATTGGTTCCTTGGTCACCCAACACTTCTTTGACACTTATCGTGCCTTTTTCTACCCTTTCCTTTAGTGATTCCTCTTAAAACCATGACAATTTTAACATCTTATATGATTCATCTAATTTTATTTAAGACTCAGTTTTTATTTAAAATGAAACATTTTCCTCCTTGATTGTTACAATATTGTTAGTTTTCTACTTGGTAAACATATTAATATCATCAATGATCTTAGACTACTCAATTTTTAACCTATTTTACTACTTATTTTGGTTTCACTTGATCATTTTCATGTTCCTCCATAAATTTCTCCATTCAATCAATTTCAACTTCAAGATCATCAACATAATTTTATAAACCATCCCACTAAGGTCAGCCCAGTCAATGATAATCCAAGTGTGGATACCCCAATCCCACCTCTAAAAAGCCAAGGGTTAGAGACCAGAACTGATTAATCATATCAACAACATGGGATGTATTTGAATAAGGTGCCTATTTGCATGCATATATTTACAAACCCATATAATGTTGAAATATAAAACAACATTAATGGGACCAATTTGGCTGGAGGATGTTTTTTGAAGCTAAAATAAGTTTCTACTGAAAGTGCTATCTTTTTTTGTCAAATAATAAATTATATCATTTCACATTTTAAAATTTTACAATTGGACTCACCATAGTATTCAGATGATCATACTCAAAATTATTAAGAAAGTCCATCAGATTGTGTAGAATTTTTCTAGAAGAAAATGTTTATTAGAATCATCTCGGGTCCCAAATGAAAGTACGATCATAATGAGAATCTATTTCAAAGTCTTCACATCTATGATAATAATCTCGTGATTATTTTTCGTTTTTTATTTCATAATAATCATAAGTTTTCTGAAAAATTAGTGATGCAATCCTTTTGAAGGAAAGGGGGAGGACAGGTGGTGCTAATCATATTCATGGTTGGTTAGAAAGAAATAAAATGATTGAATGATGGTTAGTTACAATACATTCCATTATATTTTAGAAAATGATATTCTGATCTTAAATGTATTCAAATTTGTGAGGAAGGCAATATATAATAAGAAGTTTATGGAAGATGGAAGTTTCTGAATTCGAAGCTCTCTAATCCCAAATTCATCGGTGTGAGATCACACGATGTGGATTTGTTTAAAGGATGGAAATATTTTTCAGAATGTGGAAATATGAATTTTATGGTTTTTATTTAGACCAATAAACCACAAGATAAAAAAATTCATATAAATAGTTTGATGTGTATCATAATCAAAAAGGGGGAGAAGGTTCTAAAGAAAGAAGTTACTTCTAACATTGCTCTATCGGATGCGATGTTCCACTGATCATTGCAGTAATCCTAACACCAATCATTATATGTATTTATGGTTACAAAATACAATCGTTGGTAGAAAATTTTATTGAATAAGATTTTTTCTCTTGGGGAGTTCATATGACTAATTGAAAAGAGAAGTAAAGTTGTTGGGACTGATGTAAAATGAAATTGGAGATCAATCAACAATGTAGTTGTACATTTTCATAAGGATTAATTGAGTTGATATTTTAATTAGTTTGATTATGAAAGAAGAAATATGATATATTTTTTATCAATTAGGTCAATAACATCATACTATAATTGACACTGATTGTTGGAATGAAGCGGAGACCGATTCATTTGGCATAGACTGACACCTATAAACCTCATTGGATGTTAGACATAATTGTATGAAGGATCATAGGTCTGAATAAAATAGTAAAATAAAAATTATTTAAATTATTTTTAAAAGTTTTTTCAAGGAGATATCACTATTTAAAGATTTTAGAGAAAATATTTTTAAGGGATTTTAAAAGTGATGATGCAGTGCTACTAAGAAGTGTTGAAATATTTATAAGTTCAGAAGATGTTTATGGAAAAAGAAATATGATTGAAATATAATTTAGTAGCAATGATCTTTCAGGCATAATGGTTTTAATGTTTTATATTTAATAGTTGGTAGGGATCATCGTAATGAGAATTTTTATTTTAGTTGGTACTGGTCATCTTAATGAGAAGAGATCGGTTTTAACTTTTCTTCATTTTTTGCAGACTAACGTAATGAAGAATCTATTATTGAACATCATCCTTCATCATAATAAATAAATCAGAATGAAAATCAGAATTAAAATGAATTATTTTTAGAAATTTTGAATCAATAAATTTGGTTAAGGGGAAAAGTTTCTCAGAATAACACCTAAACTGCATTTGTAACAACTATAAATAGAAGAAACTACTTTTTACTTTTCTGAAACAGGTGTTGTTCTTGAGAGAAGGTATAATATTGAATGTTTTTGGAGATAATAAGTTTCAGATTGAGAATTCCAAAGGAAGTTTGTCAGATATAAGAAGAAAATGAGAAGAGATAATGACTTAATCAGAGTTTGTAAATTAGAAAGAGCAATAGAACTATGGTTTCTAAACCGAGGCAGAAGCAATTCATAACGTTTTCACAGTATTCTGATAGAATTATATTATCACACTGAGCAATCAGTGTGTAAAATTAGACTAGTTATCAGATTGAGTATCATTAAGAATTATATAGAATTTCTTACCTGTTATAGGGTAATAAAGTGAATAATTTCATTGAAGATCATATTTTTGAAAGCTGAAAAGGAAACACAGTAACATGTTTCATAACTTGTTTCAAAAAATTGTATTACACTATTTTGTGCTACTTGAAGTACATGCACTATTGTACTAATCATAGTGTTACACAAGTATAAGGGCATATCATACTTGTTTTATCCACCCAAAAGGATTGTTTTATAGTGTATTTTGTGGTATTGGATTGTTTCCAAACCATACCAAGGATGTAGATACTCTTGTTGAGTATTGAACATTGTAAATTCTTGCATTCATGTGTGTGTGTGATTTTTTTGTTTTCAACAAAGTGATAACTCTTTAACATGAGGTGAAGGTTGTTAAAAAAATAATGAAACATAAAATAAAAATATATCACTAATTAACCCCTCCCTCTCACAGGGATATATAATCCTGGATGGAAAATTACTAGTGGTATCAGAGCTAAATGTTCTCTTCAATTACTCTTTGCTGATGTTTTTGAAAGGGAATTTGTGATAAAGAATTTTAATTGTTTGAAAATTAATGGTATTTTGTTCTTTGATTTTAATAACTATCATATATTTAAAGATAGAATTTTTTATTTTTTTTATGTCTCTTGGGTATGATGTTCTTGAAGTTGTAACAGATAGATTTCATCATATTGATGAAAAACTTCATCTTACATATATTGAAAAGAAGAATCTTTAGAATGAGGGAAGAGCTAAAAGGTCGTTACTATCATCACTTTAAGAAAGTGTGTTTTTAAGAATGAAAGGATTTTCCACTACAAAGGGTATCTTGGATAAGCTGAAGATCATTTATGAAGGCAATACAAAATTGAATAAAGAAAAGATAAAAATATAGATTTTAAAGTATGAAGATATCAGAAATGGGTAATTATTAATCTATTGGGGACTTCATTACTAGGGTGAATGAAATTTTCATCACTATTAGACATCCTAGTGAAAATTTGCAATATTAAACTGTTGTTGAAAAGATAGTGAAAATTATTCTTGATAATTTTGATGAAAAAGTTTCTTTGTTGGAAGATAATGAACCGGAAATTTTATCTCTGGATGTTTTTTATTGTACTCTCATTACTTATCAAATTAGAAGGGATAATTCTATGAATGAAAAAACAAAAGTTGATCAAGAAATATCTTTCAAGGTTGACAAGAAATAAAATATTAAGATTATTCTTGAAGAATACGAAGCGGGTGATTCTGATTCTAAAAATTACATGTGTAAAAATCATGATGAATTTTTATCCATGTTTTATAAAAATGTCATAAAAGGTATAGGTAAATATAAAGAGAAACATCCCTTGAAATTTTTTGAATTTGGAGTCGTTGGGAACTTTTTGGCTAATTTTCCTTGAAGAAATAAGAAAGACGATAGTGATGAATATGATAAAATGTAGAGAATTTTGTGGAAGAAATAGGGTGATAAGGATAAATATAATTCTATAGGGTAAGATAAAAAATTCTCCAAATCCAAAATAAGAAGTTTCTTATCTAAAGATGGTGAAGAAGAAGATAGTGTAGCTGAATATGAAAAGTCTATTCAAAAGGCTGGGAATACTTTTATTAAAATATTTTAAATTTAATAATTTGAAAGCAACAGTTCTGAATAAGAAGAAAATCTATTATAATTTCATCTTAAAGGGTAATTGAATAATTATTGATAAATATTTGGAGGTTTTATAAAGAAATTATGAAGTTTAAAAATATAAACACTTCAAAAAATAATCAATATTTTTTTCATGATGAGAAATTCAAGAAATTAGAATTGATTGTTAATTTGAATATATATCTTGGGAAAGAAAATAATGATAATTATCATTTGGATGTTAAGATAAAATAAAAATAATAATAATTGGAACTTGTCCAAAAATAATTTCAAAATCTGAATGGAGAGTTAAAAGTTTCAATAATTCTATCTCTGAGGTTAGTAAAGTCTTTAGAAAGGGTAAACTTTAGAATGATCAAAATTCACCTTCAAAGGATGAGATTAAAGTTAAAAAACTTTCTAGAAAGAAGAAATTTTGGAAAGTTATCTATGTGGCCAAGAAAACAAGGTGGAGAAGTGAGAAGTTTATAAAAATTCTATGTCTAAAAAAAATTTTATATAATCTAAACTACTAGAAAAACAGGTATTTGTGACGGGGCAATTGCGACGGGATCCCGTCGCAAATAGACATTTGTGACAGGGGCCCGTCGCAAATAGCCCGTTGCTGAAAACGCCATCGCAACTACACTTATTTGCGACGGGCCCGTCGCTAAAGCCTTTTTTTGCGACGGCCATTCTCCCCGTCGCAAATAGTATTCCGTATTTTTGTAAAAAAACTTTTAAAATAGTTTTTGCGACGGGACCCGTCGCAAATACATTTTGCGATGGGACCCGTCGCAAATACCTTTTGCGACGGTTCCGTCGCAAAAACTATTTTTTAAAAAAAATAAAAAATATTAATAATACTAGTATTTGCGACGGGCATGGTATCCCGTCGCAAAAACTGTTTTTTTTTTAAATAAAAACCTATTTATAATACTAGTATTTTCGACGGGCATATTATCCCGTCGCAAATACTATAAAAAAATAAAAAAAAAATTATTAATAAATTATTTTAATTAATATAATAATAGAATTATAATTCACAAATAAAAATAATAAATTATTAATAAATTAATTTAATTAATATAATAATAATAGAATTATAATTCAAAAATAAAAAATAATAAAATATTAATAAATGATTTAATTAATATAATAATATTAGAATTATAATTCATAAATAAAAAAAATATTAATAAGTTATTTTAATTAATATAAAAATAATAGAATTATTTTACATTCAAATATTAAAATAATTCAAGTATTACAAAGAATATAATTAAATTATAATATTATAAAATTTTAATATATATATATAATTTAATATTATAAAATATAAATAATATTATTATTCATATTAATATTGTTATTTAAAAATATAATATTATTAATATTTTATAATGAGACAGAAACTACGAATAGAAAAAAAAAATATTTTGATTTCACAAATTTTATAACATAAATACAATCTCTAATCTGAAAGAGGGGGGGAGGTGGGGGATCTGCAGATGGTGGTGGAGGAAACTCCATCCCTAAAGCATGAGTGAGTCGGCGCATGTACTCCATCTTCTCCTGATGCTGCTGCTACCACCGACTCGCCTGCTCCTCGTACAGCTGCTGCTGGCATCGACGCTCCTCCTCATGCTGCTGACGCATCTGCTCCTGCTCCTGTCGGAGACTCTCTATCTGTGCAGTCTGAGATCGCAACTGATCCTCATACTGTGTAGTAGAAGAAGATGCACGAGCTCCTCTCGAGCTGGACGCAGATATCGCAGCACTTCCATAATAATCTCCGGGAGTCAGTCGAGAGCCGATACCAACTACCCGGCCCTTCTCGAAGGCATACTGGGTGGCCTGCATCCATGCCGCTTCATCAAACTGACGGGCAGTGGTCTGATCTGATGACTCGGCCTGACTATCAGGTCGGGCCTGTGACGCTGCGGCCTCATATGACTCCTATAGTTGCAATTTAAAATTAAAATTGTGAATATATTATATGCAGTTAATTTTTAAACTTGAAAACAAATAATTATTACTAATTATTGGTAATTAATATTATTATTGATAATTAATACTAATTACTGGTAATTAATACTAATTATAGGTAATTATTACTAATTATTGGTAATTAATACTAATTATTGATAATTATTACTAATTATTTGTAATTTTTCCTAATTATTGGTAATTTTTCCTAATTTTTCCTAATTTTTCCTAATTTTAGGTATTTATTACTAATTATTGCTAATTATTGGTAATTATTGCTAATTATTAATAATTATTGGTAATTATTGGTAATTATTTCTAATTATTCCGAATTATTCCTAGTTATTCCTAATTATTCCTAGTTATTACTAATTATTACTAATTATTACTAATTATTCTTAATTATTACTAATTATTACTAATTATTACTAATTATTAATAATTATTACTAATTATTACTAATTATTACTAATTATTCCTAATTATTACTAATTATTCCTAATTATTACTAATTATTGGTAATTATTGGTAATTATTGGTAATTATTACTAATTATTACTAATTATTGGTAATTATTGGTAATTATTACTAATTATTACTAATTATTGTTAATTATTGGTAATTATTCCAAATTATTGGTAAGTATTACTAATTATTGGTAATTATTACTACTTATTGGTAATTATTACTAATTATTACTAATTATTGATAAATATTACTAATTATTACTAATTATTGTTAATTATTACTAATTATTACTAATTATTCTTAATTATTGATAATTATTGATAATTGTTCCTAATTATGAGTAATTAAATGAATAATTATGAATAATTAGGAATAATTACCAATAATTACAAATAATAACATTATTAATATATTTTATTATTAATATTAAAATAATATAATTTTCTAATTTATATACAATTCTCCTTTCATCTGTGCGTTTTCTATCTCCACATACAAATAATACATGTGAAGACAGCAAACACACAGTTGAAAAGAGAATTGTATATATATAAAAAATTATATTATTTTAATATTAATAATAAAATAGACTAATAATGTAATAATGTTATTATTCCTAATTATTGGTATTTATTACTAATTATTAATATTTATTCTTAATTATTAAAAATTATTACTAATTATTAAAAATTATTACTAATTATTCCTAATTATCATTAACTATGAACAATACTAATAATTTAAATTTATTAAGTAATAAAACAATGTAAACATAATTAAATTACAACTAATTAAGAATAATTGAAACTAATAAAAAATTAAAAATAAATATTAAATTAAAATGAACATAAATACCTTGAAAATTGATCTGCTCTGATCGTTCTTCAAAACTTTAATATCAGCTCCGGAGAAAAAAATTAAACTGGAAAAAAATTAAACTCTAGAAATATAATTTTGAGAGAAGGAGAAGATAGAGAATGAGAATGAAATGAAAAAAACGGATGGGGGTATTTATAGGTTAGATTATTTGCGACGGGCCCATTTGCGACGGGTATCCCCTCGCAAATAGTATTATTTGCGACGATACCCGTCGCAAATACCTTAGCCAACATTTATTACGGTCAACAGGTAAATAGTTATTTGCGACGGGTCCCGTCGCAAATAACCCCTGCCGACATAGTATTTGCGACGGGGGAATATTCCCGTCGCAAACACCTTTTACCGCCGCCGGTTATTTGCGACGGGATTATTCCCCCGTCGCAAATAAGTTTCCCGCGATTTGGCGCGCAAACCGCGCCAGTCCTTTTGCGACGGGGAAAGCTATCCCGTCGCAAAAGGCTACTTATTTGCGACGGGCAAATAACCCCGTCGCAAATAAGTTTTTAACCGGACTATTTGCGACGGGATTTATTCCCGTTGCAAATAACCCGTCGCAAATGCCTATTTTTCCCGTAGTGCTAGTTCCGAAAAAGTCGAATAGAAAAATGTGCTGAATAAAAGGGTTCCAGTTGAGAATAGAATGGTTGGTGGTCAAAAAAGTACTGATAAGAATGAGAATAATTTTACTGAGAAACATGCTCACAACTCCATGCAGTATAGATGTTTCAGAAGAAAATATTATTTTAATGGATACTTATAGTATAGTGGTTTATTCAGACATATGAAAAATATGTGTCGGTTTAACCAACAATATTATTACCATTCCCGAAATTATAGAAGACAAAGTTTAATGGTGTGTCAATCCTCTCAAAGGAAGAGGTCTGAGAAGGATTTTATGAAGAAATATGAGATGATTGGATTAAAATTTGAAAATAAATTCCAAACTCTAGAAACTATTTTTAAGACATGTGAAAAACCTTGACATCATGAAAAATTAAGTCTTCTTTTTTTACAGTCACAACAAAAGTTTTTTAACAATTCTAAAAAAAATAGAAGGTAAGAAATAAAAAGGGAAATAAAAAAGATCATGTTGTAAAAACTACTCTCAAATCTAAAAAGGGGAATGACCATAGATCTAGGATAGTGGGTGTTCTTCTCATATGATAGGAGACATAAATTTTTTGAATAATGTGAAATACTTCAAATAATAAATAGTGACATTTGTAAATGATTATTCCCTTATTATCAAAGGTGTTGGATCAGCCATCATTGGGGAGGAAAAGATGAAATCCAAGAATTCTTTATTTGTTAATGAGATAAAACAAAACATACTAAGTGTTTCATAACTTTTTTATGAATGAAAAAACGTTTCTTTCAAAAAAATATAGATATTTTGTAAAAATAAAGGAATATGGAAAGATAGTTACAATAGGATAACATATAAAAAGGAAACTTATTCCAAGTTGGTGAGGTTAAAAAATGTTGCTAATTGAGTATGATTGAAGAAAATAAGTTGTGGCATGAAAGTTCAGGACACATGTGTCAGAGGAAGATGAGTAAGTTATAAAATTGAGACAATGTCCATGATATTCCTAATATGTCATGAAAAAGAGATTGGTGTTGAAAATTTTTCAGAAAGGAAATATTACAAAATCTGTGCATAAGAAATTTGACATTTGTTCAAAATGACCCTTGGAACTTATTCATTCAGATATCAGTAGACCAGTGAGAAGGAAATCAATTCATGGAGATAATTACTTCATTGATTTCATTAATTAATTTACTCTCATTGCTTGTGTTATATATATGATACATAAGTAAGATTCACTAAAAATGTTTAAAATTTTCAGGAGGAATGATGAGAAGGAATGTGAGTATTCAATGAAGAAGTTGAGAATATATAATATTGGTGAATAAAAAAATGAAAAAATTTAAAGTTATAATGATAAGCATGAAATTCAGCATGATTTTAGTACAACATACACTCCTCAACAGAATGGTGTTTCTAAAGGGAAAAATTGAAGTCTGGTAGAAATGAGACGAACTATGTTACTTGAACAATCCCTCTATCATTAATTTTTGAGGAAATACATGATTAGTATTGTTTATTTTGAAAATCAATTTTTCTATACGAAAATTTTATATATGACTCAATATGAAATTTTTTATGAGAAAACTCCATATTTGAGACAATTAAGAGTTTTTGGGAGTCCATAAATCATCAAGAAGAAAGTTTTGAACCTTGGAATGTTTGATTAGAGAGGCAAAGATGTAATTTTTTGGGATATTTTCTAGATGGAAGAGGGTAAAGATGTTTCAAAAAAGATTCAGGAAAACTAGTTGACTCCATTGATGTGAAAGTTACTGAATAAAATGAGGAGGATGAATAGATTCATATAGATAAAGAAAATGAACAGGGTGAGTTAAAATTTATCAAAAAATATGATAAAGTTATAAAAAATTATAATCATACTCAATAAGAAGAATCATAATCATCTATTTCAACTAATGAGGTAAAATATTAAAAATCTCATCTCATACTGAGGAAGAAAGTGGAAGAACATAACATTATTGGTGATCAATATCAAAAGTTTCAAACAAGAACATTAAAAGTTATTAAACATAATTATATGTATTCAAAAGTTGATCCAAAAGATGTGAATTATGATTTTCAGCATCTAGAATGGATTCAGGCTATGAATAAAGAGTTATATCAGATAGAAAAGAAGATATGCGGGAACTCATACGTAAACCAAATGACAAAAAATGTATTGGTACAAATTGGATTTTTCAGAATAAGTTGAATGAGAATGGTGAAGTGATAAGAAACAAATAAATATTAGTGTGAAAAGGTTACTCATATATTAAAGTCATTTATTTAGATAAAACTTTTTCTTTGGTGGCGAGATTAGAAACAAACAGAATCTTTATTGTTATTTCTATGCAATGAAGTTACAAAAAAATCAGATGGATGTGAAATCATCATTTTTGAATGGTGATCTAGATGAGAAAGTTTATATTGAAAAACAATGTGTCTTTGTTGTTGGGATAGATGAAGGTTATGTGTTCAAGGTGAAGAAAGACTTGTATACGCTAAAATAAGATTCAAGGGAATGGTATTCCAAATTGGATACTTGCTTGAGGAAGATTAGTTTTATTAAGGGAATAGTTTATAGTAATAATACATCAAATAAAGTCATGATTTTTCCCTCATCATAATTTTTTACATTGTTGACACTATCTTTCTGATAATGATAAATGAACTTGTGAAATATTTTTTGAAGAGATGAAAATTTTGTTTGATATGTTCATGCTGGGTGAAATGAATTACTTTTTTATTTAAAATTTCACAAAATAATAAATGCATATTGTTTTCTCAAGAAAACTATGCTAATGAACATATTAATATGTTCATCATGAAAAATTCCAAACCAATTTCCACATTGATTTAAATAGGAACCAAGTTGAAAAAAGATGTAGAAGGCAAAGAATATGATCCTAAATATTTTTGAAAGCTAATTGGAAGTTAGTTATATTTGATTGCCTCAAGACCCGACATTCTTTATGCCTCTACCCTATGTTAAATATTTCAAAGTGATCCAAAAGAATCATATTTTTTGGCTTGAAAAATAATTCTCATATATAAAAAAGGAATGAAAAAAAATAGAATCAGTTATGATATCTTAGAACTTATTAACTTGTTTGGGTGTTCATATGCTGATTTGGTAGAACATATTAATGATAGAAGATCCATATATGGTGAAGTTTTCTTTCTAAGGAAAATTTTTGTTAGTTGTAAAAACAATAAACACAATACAGTAACTCTTAGAATAGATGAAGCTAAGTACGTTGTTTCCACTCAATCTGGAACCCAACTTATGTGGATAAAGTCTCAGTTATAATACTTGCATGTTGAAGTGAAGTTACCCTTTCTCTTTGGTTGTTATAATCAATTTGAAATCAAGATTAAATAAAAACTGGTAAAAATTATCATTCAAAACACATTGATATCAAATATCATTTCATTAAATTTCATGTGGAGAAGAATGAATTAAATCTAGAGTATGTTCCTACATTGGAACAAGTTGTTGACATTTTTACAAAACCTTTACTAAAGGAATATTTTTATAAATTGTAGTTGAACATGGGTGTACAACATATTTTTCATCAAAGTTGAGGTATGTGTTTTCAGTCCCTCTCTCATATAGTATTTGGATAGTGTTGTCAAGGGGGATAATTGTTTCATAAATATATTCATTGACATGTGCTAAACCTTTTAAGGAAGATTGTATGTAGGGGGGTTGTGGGTAAGCTGTGATTTCATAATGAAAATGTGTTAACTTTTCTAATTATTTTTTGGAGTGGTTGAAGGAAAATTTTGTTGATATTAAATTTAAATAAGTTAAAAAATATTTGAATAAGAGATGAAGATATTTTTATGAGTCACTACTTTTGGACAGCATGGTTTTTCTATCAATAATTATTGTTTTCTGCAATGGTCTAGCTCATGTAGGCATGGAATTGTTGATAATTAATCCATAGATTAAGGTTAAAAAGTTTAGTGATTTATGAACTTTGTTTGAAAACAAAATATAAAGGGTAGATTATTGGGACCAAGTTGGATGAAATATGTTTTTAGAAGAAGAAAGAATTTTGTGATACAAGTGTATTATTTTTTTCAAAGAAGAAAAGAAATCGATTCACTTTGTAATAGTTTACAATTAGACACACCATTATATTCAAATTATAGAAATAAAAATCCTCAATAAATTAAATCAAATTAAGAATAATTTTTCTAGAAGAAAAGGTTCATCGTACTCATCTTAGGTCCATAATGAAAGGAATACCATAATGAGATGTTTTTTCAGAGCCTTCATGGCTCCGACGATAATATGATAATGCTTTCCTATTTTGTATTTCACAAAGTCCAAAATTTTCAAATAAACTTTTGATTCAAAACTTTTAAAGTAAAGGGGTAAACATGTGATTTATATCATATTTAGGGTTGGTTGGGAAGAAAGAAAATTCTAGAAGGATGGGAAGTAAAAATACTATCCATTATAATTCAGATAATTTAATGTCAATCCTAAAAAAATCCAAATTCATGAGGAAGTAAGGATACAAGGATATGTTTATGGAAGAATCAACTTGATGAAGTAGAAGCTTTCCAGACCCATGTTCATCAGTGTGAGATCCCTCAATGCAGATTTTTTTGAAGGTTGGGAAGATTTTTTGGAACATGAAATGATTAATATAATGGTTTTCAGTTAGACCATTAGACCACACGATATAAATATTTGGAAATTTGATGTGTGTCGTAATCAAAAAAGGGTATAAGTTGTTTCTAACACTGGTCTCTCAGATGCGGTGTGTCATCGATCATTGGAGTAATATTAACACCAATCATTAGATTTAGTGATGGTTAAGAAAGAGAATCAGAGGTAGAAAAGTTTATTGAAGAATATTATTTCTCTTGGGGAGTTTATGAGACCAATTGGAAAGAGAAGAATTGAAGTTATTGGGACCAGTGAAAATTGAAATTGGAGATCAATCAACATTGTAGTCTCCCATTTTCATAAGGATGAATTATGTTGATATTTCAAATTGTTCGAGTACAAATGAAGAAATATGATATATTTTTGTATCAATTGGGTCAATACTGGCAAATAGAAATTGACATGGATTGTCAAAATTAAGTGAAGATCAATTCAACAGGTGAAGAATGACACTGGTAAACCTCATCAGATGTTGGGAAGCATCAGAAGGATCATTGGTTTGAATAAAATAATAAATAAATAACTAATTAAAGTATTTGTAAATTTGTTTTCAAGGGGAGTTCATAGTATTATGATTTTAGAGAAAATGTTTGTTAATGGAGTTTGAAGCTGATGTTGAAGTACTATTGAGAAGTGTTCAAATCTTTAGAAGTTGATACTATGTTTATGAAAAAATAAATATGAATAAAGTCTAATGAATTAGTAACAATGTTTCTGGTGTAATGGTTTCAATGTGTGATATTTAATAGTTGGTATGGAGCATCATAATGAGCTGTTTAATTTTAGTTAGTATCGATCATCCAAATGAGAATACATATGTTTTCCTTTTTGTTTTAATTTGGTACATAGTAACATAATGATTAATTTTTTATTGAAAATATGCCTTCATAGTAATAATAAAATTGGAATGATAATTGGAATTGGATTGAATAATGTTTAGATTTTTTGAAGCACGAATAAAGTTGTGAGGAGATTTGAGAAGGTTTGAGAAAAAATGAGAAGAGTAGAGAAGAATTGAAGAAGTAAAATATGTATTGAAAATTTAATGAAAATTTATGATTCATGAAATTTGGTTAAGCATGAATTCTTTTTAGAATCCTGCCAAAACCATAGTTGGAACACCTATAAATAGAAGATATTACTTTTCACTTTTCTGACATAAGTATTATTCAAGGCAGAAGGTAGAGCACTAGAATTTTTTAGATATAAGGATATTCCTTATTGAGAATTCCTGAGAAATTTTTCTAGATATAGTAAGAAAAGGAGAAGGGAGAAGATAGTAATCAGAGTTTCTGGATCAGACCGAGCAATTGGACTAGGGTTTCTAGGCTAAGGCATAGGTAGTTTATAATTGTTTCAATGGTATTATGACATAATTATATTATCAAAATAAAAAATTAAACTGGTGAATCATACTGTGTATAGAACTGAGTATCATTATGAAGTCCATAAAAGTTTTTTCCTAAAGTTGGGTAAGAAAGTAAAAAATTTATTTGAAGATCATATTTGGAAAAGTTGACGAGGCAGCACAATAACATGTTTCTTAACATGTTACTAAAAAATTTATTACATCATTTCATTCTACATAGAGAACATGAATTGTTGTATTGAACATAGTGATACACAAGTGTATGGGAATATCCTACTGTTTGTATCCACCCAAAAAGATTTTTTTCTAGTTGATTGTGTGGTATTGGATTGTTTCAAAACCATACTAAGGATTTAGATACTCTTGTTGAGTAGCGGACCTTTTAAATTATTGTGTTCCTATGGATGAGTGATTGTTTTGTTTTTGATGAAGTGATAACTCTTTAATAGGAGGAAAAGTTTGTTTCAAAAATAAATAAACTTAAAAGAAAAAATATATCACTGATACACCTCCTCCCCCTCGTAGTGATACTTCATCCTTGATGGGGAATTACAATAAAAATGATATTAATGTATTTGTAACATCTATCCAACAATTAGAGTAAAATAGAAGTACAGAAAGTGATAGAGGGTTCCAATAAAACCCTGACAAAAACTTCAAATGAGTCCAACTTAATCATAAAGAGGGGAATACTTTCAAATGCAACACCCAATAAACACCTAGACCAGTCTAGCCCAAACTAAGTTCTGACTACTCCAGGTCCTCCTAAGACACCGTTAAATGGTATATCATCTACCTAATACATGATATGTGACAGAAGATCCCATATAGGGGTGATTATAATAATACCCAGTAGGACACCCCAAAATCACTAAGAATAAAGAATCAAGAGTATCCAACTTAACATAATATATGTCATCAAGATAAGAGATATAATGATAATAAACCTATATATAATCATAATACACAACCATTCTCAAAAGGTCTCAAGAAAAAATGGCATCCATAGGATTCTACTCGAGGCTTCAAGGTAACACTTTATCTAAGAGAACCTACTCCATGAGACATGTTATCCCTAAAGGTTCCCATCCAAGAGGTCATTCTTATCAATTCTCTCCAAGAAGTACTCACTGGATCTCTAAAGATATCATCATCCATGTAGGGGGTCACACCCAGGGCAACTTTAGGACATCAAAAACCCTACTATATAAACCTCATATATAAGGTATTTATTTCCTATATATTTTGTTCATACTACTACCATTAATCCCACCTAGGAATAATAGAG
The DNA here is from genome assembly GCA_963277665.1 of Viscum album. Taxonomy (NCBI): domain Eukaryota; kingdom Viridiplantae; phylum Streptophyta; class Magnoliopsida; order Santalales; family Viscaceae; genus Viscum; species Viscum album. The sequence goes on from OY728147.1 coordinate 278,813,208, forward strand.
CATCATTCCATAGTTAGAAAGGGGATACACTGAACTCTATCTGATACTAAACCCACTGAGGGGATCAAAATCCTATGACGAGTAAGTAATTCCACATTGTACCCTTATGGGAAGGTACCAAACACACTCAGCTAAACCTGGTCTATACTGAAGAAATAAAGGGCTCCAAACACCCTCAGATGGAGTACATGGATTGTATTAGGGGTACACAGTGTGTCTTTCCAACCCTTGGTATGCATGTGTCTCTCTATCTCACATGACATGTAAACATCCATATACACAACATTTCCTTAAGGGGTACATGATGTGTAGTTTTTGGGATGGAACTTTTCATGCCACCAGTCCATGACCATGTAAAACTAGTCGTGCATGTATACTTAGGGCAATGCCTGTGTGCTATGGTTGTGCCCATGTATTGGGTCATGTCTGAGTATCGGGTCGTGCCTATGTACTATACTAATCTTTTGTGTCTGATCATGTCTATTCTTATTTACTCCAAGAGTACACTCCAGACCGCCATCATGGGTTCACATGGAATGTGTTAGGGACAACATGACATGTAATCCTTAACATTTTGTGAAACCTGAGCATCATAGCATGGGGTCTTAGACGGTGTATATCTCTAGATTACACATTGGATAACATGATATTTGAAAAAACCTGTGGTTTCCCTCATTCATATCTCAAATCTATCACCACCACCATCAATGGTGTCTAGGGAACTTTGATCTAGCCTTGATTGTGATTCATTATCACTGGTGATGGAAACATGGTCTTCAATCTACTCAGAAATCACCCCATTGAGTTGCACTGTCGATGCATCATGCCATCATCATGTGTAAATCTAGGAAGAATGGGAACCACTAGTATGATCTAATCCACTGATAATTTTCCTCCAACACCAAACCTTAATTTTGAACCACACTCATCATATTGATCCATTGTTCTAAATAATTGTCATGCAATGATTAAAAACTAGTTATTCGATGAACCACAGGCTAAACAAATTTCCCGTGAACTGCACCCACATTTGACACGGGATATAAAAATGGGATGAATCTGTATGAATAAAAATTCCTACCAAGTGTTTTCATCAATAACATATGAATAGATATCCTATTTTTTCATCATTAGAGAGATACACAAACTCTACTTCACAATGATCATCGATCAATGATTCAGTCTAGTTTCCTCAAGAATGGTCCTCCAACAGATTCTCTCTAGGTGTCCAAGGTTATGTGTCTAACCCCTAGATTTACCCATAACCATGTATTAATAGGGGAGGTATTATGTCTTGTAAATTAAATATTAAATAAATTAAATTTAGTTATTTATTTATCCGCTCATGACTGCACTATACCCAAGCGTCTGATGTGACCCAAGGTTATATCGTGCCTAGAGTATAACACAAGCTCTAAAATCAATGTAAGCCTTATATTTTTTATCCAATCCTCTATTCTATAGTTATTTCACTATTTTAGTTAAAATTCACATGTTTGGTGTTAATATATTTAATATTTTAATAAAATTAATACTGGGTTCACCGGGCCTTAGAATCTCACTCTATCTTAGTCCCAAATCTAAAAATGTTTTTAGATATATTTCAAAGATTTACATGAAAGAAATAGAGATATTAAATTTTGTCCACCTTAGGTATTTTTATCCCAAAAAATGAAAAAAATACTCAAAATAGTGTGGGTAATAAGATCGCATCTAGGTATACCACTCCCAGGTTCTCTCCTAAAGATTATCATAGTGTCAATGGACACACACCAGGGGAATCTATCTCTCACATAGGATCTTATTTTTCCAATCCTCAATATCCAACAAGTACTCTAAAAATGTAACTCCACCCTTGATTTCCATCTTCCCACAGTCGATAACATACAATGAGTCATGCACATGCCACCTTAGCTGCGACATGTGGAAGATTACATGTGCCTGATTTAACTATGGTGGTAGGGCCAAGAGGTACGCTACCACACTGACCATATATAGTGTATGTAAAGGGACAATAAATCTTATAGATTCCTTATTTCTATAACAAAATCTCTATATTCCATGGTGAGATAAGACCTTCAGGATCACATGGTCTCCCTCTTCAAACTAAAAAGGCCTCCATCATCAGTTCATGTAGGACTTCTGATGGCTCTAAAAATCCACATTTATTCCTAAATTATTTTTACCTTCTCTATAATATCTTGCATTAACTCTGTTCCCATGAGTTCTGACTCACCTCGATCGGTCCAATATAGTGGGGACCTATAGGGGTTCCCATACAAAGCCTCAAATAGTATCATATCAATGGTAGAATGGTTGCTATTTTTTATAAGAAAACTCCACCAAGGGTAGATGATCCTCCCAACTATGTCCAAAATATAACTTTTAATCCCACAACATAACCTCTAGAACATAAATGGTAATCTCATTCTAGATGTCAGTCTGGGGATGAAATGACATACTAAAAAATAAATGAGTCTCAAAGGCCTCTTAAATTTCTCTCCGCAATCATACTGTGAAGCGAGCATAATGGTCTAAAATGATCATCAAGGGAAATCCATGGATCCGGACTATCTCCTACATAAAAAGGTTCCAAAATATCTCTACCAAAATGTTCTTCCAAATAGCTAGGAAGTGGTTTGACTTGGTGAATCAGTCAATGATCTTCTAGATTGTATCATTTCTTATATCTATATGTCATAACCCCATTATGAATTCTATAGGTATCCCATCCCACTTCCACTTTGTCACCTCAAGGGGTTGAGATAAACCCACTGGAACATGGTGCTCATCCATTACTTACTGAAGAGTGAGGCATCGAGAGAAAAAATATGTTACATCTTTCTTTATGTATAGCTACTAGAAATGATGTCAAAGGTCTTGGTACATCTTCTACATGCCTATATGTACCACCAAGGGGGATGTATAAAAATACATTATAAACTCTTACCATGATATCACTGGTACCATCATAAATCTTTTAAGAAGTATAATGTTCTTTCCACCTTCATAAATTCCATGAGGATCATGTCCAATGTTTATCTGAGTATGAACAATATCATAGTTAGAATTACCATGTTGAGCCACCCTAGCAAGTTGTAGAAGAAGTGGGATAACAACCATCAATTGTAGATAAGTTGTACCAGCCTTATTCACTAAGGATAACTACAATGATGCTAAATGTCTGAATCCTTGGTCAATAACATTAAAAATATCTCCTACTAAGAAAATCTTCCACCACATTTCCCTTTTAAAGAGTATAAACTATCTCAAAGTCATAATCATGGAGTATCTTTTGTCATCACCTCTGACTCAAATTAGGATCCTTCTAAGAGAATATATACTTGAGACTATTATTTTCACAGTAGATGATATAACACTCAACCATAAGGTTGTGTTAGAATATATTTAGTGTGAAGAATACTACACCCAACTCAAGATCTTGGCTCCTGTAGTTCTTCTCATGCAGTCTCAACTCCCGAGACCCATAGGCGATTACTGCCAACCTCTTCATCAAAACATAACCAAGTATGATCCCTAAAGAAATGTATAACACTACATACTTCACACCCTTCTATATAAATAATAATATGGGGGACTCTTAAACCTCTTTTGTAACTAATGAAAGGCCTACTAAAACCTTTTTGTCCTCACAAATGGCTTCCCCTTTTGAGTCTAAGTAGTCAAAGGTGCAGATATCCAAGAAAATCTTGCACAAATATCTGGTAATATCCTACCAACCCAAGAAATATCCCCACCTTCATCATAATATTGGGTGGATCTAAAACTAACACTACCTTCACCTTCACTAGTTCCACCGCTACAACATCATCTAAGATAAAATGTCCTAGAAAGTGGACCTCTTTATTCCATAATTTACACTTCGAGATATCCACACCTCTTTCATGATATTGGGTGGATCCCAACATGAAATCACCTCAACCTTATTTGGACACACTTCTACAACATCATCTAATATTACATGTCCAATAAATTGGACCTCCTTAATCCATAACTGACACTCTAAAATATTTCCATAAATATAGTTCTCTTGGAGTATGTATAGAACCATCCTCAAGTGTCTCACATGCTCTTCCATGGATGTTGAGTAAACTAAAATTTATTCTCTGAATATCAAAAAAATGGTCTACAAAAGGATGAAATATCAAATTAATGAGTCCCATGAAAATTTCTAGGGTTTTATTCATACTAAAATGCATCACCAAGTACTCATAGTAACCATAACAACATCGAAATTTCATATTTGGTATATCCTCATCCCGTACTCAGAGATGGTGATAGCATGATCTGTTGTCTATTTTTGAGAACCATTGTGCCCATATCAACTAATAAAAGAGTTCATCAATCTCTGATAGTGGATATATATTATTTACGGTCACCTTGTTCATGTGATAGTAATCCACACAAAACTACAAGATCTCATCTGCCTTATTGGTGAATAACATTGGGAATTCTTTGGGGAAACACTAGGTATCACAAAGCCCCTTATATGTAGTCCCCAAACTACATCCTCAAATATTTAAGCACTGTAGAATCTATTATATGTGTTATTATAATTATCGGGTCCATACTAGGGTATAATTCAATGAAATTTATGTCTCTCAATGAGGGGTAAGCTCAGAACATCCTCAAGAAAGACTTCCTCATATTCTTCCACCACTGTAGGAAACTGGTCACCCATAGAATCCACTATTCTAAGAGTCATAATATCTAACTATTGATTAATTGTTATAACTATCCTATATATGATCTCATCCTTCTCTAACTAGGTTTCCTTCCCTCCCATGAAGGGAAATCATTCCCCATCACCATGGACATGTCGCATCCTCCTCCTAAAGCATTTTATCCAGGCTTGGACTATGGATATCAAGTTCATATATAAAATGAATTCCTAAGGCCTCATTAATAATAAAAATAGATCCCATAATAATCTGTCACCTTTATGTGCTGAATCACACAATCAGTAGAAGTGTGTGATCATTGAGTCACCCCAAGTAGGAGTCTCCAAGTTCAAGAGTAGAGTCAATGGTCAAACAGAATATCTAAGTCTCGAACTAGATAAGTGGAAAGAAAATGGTGGCTTAAACCTGTGTATATTATGATTCTATATAAGTCATAAAATATAGATATCATACATCAAATCATGTTGGGAGCCTCCGGGTTGTAGGCCTCCACTACCTGTATCTATCATCGCCCTGTCCACCTGCTTCCTGAGGCTGGCATGAACTGTAATGACCAAAATTGTTATAAATAATATTCCCATTTTGATTTATTTAAATGTATTATTAAGTAATATGGTAAAAAATAGATACACATATTTGATTATATATTATTGGATTAAATGACTATTACGTATCATTAGGATTGATAATACAGTCATTGAATAGTGAACACTTGATTTGTATAAATATAGGGTTTTAACAAATTCAATTGACACAGAGAAACGAAGTGATGCCCTCAAATAGTTGGATCATACCCTATGAGGCTCATTTATCATAGATTTAGAGGGAGATAGATTCTTTGAGATTTTCCCTTGACCAAACCCAATCTGATATCCAACAACTAATAAGCATGAGAAAAACCGTTTACGGTAGAAGTTCAAGATCATTGAGATCATGGCCCAAACCTTTTACGTTGAACCACCCCATGAAAGTATCACCATTACAAACCTTGCTCTTAAGAAGTTTGCGAGTGTACTAAAGGTATGTGCATCAATACCCTAGTGATATATTATTTATTTAATAATGAACTTATTTTCATCATATTATTGTTACTTTATAAATGATTTTTATTTTGATACTATAAAACATGAATAGTGTTTTTGGGTAACATTCAAATTCGATTAAGGAATTTATTTTGATGAATTAAAATATTTTTGAAATAAATTATATTTTAATAAAATATTATTATTAAATAATGTTTATTAAATATAATTGGTCATATTTTTTTTTATGAAATCAAAGGTATTTTTTGTAAGGGTTCAAGAACTGTTGTAATAAAAAAAACCCATCATTTCTCAATAAAGGTTGATTATTATTTTAGAAGTTAAATTAAAATATTTAGAAAAATATTTTGATAAAATTAATATTTTTTTTGGAATGAAAATGTAAAAATTATCCAATGGTGAATTTTTTATAATTTTCGGAGACAGTCGGATTTTCTGGTAAAAATTAAATACCGTATAAATATACAATGTGTATTATGAAATCATAATAACCAAAATATTATGTAATAAATACTATAATTGTTATAAAATGAAAAAAATATTTTTTTCCATTAATATAAGTTTATTTTCTTTTTATTTTATTGATTTTATAAAGCCTTTATTAATCTTCCAAAACCATTAATAGATTTTAAGGTTTTAAAAAACATTTCTTGAAGAGTGTGACTCACCTTCACATAATCAAGGTCATTATTTTAAAAAAATTAGAACTTTTATAATTAAATAATGAAAACCTCCTCTATTTTTTAGGAACCATAGGAAAAAATATAGGAATTTTTCTGGTTTTGGTTATTTTATTATATATAGTCCAAAACCAAAGATTGTAAAATATTAAACAATTTCCCTCTATTTTCCAATATAAACCCACCCAAGATCCCATATATCTTGACTCAAAATCCTTGTATAATTTCCTTATTCTTCCCTAACCTCTCTATAATCCTCCATAGGCACCCCAGTCTCTCAATAATTCTCTTTTCAAGATTTTGTAGTAACACAAACATTTAAGGGATCTTTTCCTTTCTCCTCTTTATTAAAGTATCTTTTTTACCTTATGTATTTTATCGTCATTTAATTATAATGGGATATGTTATTAAATATCCCCCTTACTATAAAATTTATTTTTGAATTATTATAGTCCTCTTTATCTCTCGTAAACCCATTTAATTAATTTTTATGCAACGTTGTTATGTTGTTGAAATTTTGTAATGGATCCTCTCTTTCTTCCCTTTATTAAAGAATATCTTTATTTTATGACATTTTATTTTAAATTAATTATATTGGGGTTTGTTTTTTCACATTCCCCATACTGAAAATATTATTTCTAAATGATTAGATACCCTTTTCACTCTCATTTATCCCTTCCATGAACATTTTTGTTCTCCTGTTATACTGCTGAAATTTCACCATGGGAATCCTTTCCGAGAGGATTTTGTAGTGAATAACCATACCAAATTAATACCAAGGGTGTTACAATTTATGAAATTAGACTCATTTTATTTGGTACCTACATGTATTTATTCTAAAATCCTTGATTGTGGAATAAAATATGATGAAAAATGAATTCATTTTGTATGATCTATGTGGCACACTGATGCATGAGAATGAAATAAAAGTGATAGGTGGTCTAGGAATTATATAGCCCTCCAATGCATTGGGTAATGTTTAGTATCGTGGTACATCAAGTTGGGATAGGTAGTGAACATAATTCCTTTATTTTACTCTATCCATTATGATGTCTTGTCAGTGAGCCTTGACCTACGTTTATGATCTAGGGTTTTAAGATATTTCCACATTTCCCATGTTATGATTATCATGCTATATAATTTCTTATTATTAATGTTTATTTTATGTGCCATTGATATTAATATTGTATAACATGTATTATCTTATTAATGTTCTGATTTATTTATCCCACTACTGGTCATTATATCTCACCCCTTTCTTATGTACTTTCCTAGGTTATCCCATGTTGTTTTAAGTATGCTGGAATAGTTTGAGCATGTAAAAGAAGTTTTTAAAAATGTTAATGTATTCCATGTTTTAAAATTGTTATGTAATATACCTAATTCAAAAATGCACTAGAATTATTTATCTTATGGGTTGTATTAAGTGCAATTTTATGTAATAAATCAAGAATTAATGAGTAATAAAGATAAAAGTTATTATAGATGGTATCAAAGGAAAAGTAAAGTTATTTTTGGGATTAGTATTAGAAAACTATAGTGAAATCCTAATGGATAAGACTAAATATAATAAAACATCCCTTAATTTTGGTAAGTATAGAGTTATTGGTTTATAAATAAAATGTATCCATGTCTGGGTACTATAACGACCCTAAGTTTAATCAATGAAAATTACCTTCTTATAATTTTGCCATATAATCATATGAAATCACAACTCAATTAACTAATAAGTACTTTGTGGCCTTTAAAATTAATATTTTAACTAATTTGATTTGAATTATTAAAATATGACATACACAGTTGCGATTAGTAAGATGTTTAGAGATCGATAAGACAAAATTAATTTTTGATGAATAGTAACCTACCCTTATGAATAGTAAACAACCCTTATGAATAGTAATATGACCCTTATGAAAATTAAATCATCTAAAAGAATATTAACCCCATCCTTTAATGTATAAATAAAATTTAGGCATTTTATAAGTGATAATATGACTATAGTAAAAGTAATGGTATTTTGTTAAGTCATAAATAATTAATTACAATTAATTATTTAATATAAAAGAAAATGTATTTTCTATCAATGTGTTCATAAATTAAAAATTTTATGTATTATGTTTTTAAGATAATTTTATAATACTTTATGTAAATTTTTAAAGCATTATAAAATCAGTTATAGTTTTAAAATATGTATTTTTCAAGTAAATTAAGATTTTAATTAAAAATTAAATTAATAATATTTAGAAAAAAAAATTTAGAAATTTATTTTATTTTTTGATTCTACACGTTGATAAATGGGTTGGATGATTTTTTTGGATTTTTCTAAAATACTTCAATTTTGTGAATAGTAAAATATTATACTTTACGATAAATGCTAAAAAAATAATTTTCGCATCATAATTGAGTCATGGATGATGTAAATGGAATTTAGTTATATATCACATTCACATATTAATTTTATTGGTCACAGGAATCATTACTATTTATTTTATATAGAAAAATAATAAAATGATAAATAAAATATTATGAAAACCCTCCTCCCCTCCACTATAAAAACCACCCTCACCCCCTCTTATATTTACTTCTATCAAGCCTTCTTCCTTTCCTAAATTATTATCAAATATCTCCCCAATATACTCCCCCTTGTCTAGTATCCCTTAGTATCCTCAAAAGACAAAATTCTCTCCCCTTAAAAGGCCCTCAAGGAAGATTAATTCAAGAGGTGAATTTTTCTTTTCAATTCTTTTACTTTCTTTTTATGTCCTTTGTTTTCTTTTCAACTCTTACCTATCCTTATCCAAATGTTATTAAAAACTCCAGTACCTTAAATGTACTAAAATATTTTATGATAATGGAATAAGTTATTATCATCTCTCGTCTACCCTTCTTGTATACTAGTAGTAAAAACGTCATCCGAGATGTGCTAATTTACCACATTCAAGGATGATGGGTTTTCAATTTCTTTTAATATCATAAATTCTGGTCATGAAACCATTATTATGGTTGAACCAGACTATAATATATTTATTATATCTCATATATGGTTTTGTAATATTTTTTTCACATTTGTTTTATTTATAAAACAAAATGTGTTCGTTATGATCAAAAACTACCAATTAACCCAAAAGGTTATCACTAAAGTTTTATATAATAATTCACCTTCAATCAAAGTAAAAAAAATGAAATTTATAACCACTTAACCTTATTGATGTTAGATAATAAAATATAACTCCAATTATAGACAACCATCCTCATTTTACAAGATTATTCGTTCATGTATATAAGTAAACCAATCATGTAACAAACGGACCCGAACAATGAAATTGAACCTCATAACCAATCAAAAAAGTTATGAATGAACCCAAAAAGGAAATAATAAATAAATTAAATGTAAAATAGGTTCCATAATTATAAGTTAATGAACCTAATTTGATTATTCAGGCAATTAATATCAAGTGGAGAAAACCATCAGACTTAAGGTAAATTATTCTACTCGAACCTCCATTAATCCTTCGGGTTTCTCTATCTTTATTTTTATCCAAATGATGTTATATTTTATTTTTATGTAAAACTTATAAATATTTTTTAAATGCTCAAAATTCATGTATCAAGATCCATTAATCATTCTCTTTTGGGGATATACAATTTTTTAAATGATTTCATCCTCAATACTTCCCGATAAGCAAACCCGTTTTAAGGGAACTTCCTGAATTGATACCCAATTTCAAGTGCAATCTACCATATGTTTTAAGACAAAATAGTATTTATAAAACTATTATTTTTATTATGAAACCCTTATTGTATCCCTTCTGGTTTTATATAAAAGATAGTTCTCTTTTCTATTTTAAATGGTTTTTAGTATTTTCATTAAAACCGCACTAAAATGTTTTAAGGATTAAAATTATTAAATACTCTTTTTACATGTTATCACTTCTGATCTAAATCACTTAACATGATATATGAATATTTTACCTTATTAATATCCATTTATGTTCTAATTCTTTTCTTTCATAGACACTTGTATGATACACCCATTCATTGTGCATTATGACATGATTATGATACCCATTTCTTTCCATGGGTACCCTTATGTTTATGATTGATTATGTATGATTATATGTGTGTAAAGAATATTTATGAACATGTTAAGATGGGTGTGCCCAAATATTTCTCCAGTGCATTGGTTAAATTTTAGTCTCATGAGACTTTATGTGCAATGGTCTTGGCGGTTATCCTTGACTTGTGCTACCATGTGCAACGACCTTGGTAGTTAACTTTGACTTATGATCCTCTATGTCAAACGAGTCTTGACTCATGCTAAAGCCATGTTTTATATTTATAAAACATTACTATTAATCCATGTTTATATTATCACATTTTTATATGTTATGAATTCATATGTTTATTCATTTTTATGTCATTATTCCATGCCTTCCAACCCATGTGCTAAAGCTTTATTCTTATACTTATTTTATTACTGGGATTTTAGATCATCCCTTTGTTTATGTTATTCAAATTTTATCCCATGCAGTTGTATTAGAAGAATATAAGTTAGAAGATCAATATGAAGATTAAATAAATAAATGTTTTATGTTTTCAGTTTTATGTACCTAGTCTTAAAATCCACTAGACTTCGCGATACTTAGCTTTTATTCTGATGTATAGTTATGATTAAAATCATGTAATGACATATATAAAAGTCTAGGGTCACTATAGTTGGTATCAGAGGATGGTCTAGTTATTTTTGAAGATTATGAATAGAGAATTTTAATAAGAATCTTAAGGATGATACTAAGTATAAGAAACCATACCTAAATTTTGGTAAGTATAGAGTAAGTGGTTTATCAATCGAATACATCCTTGTATAGATAAAAAAAGTAGAGGTGATTCTGGCACAGATATATCAAGGGGTAAAACACAAAAACATCACTTTGATTTAGACTCAAAATGGAACTGGTGCACGAAAACGGGCCTTGCTGCACTCTTGGCTTGACAATCCTGAGGGATATTCTGTGGTAAATTCATAATCTTATTATGAACTATTATTAAGGAAACAAAAAAAATAAAGAATCCCAAAATAATATATGTTAGGAAACAGATCAGGAAAAACCTAGATTGAAACCTAGTCAATCACAAGTTAGGATATAATTTTCCATTAAGATTTTATCATTTTATGTTTAAATTTTCTTTCTTTTATACTTATTAGATAAGTATTCAATCCCTCCAATTGTACGTTATTTTTTTTAGTTAATGGTGGGAAATAAAATAACATGTTCCAACAATAAATGTGATAGGTAATGTAAATACTTTCCTAATGATATTCCAAATATAATGGTAACAAGGGCTCAGAACATCTTGATAGTTTTTTCTCAGTTGGATCAAGTTGTGAATAATAACTTGAATCATATGGAATTCCTTCATCCTCCAAGGGAAGAAAAAGTTTCCATTTAATCCCTCATGTAACAAAGGCCTCCCATTTTTAGTGGATATTCTAATACCCTCCTCGTGAAATAGTGGATCAACTCTATTGAAAATAAATTATATGTCCTTCAGTGCTCAGAAGAAGAGAAAATCATACTGGTGGTTTATAGATTTCATAGGGAAGCTGACCAGTGGTGGACGCTGATCAAGAATACAAAGTCTTAAAAGGAAATTGATTCCATGGATTGGGAGTAATTCAAAAAAAATTCAATAAATATTTTCCCTGAACCCTCCACCTCAAGATAGAAATAAAGTTCCTTAGACTCAATAAGAAGGAAGATTAGTCCATCATGGTGTATAAAGAAACTTCAAAAGGTTTGTAAGATATGCCTATGGATTTATCATAACACTGAAAGATAGGTGTATCTCTTCTTTAGCGTACTAAAGCTGAGTCTACGAAAATAATTGGTGATTTGAGACTTTGACGATTATAAGAAGATTATATGTTGTGTCCTCAAGGATGAAATAGAGATCGGAGACTCTCAGTGGTCTCATGGGACCGGTGACAGAATGTGTAAGATGAAGTATAATATGGGTGGTTCAAAAAATAAATCCCATGCTGGAAATAAGATTGAACATCCCACATGTCAAAATTTTGGGAAGAAAATCCCAAGAACTATCCAAATAGAATCGAGAATTGATTAAAATATGGAAATATGGGATATCTAGAAAATAACTACTCAAGGTATAAGAATAATTTCACTAATTTGGAAGAAGAAATTACGGTTTAGATCAATTCTCATCTTGTAGTGTTGTGTTATAACTGCAAGGAGCATGGGCATTATGCGAACAATTTTCCAAAGCCCAGAGTTATCAGAGTAAATCAACAACAACCTCCAAGGAAACAAGGAAGGGCTTATGTTATCACTACTACTAAGGTGGAGCTAGAAAATGATTTTTCGAAAGGTACAAAAGTTATTAATTCATTAATGAAGAATGTACTATTTTATTCTGGTTCTACGCATTCATTCATATGTTGAAAGTTTAGTAGAACTATTCAAACACCACCACAAACTTTGAAGGATAAGTTATCTGTGAGAATATAGAATAAATAAATTATTGTATCCAAGGTTTATAACTCCTCTATAGTAAATTTTTTTGGACTAAACCTCCTAGAAAATCATGTCTTACTTTCTTTAGTGGAGTTTGATGTTATCTTGGGCATGGATTGGATGTATTTATACAAAGACAATATAAACTATCAGGAAGGGGAGATCAATCATCACATCCAAAAGTGTCGAACAATTCTTAAAATTGTAAGGAAGAAGATTAATCTCCTTTATAATCATTATCTCAAGTGTGGATATTACTGTCTTATGAGAAATAATGTCTAGATCAAATGATTGAGACAAAGGAGATGATACTTCTCAAAGATATTAATATCATGAGGGATTACATTGATGTATTCTCTAAAGAGTTTTATTATCTTCCTCTTGATTGATATGTTGAATTCTCAATTGAACTTATTCTTGGATCTATGCCTATATCAAAGACATATTATATAATGGGCTCTGTAGAGTAGGAAGATCTGAAGAAGCAGTTATAAGAGGATCTGAAGAATGGCTTTATATTCCCAAGTGCTTCACCATGGGGTGTGTCAGTCCTCTTCGTCAATAAAAAGGATGGATCAATGTGCCTCTTCAGTGATTATCGTGTGCTCAATGAAATCATGATAAAGAACAATTAACCCCTTCCATGGATAGATGACTTGTTCGATCAGCTTTATGGGGCCAGTTATTTCACTAAGGTGGACCTTCGGTCGAGATATCACTAATTAATGGTGAAGAAGGAAGGTATTACCAATAATTCCTTTCAAACGAGGTATAGAGACTATAAATTCATATTTATTCCCTTCTAACTCACTAATTATCTAGAAATATTCATTTACTTAATAAATAGAGTCTTTAGAGATTACCTCTACAAATTGTGGAAGTCTTTATTGATGATATTTTGATATACTCCAAGAGAAAGGTGGAACATGAGGAGCATTTGAATGTTACGCTAAAGAACTTGAAAAGGTAGAAACTATATGAAAATTATAGTAAATGTGAGTTCTTGATGGAGAAATTATCATTCTTGGGGCATGTAATCACTAACAAGGGGATGTAAATAGACCCTTCCAAGACAAAGGTAATTGATGAATGGACCATTCCAGAATTTGTAATGGAGATCCACAGCTTTTTGGGTCTTGCTGGGTATTATCAACAATTTGTAAAGAACTTCTCAAGATTTTACAACCCAATGAACAAGCTAACAAAAAATGTAGTGAAGTTTGTTAGGACTCAAGAATGTGAATACTACTTTAAGGAGTTGAAAAGGATGTTTATCACTGCACCAATACTCACACTCCCAATGAGTGGATAACTCTTTGTGGTGTACAGTTATGATTCAAAGAAGGGTTTAGGTTGTGTGCTGATGAAAAATGATAAAGTGAAATCCTATGCCTCAAGAAAGATGAAAATCCATGAGAAGAACAATCCCACACATGATATGGAGTTGGTAGTTGTGATCTTTGCTTTGAAAATCTGATGGAATTATCTCTATGGGGAGAAGTGTAAGATATATACTGATCACAGGAGTCTTAAACATATATTACCACATAAAGATCTAAATATGTGCTAGTAAAGATGGTTAGAGATCATTAAGTATTATGACTACTCAATCCACTACTATCCTGGTAAGGCAAATAAGGTTGTGGATGCTCTAAGTAGAAAGGATCATGTATCTTTATCAATGATGAGAATTTAAAAGGATCCAATATTTTTATATTTTTAGAGGATAGAAATGGGAATAATTAAGGGAGGAACATCATCAATACTTTCTCAAATGATTTCTCAACCATACCTCAAGGATAAAATAAAGGATACTGGAGGAAATGATGTAGAAATTTAGAAAAGTTTTGAAGCTATTAGAAATAGTAAATCCTATGAGTTAAAGATTGATGAGGAATGATTTTTAATATTTGGTTCATGATTATGTGTACCATCCAGTCTAGAGATAAAGAAGGAGCTTTTGAAGGGTGCACATAGCTCAACCTTATCTATTCACCTAGGGAACACAAAGATGTATTGAGATCTTTGAGAGAACTTTTGGTGGAAAAATATAAAGAAAGAGATCACTAAATATACATCAAAGTGTCGGGTATTTCATCAAGTGATGGCTGAGAGGTAAAAGTATAAGGGGATGATGCAACCACTATCCATACCAATATGGAAGTGGGATAACATTACCATGGAATTTTTCACTTGACTTCCAAGGACATCGAGAGGAAAAAATTATATATGGTTCATTATGGATCATCTTACAAATACATCTCACTTTATCACAATTCAAGATGAATTATCATTAGATCAACTTTCACGGATATATATCAAAGAGTTGGTAAGGCTACATGGAGTAACACTGTATATTTTATCCTATAGAGATCTGATATTCACTTCGATGTTCTGGAAAAGCCTCTAGTATGATCTAAGCATTGAACTAAACTTCATTACGGCCTATCATCCTCAAATTGATGGCCAATCTGAGAAAACTATTCATACATTGGAATATATGTTGAGATCATATTATATAGACTTCATAGAAGGGTGGGACCAACATATTTCACTTGTTTAATTCTATTACAGCAATAATTTCAACTCTAGCATCTGAATGGCACCATATGAATCCCTTTATAAGAAATGGAGAAGAACACTGATATGTTGGGATGAAGTCGGTGAGAGTAATCTTCTAGGACCTGAAATAGTCTAAGAAATGGTAGAGAAGGTGAAAACCATTCAACAACACATCAATGAATCCCAATGTCAATAGAAGTGTTATACAGACAATCATCGACGAGACCTTGAGTTCAATGTTGGAGACATGGTATTCCTCCACATATCTCCATACAAGAAGATCATGAGGTTTGGGAAGAAATAAAAGCTAAGTCCCAGGTACGTCGTCCCCTTCGATATTCTTGATCATGTTGGAGGTGTGGCCTATCGACAAGCACTTCCACATACCATGTCTAAATTACATGGTGTCTTCTATGTATCCTTCTTAATAAAGTACATACTAGATACTTCACATGTACTACATTCAGAGGTGGTACAGTTTGAGAATGATCTTTCTTATGAGGAGCATCAAGTGAAGATATTGGATTGTAGAGATAATTTTCTAAGTAACAAGACTACTCAGCTGGTAAAAGTACTATAGTGGAACCATAAGTATGAAGAGGCAACATGAGAACTAGAGGAGGTAATGAAAGAAACATACCCACACCTGTATATAGCTTAGAATGTAAAATGAAATTTTTATGGTGAAATTTCATTACCGGGAAGAATGTAATGACCCAAAGTTTAATTAGTGGAAATTACTTTCTTATAATTATTTCATATAATTGCATGAAATCACAACACAACGAACTACTAATTACTATGTGATCTTTAAACATAATATTGTCACTTCTATGATTTGAATTTTGAAAATATGACAAACATGGTTGTGATATTTTGTGTTGCTTCCACATTACATAATTATGTTGAAAATCTGACAAACATGGTCACAACCCAATCAACTACTAAGTAATATGTGCTCATAAATTAAAAATTCTATGTTTTTAGGTTTTAAGATGATTTTATAAGACCCTGTGTAATTTTTGAAAGCATTATAAAATTAGTTATAGTTTTAAAATCTATATTTTTCTAGTAAATTATGACATTAATTCAAAATTAAATTAATCATATTTAGAAAACTAATTTTAAAAAATGGATTTTACTTTTGGATTCTTCATGTTGAAAAATGGTTGGGTGAATTTTTTGTATTTTTCTGAAATACATGATTTTTTTGTGAATAGAAAAATAATATAATTTACGATAAACGCTAAATAAATTAAATTCTGCATCATTATTGAATCATGAATGATGTAAATGGACTTTATTTAGAACTCACATGCACATATTACTGTTTTTTCACAAGAATCATTACTATTTCTTGTCTTGAGAAAAATAATAAAATATTAAGAAAACCCTCCTCCCCTCTACTATAAAAAACACCCTCACCCCCTCTTCTATCCACTCATCTCAAGACTTGTTACTTTCATAAATTGTGATAAAATATCTCCCCAATATCAACCCCCATGTCCACCAGCCCTTGGTCTTCTCAAAAGACCAAATCCTCTCCCCTTAAGATGATCTCAAGTAAGATTAATTCAAGAGATGAATTACTATTTTCAATTATTTTACTTTCTTTTTAAGTGAATTGTTTTCTTTTATATCCTTAACTTTACTCCTCATAATGTTATGAAAACTCTATTACCTTACATGTTCAAGAATTTTTTTATGATAATTCAATAAGTTATTATCATCTCTCCATTACCCTTCTTTTATACTTGTAGTAAAAATGTCATCTAAGATGTGTTAATTTACCACATTCAAGGACGATGGATTTTCAATTTCTATTATCATCTTCAATTCTGGTCATTAAACCATTCTTATGGTTTAACCAGACTATAATATATCTATTATTTAATATATGTGGTTCTAGAATCTTTCTGTACACATGGTTTTGATTTATGAAACAAAATGTGTTTGTTGTGATCAAAACCCGCTAATTAACTCAAAAGGTTATCACTAATGTTTTATATAATGATCCATCATCCTCCAAGTAACCAAATTAAATTTACAACCATGAAACCTTATGGATTTCCAATAATAAAATATAACTCCAATTCTAGACAACCATCCTCATTTTACATGATTATTCGTTCATGTATATAAGTAAACTGATCATGAAACAATGGGACCCAAACAGTGAAATTGAACCTCATAAAGAATCAAAAAGGTTATTAATAAACCCATAAAAGTTATAATAAATCAATTACACATAAAATATTTTATGTAATTATTAATTAATAAACCTAATTTTATTATTGAGGTTATTAATATCAAGTGGAGAACATCATCGGACTTAAGGTAAGGGATTGTACCCGAACCTCCATTAATCCTTCAGGTTTATCTATATTAGTTTTTATCCAAATGAAGTTATATTTTATTTTTATGGACATATTATAAGTTAAAATGTTCTAAATTCATGTATCAAGATCCATTCATCATTCTCTTTCAGGGATATACAAGTTTTTTAAATGATTCTCTTCTCAATACTTCCCGATAAGAAAACTCATTGTAAGGGAGATTCCTGAATTCATACCTAAATTCAAGTACACTATACCATATATTTTAAGCCACTATTGGTGTTATAAAACCAATGTTTTTATTATGAAAACATTCTTGGATCACTTATGGTTTTACATAAAAATTGTTACATTTTCTTTTTTAAATGCTTGTTAGTATTTTCCTTAAAACCAAAATAAAATGTTTTAATGCTTAAAATTCATAAATAATATTTTCACATGTTATAAATTATGTTTCTCATAACTTACCATAATATAATCCTATTTTCCCTTATGAATTTCCATGTATGTTCTAATTCCTTTATTTTATGGACACTTGTATGATACGCCCATTCATTATACTTTATGACATGATTATAATACCCATTTTTTTATGGGTTACCTTATGTTTATGATTGATTGTGTATGATTCTATGTGTGGAAAGAATATTCATGAACATGTTAATATGGGTGTTCCCAAATATTGCTGCAATGCATTGAGTAAATTTTAGTCTCATGAGATATTATGTGTAACGGTCTTGGCGGTTATCCTTGACTTATGCTACCATGTGAAACGGTCTTGGTTGTTAACCTTAACTTATGATCCTCTACGTGAAAAAAGACCTGACTCTTGCTAAATCCATGTTTTATGTTTCTCCCATATTACTATTAATCCATGTTTATATGACCACATGTTTATATGTTATGAATCCATATGTTCATTCCTTTTTATGTCATTATGCCATGCCTTCTAACCCATGTGCTAAATATTTATTATTATTCTTAATCCCTTACTGGGATTTTAGCGTGTCCCTTTGTTCATGTTATTCCTAGGTTATCCTAAGCAGATGTATAGGCACAATGGAAGTTAGGAGCTCAATATGAAGATTAAATAAAGAAATGTTTTATGTTTTCAATTTTATGGACCTAGTACTCAATGACACTAGACTTCATGATCCTTGGCTTGTATTCATATGTATAATTATGCTTAAAATAATGTAATGATATATGTAAAAGTCTATGGTCTCTATAGATACTAAAAGTGTACGTGGTTCTGGAACCAATGAACCTCAAGGTAACAACTCTAACAAGGTGTGTCGGGCATAACTCAGTGTAACCTGGTACATGACAGTGGGACTTAATGCGCACTTGGTTTGACACTCCTAAGAGATATGCTTTGGTGAATTCATAATATCAATATGAACCGTTATTAAGGGAATAATAAAATTCCCATAAAAATATATTTTAGTAAATATATCATGAATAACATAGATTGAAGCCTATAATTTCATAAGTTAAGGAAATACATGTATGTTATAAGTTATCCATTTAATGTCACTAAATTTCTTTTTATGTTTTTAAAAGTTTAAATATACTCATTTATAATTTTCCCTTTATTCTATCCAATGGTCGGAAATATGAGGAATCAGGTAAACAGTTAATGTGAAGGAAAATGTGATGCCTTCTCCAATGAGATGTCCAACCTGATGGGAGTAGACATCGCAAACTTCATGATGATACTCTCTTAGCTGACTTTGGTTTTGAATAGAAAGCTAGATCTAGAGTAATATCCAAATCCCCCTCAAAGAGATCAAGCTATGATCGAGTTCTTTATGCGGCAAAGGCCTCCGACTTTCAATGGATCATCTGATCCCTTAATCGAAAAACAATGTACCAACTCCATTGAGAAAATATTATCCATCCTTCAATGTTTTAAACAAAAGAAGGTTCTATTGGATGTTTATCATGTAAAGAGTGAAGCTGATTAGTAGTGGACATTGTTCAAGAATAATTCATGAGGAATAAATCAAAGAGGTTCAGTGAAAGAAATTTTGGAAAATTATTTTTGATAAATATTTTCACTGCACTCTCTGACTTAAAATGGAATGGTATTTTCTTTCCCTAAAGAAAAAAGGTGATTAATTTATTGGAGATTATGAGGAAAACATCAAAATACTTGCACAATACATCTCCATATTATTTATTACCCTCGAGTCTAAGGTTGACCACTTATTTTGTGGGATAAAACCTACTCTACAAAAATACTTGGCGATCTGATACTTTGATAGCTATGAGAAAATTGTTTGATGTGCCCTCAATGTCGAAATGGATATCAAAAAATATCAAGGTTATCTTGGGAAAAAGAAGTGGAAAGTGGAGTTAAATTTTGTAAGTCTACTGGAGAAATATAATGATGTGAATAAATTACAACACCCCGCTTGTCAAAAGTGGGGAAAGAAGCACCCCTGAAATTTCTTAAAGAGGATGAAGAAATGTTTTAGGTGTAAGAAGTAAGGGAACCTAGCCAGTGATTTATAATAGGATAATCCCACTACTATGACAGAGGAAAGGAATTATCTAGTAAACCCTTGGTGTATTATGCATTGCTTTGACTATAAATAATCAGGGTACTTTTCAAACCAATGCTCTAATCCAAGGGTTTTTGGAGACAACCGACAAATTTTAAGGTAGCAAGGGGGAGATTTTTTTCATCAGAACTGTTGAGGTAGATCCCAACAAAGAAGTGGTGATATGTATACTAGTTATTCATTCAAGAATAGTAAATGCACTTTTTGATTGTAGTTCTACGCATTCCTTCATATCATGAAGGTTTAGTACAACTGTCCAAACACCACCTCAAATCATGGATGTTAAGATTTCGGTGAAAATGGAAAATGGTGAAATTATTTCAACCCAATTATATAACTCTTCCCATATAAAATTTTGTGTACTTTATTTCCTAGTGAACCTTGTAATACTCCCTTTGGTGTAATTTGATGCAATTATGGTCATGGATTGTCTTTACCTTTATATATCCAACATAAATTTACATGATAAAAAAATCACTCTCAATATTTCAATTCATCCTCAGATTCTGTAAAAATGAAAAGATATGGATGAATCCTCTTTAACACCAACATCTCAAGAATGGATATTATTCCCATGTGAGCAAGTGAATCTAGATCAAATAATTGAGTATATGGATAGAACCATCCTTGAAGACGTGCATATTTTTAGGGAATATGATGATGTGTTTCTCAAGGAATTTTCTGGTATTCCTCCAAGCTGAGAGGTTTAATTTTAAATTTATCTTATAACTGTAGAATTACCATTATTAAAAACTTAATATAGAATGGATATTGTGGAAATTGATGAGTTTAAGCTATAGGAGAATATAGATAAAGGGTTCATATTCCCAAGTGCTTCACCATGGGGTGCACCAGTCCTCTTTGTCAAGAAGAAGGGTGGTTCAATAAACCTTTGCATTGATTTTTCTGAGCTCAAAATGATCAAGATAAAGAATAAGTATCCTTTTCGACAGATTGATGACTTTTGTGATTAGCTACATGGAGCACAATAATTTTCCATCGTTGATCTTCATTCGTGATATTATCAAGTAAGGGTGACAAAGAGATATCCTCAAGACATATTTTCGTACAAGGTATGGGTGTTATAAGTTCATGGTATTCCATTTAGACTCACTAATGCTCCAACAATCTTCACAGACTTAATGAATAGAGTCTTTAGAGATTACTTCAACAAAATTTTTGTAGTATTTATAAATGATTTTATAATATCTTCCAAAAACAAGGAGGATCATGATGAGTATCTGAATAATGTGCTAAGAACTTGCAAAAGGATAATCCTTATGAAAAGTACTAGAAATGTGAGTTCTGGTAAAAGGAAGCCTCATCCTTAGGTAATATCGTCACAAGAAATGGGATATCTGTAGACCCTTCAAATATAGAATTAATTTATGGATGGATGAGGCCAACATCTATGACAGATATCCATAGTTTCCTTGGATTAGTGGGGTATTATCATCGATTTTTGAGAAATTCCTTATGATTGTAAAACCCTATTACCAAGATAAATTAAATTGGAGTCAAGTTTACATAGAATAATTAATTATAAGAGAGATTAAGTGAGTTGAAAAGGAGGCTTATAAATGCACATGTTCTCACACTACCCATAAGTGGGGATATTTTTACAGTATTCAGTGATGCTTTGAAGAAGGGATTGGGTTGTGTGTTAATGAAAAATGAAAAATTCATAGCCTAAGCTTTAAGGCAGTTGAAAGTTCACGAACTGGACTACTCAACATAGGATCTGGAGTTTTCTATAGTGATATTCACTTTGAAAATTTAGCAGCATTATCTCTTTTGGGAGAAGTGTAAAATATATATGGGTCACAAAATCCTCAAGTATATATTCAAAAAAATAGAGTAATATATTCCAATGAATATGGGTATATATAATCAAAGAATATGTTTGCATAATCCACTAACATCCTAGGAAAGAAAATAAAGTGGAAGATGCTCAAAGTAGAAATGATCTAGTAATTATATCATTGATGAGAATTGAGAGGGATCCAATATTCTTAGATTTAGAACGGTTGGGCATGGGAATAATAAATGAAGGAATATCATCAATCCTTTCACAAATGATTCCTTGACTATATCTTATGGAGATGTTAAAGGGTTCCCAAAGAGATTATGTGGTAATTAATAAGAAAGTGGAAACTATAAGAAAAGGGAAATCATATGAGTTCAATTTTAATGAATAGGGTTTTGTAATATTTGGGTCAATACTATGTGTATCGTAAAATATTGATTAGAATAAATTTAGGGTTTTAACAAATCTATTAGACACAGAAAAAGGAAGTGATGGATTCAACTAGTAGGATTGTACCTTATGATGCCCATATATCCAATATTCCAAGGGAGATAGTATCTTTTAGATTTTCCCTTAACCAATCACAAGATGATATCCAATAAGTTAAGAATGAGTGAAATTTCTTATGAGAGAAGTTCAAGCTCGTCAATATCATGTCCCAAACCTTGTATGCCAAACCACCCCATGGAAGTATCACATCGCACACCTTACTCTTAAGAAATTTGTGGGTGTAATAAAGGGATATGTGTCAAGACCATAGAAATATTATTATGTACATAATAATCAAAATATTTTTATCATATTATTGTTACTTTATAAATTATTTTTATTTCGATACTATAAAACATGAAAAGTATTTTTTGGGTAATACTCAAATTTGATTAAGGAATTTATTTTGAAGAATTAACAGCATTTTTAAATAAAAAATATTTTAATAAAATAATTTTATTAAATAATTTTTATTAAATATAAATGATTATATAGTTTTTATGAATACAAACTTACTTTTTATATGGGTTCAAAAAATGTTATTATAAAAAACCCATCATTTATCAATAAATATCGATTGTTATTTATAAAATGGAAATGCACAAATTTATAAAATAATTTTTATAAAATGAATATTATTTTGTGAATAATAATTTATAAATTATCCAACGGTGAATTGTTTTCATAATTTTCTGATATAGTTGAATTTTCAGGTAAAAATTAAATACAATATAAATATATGGTGTGTATTATAAAATCAAAATGACCCAAAAATGATATAATAAATACTATAATGGATATTCATGTAAAAATATATGTTTTAATTTTAAAATAAATTTATTTTATGCTTATTTGATTAATTTTATAAATCCTTTATGAATCTTCCAAAACCATTAATATATTTTAAGGTTTTAAAAATAATTTCTTAAAGAGTGTGATTCACCTCCACATAATAAAGGGACTTATTTTAATAATTTTGGACCTTTGGATAATAAAATAATGAAAACCAAACATCTTTGGTAGAATTAATTTTCAAAAACCATTGGATGTTTTTTGGTTTTGGTTACTTTATTATATATAGTCCAAAACCTAAGTTTGTGAAATATTAAAGAATTTCCCTCCCATTTCCTATATAAACCCACCCAATATCCCATATCTCTTCACTAAAAAATCATTTTATCACATCCTTAATCTTTCCTTGACTCTATAGAATCCTCTCAAGCCACCCCAAACTCTCAAGAATCCCCTTTTCATGCTTTTGGAGTTACACACTCATGTAAGGGATCTTTTCATTTCTCCTCTTTATTAAATTATCTTCTTCACCTTATGTATTTTATCTTCATTTACTTATGATGGGATATGTTATTACATATACCCATTACTATACAATTGATGTTAAAATTATGAGATACACATTTCTCTCTCATCAAAAAAAGTTATTATTTTTTATGTGATGTCGTTATGCTGCCAAATTTTCGTAAAGGGTCCTCTCTTTATCCCTTTTATTCGAGAATATTCTTCCTTTTATGCCCTTTTATTTTTAATTCATAATATTTTGGGTGTGTTTTCCTACATGAACCATATTGAACATCTGATTTTTAAATTATGAGATACCCATTTCACTCTAATTTATCCCTCCCTTTAACACTTATATGCTCCCATTATGCTGCTGAAAGTTCACCACTGAAATCCATGCCAAAAGGAATTTATAGTGAATTCCCATACCTAATTCCTACCAAATGTATTCACATTTTTGAAATTATACTCATTTTATTTGGGACTTAAATGTATTTATTCTATAATCCTCGATCATTTAATAAAATATGATGAAAAATGAATCCATTTTGTATGGTCTATGTGGCACACTTAAGCATGATAATGAAATGAAAGTGATGGGTGCGTTTGGAATTATATAGTGCTCCAATACATTGGGTAATGTTTAGTATCATGATATTCCATATTGGTAAAGGGAGGGAACATGATTCCTTTATGGTAATTTTTCCATTATGATGTATTTTTAGTGATCCTTGACCTATGTTTACGATGTAGTGTTTTAAGATGTTTCCACATTTCCCATGTTATAATTATCATGTTATTGCATGCCTTATTATTAATATTCCTTTTATACTCCATTGATATGTATATTTCCTTAAACGTATTATCTTCTTCATGTTATTATTTGTTTATTCACTTACTGGGATTTATATAACACCCCTTTCTTATGTATTTTACAAGTTATCTCAGGCAGTTTTAAGTATGTTGGAAAAGTTTGAGCATGTCAAAGAAGTTCTCAATAATGTTGATATATTTCATGTTTTAAAATTGTTATTTAATGTCCCTAATTTCTAAATAAACTAGACTTAACAATATTATTGGTTGTAATAATTCTAATTTTATGTAATAAATCAAGAATTAATTTGTAATAAAGAGCAGGGTTGTTTTAAAGACCACTTGGGGTGGTGATGAAAATAGATCAAACAACTTTACACTTCATGTTTCCCTAATTTGTAAATTTCTACATATTACACCCTATGAACCTCTTTTATTCTATCATTGTCTTCCCCTGGTCGCTCCGTCATCATCTCACTATCAATTTTGCGGTGGGTTAGAAAATCATGAGAAATATGTCACTAGTCGTCATAAGAGAAGCACAACCTCTCTCTAGGATGAATTGATCCATTATGAGAGCCTTGAATAGCCAATAGTTTGTCCTAGTATCACCTCCTAAAGCACATTTTATGGTCGAATCCCTACGACTATTTTCATATACCATCTACCAAGGTCTCTGTTCCCAGGTTCCCACTACTAACTCCCATTGTTGGTGTCTTCACTGCCAAGAATCTCTCCACAACTAAAGACCGCTCAATCACTCCAATATAGGTGGGAATGAAAATATATTTCACTTCATCCATGATATCATAATTTAATCCACACTAAAAGGTCTTTAATATAAATAAAGTATCATGAATTATATCTAGGGAGTACCTAAATATGACAGTGAACCTCGATGAATACTTCACCATGGTCATACTAACCTACTGCAGCTACAAAAGCTCTTGAATGATCAATAATCACAACGTGGATAGATAGAACTCCACCATTAAGATATGATTAAAATATAACCCTGAGATAGATTTCTCATCATGTGATTGAGTCTCCAAACTCCACCATATCCTAGAAGATCCTTGAATAATACTCACTACAAGGACCACCATCTGATCAATATTTGTCCTCACAATGTAGAAAAATGAGTTGATTGCCTCTAGACTGTCCTCAACTACCTAGGGGTTTGGTTCATCGAAAAACATGTTAGGTAACTACCTTTGAAACATTTTGAGTACACCCAGTCTTTGTACATACTCTACCAGTACTTCTAACTCTATATTTTTTTCAATTGATGGTGGCATAACTAGAAAAACAACGAAAGGTACTACCACCTATACAGGCCCTAATAATGAATCCTCTTTACTTGGTAGATCATCCTTGTGATCATAGAGTGGAATCTTGGTTGGTTTTCTTAATAGAGGTATCCTAAAATAACCAAGATGCACCACATTCAATGAGTATATCTGGGGATCTGACTCAATAAGGATATAGAAACCACAATCCATTTCTCTATGATGCATCTACTAATTTTATCCCCTATAAGAAGTGTCTATATATTCTGAGTCTAGAAGCAGTTTATCAGTGTCCTAGTAAATGGATATGTCGTCTGCCAAACCAATACTATTTCTTGGCCTAAAATCCAAACTTGAAACATTTTTAACACTATTTCCAAAAATCCCAGACCAATCTCATTGCTCGAAAATCCCCAAACTCTATTCCTAAGGTAGAACTAACTGATCTCATACCACTCTATCACAACCTACACACCGAGGACCATTTATCTAGTGATAAGCCAATGGTGACTACCCCAATCCTGCCTCCAAAAGTTTAGGGTCTAGAGATCAGTTCCTAGTAGGCATATCACACACATGGGAGGCATTATCCAAAGGTACTTGTATATATGCACACATATCTAAGACTATACGGTGTTGAAATGTAAAAAAACATAAATAATACCAATGCATGAATAAAATATATCTTATAATCAAATAATAATAGAATTATAGAAATTAATAAAGGTAATAGATACAAACCCAACAATAACTGCATAGAAATATAGCCTACTCCAAAGTAGGTGAGTATTGTCAAATGAAACACCTAGTAAACACCTCATTCTATCTAGCCCAAACTAAGCTCTATATGCTCCTGATCCTCTTAGGACACCATCATATGACATTTAATCTACATAATACATGGCATGTGAGGGTAGATATTATATAGGGGTGAGTATAAAAATACCCAGTTGGGTACCCTAAAATCATTATGCATAGAGTTTCAAGAGTAGTCATCTCAAAACAAGATATGTCAACAAGATAAGATACATAGTAATAATAAACTGATATTTACTCATAATATATAACTGATCTCAAAGGGTCTCAATCAACATTTCCATCCATATGATTCTTCTCGAGGCTTCAAGGTAATTATCATTCCAGGAGAACCTACTCCATGGTCTAATATATTGTAACAACCCAATTTTCTTTTAAATGAATTGAAATGAATGAAACTTTTTTTAAGTATATATTTATAATTGGCCTTTAAAACATAATTTTCCCACTTCTATGTTTTTAATTTCAAGAAACTGTCATCTACAATTATGTTCAGTATGTTATTTGGAGTCTATTGGAACCAACTTGTTTTTTTGGTGAATAGTAACATACCCTTATTAATAGTAATATGAATAGTGATATGACTCTAATGAATAGTAAATTTTATTATTATTTTATTTTCTTAAGGCTTTAAGATAATAACATCTTGGTTAATTTTTCATCGTGATGTAGAAGTAGTTATAGAATTAGAATTTTTAATTTTTGAATTAAGTATGCTTTTATTTAAAAATTAAATTAATAATATTTAGAATTTTATTTTCCAAAAATGGAATTCATTTTTGAATTATACACATCGAAAAATGGTTAGGGTAAATTTTTAGGATTTTTCTGAAATTCTTTAATTTTCGATGAATAGTGAAATACGGTAAAATATCGTATAATCAATTTATCAGTAAAATTCACTATTTATGACATCATAAGTGATTAAAGTACACTTATTTTGAACTCACATTCCATTATTACTATTTTAGGTCACATTAACTAAGACTATTCATAATCTTGGGCAAGAATATTATAATAATGATTAAAATAATGAAAAATACCTCCTCTCCTCCACTATAAATACCACCCTCACTCCTCTCTTCTTCCCACACCTCTCAACCCTTGATCCATGCCTAAGTTCTGAACAATACTCCTCCAAAGTCTCTTCCCTACGTCCTAGAGATGCTGGTCTCACCAAATGACCAAAACCAAAGCCCTTAAGAAGGATCTCAAGGAGAAGAGATCAAGAGGTAAACATCCTCTTTTATTTTCTTTCTTTTCTTTCATTTTATGTTATTATCTTCATTTCCCTTTTTAATTATGTTGGTATATTTCATTCCATATCCCCCATTACTTTTTATATTATTTATTAGTGATGAGATATTCCCTTTCTCTCATCAAACTATTTTTATGAAATTTTAAGAGACGATGTTAGGCTGCCGAATTTTCAAGAGAAATTTTTAAAGTTTTCTTTTATTTCATGATTCATTTTTCTTATTTGATCACCCCCTCTTATCCAAGAGGCATGAAATATATAGAATCATTTATATTCTGGATGTTCTCATGTTCATGTAAAATTCATCATCATTGTTATTCTCCTCTCCCACTTATTTAAGGAATAAAAACATTGTCTGTGATGTGTCGAATTACCGACATTATGGACGATGTGATTTCAATTTCCATTAATTCTTTCAATTCTGGTCATGAAACCATTTATATGGTTGAAAAAGGTTATAATATATGTTTTATGTCTCATAAATTGTTTTGGAATTCTTTTTTACTCATGCTTCTAATTTATAAAATGAAATGAGGTCGTTATTATCAAAGAACCACTAAAATGATCTAAAGAAACATCATTAATGTTTTAACATATGAATCGTCCTCATATAAAACATCAAATTGATAAATGGAATAAATTATGGTACTTTATATATGTAAATACTACTTCATTCCATTTCTAGAGTTTCACTTCCAATCGACAAGGACATCCACCATGTACCAATCATAGAAATCATGTAAAGAACTCACCCAAAAACGGTGCAAGGAGAAAAATACTAACAATTAAAATGGTGAAATGATTTTATTAAATCATCATATAATATGTTATAAACATGAAAATATTTCTTTAAAATATTAATAACACTCTTTTAACAATTATACAGAATGTTTAAACAAGTTTTAAGTAAGACAAACCCGAGGTAAGGGAATTCTTAAACTGATTTCCATTCTTTGGGTTAACCTTCTAATTCATTATTTATGTGTTATTTAAATTTTTTGTGTGATTGGTTCGGTTTATATTATGTTTTATTATTTATATTTATATTATATATACAAACTCTATCCACCCTATTATTTATCTCTTCAATTGTATGATATTTATAAGGGGCTTTTCTTTAAAAATCCTCTTTTTAAATTCGGTTTTACGAAATTCCAAAGCAATGGTTTTATGGAATTATTCATGTTCTATGATTATGTTTTGGTTCTAGGGAATTATTTATTATTAATGGTGGGACCTATATCTCCCTATAATTTATTGGGTATGTGTAATTTTTAGGCCGGCCGTATGGTTACTCCAAGTGTAACTGTGATGGTTACACAAAGTAAGGTAGTTGTGAGGGTTAAAAATTATAAGGTATCCAAGAATGGTTACAAGATTATGTAATTAATTATCCAAGATACCTTTATGATTATATTTATGTTCTCATGTTTTGTGTGTATGTTTTTTAAATCTCATGTTTTACAAAGTAAGTATATATGGGTGACAAGCATGTCTTTTGAAAGTGATTTCATATGTTACAAGTATTCTTGGACTAATGTGTTTTTTTATATCCCTTACTAAGATTTTTGTTCTCATCCAATGTTTTTAAATGATTTTCGTAGGTTATAAGGATGTTTAAGAAATTGAAGGAATCCAAGTTAAATGTTTTAAGATCTATCAAATAAATCATGTTTTATTTGAAAAGTTTTAAATTTTGAAAGGAATGAGTACTGTTTTTATGGTATCCACTCTGTAATAATGTCTAATGTTATGAATGTATTGTCCTAATTCTCTAAATATCTAAAATTTAAAAGTTCCTAAATTTAAAAGGAATTGTTTTCTTGACTAAATTCAAGATTATTTATGTAATAAGTTCAGGTTCTTATATATATCATCAAAGGTGCTCATCTGTGAGGTTTTTCTCATCGGGTATTTCTAAGAAATACTCACTTTATCTCTAAATATCCCACCATCTTGGTAGGTTTCACACAAAGGGATACTGGGGGGGGCACTAAAAACCCTACTAGATTAACCTTCTAGATATGGGATCAACACTGTGTGTATGGTGGTAACACTGATACCATGAACCCCACCTAGGAATGATAGATGATCCCACCCTGGTCTTATAGGGGGATACACTAAACACTATCTAAGGATAAACCCATTGATGGGATCATAATATTATTCCAAGAAAAT
The DNA here is from genome assembly GCA_963277665.1 of Viscum album. NCBI lineage: Eukaryota > Viridiplantae > Streptophyta > Magnoliopsida > Santalales > Viscaceae > Viscum > Viscum album. The sequence continues at coordinate 278,843,578 of OY728147.1, forward strand.
AATTCCACACTTTACCTTTATGTAAAGGGACCATGGAAACACACTCAACTGAACATCATCTATACAAAAGAAAATAAAGTCTCCAAACAACCTCATAGGAAATACACGGTGTGTACTAAGGGTACACAACATGTCTTACCAACCCCTGGTTTTCTTGTGTATTTCTACCTCACATTACAAGTAAACATCTATATAAACGGTCTATACTTAAGTGGTACATGACATATAGAGTTTGTGTTTCCACTCAAAGTGTTGTTAGCCCATGCCTACGTATAACTAGTCGTTCACATGTACATCAGGTCGTGATCGTGTACTATGGTTGTTCCCATGTACTGGTCCATGTAAAAATATCAGGTCATGCCTGTGTACTCTACCTATTCTCATGTTCCTATATAATGTTGTTCTCATGTTCTCTTGGAGTACATTATGGGCCACAAACACATATTGTAGGTAAGGGACCACATGACGTGTGATCCTTAACGTTCTGCAGAAACCCTAGTACTTTATCAATGGGTCCCACATGGAATATATATTTGGATTATACACCATTTAATTTTTTATTTTTAGAAACCCATGGTTTCCTTTATACCTCTCCTGATTCCATCACCGTCGGTGACCAGAATCTAGGCTTTGATCCGTAGGAAAATCACATCATCGATCAACATCGTTGCCACACCATGTCGTCATCATGTGTAAAACTGGTAAGAACAAGAACCACCAATCTAATTTGATCCACCTCCAATAATTATCCATCATTTCTCATTGATTTCACCCTAAATCACAAACTGTACTCATAGTATCGATCTGTTCTACCAAAGGACAGTCATGCAATGATCGAATATCAGTTATTCATCGAACCATAGGTCCAAATAAATTATCTATGATGTTCATGTGAAGAAAAGTGGGAGAAAATCAGAGAACAAAAAATAATGAACTAACCTCATCCATTATTTGGGTTATCCTCAATTATATTTCATTAGAATGTTGAAAAAATAACCAAAATAATGACCATCAAATCAAACATAAAATAAATAAAACATTGATGTGTGAATCAATTATTGATAGTGGAATTGATCTATGTTAAACACATGATATCAAAACAAGATGAATCCTCATAAATAAAATGTCATACCCTAATTTTTGGATTGATGACTAATGAATAACGGTCTTGTGTTGTTGTTGTTGGAAATATCCACAAAATCTTCCGCACACCAACCGTGGATCCATGATCTAATCATAGTTCCTCTAAGAACAATCCTCCAACTAAGCCTCTCTAGGTCTCTAGGGTTATGTGGATAACCTTAACATTTTTCCATAATTGGGTGTTTATAGGGGATGGATTGGGTCATGGTAATTAAACAATAAATAAATTAAATTTATTTATTTATTTATGTATCTTCCCATTACTTCACTCAACCAAGCCTCTAATATTCTCCAAGTTAATGGTGTGCCTATGGTAAAACTCTCACTCTGAACTCAAAAGTGGACTCAGATTTAAAATCTAAGCCTCTATTCTATAATTATTCTAAAATTTTAGTAAAACTTTGTACATGTAATATTAATATATTTAATTTTTTATAATATCAATATTGGGATCACTGGGCCTCAGAATCTAATTTCATCTCATCCTATAGCTCAAAAAAAATATTGATACATTTCAAATATTTACAAGGGGAAAAAATATTTTACACATAACTTGAGTATTGTTTCATAAATCCCCCAATATTTCTATTCTTGTTTCATTGTAAGAAAATATCCTTAAGTGCTTATTCCAACTACACTTTCATATCAGCAACATAAATGTTCCATTTACAGTAAAAGCACTGGTTAGGACCATGTAAAACTTTTGTTTTTTCAGATTCAACAAATAGTCATTAATAAAATGATTAATAATCCTTGTGTCTAATGAATATTCAAAATGAAAAAAGACCAATAATTCAGAAACCATGAAAATAGGATCCTTCGTGTTGAATTTATAATCAATTTAATAATCAGAGTTATCTTGGCCTTGAGATTGTTTCCTTGATAAAGATATTTTTCATTTAAAACCATTTTTTTAATTATGCCTTTTTTCACTAAGAGGATACAAAGTAAAATCCCTCTATTATTGAATTCCATATGATCGAAAATCTCTAACTGATGCTGATGGAACTCTGAGTGCTAGAGAAAATGATCCACACTACATGCATTATTCATATTGACTGTAACACAATTCTTGGCCTTGAATATTATCTCCTTTTTTCTCTCATTATTGAGAGGGATTTAGGACGTTATGATATTCTCTCAGTCTTATGAGGAACCCTAGATATGTTCTTCATATATCGAATTTTATAGGGAGAATATGAATTGTGAACAATACAAAAATAGATCTATCACTGATCTAAAATAATATAACTTGGAATATATAGATCTTGGGTTTGGTGTTTTCAATTAAAAAAATCATTAATAAAATATTGGAGATAATATATTCCATATGGAAATGATATTATTATTATAATTTTGTAAGGAAACATACAAACTTTTTCAAAGAAATATCAATTTTATAAAATAAATAATGACTTTTTTATTTAAATGATATTTAATATTATATTATTTCCATTATCGGGCTCTTAAATCAGCCCACGTACCATCCTCATCATTTACCAAACCTTGAAAAATAAGTATTATTCATTTAATAGATAAATAAATATTATATTCACATTCTTGTGAATAATTTTTTATTTTAATATTTTTGTAACTAACTAATACTCATTTAATAGTAAATATTTGTATTTCCTTGTGAAAAATAAATTGAAAAATATTCTATTTGATGATATTATGGGAAAAAATTATTTCATATTCAACTCATGTATAAATATAGTGACTATATATTTGTGATTAGTAAATATTACCCCTTAGTCAAAAGAATAAAGAAAATTCAAATCATCAAATTATAAAAGAATTTAATTGATATCAATGAATATACTAAGTGTGTGACACTCTAGGTATCTTCCTCAGTGACATTCAATGGTATTTCCTAAAGTTCAAGATCAAAATCCTAAAACACATCAAGGTATCCATAGAGGGATAAGTTGATGTTTCAATAAAAAAATCCACATATGAATGAGCATAGTGTAATATAATCCCTTGGTCATGATATCCCAAATAAACTAGGATACATGATCATGTTATCAACCTATATGATAGATATATCTTTCATTAACTTCTTTAAATAAAACCATCAATAACCATAATCATTGAATTTTTGTATAACATTTCCATTCCAGAAAAAGGGCTTAAGATATTATATTTTCGAAACCAAAATTGAAAAAAACCAATATTAACATATTCATTAATGAAATATCACTAATGACGCACCCAAAATATCATACCACTATGAAATTATATATTTTCATGGTTTTCTTCAATACATCAAAGTTTGTAGTTCATGATATTCATTAATTGTATTTTTAAGTCTAAGTATCATTACATACATTCACATATAGAAATATTCAATGAAGACTAAACATGTGGAATTCCTACTTACCATTTTTCTTTATAATATCCCATCCTAGATATTACCCTGTTTTAACTTCATAAGATGAACTATCAAGCAAATATGATTATCAAACACATGGCTATAGAACATATGTGTGTCTTTTCATAGAATGTTATCTTGACTATAGGAAATAAATTTTTAATATTATCATTTCAATTCAAGGTTCTCATCACAATGATGAACTACTATGACCTTTCAATAAAATAGATTTTATAAGACATTTTCACATTTATGTTATGTAGAAGAACGGCCAATATGTGATAATATAATTATTAATATCAAAGACTTTGAATTTGTAGGTAATCTTCTAGGTAAAAAACTCCTAAATATTCTCACTTTCACAAGAGATAACTTTTAACTTCTTGTGGTTTTCTAACAATCACATCATATTCATGATTATACTCAGATAAGGATTAATTTAATGGGTTTACCACATTATCTTCCATGGAAACTCTTCTTACTATAACTTTACCTCTATGAGAATTATCCATCAAAAGATTATACTTCCAAAGTATGTTATTTATCTACTAATGTGACATTTCATCCTTAAAATTATCTAGTGATATAGTATTATCATAGTATATTTTGATAGGATCTTTACTTCTAGGCACTATATTAATCTCTTGGATTAATTTTTTTATTCACACTACTTCCTTACCTACATTAGAAGTTTCAATATAATCTAATTCTATTATAGAATTATTGATCACTATTTTTTTTGATCTCTTCCAACTCACAACTCATTCATTGTGAGTGAATACACATCTCAAATATGATTTCATATCATGATGATCTATTTGAAAAATATAATCTCTATATCCCCTGATGACTAGATCCCCATATCCTCTATAAACTAAGAATATATCCTTAGTACACCTCACATACATTATGATAGTATTGTCTACCATCCAATGATGATCTCCTAAGTCCACTTGATATCTTTATACCATGATCAATGCAAAGGAAACATAAATATTAGTATATATCATAACATATATGACTGGCCCTATCGCTGACACATATGAGATATTTTCTATCCTTTGTCTCTCCTATTGTGCCTAAGGACACATTTTCTTGGAGAGATGTATTCCATGTGACATTGGAAAGAATCACTAATTGTATTGTTCCATACTAAATCTCTATAGTATATTTTCAATGTATATACCATGAATTAGTCCAACAAGGTACTTGGATCTACCATGATGGATTCTAATCCCAAGAATGTATGTTTCTTTACCTATGTTCTTAATGGATAAGAATGTGTTTAACCATGTCTTAATGTAATTTAAGACCAGTATCTCATTTCCAATTAGTAATATTTTATTGACATTTATTACAATGAAAATGATCACACTACAGTTAAACTTCTTATAAACACAAGGCTCAAATTTGTTCTTTATGAAACCAAATTCCCTTATAGATCATCAAAGTGAATGTTTCATGATCCAGATGCTTTATTCAACCCATATATGGATCTCTATAATTTTCATAACTTATTAGAATCCTTTAGATTCATAAAACCTACTAGTTGTTCCATATAGACAACTTCAACATGTTTCTCAATAATGAAGGTTGTTTTGACATCCATCTGTAAAATCTCATGATAATGGTAAGTTTTTATGGAAAGTATAATTTTGATAAATTTCAGCATATAAAATGGTGAAATTATTTCATAATAGTTAATTACATTATGTTGTTTAAACCTTTATACAACTAGTTTATTATTATATGTACTGAATCTACCTTCCATGTCGAATTTCTTCTTGAATACCCATTTGCAACCAATGGGATTTTCCTTGAGGATCTATGAAAACTCATTATTGGTTTTGGTGTATGGAATATATCTTATAATTCTTTTATTTTTTACACCTAGTATATTATATTCCATTTACCACATCCTTGTAGGATACATGTCCATTATTATATACTAATAATAAACTACTATACTTGGTGACTAGAAAAACATATCTTTGTAGTTTTCAAACCCCTATCATACTCCTATTCAATACTTGTGTCTCTGGAAAATCCTCTTCATAAGAATTTTCGGAATCTATTCCTATACTAACTCTTGATTATATTGAGCCGAGACTTCATTGAATTCAATCTAGCACCCAATATATTTTTTGAATATGTGATCCCTCTCAAGGAACATAGTGTGTCTTTCCACTATTACCTTTTTATATTATTATTTTTATAGAAAGTGTATCTTTTTTCCATTAGATATCCTATAAAGATAGAATTTGGGTCTCAAAGTGAAAGTTGGTTACCTAAATAGGACTTAACAAATTCCTTACATCCCTACACATGTGAATTCAATAAAATGAATTTCCTTTTACACTAAAGTTCATATAAAATGTCATTTTATACTTTATTTGGAATTTATATTAGTATATTTTTTGTTTTATATTATCCATATCCCCAAAAGGATGATGAAATACTACGTGACTCATCCTTGGTCTTATAATTTCAACAAGATGTGGTTTCTCCTTTCACCTACGTAATTCCATTATGGTCTATAAGTAAGAGTGAGTTGAGATATAATACCAAACTCTCGTAGATAATCAATGAACTATATGTTAAGATATTTTCTTCCATGATCTATGTGGATCTTATTAATCTTCTTACCAGGATAGTTCTAAACATAATTCTTGTATTCCTTGAATTACTTAATGGAATTTGACTTATAATTCATTAATTATAAATATTAATATCTACTAAAGTCATTAGTAAAACTAATGAATTGTGATAATCCAACCCTTTATTTAATAGGAAATAGAATTCACACATCTTTATAAACCAATTCAAGAATATTTTCCCACCTTTTACACTTTCCAATAAATGGAACTTTAGTTATTTTCCCTTATAGAAAGGTATTAAAATGCCATGTGGTTTTAGTTCAAAAGAATCCAAATTCCCATCTTGATATAAATTTTTCAATCACTTTTAATTTACATAACCTAGTTGTTGATACCAAATTTGGGTATCATATAATCCATGTGACCTAGACTCATTACTAATTTATAATACTTGGTTTCCATATTCTAATACATAAAAACCATTATTTTGATGTCCCATGCCATAATATATGATATCATTGTAAAATTGGTAGTTATTATTCTCAAATTTGAAAATACTACAATATATATAAATAATGGATATATAAATAATGTTTTGGTAATGTTTGGAACATATTAATAGTTCTTGAAACTAATATAAATCATGTTAGAAATTTTATATGGTAGTCTTTGATAGCCAATATATCTAGTCTAGATTTTTTGGTAGAATTTCGACCCCCCTCAACTTAGGTGACTCCTATAAATCTACTTGGTTATTATAATTAGATACAAATTTGAGAACTAGAGGTTGTATATAATAACAAATTTTTTGAAATATAAATATTTTACTAGATAATGAATAGACCTCAAGCTTCCCCTTGCTTCTTTATCATGTTGTAGCTCTTCTTCCAGTGGCCCTTCTTAAAACATGAAAACAAATAGCATCTTTATCACTTTATTTCCCCTTGATCTTCTACTAATTGGAAGGGTGGTACAAATAATATTTATACTTAGAGTTATTCTTGGATATCTTTTCCTTGTATGTCCAAAAATTCATCATATGTATAGAAGGTTTTTAGTGCTTCATATCATTATATATCTGGAAAAGTATAGTAATGATATTTGGGAGATACTTCTCAATGTTTTTCATATTAAAATTTATATAAAAATCATATAATATCTGATGGAGTTAAGTAAGTATGATATTGGTTAACAATTCATCTAGAAGAATAAACCCTAGAATTCCAAGATACTCAATATATCCAATTTTCTTTACCACGTGAGGCCTAGTCGGTTTACCTTCTCCAATTATGTACATAAAGGTTTTTTTGGAGATCTCAACCCGCTCTTGTCTAGATATGTGCTAATAAATATCATGGGGATATTTTAGTATTCTATATACATCCATATTCTCATGATACTTATAAAGTTCATTATACATAGATTATAGAATCAAACACTACACATATAGTGAATCATACAAGTGTTTTAAGTAGATAGATATATCTTCTTAACACACCTCCTTAGTAGGTGGATTATTAACTAGGGCCTACAACTCATAAATCTTCGGTTCTTAACACATTACAATGCATAAGAACTTGTACAACACTAAAAAGAAACTTTTGGGGGTAGGTTTTCTTTCTCTGGTATAGATTTCATAGATATTTATAAAATTTATATTTTTATGTAAATAAATAAAAGAATATTTAATACTTAGTCTTGATTATAAAAATATTTGATAAATAATAATTTTAATTATCATATTAACATCCTTCTATTTTATCAAGTCTCAATAGCTCTCCCCATTGGACTTGAGATTTCCTACCGCATGGAAATTATAATGTAGAGCATCCATATTTACCTTCTAAAACCTAGATATGGGTATAGTTAATTACTCAAAGATATTTAGGTGGAAAATCTTACCAACATCTAATTCATAGATCCTTGGTCCATTGAGTTGACTCCCCAATCTTGAATTACTTTTTTGGATTTCTTCAACACTTGATTCAATGTTACACCAAGTCTAGAAACGGTTAATCCTCATGATTTCAACTTGGTTAAGTCAACCCAAAACCTTCATTAGAACTCCCTGATAAAATTAATTTTCTTAAAAAGGTCTAGACCAATACTTAGTTTTATTGTTCATTTTTAACTCAAGTAATATAACGATTTTATGACTTAATATTTACATGAGGTATTTAGTTTATTTATACATAAATATATTTAGTTTATAATTTAAATGTATTTTAATTTTTATATGTATTTTAAATAATTCATTAACAATGTTATGATAAAATAATTTACACATAATAAAATTATTTAAATTTATCTTTCATGTCTTGTTATCTTATTTACTTTATGTGGTTTTGTTTAACATCATATAAACATGCATAACAAGAAATAGATAACCATGTAGTTTGAAAAAATAAAATAAATAAACTAACTTGATTAGGATCTTTTTAATGGTTTATTTATCTAGTGGACAATAAATCAACCTATAACCCTAGGGGAATAAACCTCTTAAGCCAAGTTTGACTTGAGTTAGATAATTCCACTGTTGACCTTTGTATCTTCTCGATTAATTTCACCTTTTTTTAAAGTTATAAACCACCCTCTCCTATTGTAAATATAACTTTTACATGTTTTACTAACATGTTAGTGAGGTAAACCAGAGGTATGGGATATATAAAATAATCAAGGGACATGTTGGTCCTATATAATAAAGGTGGGAGGGATGAAACATAATCCTTCGTATTTAATTTCATAAAACTTTATCACATATGAAACTCATGAAACATTATTAAATTAAACAAAATAAAACTTATACATTTGTCGGTCAGGCTCATTACCAGTCACATACATGCAACAACATCACATTCATATGTGATAACATTCATTTCAAATCACTCTATTAATCATTATAAATTTATATGAAATTAATTATTAATTGTCTTATTAATTAATAAATTATATTAATTATTAATTTGAGAAATATTTTAGATATATAATATTATCATCCAATGTAATTTTAAATATATTAAATTATTTAATAAAATTTAAAATTATTTAAGTACTCTACATTTACTTAATGGAGACACATCATGTGCCTGTCTAAACTATATAGTTTCCCCTTTTGTCCTCATATGTACACTTACGTAGTATGTAGTATAGAGAACATGTTACATATCAAATGTTGTGTAGTTATGTGTGTCAAGATAAAAATATATCTTGATGTGTATGGCACATAATACATGTTAATATAAATGGTGTGAACCACCATTAATTTTAGTGTAAAGTACATGGTATGTATAATAACTATACATTAAGTGTAGTTCTAAAATTATATATAAATTAATTAATCTTTTAATATTATATAAAACCCTTCCACACAACTTATATATTAGTTATATGGCATGTAGTTTGGTTTTAATGCTTTAATTAATTTCATTATGCATAATTAATTTATAGAGTGTACTATCTGGCATAGCATGTACTATGTTTAAATAGGTATTCATTATACAGCATGTACGACCTACTACATGTTGTTTACCTCTTTTCATGGTCAACCACAATACTCACCTAGGGATTCAGTGTTTAATATGTTGAGATAATACTATGTTATATGGTGTGTACAGTGCATAAATGTCATGAATCATGATTGAATTGTATTTTTCTATTGGAGTTCAACACGTTGTGTGTGTATTAATTACATTACATGTCTACTAATGACCAGACCACCACATCATGTGGTGTTACATAGATTATACATCAGTTACACACCATGTAACCCAACAAACTGTGTGCCACCCTGGTGATTAATATGTGGTCTAATTACATTCCACATAATTAATACGTACATGACCAGTTGTGACTAGTGAAATCATTTATGTGTGTGGTTGACCAAAGATACACAATGTGTAATTAGATTAAACACCATTTAATATGTTTGTGTAGCCAAAATCTTGGATACCCATAAATGGAATCTTCATCTGTTCTTTCCCAATTATTATCATGTTCTTGGTCATATGATAGTGAATGAACCCTTAATCTCATATTAATGTATTAAGAAATAAAACTAAAATGAAAAGGTTAATAAAGACTCATGACATTAATTAAAAAAATTATATAATTATAAATTAGAGCATGATTGCTATGATACCACTTGAAGGTTCTAGGCATAGAAAAATAATTGGTCAGTCCCATTCAAAACTTGGATTTCATCTGATTCATGGACTAATCTACAAGTACATCATGAATAAATATCATGGTTAACAAATAAACCCAAAGAAACAAGACAAATACTCTTGAAACAAAGTTGATAGGATCTTTTTATGTTAAATTTATAATTAATTTAATTACATGAATTAAATAAATATTGATATTATTTATTCAGTGAATATGTTTGTTTTTTGAAACCCTTATTCTAGTTATACCATTATTTCACTAAGATGATCCAAATTAGAATCCCTCTAGCAGTGATTTATACATACTCCACAATCTCTGAATGATGTAGACAAAACTCTAGGTACTATCTTGGACAATCCACATGTACTTCCTTATTCATCTTGATCACAAAACGATCCTTAGGGATTAAATATTTTATCGTTATTATTCTCTCATTCCTAATATGGAGTAAGGAGGTGAAAAAAATCTCTCAATCTTGACGGGAACCATAGATATGTTCTTCATAGGGATAACTTTCTTAGGAGAGGATATTGAACCTCTAATGTGTTTTTATGATCACAAACACTGAAAGTGTTTTTAACCTTTATGTTTGATTATTTATTTGTTATTGTATTTGAAATTTTTCTAAGGAATAATCAAACCAAGTGAAGGCTTAAAGAGGAGCTTGGATGACCATTTCCAAGTTCCTTACTGCTTGGTTATGTCAACTACTTGGTATGGTTGCATCGGCTAGGTGGTGGTGATGGATAGAGCCATTATACCTTCATGTGGCTAACTAACTTCTCAGTATAATAGATCAACTACCTATTTGAATCCACAAAAGCATAGGAATCAATATAATTGGAACTATCTACCTAGTTAAATCAGATCAACTACCCAATAGAGTCAATCCAGATCTGTAAACTATTGGAGTTGGTTCCCTAGAACCAAATTCTTTTGTACTTTATGATAAAAATATATTCATTGTGTGGATATTAATAAATTTCTTATCACATCATTATTGTTCTTTTACATTACATTGTATGTGATAATGTTCTAAGATTAGTTTTCCCACTAAAATGTCATAGCGGATCCCTACTATGATGAGAACCTAGAAGTTCCATGACATTATTCTTGAACATATGTTCTATATCCAGATGATATCATTTGAAGGAACAAAAATGATACACGCTATCAGGGGTGGAGACTCATAGGACTTTGAGGAACCTTCTCATGGTGTACTCCCTTTTTAATTTCCAATATGATATTATGAGAATGAGACATGCGGGTAGGAAATCCTCATTCATAAGTGTCATTGGATGTTCTTATCTATGGACATGTGTATTGGTCCTTAGACTTTAAGATTATTATTAATGGGTATTATGACTCATGTACTTAGATGTATTGGTAAAAACTATGATGACATATGTTTGAGATGAGTTAGAATATGTTGGGTGCGTCATGAGTAATATTGCACTGATGAATAATGTGATAAAGGATTTTTACCATATGTTCCATAATGGAAGTTGATATCTCAAGCCCTTTTATGGAAATGATATATCCTAAATAAATCCATTGACATGGTTTTCTATAGGAAAGTTCAATTTCTATGAAGTCAAAGAATGAGAAATCAAGCACATGGGTTGATAGCACTTGCATTCAACCCACTTGATTGGAGATATCAAAAAAATGGGATTATATTACATTGTAAGTGTTCGTATGTGGTGAAATTTCATTTCGACATTAACTTATTTCTCTATGGGTGCCTTGGAATGTTTCTAAATGTTAATCTTGGACTTTAGTCTTCTCCACCTAATTCCACTGAGAAAGAGGCCTAGAGATTAACACACTGTGTGTATTCAGTATATCAGTTAAATAATATATATTATTTATTATTTTACAAGTTGAATAAAGATTATTCCTAGTTGTGGTCTAATAATTATTCATGGATGCATGATCGCATTTATTTTGACACTAGTTATTCAAGAGAATATATTATGGGTGGAATAATTAATAAATATTTATTTTATATTTAGTGAATATAATATTTATATATCTATTGGTGAATAATGTAGTGATATTTATTTAATAAATAAATTGTCATTATTCAAGGTTAAATAAATATTGGGGAGTATTGGTTGATTGAGTTAATGGTCTAGTGTGAAATAATAATATTGAATATTCTTTTATCAAATAATATTTAATTATAACTTGAAATATAAGCACATATTAGGAAATAATACTGTTAATTTTATTATTTTACATGGGGGTTTCTCTTGGATTAATAAAATAATTAAGTAACTTGTGAAAATTATTTATTATTTCCCTAGTGAATTAAATACCTGGTTATATTATTCTATTATTATCTAAGAACAAGCTAGGCAACGTCTGTTGGTTGTGCACAACGAATTGGAGAAAATCTCTCAAGCCTTGAGAATTTATCCCTCTCTAAGAATGCTCTCAAGAACAAGAGAGATCCTTCTCCACTGCATCAAGGAGAACTCTTTGGAAGTGGTTCTCAAGGCGATCGAAGGCGGACAACGCAAGTGCAAGGATTTTCTGTGCTACCACCCAGAGACTCCTTTTGTGATGTCCAAAGATAGAAGGAACACATATGGATCACCACTAGAGGATATCTACCCTTCATCTCTACAACCCAATGAAGGCACACTACAGATCTATGGTCGAACGTTTCAATGAAAAAAGAATCTTTTTGGAGGTAATTCTTTGATTTAATTAAATTAATTATAAACAAAATATGTTGATCCTCTCTCATGGTTCCAGGGGAAATTCTTCTTTGTGTAAATCCTTGATTCAATTCCATGGATACTGGTATTCATCATCGTATTGATCGTGGATTGATCATTGACTATGGAAAAAAATCAAAGTTGGGCATCGACCCTCCAATAATTCCGTTGCACCCGAAACCTACAAGTGGTATCATAGGGGTCATATTATTGTTTATAATTATTTAAATAACTTTTTTATGATTTACACTTTAATAATTTAGTTCTTAAATTCATGTTTAATCATTCCTTTTTAATATGAATTACGATATCTTTTCTTCTTCTATCGTTTCTCGCAGATCTAAAAGAAATGATTAATTTTATGATTAAAATAAAATCAAGGAACTCATCTAGAGGTGCTAAGGATCCTTGACATATAACACCAGACTACACGTTGTGTAATCGGAACTACACATTGTGTTTTACTATTAAACACATCAAGAATTGGTTCGGTAATAAATTTGAGATCTTGAATTAATTAGGCATTAATGAGACCATTAATGGCCTTTAATTCACCTGGTTTTGAATAGGATTAACTGGTGCATAGAAATCATACTACACATCATGTGGCCCATTGGACACGGCATGTAGTCTGTTCAGGTTAGGTTCGAGTCGTGTATCCCATACATGGCTTTCTATTTGGTGGCAATGTAACACATAGTCTACCCAGAGTGTGGTCCACTAGACATGTCGTGTACTTCAAAGATTTCCTAAGTACACCTCACATGTTGTTTCCCCAGGTGTGTACTTTGGATGGATAGTGAGGAAGGTACACACCATGTAGTCGGATCTACACTCCTTTTACATTTTCCATATTACGAAGATTTAAAATTTATTATTATATTATATAACCCTTGATAAATGTACCTTCGTGTGGGTGTAAATATGGGATGCCACACATTATAGGTGTTTGATATATATATATATATGTGTGTGTGTGTGTGTGTGTGTGTGTTTAATTAACATCTGTTTAATGTTCAAAGATCTTCACATCATGTATGAGTTGTATTACAATTATAATTCTGCATGCATACTACATGTCACAGAGAATAAAGTGTATACAATTATAATACTTGTTGTGTAGTTTTACGCAGGTATTCACCAGGTTTCCTCTATGGTACAAGTTACATACAAGGTTAATTTTAAATTAATTCTAATTTGATTTAAATTATAATGGATGAGAATATCAAGGAAATTCAAAAAATTATTAAGATAAAAGGATTGATTAATTGAAGATAATAATTAATTGATTCGAGTGTGATTTATCTTAAATAATAACGATTAAAGAAATAAATTATAGTTTTATTAAATTTATAATTTGTTACATGTGTGTGGATGATCGTGAGCTAGACCAAAACTTTGTATGAAATTGGTTTCCTTTTAATTTATTATTAAATTAAATTTTTGGCTTGTGTTCCTTCTCTCATCATTAATATGTAGGTCCTACATTACCATGGTTTCATTTGTATAAACCCTATTTTACCCCTCACTTGTGTGTGAGTAAAATAATATATAATGGATGGATCTCCGAATATAGTGGATGTGGTTTATGTTAGAAGCCAAGGTAAAACCAATCCAATGAGATACAAAGGTGGACATGTGGAAAGGTGTAAACTTGAACCTAATTGGTTCAAGGTGTTTCTCCCCTAGGATGGTGGTTAGTTTATCAACTAATAGATAAATTAACCATTAGAACAAGCTCATGATCATACCCTTTATTTTATTTCTATCAATTATATGGTTATTCATTATAGATGTTCTGTTGTTATCACTTAATTAATGAATTAACAAGCATGCAAGATAAAACTAAAATAAACTGGATTATGCGTAAATATTATCTAATACATATTTAATTGCTTAATCTTATCCCACTAAATATTAATAATCATTTGAAAATATAATAAATGGAAATTTACAATCACGAACCAGATCTGGTCTCCATCAAAACTGGTGCCCGACCCGGTCCACGACAAGGCTCGAAGGGCATTCCTGATCCCCACGGTCTTGCACAAGTTCACGGGTATCAAGACAACACATGGGAACAATTTAACCAAAATGATAAACATAAAACAATTAACTACTTTAATAGAAAGAAACAGAATCTATACAACCAAACAAGCCCTTAACACACTTCAGATTTAATGTTTTATAACTTAACCAACAACCCAAAAGAAACAACAATAAAGGAAAAACTAAAAAGACTGACTCATACCTGCAATAAATACAAGGTGAAACATCCTCAAGCCATGTTCACCAAACCAACATGAGGATGCCACCAATAACCTGAACCACCAATTCTACGCATGATGCCTCAACCTGGAATACAAATGAAACATGATCTACATACACCCCAAGGTGTATGTAGGGTGTGATCCAAAGCCTAGTAGTATGCCACCGAGAAAAGGGTTCCACGCATAAATATTAAATGAAAAATATAGTTTCAAGTTTAACAAAAGGAAAGAAATAAATTATTGGACAGTTTTGATGATTTTTTTAATAAAAATTTTTTAATAGAAACAACTTTAAAGGAAACAACTTAAATTAAAACACTCACACACCTACTTTTAAGATAACTTTAATGTTACATCGTATGTCGATGGTGAGTGTAAAGTAAAGGAGGATCACAATACATGGGAGATTCCCTAAAGATACTAAGGAGAAGTGGGACACATGAACCTCATACATCGGTGAAAAGTAACCATAACAAATATGAATTATCGTGCACACGAGGCACTAGTAGGAGAATCATCCATAACCTAGTGGTCCCAAATATCATCATTATCATAGTTTAGTTAGTGTTCTAATTGTTAATCCAGATAAGTGAAGTGAGTAAAGGCATTTGGTGTTTAAAGTATTATGGAACATTTAGAAATTGGTTAATAAATTCTTGTAGTGGTTTTTTTAATCTTGGAAGTGTTTTCCTTTTCTGTGAAACTATTTAAATTGAAGTGTGGGTGATGCAGTTTGAGTTCTGAAATATTTTTTTGTTGTGTGTGCTATTTCAGAATGGATTTTGTCTTTGTGAAAGTGTAGCTTTGGGTTTAGGTAATTCCCTTTTTGTTTTTTTGTTTTTTTTCATGAAATGTGAATTTGGAAATATTGAGAACTAATGGGAAGCCCGAGGACTAGGTGGGAAGACTAGAACTAGCGCACTAGTGATCTTGAGTAGTATCGTCCCAGTTTCACTTAGTTGTATTGATGCTTACAACACGAATTAAACTATGATAATGATAATGTTGGGGACCACTAGGTTATTGATGATTATCCTACTAGTGGATCATGTGCACGAGAATAGATATTTTTTATGGTTACTTTTCACTAAGGTATGAGGTTCTAGGGTCCCACTTCTCACAAGTATCTTTAGGGCCTCTCCCATGTATTGTGCTCCTCCTTTACTTTACACTCACCATCGGCATATGGTGTAACATTTAGGTTATCTTAAAATTAGGTGTGTGTGTTTGTCTTAATTTATTTTGTTTCCTTTAAATTTGATTCTATTAAAAAAATTAATTAAAAATAATTTTCATCAAAACTATACAAGAATTTATTTATTTCCTTTTGTTAAACATGCAACTATATTTTTCATTTAATATTTATGTCTGGAACCCTTTTCTCAGTGGAATTATACAGGGATCTTGGATCACACCCTACATACACCATGGGGTGTATGTAGATCTTGTTTCTTTTATATTCTAGGTTGAGTAATCATGTGTATCATTGGTGATTTAGGTTGTTGGTGGCATCCTCAAGTTGGTTTGGTGAACGTAGCTTGAGGATGTTGCACCTCGTATTGCTTAGAGGTTTGAGTTAGTGTTTTTAGTTTTTCCTTTAATGTAGTTTTTTTTGGCTTATTGGTTAAGTTATAAACATTTAAATATGAAGTGTGTTATGATCTTGTCTGATTGTATGAATTTAGTTTCTTCCCGTTAAAGTAGTTAGTTGTTTCATGTTTATAATTTTGGGTAGATCATTCCCATATGTTGTTTCGATACCTGGGAACTTGTGTTATCCCATGGGGATTGGGAATGCCCTTAGGGCCTTGTTGTGGATCGGGTCAGTCACTTGCTTTGATGGTGACCAGATCTGGTTTGTAACATTTACGTATAAAGGATAAAATCCCTCAATAAAATAATAAGTTGGTATAGCCTTCCATTACATTGGTTAGAATCGAACAATAGTTCAAAGTGCATGACCAGCCAAAATTGGGGTGCTTTCAATTATTGGGGAATTATAATTTGAGTTTTTGGGTTGACTTGACTTAGTTTACATCAAGGGTTGACTTCCAAAGTAGAACTTGATGTAACTGAGAGGCAATGGTTGAGTAAATCCAAAATTAAGGATTTCAGGATTGGGGGATCAAGGAGCAGTGAGTAAATGCAATTGGAATTTTGAATGCCTACCTAAAACCTTTTAAATTGCTGGACTAGCTAAAGTTGGGGTAATGTAAAGGGAAATATGGATCCTTTCCACTTGAATTTCCAATCAACAGGATATTTCAAATCCAGTGATGAGATCTATTATGTTTTTATAAAATAGTGGGAGACTAATAAATATTTATTCATTAATTTTTCTTAATTTTAGGATATAAATTACTAAAAAACTATTCATATTTTTTGTAGAAATGACATTAAAATTAAATTAAAACATATCATTGCGATCCATACTCAAGAAGGAAAACCTTCTCACAAGAAATAATTTCTAGGAGTGGTAAAGGCACCTTTGGGTCATCCTTTTCCCTAAAAATAAACTATATTTGATGGGGGAAACTTTACCATTTGTACCTAGAAATGAGGTGAGTGATGAGAAGCTCTCTGTGTATGAGAAACATATTAATAATGCTACGTATTTCCAGTGCCTCATGCTATCATCCATGACCAATGAGTTCTTAAAGAAACACGAATAAATTGATGCTTATAGAATGATGTCTCACCTTTTGGATCTCTATCAAGAGAAGGAGAGACAATAGAGGTATGAGATCTCCAACGCATTGTTTACCACTAATCTTGGAGAGTCTACGCACACTAAACCACATGTAGTCAATATTGTTGTATACATTGAGTATTTGGACATCTTAGGGATTAAATTCCCAAATGAGCTGCATACAAATCTCATACTATCATCTCTACCCAAGACCTTCTCTAGTTTTATTATGAATGATAATATGAAAAATAATGAGAAGATTCTATTGAAACTTCTTACTTTAATTCAACAAGTGGATAAGGATATGGGGATAAAAATTATAAAAAGTCCAAATCCCTAGAGCACCATCTGACCAAGAATAAGAAGATCTAAAGGTAGGGGAAGGAAAACGAGGCAGTATGATTTGCATGTGGAAAGTCAGGCCATTGGAAGAGGAACTACACCCATAGGCAAGGGGAAGTCAAAGGTGTGTTCATTATCGAGTTCAATCTTTCCATTTATACACGTTGGGTATTAGATATAGCATGTGGTGCTCAAATTTGTATTGAAATGTAGGAACCAAGTAGATTATGGAAAATTGTCATATGAGAGGTGGATCTACAAGCTACCAATGGTGAGAGGTTGGCTGCTCTTGCCATTGGTGACTACCACCTCAAATTACCAATGGGGATGATCTGGGTTTTACATGGCTATTATTATGTACCTAGTATTACCAAAAACATAATTTCTATATCAATTTGGGATAAATGTGGATTTATTTTTTAAATTCAAAAATAAAAATTGTTTCTTTTATAAGGAAAATATATGTTATTGTATGACACATTTAAATAACTATATGCATGTATTAAATTAAGAAAATCAAGTGTTAGAAAATGATAATGAATCAAGTTCACAAGACTCATATAAAACCCATTTGTGGCATCACCATCTTGGTCATGTAAACAATAATTTCTTGGATAAGATCTATTAATATGGTTATTTATATTCTTCTAAGATAAAACCACTTTATAGATGTCACACTTGTTTACAAGGGAAAATGAACAAACCACCATTTGGTGGACAGGGTGAAAGGGCCACAGAGATTCTAAGATTGGTACACACTACTATGTGTGGAACATTTTTACTATAAGATATGGGTGGATATTATTACTTCATAAATTTTACTGATGACTTGAGTAGATATGGCTATATTTACTTTATGAGGTATAAGTCTGAGTTCTTTGAGAAATTCAAGGAATTAAAGAATGAAGAAGAGAATTATCTTGGTAATAAGATAAAAAAGATTTGATTGGATTGTGGTGGAGAATATCTTAACCAAGAGTTCATCGACCTTTTATGGGATTTTGGTAGTCTATCTCATCTCACTCCAACTTATACACCTTAGTGGAATGGTGTTGGTGAAAGGAGAAATCTTACCGTGTTGTACATGGTAAGTTTGATGATGAGTCATGAAGATATTCCATTATCCTTTTAGGGATATGCATTATAAACTTCCACATACACATTATCTTTACTACCAACTAAAGTGGAAAATGGAATTCTCTTTGAGTTATGGAGTGGAATGAAACTCATTTTGTCTCATACACGTTTATAGGGATGTGAGGCATTTGTTAAGGATTTATTAGGAAACAAACTAGAACCCTAGGGAATAAGGTGTATCTTTATAGGGAATCCCAAGGAAACAAAGGGATACTACCTATAAAATCCCTCAAACAAGAAAGTAACCATTTCCAAACAAGTCATATTTCTTGAGAGGGAGCATATCATCAAAAAGGATAGTGGGAGAATGATTTAATATGATGAATTTGATGCTCAAGATACACAAGAGTTGGTACAAGAACAAGTTCTACATGTCCTCTTGAATAAAGTGGTTCTTGAAATACAAGTATTGTATAGGAGTGTAAGAGATGTAAGGGAACTAGAGGGATATGGTTTTCAAGTCACTGTGGATGGTGACTCATTACTATCGAAAAATGATGAACCTCTATCCTACAAGGAGGTAGTAGAGAGCTCATAAGCTACAATATGGCTAGAAACTATGAATTCTGAGATAGATTCCATGTATCATAACCAAGTTTGAATTCTGGTTAATGTGCTAGTTGATGTAAACTCTGTTGGGTGTAAATGGTTATTCAAGAAGAAATTGGACATAGAAGGTAAAGTACCTATAAAGTAAGGCTAGTAGCTAAAGGGTTTAAACAGCAGTAATTAATTGACTATGATGAATACTTTTTACTTGTTTATATTTAAATCCATCAAAATCATATTTTCTATAGTAGCTTACCATGACTATGAGATTTGTTAAATGGATGTCAAAACTGTATTCTTTAATGGGAACCTTCAGAAAGATTTCTATATAAAACAATCAAAAGGTTTTGTTACTCTAGGTGATAGAAAAATGATTTAAAATTTATAGAGATCCATTTATGGGTTAAAGCAAACATCTATGTCATGGAACATTCAATTTTATGAATCAATAAAAGAATTTGATTTCTTGAAAAATTAATGTGAGCCATGTGTTTACAAAAATTTTAATGGGAATTTGGTCACTATCTTAGTAGTATATATTGATGAAATATTACTTATTGGAAATGATATACCATTCTCACAATCTATTAAGGACTGTTTGAATAAGTGCTTCTCTATGAAAGACTTAGAAGAAGCAGCCTACATTCTAGGGATCAGAATCATTTGTGATAGATCTAAGAGGCTTCTTAGACTATGTCAAAGTACATATATTGACTGGATACTGAAGAGATTTAGTACGGAACAATCCAAGAGGGGATTTGTTTCAGTGTCACATGTTTCACATATTTCTAAGAAAATGTGTCCTCATACACAATAGGAAAAATATAAAATGAGTAAGATCACATATTCTTTAGCAATAGGATCTATCATGTATGTCATGTTATGTACTAGACTTTATCATTACTTGGAATTGAGCATGGTAGGAAGATATCTAGAAGATCTAGGAGAACAGCATTGGAATGGTATTAAGACTATCCTTAAGTATTTAAGAAGAACTAAGGATATATTCCTAGTGTATGGAGGAGATACGAAGCTTTTCATCAGAGGATATGCTGATACTAGTTTTAAGACAGATCATAATGATCTGAATTTTTAATCAGGATAAGTTTTTTTGTCTCAAAGGAGGGGTTGTGAGATGGAAGAGTTCAAAGCATCCAGTTTTAGCTAATTCTACAGAAAAGTCTGAGTACAAAGCAGCTTTTGATGTAGCCAAGGAACCCATCCAGATTCGGATCTTTTTCCAATAGCTTGATGTGGTGCCTATTAGTAAAGACCCTATCACATTATATTGTGATAATACTACAACAATGGATCTTGAAAAAGAGTCAAGGCCACATCAACAGACAAAACACATACTCTTCCAGTATCACATATTGAGGTATTTGTTTAAAAAAAGGGAAGTTGTAGTAAGTAGAGTATCCAAATAACAGAACGTGGTAGACCCCTTGATTAAAGTCTTATCTCAGAAAAATCATGAGTATCATGTGAGAGCTAGCGAGATTAAGGCCATTAGTATTTGGCTCTAGTGTAGGTGGGATTCTATTGGAGTTAGTGCCCTAGAACCAACTTTTTTTGTACTTTATGATAAAAATATATGAATTGGATGGATATTTATACACTCCTTATCACATCATGATTGTTTTTCTTCATGACATTATATGTGATAATGTCTTAAGAGGAGCTATTGCACTAAAAGTTCATAGTAGATCCTTGTTATGATGAGAACCCAGAAGTTCCATGACACTATTCTTGAACATATGTTCTATAGTCGGATGATATCATTTGAAGGGACACAAATGATATTGGATATCATGGGTGGAGACTCATAGGACATTGAGGCACCTTCTCATGTTGTTTGACTTTAGTAATGTTTATTAGGATATTATGAGAATGAGACTCACCAGTAAGAAGTCCACATTCATAAGTTTCCCTGGATGTTCCTATCTGCATTTGTGTGTATTTTTCCTTAGACTTTAGGATTATTATTAATGGGTATTATGACTCATTCACTTAGATGTATTGACAAAAATTATGATGATATATGTTCACAGAGAGGTAGGATATGTTGGGTACATCATGAGTAATACTACATTAATGAATAATGAGAGAAATGATTTGTCCCTTATGTTTTATAAAATAAGTTTATATCTTGGGCCCTTTGATTGAAATGATATAGCCTAAATAAATCCATATCCATAGTGTGCTACAGGTATGTTTAATTTATAGGAAGTCAAAGAATGAGAAATAGAGCACATGGGTTGATGTAACATGCATGAAACCCACTTTATTAGAGATTTAAAGACAAATGGATTATATTACATGATAAGCATTCGTATGAGATGACATGCCATTGAGACATTAACTTATTTCTCTATGGGTGCCTTAGTGTGCCGCTAGATGCTAACTTTGGACTTTAGTCTACTCTACCTAATGCCACTGAGAAAGAGGCCTAGAGGGTCACACACTAAGTGTATCTAGTATCTCAGTTAAATAATATATATTATTTATTTATTAACAAGTTGAATAATTTTTATTACTGGTTATCGTTTAATAATTATTCATCGATGCCTAATCACATTTATTTCGACACTAGTTATTTGAGAGAATATATTATGGGCGGAATAATTAATAAATATTTATTTTCTATTTATTGAATATAATATTTATATATTTATTGTCGAATAATGTATTGATATTTATTTAATAAATAAATAGTCATTATTCAAGGTTTAATAAATATGGTGGATGATTGGCGGACTGATTTAATGGTCCAGTGAGAAATAATAATATTGAATATTATTTGATTCAATAATATTTAATTATAACTCACAAGATAAGCGCATGTTAGGAAATAATAATGTTACTGTTATTATTTGATATGGGGGGGTTTTCTGGGATTAATAAAATAATTAAGGCACTTATTCATATTATTTATTATTACCCTAGTGAATTAAATACTCAGTTATATTATTCTCTTATTAGTCAAGCACTAGCCAAGTGAGTTTGATTGGTTGTGCACAATTAATTGGATAAAATATATCAAGCCTGTAGATTTTATCCCTCTCATAGAACGCTCTCTAGAATGAGAGAGATCGTCCTCTACCCAATCAAGGAGAATGCTTTGGAAGCGCTTCTCAAAGAGATCGAAGGCGGGCATCACAAGCGCAATTATCTTCCTTGTTATCACCTAGAGACTCCTTCAGCGATGTCCATATATACATGGTATATGTGTGTATCACTACTAGAGGAGATATACCCTTGATCTCTAGAATGTAATGAAGGTGCACTTCAGATCTGTGGTCAAACACAACAATGAAGAAATAATATCCTTGGAGTTAATTCATTGATTTAATTAAATTTATTTTAAAAAAAATATGTTGATCATATCTCATGGTTCCGGGGGAAATTCTTCTTTGTCTACATACTTGACTCAATTCTGTGGATACTAGAGTTCATCATTGTATTGATCCTGGATTGATCATCGATTGTGGAAAAAATCAATGTTGGGAACCGGCTACCTAGTAGAGTTTGTAGAAGAATAGGAATCAATATAATTGGAACCGTATTCTTAGTTGAATCGAATCAACAACCCAATGGAATCAATCCAGATCTATAAACAATCATTAAATTATTACATTAAAGTTTTTAATCCACTCATAAAAAGTTATGGCTCAAATCAAGGGACCCATAGCTCCTATAAAGGCTATAAATTGACATCAAGTGAGTCTTGAATATCATCCAAAAACATCTATGGCAACCACTAACCCAAAAAAAAACTTTTCTAATCCATGATATGCTTTTTCATGAGATCTTCAAGTTAATTCTTTTTCTCAAAAGGAAAACTGGGTTTTAACAACTTAAATCCAATTTATTTTTTCCTCTGTTATTAAGCCTTTTTATTTCTCCCTTATGGTAATTTTTAAAGGCTCTTCCTCTTCTAAATTTTCTCTCTCCATCCCTCCCTTATTCATTCATTTTATAGAAAATTCACTAGAGAGATTTGAGATCTTTGTAAAGGGTTTTTATATAAAAACATTTATCTTTTTTGTCTTATTCTATAGGTGATCTCTACCATTAAAATGAGGGTTCTTGGTTATTGGTTTTCATTAAAACTAAGGGTCTTATTTTTCTTTTCGTTTTACATTAAAAAAATGAATTATTTCCTTTACACTTTAGGTTTTTGTTTTATGTTAAAACCAAGGGATAAATATAACCCTCTCAAGAATTATTAGGAGAGGAGATATGAGGATTATTCTTAAACTATTTCTAAACTCATTTTTTAATGTGTGACTTTTTAATTTTTAAAATTTATTTTCCACTATTCTTAATGTTTAAATTTATTCTATACTCACTTTAAATTGATTATTTTTTCTTAAATCGTATTATTTCGGGATAATGACTTTTATTTTATAATATCATTTTTAAATTGTTTTAAAGTTAATATACCCCTCTTTTCATTTTATCTTTGAAAAAAATTGGTATCAAAGGGTGGATTTTTTGTATTTATCAAAATATCATTGTTTTAAAAACTAATATTTTTTTCCAAATCATAACTAATATAAAAATTCATTATTTTTAAATGAAATCTTTTTCAAACACCCTTGGTAATCTTATAGGGAAATATATGGGTCATGCACCATATTTTTATGGTTCTAATTATAGTTATTGGGAGACTTTTATATCAACCTTTATTTTATATATATATATATATATTGGTTATCCTATAAGTAAACTCTTTATGCATGGTTATATTCTTAATAGTGAAAAATAAGAAAAATAGATAACCTATAGTATTTCTACTGATGAATTAGATGGTAAATTTGTGAATAAATTGAATTTTGGATTAAAATAAAATTAATTTAATCATACATCTACTTGAAAAACTATTCATTAAATTTTGAAACTCTTGGTAGTTTATCATAGAGGAATAAATAAAGTTAAATATACAAGTAATGATATATATAGAAAATATTTTGAAAGCATTAGTATACATAAAAATGAATCTATTTTTGGAATTTTTAAGTTCTTTACTGAAATATAAAATAAGAAAAGTATCACGGTAGTAATATTACTAAAGAAACATTAATCAGGAAAACCATTTTTAGTTTTCCTAGTTCTTGGGTACCTAAAGTGATTGTTATCCAATAAGTGAGAGACATCAAGATTATGTCAGTCAATGAGCTAATTTGATCTCTAATGACTTATGAGATCACAATGAAGCAACAGGTTGATAAGTAAGACAGATAATTCAATGAAAAAATATGATTTCTTTTAATTAAATTACTTAAAACTATTAAAATGGTGACAAAATGTATTATCTATCCAAGAGGATAAACAAATTATTCAAAAGAAATAAATCTAAAAATGTTCCAAAAATTAGGATGATCAAAGTGGAAAAGAAGTGTCATAATTCGAATGCAATAAGAAGGAAAAAATAAGTCCACTTTCCCCTTGATCATAAAGAAAAATCAGGAGAAGAAGAATAACATAAATAAATCCTTCGAGGTTTTAAACTAGAGTGAAATCGATGACACCCTCTCCACAAGTGAATCAAGTGAAAAAAGTTTTAATTGTCTCATGGATCAAGTTTATTTTAGTAATGAAATAAACTCTAACTCCTCTTGTTATTCCTCCAAAAATTACTCATATTCCTATTCTTCTTACAATCACCTAATCTATAATGATCTAAAATATGTTTGTGATCAAATTGAAGAAGATATTTGTGAACTAACTTCAACTTATGAAGAATATAAAAAATAATTATAATCAATATCTTAAATAAAAGGAGGAACTCACTATTAAAAATAATGAATTAGAAAAAAAATAAAATGATCAACCAAATGTGCATGAGTTACAATAGACAATCAATGACATCATAAAATACCTTGTGAAATTAACCTAAGGTGAAAAAAAATATAAAAAAAAATATCTTGTTTAAAACTCCACTAAAATAATAATTTTGGAATTGGTTTTTACAAAAAAACATATTTTTTCAAAAGGATGATGTTTGTAAAAGGTGTTTCAAAAAATAAATTGTTTCATTATTATAATAAATACAAGGATCTAATTTATGAATGTAAGTGAAATATTTCTTTATACGGTATTCCAAAGAGTCACTAGTGCAGAAAACATTTTTTATGGTGGTTATTTTTTATTTTTTACATCTTCTTTTGGCTGAAGTTATTACAGGAGACTTTATAAAAATTGTTTTTTATGTCGGTTGTTTTAAAAACAACGTAAAAAACACAAATCCTAAACATTTTTCATGTCGGTTAATAAAAATCGACGTGGAAAACTCTTTGGAGTCATGGTTTATTATGTCAGTTATTAAATAAATGATGTATTATATACTCTTTCACGTCGTTTATTATATAACCGACATCATAAATCACTCCTCTGAAGCATTTATCATGTCGGTTATTTTCATAACCGACGTGATAAACCAGTCTGACAAGCGGTTTTCCATGTTGGTTAAATAATAACCGACGTGAAAACAAATCTACAATGTCGGTTATAAAATAACCGATGTAAAAAACAATTAATTTCCATTTATTACATCGGTTATGAAATAACCAACATAAAAACCATTTCCCATGCATTTATCACATCAGTTTTCAAATAACCGACATTAAAACTAATCCTAATGCATTTTTTACGTTGGAATAAAATAACCGACGTAAAAAACATTTATTTTAATAAAACTGATCAACCACTACTATGCCATGACAAAAGACCTGAAATAGACCAAAAACATACCAAAAACAGACCAGAACCCCTACACCCCACTAGAAAACACCCACCACACCCCTGGACACCCCCCCACCCACCCCACTGGACACCCCCAGACTAAAAATAGACCAAAATCCGACCAGAACCCCTCCCCCCCTGGACAGCCCCCACCACACCCCTGGACACCCCCCCCCCCCCCCACACACACTCCCATGGACTACCCCCCCCCCCCTAGATAGCACTCTCACACCCCTGGACAGCCCACCCACACCCCTAGAACCCCCCCCCCCCCCCCCCCTCCCCCACTGGACACCCCCCACACCATTGGACGCCCCTGGACATCCCCCCACTCGCCTGGACATCCCTCCCACCCTCCTGGACACCCTCCCACCCCCACCCCACTGTACATCCCTCACAACACCCTCAGACACCCCCCACCCAACTGTATACCCCCCCACACCCCTGGACACCCCCCCCCCCCACACCCCTGGACTACCCCCACCCCCTGGACAGCCTCCCACACCCCTGGACAACCCCCCACCCCACCCTCCTGGACACCCCCCACCCACCCCCTGGATAACACTCCCACACCCCTGGACAGCCCTCCCACACCCATCGAACCCCCCCCCCTACCCACCCTCATGTACACCCCCCCCCCCCCCCCACACACACACACACACCCTAGACAGCACTCCCACACCCCTAGATATCCCTCCCACACCCCTAGAACCCCCGACCCCCCCCCCCACCCACCCCACTGGACACCCTCACACACCCCTAGACACCCCTTGGACATCCTCTCACTCACCTGGACAACCCTCACACCCTCTTGGACACCCTCCCACCCCCTGGACCCCCCCCCCACCCCCATGGACACCCAGGAACCCCCCCCCCCCCCCACACCCCACTGGGCAGCCCTCCCACACACCACTGGAAACCCCCCTCACCCCACAAAACACCCCCACCCTCATGGACATCATGGACACCCCCCCCCCCCCACACACACACACCCCTGGACAGCCCTCCCACACTCCTAGACATCCCTCCCACCCCCCTGGACACCCCCCCCCCAGCCCTGGACACCCCTTGGACATCCCCCCACTCACCTGGACAACCCTCCCACCCCCCTGGACACCCTCCCACCCCCAGGATTTCTCTCCCCCCACCCCACCCCCATGGACGTCATGGACACCCCACTGGACAGCCCTCCCAAACCCCCATGTAAACCTCCCACACCCCACAAGACCCCCCCCCCCACACACACACCCCTAGACACCCCTGGACAGCCCCCCACTCCCCTAGACAGCCCTCCCACCATCCTAGAAATGCTCCCACCCTCCCACGCACCACAGGACCCCCCCCCCCCCCCCCCCACCCCACTGGACAGCCCCCACCACACCCTAGGACAACCCCCACCACACTGGACACCCCTAGACCAAAACCAAAAACAGACCAAAACCAGACCAAAATCCCCCAACAGACCAAAACCAGACCAAAACCAGACCAGAACCCCTCTACCCCACTAGACATCCCCCCCCCCCCCTCCCACCCCACTGGACACCCCCAAACCTAAAATAGACCAAAACCTGACCAAAGCCAGACCAGAACCCCCCCCCCCCCCCCACCACACCCCTGGACACCCCCCCCCCTATACTTCCATCCCCCCACCCCTAGATAGCCCCACCCACCCCTAGACAACCCCCCCCCCCACCATTCTGGACACCCCCCACCCCCTGGACAGCACTCCCACACCCCTAGATAGCCCCCCTCACCCAACAAGACACCCCCACACCCTTGGAGAGCCCCCACTCCCCTAGACAGCTCTCCCACCT
This sequence comes from Viscum album, assembly GCA_963277665.1. NCBI lineage: Eukaryota > Viridiplantae > Streptophyta > Magnoliopsida > Santalales > Viscaceae > Viscum > Viscum album. The sequence goes on from OY728147.1 coordinate 278,872,130, forward strand.
TCCTGGAAGCACTCCCACCCCCTGTACTGCCCCCCCCCCCCATCCCCATGGTCACCCTGGACACCCCCACCCCACTGGACAACCCTCCCACACCCCTGAAAACCTCCCTCACCCCATAGGACACCCCCACAGCCCTGGACAACTCCTAGACAGCCACCCACTCCCCTAGATAGCCCTCCCACCCTCCTAGAAATGCTCTCACCCCCTGGACTGCCCCCCCCCCCACTCTCACGGACACCCAGGACACCCCCCCCCCACCCACCCCACCGAACATCCCTCCCACACCCCTGGACACCCCCCCACCCCACTGGACACCCCCAGACCAGAATCCATACCAGAAAAATCATCATAAGTAGACCAAAATAATAAGTAGAGAAAAATTAAACATTCACATATATAACATTCCAAACTTACAATGTCAACTTAAAAAAACTAAATCCAACCTAAATGAACACCAATTACACAATTACAATTACAATATTCAAAATTACATTTTACACTACAAACAACTAAAATTAAATAAAACCTGTAAAATAATTTGACCATTCCACTTGTAAGTGTTTGACGTCTTGATCACTATAGGGTTGAGGGTCATCAAATAGCTAAAAATTAAAAGGATAGTGGTTAATGTATATAATGAATAAATCAAATGAAATATTATGGCAAAGTTTAAAAGGAAAACTTACCAGGTCAAAGTTCACAAATGTTCCAGTTTTAATTATTTCATACATAAATCTTAACATATAATATCTACATTCGATAACACCTTATTGTTCATGAAAATTATGTTTAAATGAGTGTAAATCCAATATATTATTTTTATGTAATAAATAAAAAAGTACAAATTATAAATGGATATTTACCTTTACATTTACATATTTGATCTTCGTACTCCTTTTATTTGTGTTTTTTCAAAAGTAGACCCATCCCCTATTAGAGAATAATACAAATGGGATAATTTTAAAATTCATTATAATATATAAAACTATTGAAAAATCGAAACTTTCTTTGCCAACATTTTCTTAAAACTTTCGTGCACATCGCCATGGACAGAGCATATCCAATAAAGTGTTTTCTCCCTTGGTAAAAAAACACCTAACATCCAATGATCATTGATAAAAGAAAATTTAAGGTTAGTGGTTTTGATGTTAAAAGATAATGAACTCTTTTACAGAGATGTGTTTCATACCTCTCACAAAAAGGCATCATCCAACATTGTGTGACTATATTCTGTTCAAATATTTCAGCAATATAAAGCATTATTTTTTCCTCATCCAATAAATATGCTTCAGGGGAAATCAAATGTGGGTCCATGAATCCATATACATCTGTCCGCTCATTCTTCTCCCAAATTTTGTAAAGATACCTAATACAAAATAGACATAAGTATACATTTTTAATAAATATAACGTAGGGAAAACATGTTAAGACATACATGGAAACAAATTGCACCACTTTGATGCCCAACTTATCTCCAGTAACAAGCTCCATGATATCAGTTTTCACAATCCCCATAGTTATTGCATGTCCACAAACATGATCTTCCATTGGAAACTCATAATGATCCGCCAACAAATTTGAATATCTTGACAATCTGGAAAGACTACTAGAATCTATATCTGATGTCATAGCCATTTTCCTTTGTTGTTGTCTATAGAATATTTCTTTACCTTTGAAGTATTCCTGTAAAAATAAATAGAAAAATATATTAGTTTTTAAATGATAAAATAACTTTAATAAAAAAATAGAAGATATAACATACATACCTCTATGGTAATGAGTTACAGAAGTCTGGATGACCAAATTAAAAAATGGTCGATACTATGTCCAACTATCATCACCTCATCTGTAGGTAATGGTACTCGAGATGATCTATATCTAATATCTTGTACAGTGACCCTATGATTCTCTACCTCTAATTATTGATGATGAATTGTATCTCCTATACAATATACCAGCCCATATGAAACTATATATTGTTTAGGATCAACAATATACAACTCGCAATAAGTTGGAAGCTATGGTGGAGGAGTATGATAAAAAATGGGGTCCGCAGGCTAAGGTGGGGGAGTGAGAGCTATTGGCAGAGGTGGAGGATAAATAATGGGGTCTACAGGGGAGGTGGAGGAGTGGGAGCTGCAGTCTGAAATTTTCTTTGCATGTCTGCAAACATAGATTGTACCGATGATCTAATATTTTCCTCTATCGTCGCATTAATATTATGAACGTCAGCCTATAAGGATTTTATTTTTTTTATAAACACCCTCAATGGAAGAATTTGAAGAACATGGAAACACTTTTCTTACCGATACACCTGTCGGATATCCTCGTACATGCCTAGGATGTTCGGGCTTTCCCAATGATGCAGATAAAATATCTTGCCTCCCAGCAGCTGTAAATACCCCCTGTGAGCTCTTCTCCTCAAGAAAATCTTGTATTAATTAATTGAAAATTTCTGTAATGATTTAAATTATATGAATAATAGAGTTAACATAAATATATAAAATAAATATATTACAATCCTATCAGCTACGATTCCCGGATCTTTCGAAAGATATTTCCCCTTTTTACCCATCCGAGCTCTCTTCAATTTTTCATGTCTAGATGGAGGGGATGGAGGGGCCACCTCTCCAGATCTTGAAGACTCAGCTCTTAGTTTTTGTAATTTTTCTGCCATCATTTGTTCTTCCAATAATGTATACCCTCCCCGAGATAAACTATGAGGGTATACATTTTTAGATTGGATATCCTGATGATATTTCTTTTTTTGTTGTAAATTAAGAATAATAAATCATTAAAAAACATTAATAAGATCATTTATATAAGAAAGCTTAAAAAAATTTACATTTCCCTTACAAAAAATGAATCTTTTCTTCTACTTTCAAAAAATTGTCTCCATGTGTCTTAATATATGAAAGGATATGTTTGACATGGATTGTCATGACTCTTATGACTAAAAATGAAATCATATGAGAGGGTTGATTTTAAATCCCTCCATCTCCTAGAATCCATCAATAAGCATTTCTTCATGACTCCTCTAGTGTCAGGAATATCAAATGTCATCTGATAAAGAATAGGTTTAACATATTATATATACTAGAAACATTTAAAGAATAAGAAAACAATAGCAAAATATCTTACCAAAATTGTCTCCCATGACTGAGAGATTATCGCTTTGTCCACACTTCTCCAGTCATCATACAAATTGCTTACTTTTCTCTTACCTAGAGTCATTATAGAACTCTTAAAATCTTTTGCATTTGGACCTCTAAGAATATCATACTCATCAAACTCAACGAGTATCCTCTGGTCCTGTATACGGGCAAGTGATAATTTTGGTAAACGTGTGCACCCACGTTTACCAACTCTTGAACTCTTTGTCATAATGGGAGTACATGAGGAAGATTGGGGAACATCAACGGGAGCATGTGAATGTTCCTTCCTAGAGGTATGACCAATATGCTCATCTCCAGAGTCATGTGGTTGATCAACTGATTGATCTGCCATTATCCTTGAAATCAAAAAAAACATTAGTTCACAAATATACAAATTCAAATATTTCAATACTAATGTAAACAGAAAATAGAAAATTGTACTAAGTTACGTAATAGTAAACATGGTTAATATGGTAAGCATGTTAAACAATGGTGAAGATGGTAAAGATGGTAAACATGGTAAACATGGTAAACCTGGTAAACATGGTAAACATGGAAAAGTAATTTTCATTGAACAAAAATAATAAATATATAATTTATTTAATGGTAAACATGATAAATGTAAACAAGAAATAAACAATTATTACCTGTAATTTTCAGAATGTACAACTGGATTATTTTAACAAATTCCTTCGTCGTGATAATTCCTTATGGCACAAACCATGTCTTCAACATTCTCATCATTATGTTCTATTAATATTTCAATGGAAGTAGGGATCTCGCATAAATCAGCATCTTCATCAAGTTTATCCTCAACAAAATATTGTTTTTTCTATTATAAAACAATAGCCCACTGAATATCTGATTGATCTACTACATAGAAAATTTGTTTTTCATGTGTTTCTATTATAAAAGAATTAGTTGTGTCTTCCAATCTATTCAGATTAACAAATTTCATTCTAAATTCATCATGTCTGACACTGTTGTTACCGATAAACCATTTACAGTTGAAAATACAAACTTTAATTTTAAATTAATCAACCTCCCATATTTCTTCAATCTCTCCATAATATACACTTGATGCAGAAATTGGGTTTTTGTCTTTAGCCCTCGAAAAATTCATTGCTTTTGCAAACACCAATACACCACTATTTTGAACTGCACTTCTTTTGTCCTGAGCTTTCGTATGAAATGTATATCCATTAATGTCATAACCAGACCATGTTATCACATTTAAACATGGACCAACCACTACCCATTTGAATGTATTTGATACATCTGATCTACCAAGAAATTTCTTATTAAACCATGACAAAAAAATTGTGGTCATTCAAAATCCACATTTCTTTCTTCTTTGGATGACATTGTTTCAACTCATTAATATGCAATGTGATATACGGATGAGCATCAGCTATGTTATTCAAGATGTATAATTCTAACTTTTCATCTATTTAGCTGACAATGATTTGAATTTCAAGCCACTAATCCCCTTTCCCTCATTATTAACTCATTCATGGTGAGATGGAGGCAAACCTATGTGCTACACTGCAGCCAAGTAGCTTGTAAAAAACACTGCAACCTCCTTATAAATATACTATTCAATAATGGAGGCTTCAGGTCGATATGGATTCTTAACATACCCCTTCAATATTTTCAAATACCTTTCAAAAGGATACATCCAATGAAGATATACAGGTCCACAAAGCTTTATTTCTCGAACCAGATGAATCATTAACTGCACCATTATATCAAAAAAAGATGGAAGAAAATACATTTCCAATTGAAAAAGTATACAAATTGCATCATTTTCCAAAATGTTCAAAGCATTCACATAAATAACCTTATTATAAATTGAATTGAAAAAATAAAACAACTTCATTTCAGTCTTTCTGACACGGATGGGCAATATTCCACGCAATGAAACTAGCAGAAGTTGTTGCATCATGACGTGAAAATCATGAGATCTCATACCTATCAACTTCAAGTCCTTCAATGAGACAAAATTTTTTACATTTGAAGAATAACCTTGAGGCACTTTGACATCATGAAGACACTGACAAAATCTAATTTTCTCTCTCTTAGATAATGTATGACAAGACAGGGGAAGAAATGTTCATCTTCCATTAAGAGTGGGAGATAACTCCAAATGTATTCCCATTGATAGTAATTCTAATCTTGCATTCAACCCATATTTTGTTTTTCCTTTAATATCTAACAATGTTCCAATCAAACTATCATAGATATTCTTCTCCACATGCATGGCATAAATATTATGTTTAACTTCATGATATCTCCAATATGGTAGCTCAAAAAATATTTACCTTTTCTTCCAAATATATCTATCATTGTCAAATTTCTGTGTCTTTCCCAATGTCACATCAAAGTTTTCCACCCTCTCAAAATACAGATCAGGGGATAAAGGTTTTGTAGAAATATAAAATTCTTATGAGACATTAAATTCCTTTTTTAGTCTTCTATAATATTGATCCATAAGAAAAAACATTCTATGACCCATGAACATTGTTTTCTTTCCATGATGAAATTGACAATATTAAGTCTATTTTTCTCAAATTGGACATGCTTTATGCATTTTAACATTGTATCCAAACAAATTTCCATATGCTGGGAAGTCATTTACAGTGAACATAAGCACTGCATGCTGTTGAAAATATTCCATTTTATAAGAATCATACACCCTAATACCATCCTCCCATAAAAGTTTCAAATCACCAATCAATGGTGACAATAAAACATCAATATCATTGTCGGGTTGCTTCTGACCAGAGATCATTATACTCAACATGACATATTTGTGCTTCATACAAACTTCAGGAGAGAGGTTTTAAATTAACAATAAAATAGGCCATGAACTATGTGTGATACTGAGGTTTCAGTATGGATTCATTCCATCTGTGCACAACCCTAGTCTGAGATTTCTAATTTCATTTCCAAATGTAGGATATTGGTCATCAATCTTCTTCCATTGTGTACAATCAAATGGATGAAGTATTCTTCCATCACATATATGTTCATCAGCATGCCATATTAACCTTTTTGCATCATGTGAATTATAAAATAAACGTTTCAAATGATGAATTATAGGAAGATACCAAAATACCTTGGAATGGATCTTTGTAATCTCTACATCAACCTGTGATTTTTATTTCACCTTATACCATGATGTCCCACATTTAGGACACTCTGAAAAAAATTCATATTCCTTCCTATATATCATATAGTCATTCAAACAAGCATGTATTTTCTTGTATCCCAATCCCATCAGGAATAATATTTTCTTGGACTTATAATGTAAATCTGTAAGTTCGTTATCTTTTGGAAGAATGTCTTTCATCAATTGTAGCAGCTCTGTAAAACTTCTGTCACTCCATCCATGTTTCTCCTTTCTGTTAATCAATCTTAACACCGCCGTAAAATCTGTACAACCAAGATAAAATGGTTTTTCAGCATCACCATATAGATGCACAACTGTCGGTTCTATCTCAATTTGTTCTGTTGCAATGTCGCGAATCATTTCTTCAATTCCATTGGAGTTACCATCTTATGAATCATCATCATCAGTAGATCTGACATTTCATCCAGTTTCACCATGCCAAATCCAAGGGCTGTAACTCGAATTAAAACCATAAAAATTCAAATGATCTTTTATCTCTCTACTTTTCAACTTCTTTATATTCAAATATTTTAGGCATGGACATAAAAAATATGTCACTTCTTGGAACATTTCTTTTAGAAAATTTCAAAAAGGCATCAACACCTTCCTCGTATTCATTACTCATTCGATGTGTCGTAATCCAACTTCGACTCATTATTACCTATAACAAATATCAAAATTATATATCTTTTTAAGATAAGAAAAATATATGTTTATATGAAAAATTTCATAATTTGAATGTAAAAAATTTTTGAAATATAAAACAAATCTATGTGTATTTAAAAAAAATATGCTTGAAAATGATTTTAAAAAGAAAATATAGTTAGATATAACAATTTTAAATTCATCTTAGATCCTTTCTTGTTAAGGTTCACAAGGAATACATCCTGGTGCAACTGGATGCCAAATTCACCCTTCTGTACAAAAGAAATATGAAGTATAATTATTAAAATATGTATACATTCACTATTAAAAATTATATAGATCCCAACGATTTGAAACATCTATACACCCCACCCCCACCCCCTAGACACTACCCCCACCCCCTTGGACACCACCCCCACCCCCTGAACACCTCTAACCCCTTGGAAAACACCCCCCACCCCTTGGACACCACCCCCGCCCCCTAGACACCACCCCCACCCCCCTTAGACACCCCATGGACACCACTACCCCCTTGGACAGCCCCCCACCCCCTGGACTCCACCCCCACCCCCTTGGACACCCCCTGGACACCACCACCCACTCCCTACCCCCTTGGACACCCCCCAGGACACCCCCCAACCATCTGGACAATCACTCCCCCTGGACGTCCCCCAAAACCCTCTGGACAGGCCCCCACCCTCTTAGACAGTCCCCCTGGACAGCCCCCCCCTTCTACACCCCCACCCCCTTGGACCCCCCCCCCCCCCCCCGACACACACACACCCCTGGATTGCACCCCCCCCCCCCCCACCCACATGGACACCCTGGACAAACCCCAACCCTCTGTATATCCCCTCGAACCCTCTGGAAAGCCCCCCACCCCTCTGGACATCCCCCCCACCCCCTGGTAAGCCCCCCCCCCCACCCCCACCCTCTGGACAGCCCACCACCCCCTAGACACCCCGTACCCCCTTGGACAGCCCACTCACCTCCCTAGACACCACCCTCACCCCATGGACATCCCCCCTCCCCTCTAAATGACCCCCACCCCCCTGGACACCCCCTACCCCCTTGGACAGCCCACTCACCTCCCTGGACACCACCCCCCCTGGACACCCCTATCCCCTTAGACAGCCCCCTCACCCTCCTGGACAGCCCCCCCCCCCCACCCCCACCCCCTTAGACACCCCCAACCCCCTTGGATAGCCCCCTTACCCCCCTAGACACCATCCCCCCCACCCCCCTTGGAAACCCCCAACCCCCTTGGACAGCCCCTACACCCCCTTGGACACCACCCCCACCCCTTTGACATCCCCCGCACCCCCTTGGACACCCCCAACCCCCTTGGACAGCCCCCGCACTCCCTTGACACCACCCCCCACCCCCTTTGACACCCCCTGGACACCCCCACCCCTCTGGACAGCCCCCCCACCACCCCTGGACACCACCCACCCACTTGGACACCCCCCCCCCACCCCCTTGGACACCCCCTGCATGTGCACACACACAAACAAACAAAAATCGTAAAATTTCATAATATAACTTCCATGGAATCTTTCACCAGAAAAGAATTTAGCATCATATAAATGAATTCTATGAAACTTACCATGAGAGCAAGAACAAAGATAGAAAAATAACATCTCAAAAAATTATATTAGGGCATCGCAAAAAATAATAACTTAAACTGAGCCATGTGAGGCTTACTTGAGTGTTGCGAGTCGACCTGATAGATCTGGTGACAATAAAGATGATGAATGATGTTGGAAAAATGAGGCTGGAGGGCACGACTTTGAAGAATCCTTTCTAGGTTTTCCATGCGGGAGAGACGAGTTGCAGGTCACCTGATCAAAGAAAACAGAATGATTGAATACGGGGCGCGATAAATCATTTAAAATATTTATCACTTTAGTTATTAAATAACTAACGTGATAAACTATTTTTTTCTATGATTATACCATCAGTTATTAAATAACTGACGTAGAAAATTATTTATAACATTGATTATTTTATAACAAATGTTATAAATGGAGCTTTATCACATCGGTTTTTTATAAATAACATGATAAAGCTTAGAGATTTTCTTTATCACATCGGTTATTTTATAAATGACGTGATAAAGTGTGCCAGATTCGATTTTCACGTCGGTTATAAAATAACTGACATCAAAAAGCTAATCTTTGTATTTTTTACATCAGTTATAAAATAACAGACATAAAAAATGGATCTTGATCGATATATCAGGTCGGTTATAAAATAACCGACGTTATATATCAATTTTTAAAGATCTTCACGTCGGTTATATAGAACCGACGTGAAAAATGTTGATGCATTAAACGTTTTTTCCACTAGTGAGTAGAAATATTTCAACCTATATCTTGTCTCAAATTTTGTATTAAAAAAATTGGGTACCATAATCCCTCCAAGCTAACATATGTGGACCCAAAATCTTGTTACCAAAATGCATAATTTCTTAATTTTGTAGAATTTTTTTTGAAGAGAAAATACCAAAAATCAATGTGGTGCATGGATAGTTTATTCTCTTAAAACATGTGTGGTGACCTGTATGAATTTAATCAACTTGAAAACCTCAATGGAGGATACTTCAACTTAGGTGATAATTCAAGAAGTAAAATCATTGGTATAGGTACAATCCGTTTTCTCGATTTGACACTTATAAAATATTTTTTATTCATTGACGGTTTAAAACACAATTTTCTAAGAATTAACCAATTGTGTGACAATGGTTTTAAAATCACTTTCAAAAAAAAATTGAAAAGTTTTTAATATCCAAGGAAATCTTTTATTTACCGCATTCTGTTTTCAAAATGTTTATACTATCAATTTAAAACAACTTTATTCTTAAAATGTTAATTTTTTTAGCATTCAAGATAGTGAGTATTGGATTTTTAATATCCTCCTTGTTCATTATATCACACACACACAATCATTAAGATCAACCTATATAATCTAGTATAAGATTTACCAAAAATTTATTTTAAAGATATTTTTTTTGTTATCCTTTCTAACTTGGTAAGAAATGAAAAACATCTATTAATACTAAAAAGTTTTATTTAACTCTATATCCCTTGATCTTATTCGCCTTAATATTTTTTACCAATTCAATTTGAATTTATCGAATGTAAATCATATTACTTTGTGATTGTTGATGATTATACAATATTCACTTGGGTATTTTTCTTAGCATAAAAAATTGAGGTTTGTAAAGTCTTTATAAGATTTACTAAGAAGGTAAAAAATGAAATAGGTAACAAAATAATTTCCATTCAAAGTGATAATGGGGGGAATTTTTATAACAAATAGTTCGATGAACACCTCAACAAAATCATTTACAAGGTTATAATCATAATTTTTCCACTCATATAACACCACAACAAAATCAGGTTATCGAAAAATAGAATATAATACTACAAGAAATATAAAGGTCCCTATTGAATGATTTCAAACTCTCTCAAAATTTTGGACCAAGGTAGTTAATATCTCTTTTTATATCAGAAAATTCATCCTTTTAAGACCCTTCCTAAAAAATAACCCTTAATAACTTTTGAAAAATAAAATTTATAAAGATGGATTTTTAAAAGTGTTTGGTTGTAAATGTTATATTTGTAACACTAAAGACAAACTAGGGAAGTTGGGACCAAAATCCGATGAAGTAATATTTCTTTGTACTCGAACTTAAGTAAATCATACAAAGACTTCAATAAAAGAACCAAAACTATTGATGAATCCATTTATATCAAATTCATTTAAAATATTCCAACACCTTAATTATAATTAAAATATGTGGATAACCTTGAACCTTTACTTTTAATGACCCACATTCACCTAAAATTCCAATAAAATATGAATCTCCTTCTATTCCTTTACCTAAATCTTTAACAAAACATGAATACAATCCCTTGGAAAATATTATCAATGATTTGAAATCTGGTACTCATGTTAGAAGTTTTGTCTTAAATGAAGTTGATAGTCATTATTTTATTTCTCTTATAGAACCTAAAAACATTTATGAATTTATTAACAATGTAAATTGGGTTTTTGATATACAAGAAAAGTTAAACTAATTATGATAGAATAATGTTTTAATTATGATTAAAAGACCTAAAAATAATCCCATTAATTGTATAAAATGGGTTTTTATAAATAAATTAGATGATTGAGGGAACATAACATGTAACAAAGATATACTCATATCCAAACTCAATAATAAAGAATAAGGTAATGATTATGGTTAAACCTCCACACTCGTTTTTTATCTAGAATCTATAATAATATTATTTGAATTTTTTACCTTAATAAATTTCAAAAAAATTAAAATTTACATTCAAATTGATTTTATAAATGATTTTATTTTTATAATTTTATTTGTAACAACAAACTAGTTTTAAAAAAATCTAAATTTTGTTTTTAAGTTGAGAAAAAAATTTATATAGTTTAAAATAATCCCCTCAAGCATGGTATAAAAGGGTAAATATTTTTCTTTTGACAAATTATTTTAAAATGGGAAAATTTATTTGACATAATTTATTAAAAAAATTCAAATGATATTTTAATCATTAAAAGATATATTGATGGTGTAATTTTTTTATCAACACATGAAAATATTTTTGATTATTTTTCAAAACTTATGAGAAAAGAATTTTAAATGATTTTTATGGGTGATCTAAATTCCTTAATGTTTTTAAAATCTCTAAAAATGAGGATGGAACTTTTATAATCCAAAGAAAATACACTAATAAACTTATAAAACATTTTTTCATAGATCATGAAAAGAAAATTATCCCACCTATGATTATTTATTGTAATCTAACATTGGATTAAACTGGTAAACCAGTTGACAACAAGATTTATATATGTATGATTGGGTGTATTCTTAACCCTACTGATAAATATCCAAAAATTAGGTTTAGTGTTTGTCTTTGCACTGATTTTCAAGATAATCTTATAGAATTTCATTTAAAATACTTCAGGATTTTTCATTTTATAAAGGTTTCTAATAAACATGGTTTATTTCATCCTAGAGGAACCACTATTAATATTTCAAGTTTTTACAATTCGATTTTTTGTATATGTAAATTAGATAGGAAAAGTTAAAGTGGGACTTGTCACCTTATTGGAAATTCCTTATTGTATTGGAGTAATAAAAATAAAAATTAAGTTTCTATTTCTACATTCAAAGTAGAATGTATATCCATAAGGAGGTTTTGCACTAAAATTATATAGATGAAACAAACTCTCTTAGATTTTGGTCAAACATTTATTAATGTTACCATTAAATGTGATATTTATAGTTCACTAAGCATCTAAAAAATACTATTTATCATGAACTCACTAAGAACATAGATATTCAGCATCACTTTTTGAGAGTCTAATTTCAAAAAGAAGATACCATGTTAGAATACATTATTATATATATTAAATTAGTTGATATATTCCCAAATCCCCTTTCTTTAATATGTTTTAATTTTATTAAGGGGGTTATGAATGGTTGTCTTGTAATTATTTTTCTTATCTCTTCTTGCCTATATTTTCATATCATAATTATTTTTTAAAATATTTTTCTTATTTAAAAAAACTTATATATATTTTTAAAATCATGTTTTTATGATCATTTTGATTATATTATATATATTTTCATCCCTTATTTACATAACCTCTTTTTATTAGTCTATTTTTTAATTTGAAATGGAAAGAAATATTTAAATGATTATTGGTAGGAGAAAATGTTTATAACGGAGAAAGTTTTAATGTTAAGGGGAGAAAAGATATAAAGTTTCAAAAATAAGAAAGATATCTATGAGAAGGATCGTATTTAAATTGGGAGACTTATACTTTCATGAAAATGGTATTTATAAATATTTTATCCTTTACCTCATCTTTTTTCCTCCTTATTATCTCTTATATTTTATGTTAATCTTAAATGTCTGTTTTTTATCATCAAAAGGGGGGAGATTTTTGAACCTATAATGTGTTTTTATTACCACAATCACTTGTGTTTATAACCATTGTGTTTGAGTGTTAATTTGTTACAGTATTTGAACTTTTTCTGAAAGAATAATCAAACCATGTGAAGGATTCAATAGGATCTTATAAGACCATTTAAAAGGTCCTCACTACCTGGCTGAACCGACTACATGATATGGTTTCACCATCCAGATGGTGGTGACAGAAAGAACCACCATACCTCTATGTGGCTCATCAACTACGTGGTGGAGTGCACTACCTAACTGGTGGAGGTTTTAATAGACAAGTAATATATAGTGATACAACTAGCTACCTAATAGCATCAAACCATCTACCTGGTAGCATCAGACTGGATACTCTGTGTATTTGATCTAGATCTATCAAAAAGAATTAAATAATAGTTTTAAGGAATTTAATCCACTAATTAAATCCTTAGCACAATCCAATGGACCACTAACATCTATTAAGGATATAAATAGACACCAAGGGAGGCTTGTATCTCATTAAAAACATTCATGTCAACTAATTACCCCCAAATAATTTTTGATTGATCCAAAATGTAATTTTTCAAGAATATCTAAGTTATTTCCTTTTCTAAAAAATCAAACAGGGATTTAATAGATTCAATCTAATTTCTTCTTCCCTCTATTGTAAAGACTTTTTCTTTCTTCCTTTTTTTAATTTCCAAAAGGCACTTACTCAGATATATTTTTATCTCCCTACTTTGTAATATTTCATTTTATTCAAAAACCACAAAAGATATTTCAGTTATTTGTAAAGGGTTTATAAAAACAAACCATTATCTTCTTCATATTCTTCCTTAAGTTCCTACCACAATTAAATTGATGGTTCTTGGTTATTGTTTTACATTAAAACCAAGGGTCCTTTTTTGGTTCTTGGTTTCAATTAAAAACAAGGGATTCTTTCCTTTCCTCTTTTGGTTCTTGGTTTCCATTAAAAAAAGGGAGAAATATATCCCTTTCAAGACTTATTGAAGTAAGGAGATATAGTGTCTCCTTCTTGATCTATTTCAAAACTCAATTTTCAAGGTGTGACTTTTAATTTCCATAATTTATTTTCAACTATGCTTAACATTTTAATTTCCTCTATGCTTACTTTAATTTGAATATGTTATTATTAAATCACATTATTTCATGATAATAACTTTTATTTTATATCATAATTTTAAAATTTATTTTAAATTAAATTCACCCCTCCCTCTTTCCATTTTATCTCTAACCAATAGAAGATATGTTTTACAAAAAAAACAAAAAATGATAATGATCCCTCGCTTCTCTAAAATGATATATGTCGGTATATATAGATATGAGGTTTCATATTAATAATTTCACAAATACCATTAACAAAATAATAAACCTAATATATTCCCTAAGATAATAATAATTATAATATATAATGAAATTGATCGACTTGAAGAAATAAATATCATTTTTATAAAATAAATAATTCGTCATTTATTTAAATGATATTTAAGATTATATTTTTTCATCTCACTCTTAACTTGGCCCATCCACTTTCCTCAGCATTTACTGAAACTAAAAGTACAAATATTACTCATTCGATAAATAAATAAATATTATATTCAAGATCTTGAGAATAAATATTTTTTAAAAAATATGTATAACTAAATAATACTCATTTAATAATAAATATTGTTTATTACCTTGTAAATAAATCAAGATATAAATATTTTATTCAGTGGTATTGTGAATAAATATTTCTTTCAAATTCAACTCACATATAAATTTGGTGATAGAATATCTATTATCAATAAATCTTTAATAAATATTACTCATTGGTCTCATGAATAACATTTATTCCAATTTTTTAATTATAATATAATTTAACTAAGATCAAGGGATAAACTAATTGTGTGTTCCTCTAGGAATATTCCTCAATGGTACTAGGAAATATTTCCCAAAGTCCAGATCTACATCTAGTAACACATCAAGGCACCCATTGAGGAAAAAGTTATTTTCACAATGAAAACAACCATATACAAACACTCATAGTGTAACATAATTAATATTTCATGGTATCTAAAATATAATAGGTTTCATACTCATTTAATCAACCTATGTTCTCACTATATCTCTCTTTGACTTCCTAATATGAACCCTCCAATCACCATGTCCGTGGAATTTTATTTCGATAATTCCATTCCAATCAAAGTGTCTAAGATGTCTTCTTCATTTAACTGAAAGGGATAAATCATATTTTGGCTTATTTTTTAATTCAATATCACTAATAAAGCACCCAACATATCATACCTCACTACGAGTGTTTTTCATCATAGTTTTCATCTATACATCAAATTATATGACTCTTGATATGTATCAATAATAATATAAAGTCTAAATATCATCACACATGTTAGAATATAAGAATATCCAATCATACAAAAACATGAGTAATTTCTAGTTATGTTCTTTTCCTCATAATATTACATCCAAGAGATTACAAATCATATAATTCCTAATATTTCCTCTCATCTAATTATGAGTATCAATCAAATGAAATTCAAACATACTATGTGTCCAATCATATAATCCTTTCCTGACCATAGGACAAAAGTTTAAGAATATTATCATCATAGAGGGTAACTACTATATCCTTTAAATAAAATAGATACTCTTAATACTTTATCTCTTTAATGTTATAAAGAAGAGAAGTCAACATGTGATTAGATATTTATATCAAAGACTTTGAATATATTGGTAATCTAAAGTAAAAAATAATTAGTTATAGTTCACCAACTCTAACAAAACTCACTTTGGTTGATCATACTAATTTACTTTTGTTTTTTATTTCCCCATTGTATTAATCATATTACCTTTCATGAATGAGGTTAACTTAGTTTCAACACCTTTTAGAGTATTTTATTCAGCATCATCTTCCTCTATACTTACCAGCACCTTTCTCCAAAATTTATTACAACTTGAAATTAAAAAACTTAAGTTCATTATAGGAGTGAAATTAATTATTATCTTTTAAGTGAATTAAGCTTCATTATCCTCTTAGTTAAATATTTTTTAAGACATATCTTTTATGTGACCAACTAATCTATAATGAAAATAGGCCAAACGTACCTTACCATAAAATAATCCTTTATATCTATTAAACTTTATCTTCAAAAGTGATAATAACTAATCACTTAAATATTATTCCCTCATGAATCTCAAGACTATATAAGAATTTAAATTCCATTTACTTTGATAAATAATTTGAGAAAATTTGAACTTTACTCACATTTCATATATGATCGGATTGTTATTTAAATCATCAAGTGATAATTCCCCAATATTCGGTTCTTTAATAAAAGATAACTTTATATTTTAAATTGGTGGAATTATCTATATTATATTATTCACAATATAAATATCTTTAATTTCCAAGTCCACAGAAATATTCAATAACCTCAATAAGATATTTGAATAATCCATCAATATTTTTACTCAATCTTATCTTAAAATCATCAAATTTATTATCAAGAATCTATAGATTCACATCTTTGAGTTTTTTTTTCACATTCAAAATTTTCATTAATTTTGTCCCATATTCCTTTATATAATTAGATACTCATTAAATTCATGTATATTTTATTATACAATCCTATAGAAGAGGAATTATTATCTTTTGAATCATCATTCAACAATTTATTTTTTGAATCTATTATTGAAAACTTCTAAGTATCACTGACTTATATTCCCTGAGATACAATCAAAAATAAATAAATACTAAGAGATCATAAATGGGATATCATTATATTATTCCACAATTTATAATTTAATTCATAAAATAATCTTACACACTTTTCATTGAAAATATTCTCCAAGATAATAAGTTTCACTGACAAAAATCATTGATATTTAACATGTGGATCTGACACCACTTATTATAACCTAAGATCCCAATAAGCAACCTAAGTGGGGGATAATTAGAGTGTTTTTTAATTTCTTCTTGTATAAAAATTTATTTGATATTATCATCATGTTTTTAAAGAAATAAGGTTCTTTTCACTGTAATCACTCAATTTTATAACTAGAAGAAAAAATATTAAGAGCAGAAAATGCTGATATTTTACATGGTTCACCCACATTGGGCTACATCCAAGTACAATATTTCAATTATGTGTATATATTCTTATTAATAACTTGTACATTGGTTTTTATTACAATATTTAGGGAAATATCACTACTCATCCAAGGTATACAAACTCTTCTTCTATTTCGATTATTACTTTCCAAGAGGGTTATAAGAAATCAGAGTTCAAACTCACAACAATAATGGTAAGAAAAATAATACCACATTTACAATGGTGTCCTTAATGAGGATCTATAATTCTCATGATTATATTCATAAATGTGTGAATAATATTCCTCTTATAAACTCTTCCAAATATATATATTTTCAATAAAATCTAAGAATTATCACTCCCCTTCTATTCTTCCCTAGTATTCTATGAAATCTATATAATATTTTTATTATCTTATTTATCTTTTCATAGAAACTCATCTACTATATTCTGAGAATTTCCAAAATTAAAATTAACAAATTCATACCTCAAATAAAACTTTAAAATTTTCTACTTTAATCTCATCCATTATATCTTCTTGGAATAATTATTCACCATTGAATACCTCTTTGGAAAGTTTAATCTCAATCCACAACTCCTCTGGGATCAAAAAATATGTTAAGTAATCAATTTTATTCAAATTCCATAGTTTTTAATAGTCATAGGGTGTCCTCTTCTATTTCAGTGGAACAATTGGGTTCCTTAATTAGTTTTTCTTTAACTATAAGATACATTTTGGCATAACATATATTACAGTGTAATGGAAACTCCCTTGATTATTGATCAGATATTCATTATGGAACTATATGTATATTTATGGTATGATTGAAATATAACCATCAAACAGATTTGAGCCAAATTTTACACATCGTTACCATAGTTTCATGATGTATTATTCCATGGATATGACTTAATATGTCATATGTTTGATGTGGCATAAAAAATTCACTATGAAATTATTTAATCTTAAATAACTGATGGTTTTATTTTACATAGATCTATAAATTCATTCTTATTCTTACATCATCGATTTTTTATGGTGTTCTAATTTTTCTTACACTGTGATGAATTTACTTCATCACAAAACTTCTCCAGTACTCCAAAACTCAAATATTGACCTCCAATTTTCTCCTTTGGACAATAATTAACAAAAAATACAAACTTTCAACATTTGGTTTCATCATTCTTTCTCTTTATATTTTGTTAATAATTTACTCATCCTTCTTAAAAATATTTATTATTAAAACATTAAAACTTCCCTTGAAACATGATTGGTTTATTTTATTAATTTACACCTTTGATAATAAAATTAAAAGGTTTTATTCACCATATTTTAGTAATTTAAACAACCCAAAAATCCCCCTTTATGGTATAACTACAAAATCAACAAATATTAAGACTAATTCCATTAATTCTTAGAAAATAGGCACTAAGAAATTATCCAATCCTACATGATTCAAGGATCTTTGTAGGGAACAAGATAACATGTAAATTTCTATAGTGCTACTAAATTTCCATATCAAATATCTCTTTTTAATATAGTTTCCCCATGGATAATTTCTACTTTGTCTTCATAAGAACCTGTAAAATGCACACTATCCAAACAGAACTAGATATGTATCGGGGAGATGGGTTTTATCAAACCTCTTTAGTTTGATGCAATTTTTTAAGCTATGGGATTAAACTAATGATACTCAAACAAATATAAATTTAGTGCCTCTGTAAAGTCAAATGACACTTGATTTTGAGTACTAATAAATTATAACTTCATAGTCCCTATCTTAACTTTCTTCTTTATTAAATAATAATGAATTTTGATGTGTTTAGTGTGAGTATATTATACTAGGTTCATTATTAACTTGATAGAACTCTTTTTGTCATGTTTAATCATAATTCGTTTTTGTACCACTTCTTCAAGATCTTTTTATTATTTATTTATCCACATTAATTGAGTAAAATTTGCGGTGACTAAAATAGACTTGACATCAACTGTGTTCAAGGATATACTTTTCAATCTTTTATATATCCATCCAAAAAAATCTTCTAATAAATAATTCTTCCCTACTTGAATATTTTCTATCCACAACATCTATATCCTAGTTTAATATTATTATGTCATAAAATATTATTCTTCTCGTACTTTAAAAAATAATCCATAATTCTATTTTTCTTGAATGTATTTCATTATTCTCTTCACTCTTGTTATATGTTCTTCCTTTAGAAAACTCTAAAAGTGTGTTGCCAAAAATGTAGCATAAAAGATATTTGGTCTCATTGATGTGAGATTAAATAAACTCCCAATAATCCTTTAATATAGTGTCGAGTCAATTAGCTTTATATCCTCATGTTGTTCGAGTGTAGTTCCAACCATTATTAGAGTTGATATTGTTATGTAGTCTTCCATCCCAATATTTTTTAACAATTCACATTCATTTTTTACCTATGAAATAATTTTTTTATCCTTTTTTGTGCTTTAAATCCAAGGAAGTTAATTAGTTATCCAAATAGTGGTATCTAATATTTTTAATTCATCGTATTTTTAAATATTTCAAAATAATTATACTGGTTGTTACTAAATTTGATATCATCTACATACACCATCCCCATAAAAAAAATTTCCTCTAAAATATTCATATAAAGATAGTGATCAACACCTCGTTTTTTAACTCCATGTTTCATAGTTATGTGCCAATTCTTATATACCAAGAACAGGGTTCTTGCTTCAGCCTATATAAATCCTTTTTCAACCAACATGTTTTTTTATCATCATGTATAATAAAAAATCAAACTAGATTTTTGATATAGAATTATTAATTAATTTTTTTTCTTCACATCCATTTTATAGGCTTTAAACATCCTTTGAATATCCACTATTAAGAAAAGTATGACAGATTCCATCTATGAAATCGGTGAAAAAGTTTCTTCTAAGATACCTCCATTGATATGAGCATAACATTTATATTCTATCCTTGTTTTATTTTGAATCACTCTTCTATATTTATCATATTTAATTTTAGAGACCTAATTTTAATCAATAACATTATGATATTCAATTTTATTCACAAGATCCCATGAATTGTGTAACAGACCAACCTAGGCCAACCAGACCACTCACCCGAGCCAACCCATCATAGGGTGGGGTTAAACAAAGATAATGAAACAAGTCTTGAATATAAGAAAAAAATATAGACAACTAGAGTAATATGTGGAAACAAACAAAAGATACAATTTTTCCAACTAGCTAAACCATAAAAACACAAAACTCTAGATAACAACTCTACATGTGACCAAGAATCACCTCCAAACTATCCCAAAGAGAAAAGGAAACATAAAGAAAAGAATGCATGCTAGAGAATTCTATTCCCTTTACCTGAATCCTATAAAACAAGGTCTAAATCCACTCATAGGTAGATGTAGGGTTTGAAAAATAGTTCCAATAGGATACCACAAAAATACATATACAAGTTATAATAAAAATAATGCACAAGTCCAAGATTTAAAACAAAAATAGTTTTAAATTCAGTTTTATAAAAAAATCAATTTGAAATCCCTTTTTCAAAAAATCCATGAGTTTTCAAAAATTTCATGAAATAAATTCTAAATCCAAAAAAAGTAGGTAAGGATACCAAAAATTAAAGATACAAGTGATCTAACAACCCTGAAATAAGAAATCATGTAATAAGAAAATAGAAATAATAATGCACCTAACTGTCAGGCTCTATCCTATGGAACAATTTTTACTAAACCCTCACAAGAAAAACAATGCATAAATTTGGATATAAACTAACATAGAGTCCTTAAATAGACCATAGATATATAAGAGGTTACCTTCTAGTGGTGTCACACACACTAAGGCTAGCCATTTCTCTACCTTGACGTACCCAAGGTTCCCTGTGTGCAATTTTTTTCAATTTTTATTTTTAAAAACCATACTCACATTTTTATAAAAAAAATCAAAGCTAACCCAATCTTCTTCAGGGTTTGAAAATCCATATTTCAATTTAAATCAATTTAATTTAATTTTCAAAGAAAAACTCTTTAAAACATGAACTCATGCTTCTTTCAATTTCAACAAATGAAATTATATTTCAAATCTCAATGAAATCTATAAGAACTATAAGCAATTAAATGAATTAGAAAATTTGAAAAGATCCACCTTATAGTGTCCCGAACCCAGAAGCCTAGAGTCAATGTCTACTACCATTACATTAGCATGATTACAAGGAATAAAATCCCAAAGGACCAAAGAGTTTTTTAGTCTTATTAAACCAGATACATGAGTATTATATTACAAATTAATACACTAATTACAACATTTTTTTTAGGATAAATTTATTCCATATATTATATCCTTACATATCTTTCTTAGAACACTTCTTGGATTTCTAGGGAATGAAACAAAATAAGGTTGAGCTTAGATTATCAGTGGGGGTAAAGTAAAATGGAAAGAATAAGACATCAATGAGAATAATCTTTATGGAATTGTAAATAACTTAACACACATACCATGTAATAAATAAACTAATAATTAGGTTCATAAAAAATATGGAAAGTTAATTAACTGAAAACACATTCCATTTAAATAACTAGATAAGTCATAATAAAAATGTCAAGGTGAGAAACTGAAACACATGTTATTTAGTCAATAAAATGAGAATTAAAGGCATCCATAGATATGTAGATGAAAAATATCATGGAAAAATAATAACTAAATAAAAATAATTAACAATATGCCTTATCAAATATCTGTATTGATTAAAGAATACAGATTTATCAATATTTTCCCAGATAATCAAATAAATTTTAAAGTAAACATAATTGGTAAAAATGATATATGGTTTAGTAAATAAACATATCTATGATAAATGATATAGATAATTAGGATAAATTCTATATATAATGATAATATAAAATAGAATATTTCATAGGGACTTAACAAAGGAATCAAGGAGGGGAATGTAAATACTATCCTTGTATAAATCAGTCATAAACCATCCAGATGAATAATATAGGTGGTAACATATCTCAAGTTCAATAAAAATAAATGGTTTTTGTTGTTTAATAATGTAGATACCATAAAAAATCTTCTAAAAACATTCTTGAGGTAAATATTCTTTTTATTTTTAAAATCATTTTAAAATTCATTTTCTTTGAAAATCACTTTTAAAAACATTTTATTTAAAATTACACTTTTAAAAATACAAAGTAATCTTTAAAGATATGATGGCAGTTAATTCTAAACACATCATATGAGGTAAAAATAACATTCCTTTTGTAAGGTAAAAGGTTAGAAAAGTGCCTTGTTTGGAAGGTGATAAGAAGATTCCTTTAAAATTTTGTAAAAGACAAAAAGGTTAAAATTTTATTTAGTAAATCATTTTAGAATGGTTTAAAAAATTTGAAACCCTTTTATAAAATAATGTTTTTATAAGGAATTGGGTTCTTCAACTAAATATGAAAATGAGGTTGGGTTTTCTTAAAAACACTTAATAAAAAAAATTGAGTACCAAATAGTGGTAAAATGGTACTATTACATGAAAAGGGTCATGAATAAATGGATGAGAATAAAATTAATGGTTTTATTAAAAAAAGAATCCATGAATTTCCTCTGATATAAATTCAATTATAAATAATCCCTAACAAAATTAGATTGTGAATTAAACCCATAAAAACACCATAACGTTCAAGTAAGAATTAATAAATGGATAAATTATGTGTTTCAAAGGTAAATAAGCATAATAAAAGTGAAAATATAACAATAAATATTAATAAGTGATTACATACATAATATTATAATCTTGATGATAATGAGGAATTAATATAACCCAGTGAAAAGGAATAGGGTTATGAAATACTTTACCACTTGGTAAATTTTAACTCAAGTCACCTTAGAAGAAATAATTAAAATGGAAAATAAACATACCATGAAGATAAAATAATTCATCATATAATATATCAAAAAGGAAAGTATATTCACCACAAAAAAGAATTAATTGGTAATATGACATTTATCTTACAGATATAAAAATTGAAATGAAAATACCTTACTACTTGGTAACTTTAATTATAATCCCCATAAAAGAAATAAATTAAAATTAAACTCTAAATAACATGAATATAAATTTATTCATGATATAAAATACAATAGGGGTAGTATATACACCACACAAAATAAATTAGTGGTGATAATGGTATATGCCTCAGGGAAAGAAAAGTGAGACAAGAATATCTTACCATGCATTTCTTTTCGGGTGAACATACTTTAAATTCTTGTATAATGTTTTTAAACATGTTAATAAAATATTTCATAACCATATAAATATTCATGATATCATATATTATCTTCTTATAATATATTATTACTCATTTTTTAGTAATGTTTCATTATTTTCACTGTTTTAGGTGTTAATTGCCTAGTTTTTTTAGTACATTTTGACTTGTTACTTGTTGTTACTATTACTTAGATCATGATTTAATCGTATCCAGAATTTAAACCATTATATAATTATAATATATATTCATTTTCTAAATATTTATAATAATCCATAATATTTGGAGATAAGAAATGAAATATATTGTTCATGGAGATGGTAGACCATATTTATGCATGAACACTACTTTCATTTATTTTCCATGTTAGGAGAATGAAAATTAAATGATATTTATGTATATTATAATTCCAGTATCATATTTATTTCATATATGTCACATATGTTTTATTAATATCATCCTTAATACATTCCATGCATATTATGAAAGAATCGCAATGCTTTGAAGAGGCGGTAGTCCACAATTCCAAAAACGATGTTATCATATTTACACAAAATGGAAATCATACAAGTGTGTGTTGTAAAAAAATTAAAAAAGCATAAAGACATTATAAATATCATATATATAATATATAAACATCATGTCTAACATAATTCTCAACCCTTATGGGTCGTAAAGGAAAAATTATAAATCATAATTTCGTGAGGTGGTAGTTCGCCGTATATAAATAGAAATTTTGTTACCCATTAGATGGAAGTGTGTGTAATTGTAGGTTGAACCCTTAAAATAAAAAAAAATTTATATTTATGATTTTTATTTTATTATGTAATAATGATATAAAAATAATTTAATTGGTGGAGAAGTAAATGAAACAAAATATTGTCATTGAAGAATGTTATATCTTATTCGGGTAATTCATTTTGGTTTAAATAAAAGGACTCAATTAGTTTTCTTTATTCCATATATGAGGCTTATAGGATGATTTAAGTAATATTTTGAGCTTATTTTGGCAGAGTTTTTGTGGGATAAAGTGTCTTTAGATGTGTGAGGTAGTGGGTGGGATGAGTGCCATTTTATAGAGGAGGAGTTGTGGCATTCTTGTAAATATAAAAAAGTAAACACTATTGAGAGGTCTTCATTAAATCATGTGCCTCCAATAATGGTCCATATTCGATACAAGAGATTATATAGTATAAATATTTCCATAACAAGTTTATAGGCCATTTTGTGTCTTCAATTTATGGTTTTGTCCCTTGTTAAGCTAATTTCCCTCTTAATCACTATAATTAATTTTAATTACTTACACTAATATTTTGGGTCAAAAACTAATTTTACCTTATCATAAATTATAAAATATTATTATTCCAAATATGGAATCCATTTTTCCAATTTCTAGTAACATAATTGGAAGAAATTAATTTAAATTTAATCCCACGGATGGGACGACAAAGTGGGTTTTTAAAGTAAATATGTTCAAAAGGTTGAGATGTGATTATATCGAATTTCAATGAGAAATTTATTCCAATTACATAAATTGGATTAAATTATATAAAATTGGTATAATTATACTTTAAAACCAAATTAAAATATAATTTAACTATATAAATAAATTACACAAAAAAACAGTTTTAAATTAAAATTCAGTATTTTTCACTATTAATCAAAAAATGAAACTTCAAATAAAAATACCAAAAATCCACTATAAGATAATTTTGATATTCTGATTTCAATAATAAAGTTTATTTTGACTTATAAAATTTATAAAAGTTCAAAAATTTTGATTTAAAATATGTTCACCATTAAAAGGCGGTAGATGTGCTTTTATAAAAATATTGCCTTTTTTATGTGTAATATCAGGTTTGTTCTCATCTTATGCCTATAAAATATATTATATGAATATAAAAAATTGGATTGGATATATAATATATATATTCCAATAATATAGTTAATAATATTCATAACTTTTAATTTAATGTCTAGGTTATATTTTATTATATTAAATAATAATATTTTAATAATATATTGTTGTTTGATAAAACTTGGTCTTGTGTGTAATGTAAGACATTGAAGAAACTCATTGTTGAATTCAATGCATGCGAACACAATATTGCTTGTATTTCAAGCTATATCATAGATTTATTTTATTTAAAATAGTTAATATATTGTAAAGTCTTGGTATATTATATTCCCTAACATGCTTGGTGTTGTGTGTCATACATGATATCGAATTCAATGTTCTTGTTTTATAATTTTGGGGAATTACACACCTACCTCAAGAGAATAGAAAATTCCATAGGGATTGGAAATTTCAAGATCTGCCTTTGGAATACAAGGCATGACCAAAGACTGAAAATGATTGATAGAAATCATAATCCAATCAACAATATCTATAACAAACAGTGTCACAACAACAAATAAGAGAGGAATTGAGATTAAGAAATACCCAGAGATATGAAATGCCTGACCCTATTAATCAATAAATTAACTAATTGATCTAGACATAAAGAAGACACCCAAAAACTCATAGGGAAAGTGCTTGGACCTACTAGAGGAGGCTAAAAAATAAGCCCTAAAACACCCACATGGCACCCTAAAAAATAGAACTTGGGAAATTACATGGTTTTTAATATTTTACATGTATTGAATCCCTTTAATGTTCAGTTATGCTGAAAAACACGTTGCCTTTTCAATTAAAACCCAAATTTCACATTACATGATATGTAACACTTAAACAATGTGTAAAAACTCACGTTGTGAGTTCCACTCATAGGATGAGTCCAACCAGCATTACATATCATGAAACCCTACTACATTTCATATAACTTCACAATGAATAACAGATAATCCCCAGGAAAAGATGAAAATCCAACAAGTCTATGACTTCACCATTACTGGTATACTCACAATTTAGAGCCAATAATACTCTCCCAAAGAAAAAGGAAAACTGAAAGAAAAGATCATAACATACATGACATAAATGTAATAGGCCATTACTATCTCCCCACCATAAAAGATTTATGTACCCAAAAGGGGCTCAAGATCTTGAACTCACAAAAAGAGTAGGTCATCGTTACCTCATCAATGACTCTCACACCCATATCTCATTACATTCTTATCTGCACTGCTATAATAAACAGACTGGGGGAATCATTTTTCCACGCAGTACCTTATCCTGGAAATCTATAATCTAAAATGGATGCTCAACCAAAGTGGTTTTGAGATCAATAAAAACATCCTATCATCTAATCACATGGGAATGATTGGGTATATATCTCCTCGCCTGGGAAACATGAAACATGTCATGTATAGAAGTTAAACCATATGGTAAGAGCAACTAATAGGCCACCCTCCCCAGTTGCTCAATGATATAAAAGGGGCCCACAAACCTCGATGCTAACTTACCCTGCTTACCCAAACAATGATGTCCCAAGAGGGGTGAAACTATACGAAAGACCCAATTACCAACCTCTAACTTTAGCGGCTGATGATGACGGTCTGCATAAAATATATGACAACTATGGGTCGTGATTAAATGCCTCTAGATAAACTGCACAACCTGTGTCATCTTTTGAACAACACTCATCCCTACCAAGGACCACTCTCAAAAATCTTCCTATCATAAGGGGGCTCAAAATGGCCTCCCATATAAATCATCAAAGGTCTCCATCCTGATCTAATACTGATAACTATTATTATAAGGAAATTTGACCAAACTAAACTTTCTTTCCCAATATCCTCCAATATCAAGAACACAATCTCAGAGAATACCCTTAAGAACCTGGATTTGAACCTTGAAAACCTATCAAAAAAATTATATAGGTAACCCCATGAATCTTTAAAATCTCTTAGACCTACAGGTACCCAAGTTGTTCTACTTTCCTCATCTCCTTTATTGGCAAGAAGTGTGTTGATTTAGTGAGTTTTTGAACAGTCGAAAAAATAAAATCCTTACAACTAGGAGTCCATGGTAAACCAACGATGAAATCCATTGAAATTTTATCCCACTTCCATACCGTAATGAGTAAATATTTCAACAAACCTGCAAGTATATGGTGTTCCACCTTAACTACTTGACTAGTGAGACACCATGATACAAAATCTTCAACTGACTGCCTCATCCCTAGCCGCCAATATTGATATCTCAAATCGTGGTACATATTTGTATCCCCAGGGTACACAGACCAACAAGACTAGTTTCCACGATCTAGAAACTCCTGCCTCAAGGAAAAAGGAACAACCAACCTGTTATAGAATCACAAAGCTCTAATGGGAGACCAATAAAACTCACATGAGGTGTAAAGACCCGAAGCTTAATGTACATGGAAATTACATTAATTTTTCGGAATACTTAGTACATAACAAAAACACACACACAAGGACCGAAATAGTTTAGTGTCTTTGGAAACTCGGAATATAATCTTCTAATCGTGGTGAAAGATCTTCAACATCTCCCATAAAGATCTTCCTTTTTTTTACCTAAAACCTTTATTTATATACTGGGGAAAAGAAAACATAAAAGGGTGAGCTCAAATGCTCAGTAAGGGTAAACAAAATAAATATCAATCACATCATATTCATAAGAACATAACATTTTGGAAATCTTAACCTGCAAAAGAGATCATAATATCATAACATGGGATAAATCATAGTAGTGAAATGTAATCCCAATAATCATCACTTAAAACATGAAACTTTGTGTCATACACATATAATCATAGAGAATCATTTCTTATTAGTCAAGACTTATTTCCAAGACTATCTTAGTGGACAAAGTCCATTTCTGAACTGAGCTCACTCCTCGTTTCAGTCCTGTTTCACTGAACCGGTTTAACCTACCGTTTCATCCATGTCTATCTCATGAGATATAAAATATTTACCCAATGCATTGGAGGGAGATATAGGAACTACCCATCTCATAATTATACCATTCTTATGTGTGCCACAAAATCATAAATCATACATCATTGCATAACCCATGTAATAAAAATGGGATTCTTAAACAACATGACATCATAAAACAATTCATATAAGATAAAGGAATTCATAAAAATAATTCCATCACAACATAATCAAATCAATGTAACAATAGGGATAGAAACAGAACCCTATATTATCTCATATGGAAAATAATTTTGATAAAACACTTGAACTCCATTCTTGAGGAAAATATCCTTTCTACTTCAAAAACATTTTCCTTTCTTAACATGTCATACAATTTTAAACTAAAAGAATTTGATTAAAAATAAACTTGAAAACTTGTAAAGGAATCTTCTTGGAAATAATATTTTAAAAATCCATTCATGCCGTATAAGTTAAAAAAACATTCTTCTCATACTTTTGTCGAAAAAGTCAAAAAGTACCCCATACGAAAAACGACAAAATATTCCTTTCATATCTTTTAATAAAAACTCACCGAAGGGTAAAATTGGATTTAAACAATTGTAGGTGGATGGAAATAATATTACATATTGAGGAAACATGGATGTGGATGATAAAACACACCCTAGTAAATTCTGAAGTATACACAATCTCAGATAAAAATGAGATTGTGATATTTTCCCTTACCTTAGGTCCGATTTGCTTCGTAAGTGTCCGAACCTCCTGTATAATGATTTAAATAATGTCATTTACTTATTCCATAATCATAATCATTGTTATGATATCATATATGGTTCACTTATGACTTTATATTACCCGTTCTTTTGTAAATCCCATGTTAAAGAGCGTTCTGGGTAAAATCGTTTCATTTGTCGTCCGTGTTTTGACTTGTAATTATTCATAAGATTACTTAGATCATGATTAATTAATTCCAGAATATAAAACATGATTTATATATAATATATATTCAGAATATACATATATATAATATATTAGTAAATGGAAATAAATACACCGTTCATGGAGACGGTAGGTCGTACGTACGCATGAACGATGTTTTCGTTTCCTTATTGAGTTGAATGGAATTAAGTAGATGACATACATATATATACACATAAATATAATATCATTATTATGTCATATATTTCATGATTACTTATTATATATACTTTATAATCATTCATGAATGGTTAACGTGGAGAATGAATCTCATCGCGTCGTGGAGACGGTAGTCCGTACGTACGCACGGGTGATGATATCATTCTCATGATCGTGGAATTGTATTGTAGTGTATTTATACTATTTCAGAATCAATATAACTTTACAATAATCATATATAGTTATTATGTACACCATTATACCCATCCAAGTAAGGTGGTGGTGGAAAATAGATTACACCACGGCGTGGAGACGGTATTCAGTACGTACGCACGCGCGGTGATTTCGTTTTCCGTAGGATGGATAGATGGTGAAATAGGGTTGTTTCATAATTATAATAACATATCAGTATATTAGTGATACTGATGTTATTACTTCATAATGAAACAACCTAAGAAGAATAAGTGTAAGAAAAAATAAAGTTGAAAGAATCGGTAACGAACATTACCTCTTCTTTGAAGTGCCTCTTTGAGTCCTCCTCTTAGGGCACTAAAATTGGTCTTTGAAGAAGACCAGGACCTCTAGGATGTTTCTAGGGAAGTGGAGAAGAGAATTTTTCAGGTTTTGTCCGAGAATGAAGGCTCAAAGTTGTGTGAGGAAGAGAGGGAGGAGGTGCCCTTTTATAAGGGAGGAGAGGGGCACCTTTGGAATAAATAAAAATATTATTTTATTATAAAGCCAAATTCGGTTTTAAATAGCTCCAAATTGATTTATTTCGAAGCTAAGATGGGGATGGGTCTAAATCCTCTCATCCAATAGAATTTTTAAGAATAAAATAACAATTAATAATATAATATTTGTTTTAAAAACTATTTTATGTCAATTTTGACACTATTTAGTAATTGATTTTTATGAAAATCATAACAGAATGATTAGTTCGAAAAAAGTTAATTAAATAAATACTAACATGTCATATTAACCTATAAAATTATTGGAATTCATAAAAAGTCTCAAATTACATTTATTGTGGTATTTATAAGATCAATTATGTCAATATTTCATAAATAAGACAATTACTGCATCATCTTTGTGTCATAAATAAATTAAATTATTTAATGTCTAAAAATTAAAAATAAAATACCATTATGTATGAAATCTTTTTAGATTTATAATGAATATTTATAGTCTAATTTATCTTATTTATAACCCTATATTAAAAATGATATACTTATTAAACTTTGATTTTAACTATTTTAACCCTTCTTTAAATAAATTAATAATAAATGTCCTAATCTAATCCAAGTGGGCCTAAATGGTCATATTTTATTCCTAAGGTTGTTTTTGGTCTAATTACACTTATCCAATAGAATTAGGACATGTGTTAGGGTAATAATAATATCATTTTTACCCTTAATTACCCTATTTACTTTTAACCGTGGTAAAAAAAAGTAAAAAGTTACTATTCACCAAAAATTATTTTCATCTCATTGAACCACGTTTTACTTACTTACATCAACCGTGTCTATCGGATTTTTGAAATTCCACTCACAGAAGCGGTAAAATTAAGTTTTATGAAAAATTCATTTTTTTAACTACCACTTAGTGGTTTCACTATTCATCAAAAAATGAAAGTTTCCAGAAAAATACCAAAAATTAGGCCTAAGCTATATTTGATATTATGAACTGAAAAATGATGTCTATTTTACCAAATTCAAAACATATCAATTGTATTACTTAATTTAAAAATTAATTCCCGTCGTCAAAACAAATAGCGTGTTCTTAAGAGATAAGAACTATCAAAAGATTGACACTTGTTTATGTCTGGTTTAAATGTGAAATTAAATCCAATGACCAACATTGTATTAAATTGTAAAAATATATTCTAAATATACTTTAAAACCACTCAAATTAATAATTTATCACTATTAATTATTTCTATTAAAAAGGTTGTTTTTAATTAAAATTTAGTAATTTTCACTATTCATCAGAAAATGAAAGTTATCCGAAAAGTACCAAAATTTCACCCTAAGCTAATTTCAATATTCCGAATCCAATAATGAAGTCCATTTTGAAAAATAAAATTTACAAAATTTCAAAAAGTGGTTATTACTATTCATAACGGCTAGTTTTAATAATATTTTAATAGCATATCGTGGTTTAGTGAAACTCGGTATTGCGTACTACACACGCTATCGAGGAAGGTCGTGATTGCATGTAATGAAAGGCAAGTCAAGGATGCGTGTTGTGAAAGCTCCTTTTGGTGTAGCGTACAACACAAGACATTAATGAAATTAAAAATAATATTTTTCATAAAATCTCGGGGTGTTACATGAGGTATCCACACCATTTAATATTTCTCCTAAGCATGTGCTCTTTGTGTTTGTCATCTTCTCAAGTAAAACCCACTCATCGAGATATTATTTAAATTATATCAAATAAAATAATACATATCCACTAACCTCCTTTGATTCCGATCTCATATCAGCAAACAAAATCATTATAGACCACTTCTCAACTAATTCCTTCACAGCTTTTATTGGTAATTTTCTGCTCAATGCATCATCCACAAAATTCTCTTTTTGGGGGATATATATGATATAAAAATCATATGTTTGAATATAATCAACCCATAATCACTACCATAATATTATATCTCTCTAAGTGATATATACTTCAGGATTTTATGATAAGAATACATTGTAAACTGGTCTCTAAAGAGATAGTGACGCCATGTTTTGAGCACATGCATAATAGCTTCCAACTCAAGATAATGGTTAGTGTAGTTATACTCATGAGGGAATAACTATCATGAGACATAATCCACAACCTTTTCCCCTTCAACAAGACACATCCAAAACCTATACCATAAGCATTTCATAAAACATCATAACCTGAACCTGGTTCCAAAAGAATAAAAACTTGTGCTGAAGTCAACCTCATATTCATCTCTTGAAAATATCTCTAACACTTTTTATTCCATTCAAAATTTACACCCTTACATGTTAAATCTATCATTGAAGATGTGAACTTGGGGAAGTCCTGAACTAACTGTCTATAGTAACCTTCCAAGCCTAAGAATCTTCAAAACTCAAACATGTTTTTGGGATGATCCCAATACATAAATACCTACACCTTTTCCGGATCAATTAATATACCCCTATCAAATATCACATACCCCAAAAACATTACTTCTCGAATCTAAAACTCACCCATAGAAATATTACCATACATAAGATGTTCCCTCAAAGTTTGAAGAATGATATTCAAATGATATATATGCTCCTCATCTATATTGGAGTACACCAAGATATCATCAATGAATACAACAATGAAAGAGTCCAAGAACTATTGAAATATTTGGTTCACCAATGCCATAAAAATTCTAGGATCATTAGTGAGTCTGAATGGCATAACAAAAAACTTGAAAATTCCATATCAAATCTGAAATGATGTCTTGGGTATATCCTCTTACTAGACTCTCAGATTTTAGTACCCGAACCGCAATTCAATTGTTGAAAACGAACAAACCCCTATCAACCGATCAAAGAGTTCATTAATTCTGGATAAAGGATACTTAATCTTAATGGTCACCTAATTCAACTTTAGATAGTCAACACAAATTCTAAGACCTCTATATTCCTTCTTAGAAAAGATTATAGGTGAATCCCATAGTGACATGATAAGATGAATAAATCATTTCACCTCCAGGTCCTCAAGATTTAATTTATGTTCCACCAACACTGTAGGCTCTATTTGATAGGATGTAATAGAAATGGGAATCATTTTAGTTAACAATTCAATAGTAAGCTCAACCTATCTCTATGGAAAAAATCTAGAAAAAATCATTCGGAAAGACCTCACGATAAGAACACACAACAACAAGTAGTTGAACACCCAATCATAGTTTAATTGAATCAAGAAACATTTTTGACAACTAGATTGAGATTAAACCAGCATGAACAACTGGACTGACCCTTACTGATCTTGATTCCCACTCACCTTGAAAACATGAGTGACCCGATCAGTAGATAAGAACTACTACTATCATATATAACATTTTATATAATCCTTTAC
Source organism: Viscum album (assembly GCA_963277665.1). NCBI lineage: Eukaryota > Viridiplantae > Streptophyta > Magnoliopsida > Santalales > Viscaceae > Viscum > Viscum album. The sequence goes on from OY728147.1 coordinate 278,905,500, forward strand.
ACTAATCATCCAATCCATTTTGATAATCAAGTCAAATATTCCAAATCAAGCACTAAGAACTCCCAAACCACCTCAAAGTCACTCATTACCACCCGACACATGGTACATATGAAACCTTATTCATACTGTAACACCCCGAGATTTTATGAAAAATATTCTTTTAATTTCATTGATGTCTTCTATTATACAGCACACCAAGTTTAGCCTATACTATACGCAACACCATATTAGCTTGTAGTTTACGCAACGCTATTCATGGATCGTGTTACACACAATTTTATGTTCGTTTTATAATAGTCATTCTACGCAACATTGAGTGTGTGTGTATATAAATATATATATATATATATATATATTCAATGTATAAATGAAATATGGTTGGATTATGTTATACGAAACAATAAAGGATTCTTGCACAACACGCAACCCTGACTTGGCTTGCATTACACGCAATCGCGACCTTCCTCGATAGCGTGTGTTGTACGCAATACCGGGTTTTACTAAACAATGATATATTATTATAATATTATTATGAACTAGCCGTTATGAATATTATTAACTAAATTTTGAATTTTTAACATTATTATTCATCTTACATATTTTCTAGAACATGGTATAAGAACAAAATAAATGTTTCTGGTAAAATATGTATTTTTCAAAAAATGCAGTTTGGCCGCCTTTTGATGGCGCACCCACTTTAAATCTAGTTTTTGACATGTTTATAGGTTCAATTTGACAAAATTAAATTCTTCTTTTGAATCAGGATATAAAAAATTACATTGGATAAAGTTTTGATATTTTTCGGATAAATTTCATATTTTAATGAATAGTAAAAACACGCAATATTTTAATTAAAAACAACTTTTTTCATCGTAATAATTTATATGGTATTATTGAATGGTTTTAAAGTATAAATAGAATATATTTTTACCATTTAATATAATTTATGTCATTAGCATTTATTTTACATTGAATTCGTAGGTTAAATCAATTCAATCTTTTGCAATGTTTTAAACAAAAACCCATTTTCATTCGACAATAGGATTAATTTTAATTTAATTTCTGCAACTTCTATGTATTGAATTTAAAAAAATGGATTCCATATTTGAAATCAGTTGGTCCAAATTATTTTAATAGGATACTTTTTATTTTTGTGAATTATGAATAGTAACTACGGTAAATTTTATTTATCATAGTTAAAGGTAAATCGGGTAATTAAGGGTAAATATAATATTATAAAATTACACTAACACATGAAAAAATTATATTGGATGGATAAAAGTATACCCATATAACCTAAGGTTCGTATTAGATTCATTTTATGGACTTTTGACCATGAAAATAATTTAATTATTATTAAAACCAAAGAAAGTGACAACATGTCACTCTCTTAAATCTTATAAGTATAATAATTTTAATTTAGTGATAAACATCATAAAACTTGGAACATGAATAGTCTCCAGAAATCTAATGAAATTATATACATCATATGAATTTATTTATAATTTTTAGGGATTAAATAATTATCATTAATTGTGACACGATAGTGATGCAGAAAATTGTTTATCTAGTGAAAAATCAAGAATATAGTTTTTATTAAACTAATAGTGACCATAAAAGGAACAAAACCCTGACCAAAACTTATTGGTCATGTAAATGTAACCCATAATCATCCAATTGTATAATATTTGACCATTTTGAGCCTTATAAAAGTGATTATGAAACTTATATTATTTTATTTTAAATGATGCCAAAGTTGTCACCTTCATAATTTAATAAATATAACAATTTAAATATTGTTATTTTAGATGATAAATTCGAGTAAAAGTATTATTGTGAAAGTAAATAGATTTATATTGATCATATGATTTTATTTTTAATTTTTATGCAGTAAATAAGTATATTAAATAATTATACAAAAATGATGTAGTAATTATTTTATTAAGAGATAAACCAAATAAATAGTTTTAAAAATAATAAAATAATTATTATATGAACTATTTAATGTTCTAAACTAATTTTCTAGATACATATGACCTTTTATAAATCTATTAAAGCTTTTAGTTCGAACATATCTTCTGTATATATTTTATTTAAATTCAAATAAATGAATAGTGTCAAAATTGACACTATTGTTATTTTATAAAAATAACATATTATAAAATTGTTTAAAAATCACAAAAATATATAAAAATTATAAATTTAAATTTATATGGTCTAAAATGTTATTAATTATCCTATTCTGGAAAATTAAAAAAACAATAAGTAATTATTTGTTATAATTTAAAATTTAGAATGTTATTACCACAAATAAAATTAAATTGATTAAATAAGGATAAATCAAGTTGATAATGTTTAAAATAAATTCCTAACATGTCTAAATTTTATTTTTTGATGAGATTACAACCCTATATCATCAAATATTATAATATGAGTCATTTTTGGTGGTTTTTAAGTGGGGTGAGATTTATTATAAATTAATATTTTTAAGATTTCCAAAGGTGCCCCTCTCCTCCCTTATAAAAGGGCACCTCCTCCCTCTCTTCCTCACACAAATTTGAGCCTTTAATATCGGCCAAACCCTGCCCATTTACCTTATCAAATTCCCTAGAAACATCTTATAGGTCCTGGTCTTCTTCAAAGACCAATTTTAGAACCCTAAGAGGAGGATTCAAAGAGGCGTGTCAAAGAAGAGGTAATATCCGTTACAGATTCTTTCAATTTTCTTTCTTCTTCAACTTCTTCTTCTTTATTCGTTTCATTATTAAGTAATAACATCAGTATCACTCATATACTGATATGTTATTATAAGTATGAAATAACCATATTTCACCATCTATCCATCCTATGGAAAATGAAATCACCGCGCGTGCGTACGTACGGAATATCGTCTCCACGTCGTGGTGTAATATATTTTCCACCCCCACATTAATTGGATGGGTATAATGGTGAAAGTAATTAATATATATGATTATTGTAAAGTGATATTGATTCTATAATATTATACATACACTTTAATATAATTCTATGATCATGGGAATGATATCATCGCTCGTGCGTACGTACGGAATACCGTCTCCATGATGCGATGAGATTCACTCTCTGTGATAACCATTAAAGAATGATTATAAAGTATATATAATAAGTAATCATAAAATATATGAAATAATAATTCTACTGGATTTATTTATATATATATTTATGTCATCTAATTAATTCCATTCAATTCAATAAGGAAACGAAAACAGCGTTCATGCGTATGTACGGCCTACCGTCTCCATGAATGGTGTATTTCATTCCTCTTATCGATCTATAATATATATGTATATGATGAATATATATTATATATAAATCATGTTTTATATTCTGGAATTATGTAAATCAGGATATAAGTAATAATATCAGGAAAATACAAGTCGAAACACGGACGACAAATGAAATGATTTTACCCAAAACACTCTTTAACATGGAATTTACAAAAGAACGGGTAATATAAAGTCATAAGTGAACCATATATGATATAATAACAATGAATATGATTCTATAATAAGTCAATGAAATTATTTAAATCATTATAAATGAGGTTTGGATACGTACGAAGCATATCGGACCTAAGGTAAGGGATAAATATTCCAATCTCATTCTTATCTGAGATTGTTTATTCATAAATATTTACTGGGGTTATTGTTATTATCCATGTACATGTTTTATAAAAATGTTTTCATGTATTTTTAAAGTCCATTTTACCCATTTTTGACTTTTACTACATGGTATGTAAGGAATCTTTCTTTTGTTTTACGTTACAAGGTACTTTTTTGACTTTTCCGGCAAAAGTATGAGAAGAATGTTTTTTTAACTTATACGGCACGAACGGATTTTTATAGTTTCATAAAGCATTATTTTCGTGAAGCTTACTCCAAAATATTTCATGAATATTTTCAAAAAAATCCTTTTCTTTTAAAATTGCATGACATTTTGTGAAAAGAGAATGATTTTGAAGAAGAAAGGATATTTTCATCAAAAATTCATTTCAAGTGTTTTATCAAAACCATTTTTCATCTAAGATGAGATTATTTCATATGTGTATGTTTCAAGTATCATGTCTATATTATTTACATGGTTTCACTTTTCTTATTATGAAATGATATCCATTTATTTATTTGATGATGGGATGATTTTTATGAAACCCATTTTATTTATTGGGTTATTATGAATGATGTATGTTTATTTTGTGGCACAAGTAAGAATGATTTCATTATGAGATGGGTGGGACCTATATCTCCCTCCAATGCATTGGGTAAAGATTTATATCTCATGAGATAGACATGGCTGGAACGGTAAGTTAATCTGGTTCAGTGTTACACGACTGAAACGAGGAGTGAACTCGATTCAGAAAGGGACTTTGTCCACTAAGATGGTCTTGGCAGCAATGTCTTGGCTAATATAGAAATCATACCATGTGATTAATGGATGCCACAATTACATGTTTTATTCTCATGCTATTTTATCATGCTTAATGTTTCTTTATGATCTATTCCTTACGTACTTCCATGTTTTATGTCATTGCTCAAACTTTTGATGTTTAAACATTATGTTCATGTTTTTAAGTTCAAATGTAAATGATTTGTTTTAGTTTATCCATGCTTACCCTTACTGATCATTTGAGCTCACCCTTTTTATGTTTTCTTTTCCCCAGGATATAAAGAAAGGTTTTAGGTAAGAAAAAAAGGGGAAGATCTTTATGGGAGATGTTGAAGATCTTTCACCATGATTAGAAGATTACGTTCCAAGTTTCCAAAGACACTAAACTATTACGTTCCTTGTCTGTCTGTTTTTGTTACGTATTAAGTATTCCACAAAAGTAATGTAATGTTCATGTACGTCAAGCTTCGGGTCTCTATAGTTGGTATCAGAGGAAATGTTTAGTTAACCTTTGGAAACTAGGATGTGAATACTTTAGTGAGATCCGTAGAGATATTTCTAAGGTATGTCTAGGGATGTCCCTAAGGTTAAGTATAAGTATAGGTTATAGTCCTAGAATTATGGTAATGATATTAGATTAAAACTAAGATGTTAGATATTGAAGTTACTCCCCCTTTATTATGATTTTTGCCTCTCACATTATTCTTTTTGGGTTTTAGAAAATGGCTGGAAACAAGATGATTCACGATAATGGAGGATATGATGGACAATGGAATGATATTATTCATGATCAACCAAATGAAATGGGATTTGGAAGTCCAAACATCATTATTATGCTGAATCATCAATCTCATAATATGAACAATAAACTCAAATTTGGTAAGTTTCCTGACTCGGCTAATAAGAGAAATATGGAGTTTCATGATGATCATAGAGGAAAGAAAGTTCAATTTCCCCTATGTAAATCATTTGGGAAGAGGAATCAAGGAGAATGTTTCAAAGGAACTGGAAGATGCTTTGGGTGTGGAAAAGAAGGACATAAATCTAGTAAGTGCAAAGGAAAAGGTTCAGTTAACACCATGGATGAGGATAATGGTATTGCTATGACATCAACAATGGTTAAATGTTTTAAATGTGGAATGTACGGGCATTATGCAAACCAATTCCCTAAGGGAAAGTCTCATGAAGAGAATCTGTATGGTCGTATGGGTAATATTTATGTTGATGATGATGAAGAGACTACAAATGATATGTGAGATGAAAGAATTATTGAAGCTCGGTCAATGGTTTAAGAAGGTAGTGGAATGATTACATGTTTATCAAGTGTAATTTTGTATAAGTAATCTCATGGTACTACGGAATAAAGAGACATCTAAGGATTGTTACACTATTGTCTTTCCTTAAGTTTTGAAAGTGTGTGATGAATGGTACCAGTATTTTTGGAAAGTAGATGATATGTGCATAATGAAGGGATAAAGAGAAAATTAAATGTTTGATAGTATTCATGAGCTCATGACTGATATAAGGAGAAGGTTATATCATGGTTTGAGTATATAGAATTTTTGGATTTTGGTATGTGGAAAGAGTTAACTTTTGACAGCATTCATGTTTTCACTAATTTTTAATGGGTATTCATTTTTCAAGAGAATACATGATTAAGGTATTCATATTATTGGAATGTGACCAACAAGATAATGGATGATAAATGATGGTTGGTTGATGAAATTTCAAGTAATCGTTTTCTTTATACTATGAGCTTGGACTGAAGTATTTTAGATAAAGATTGGAATGGATTATGTTGGACATAAGATAGTATTGTTTAACGATAGAAGTTTTTTTCGATATTATTGATGGGATGTTATAGTAATGTAGTTTTAGAAAAAGGACAACCTCCAGGATGGGCGACAGCCCATCGCGTCGGACAAGGCTGTAGGAATTGAACCCACAACCGAAGTGCGACTGGCCTTTATCGCCTACCACTGGCCTACAGGAAGTCCCTGGTTAGTAGAAACTAGTCTTATTTTATTAAGCGGTATGATATATGAAGTATAAGATCATTTTTGGAATCATATACGATTAATCTCAACATAGATGGACTAATGTATATTTCATAAAATTTTCTAACCTTTTGTTTGAAACAGATGGAATAACACTCCACGAATAACAAATTCAACTTCATTTCTTTAAGAGATGAAGTGGAAATTTTTCAAATCACGAACAACAGTGAGATTGTACCAAAATAAAGTAAGTATTTATTCTAATTCAAATTCTTAAACTTTAGGGAAATGATCTTGAAAACCAAAAATGTTGTCCTAGTGCCCTTATATCTGATGAATCAGATGTTACCCTAGATCATCACAAATTTATGGCTTTGTGATTGTTGGCTTTTTCATAGCCATGTTCTCTACCACTCTCCATCAGAACATGATGGTTAGATTTCTCTTCCATATCCATATTTTCACCTATGTTCTCATATGTGGAAACCCACTGATTAGTTAATTTGGGTGACTGTTACGTTTCATACTTTAGTTTTTAAATCCAAGTTTTGGTATTCCTTTTTATGATGTGGGTTTTTATTAAAGAAACTTTCGAGTAATAAACGATTTGTAACCCCGACGAATTTCGAGGGCGAAATTCATTTTAAGGGGGGTAGAATGTAACACCCAGAGATTTTATGAAAAATATTCTTTTAATTTCATTGATGTCTTCTATTATACAGCACACAAAGTTTATCTTTTACTATACGCAACACTGTATTAGCTTGCAGTATACGCAACGATATTCTTGGATCGTGTTACACACAATTTCATGTTCGTTTTATAATAGTCATTCTACGCAACATTGAGTGTGTGTCTATATATATATATATATATTAAATGTATAAATTAAATATGGTTGGATTCTATTATACGAAACAATGAAGGATTCTTTCACAATACGCAACCCTGACTTGGCTTGCATTACACGCAATCGCGACCTTCCTCGATAGCGTGTGTTGTACGCAATACCGGGTTTTACTAAACAACGATATACTATTATAATATTATTATGAACTAGAATTTATGAATAGTATTAAATAAATTTTGAATTTTATAACATTATTATTCATCTTACACATTTTCTAGGACATGGTATAAGAACAAACTAAATGTTTCGAGTAAAATATGTATTTTTCAAAAAATGCAGTTTTGCCGCCTTTTGATAGCGCACCCACTTTAAATATAGTTTTTGACATGTTCATAAGTTCAATTTTACAAAATAAAATTCTTCTTTTGAATCAGGATATAAAAATTTACATTGGATAAAGTTTTGATATTTTTCTGATAACTTTCATATTTTAATGAATAGTAAAAACAAGTTATATTTTAATTAAAAACAACTTTTTTCATCGTAATAATTTATATGGTAATATTGAATGGTTTTAAAGTATAAATAGAATATATTTTTACCATTTAATATAATTTATGTCATTAGAATTGATTTTACATTGAATTCGTAGGTTAAATCAATTCAATCTTTTGTAATGTTTTAAACAAAAACTCGTTTTCATTTGACAAGGGGATTAATTTTAATTTAATTTCTGAAACTTCTGTGTATTGAACTTGAAAAAATGGATTCCATATTTGGAATCAGTGGGTCCAAATTATGTTAATAGGATACTTTTTATTTTTGGGAATTATGAATAGTAACTACGGTAAATTTTATTTACCATAGTTAAAGGTAAATTAGGTAATTAAGGGTAAATATAATATTATAAAATTACCCTAAAACATGAAAAAATTATATTGGGTGGCTAAAATTATACCCATATCACCTAAGGGTCGGATTAGATTCATTTTATGGACTTTTGACCATGAAAATAATTTAATTATTATTAAAACCAAAGAAAGTGACAACATGTCACTCTTTTAAATCTTATAAGTATAATAATTTTAATTTAGTGATAAAAATCACAAAACTTGGAACATGAATAGTCTCCAGAAATATAATTAAATTATCTACATCATATGAATTTATTTATAATTTTTTAGGGATTAAATAACAATCATTAATTGTGACACAATAGTGATGCAGAAAATTGTTTATCTAGTGAAAAATCAATAATATAGTTTTTATTAAACTAATAGTTACCATGAAAGTCACAAAACCCAGACCAAAACTTATTGGTCATGTAAATGTAAACCATAATAATACAATGGTCGAATATTTTACCATTTGGAGCCTTATAAAAGGGATTATGACACTTATATTATTTTATTTTAAATAATTCCAAAGTTGTCACCTTCATAATTTAATAAATATAACAATTTAAATATTGTGATTTTAAGATGATAAATTCGAGTAAAAGTATTATTGTTAAAGGTAATATATTTATCTTAATAATATGAATTTAATTTTAATTTTTATGCAAAAAATAAGTATATTAAATAATTATACAAAAAGAATGTAGTAATTATTTTATTAAGAGATAAACCAAATAAATGGTTTTAAAAATAATAAAATAAATAATATATGAACTATTTAAAGTTCTAAACTAATTTTATAGATACATATGACCTTTTATGAATCTATTAAAGCTTGTATTTTGAACATATCTTCTGTATATATTTTATTTAAATTCAAATAAATGAATAGTGTCAAAATTGACACTATTGTTATTTTATAAAAATAACATATTATAAAAAATTTTAAAAATCACAAAAATATATAAAAATTATAAATTTAAATTTATATGGTCTAAAATGTTATTAAGTATTCAATTATGGAAAATTCACAACAAATAAGTAATTATTTGTTGTAATTTAAAATTTAGAATGTTATTACCACAAATAAAATTAAATTGATTAAATAAGGATAAATCAAGTTGATAATGTTTAAAATAAATTCCTAACATGTCTAAATTTTATTGGTTGATTATATTACAACCCTATATCATCTAATATTCTAATATGAGTCATTTTTGGAGGTTTTTATGTGGGTTTAGATTTATTATAAATTAATATTTTTAAGATTTCCAAAGGTGCCCCTCTCCTCCCTTATAAAAGGGCACCTCCTCCCTCTCTTCCTCACACCACTTTGAGACTTTAATCTCGGCCAAACCCTGCCCATTTCCCTTCTCAACTTGCCTATCAACATCCTAGAGGTCCGGGTCTTCTTCAAAGACCAATTTTAGTACCCTAAGAGGAGGATTCAAAGAGGCGTGTCGAAGAAGAGGTAATATCTCTTACCGATTCTTTCAATTTTCTTTCTTCTTCAACTTCTTCTTATTTAGTTGTTTCATTATTAAGTAATAACATAAGTATCACTCATATACTTATATGTTATTATAAGTATGAAACAACCATATTTCACCATCTATCCATCCTATGGAAAATGAAATCACCGCGCGTGCGTACGTACGGAATACCATCTTCATGTCGTGGTGTAATCTATTTTCCACCACCACCTTACTTGGATGGGTATAATGGTGAAAGTAATGAATATATATGATTATTTTAAATTGATATTGATTCTGTAATATTATACATACACTTTAATATAATTCGACGATCATGGGAATGATATCATCGCTCGTGCGTACGTACGGAATACTGTCTCCACGACGCGATGAGATTCACTCTCCATGATAACCATTCAAGAATGATTATAAAGTATATATAATTAGTAATAATAAAATATATGACATAATAATGCTACTGGATTTATGTATATATATATTTATGTCATCTACTTAATTCCATTCAATTCAATAAGGAAACGAAAACAGCTTTCATGTGTACGTACGGCCTACCGTCTCCATGAACGGTGTATTTCATTCCTTTTATCGATCTATAATATATATGTATATGATGAATATATATTATATATAAATCATGTTTTACATTCTGGAATTATTTAAATCAGGATATAAGTAATAATATCAAGAAAAGACAAGTCGAAACACAGACGACAAATGAAACGATTTTACCCAAAACACTCTTTAACATGGAATTTACAAAAGAACGGGTAATATAAAGTCATAAGTGAACCATATGTAATATAATAACAATGAATATGATTCTGTAATAATTCAATGACAATATTTAAATCATTATACAGGAGGTTTGGATACGTACGAAGCATATTAGACCTAAGGTAAGGGATAAATATTCCAATCTCATTCTTATCTGAGATTGTTTATTCGTAAATATTTACTGGGGTTATTGTTATTATCCATGTACATGTTTTATAAAAATGTTTTCATGTATTTTTAAAGTCCATTTTACCCATTTTTTACTTTTAATACATGGTATGTAAGGAATCTTTCTTTTGTTTTACGTTACGAGGTACTTTTTTGACTTTTCCGGAAAAAGTACGAGAAGAATGTTTTTTTTAACTTATACGGCACGAACGGATTTTTATGGTTTTATAAAGCCTTATTTTCGTGAAGCTTCCTCCAAAATATTTCATGACTATTTTCAACAAAATCATTTTCTTTTAAAATTGCATGAGATTTTGTGAAAAGAGAATTATTTTGTAGAAGAAAGGATATTTTCCTCAAGAATTCATTTCAAGTGTTTTATCAAAACCATTTTTCATCTAAGATGACATTATTTCATATGTGTATGATTCAAGTATCATGTCTCTATGATTTACATGGTTTCACTTTTCTTATTATGAAATGATATCCATTTATTTATTTGATGATGGGATGATGTTTATGAAACCCATTTTATTTATTGGGTTATTATGAATGATGTATGTTTATTTTGTGGCACAAGTAAGAATGATTTCATTATGAGATGGGTGGGACCTATATCTCCCTACAATGCATTGGGTAAAGATTTATATCTCATGAGATAGACATGGCTGGAACCGTATGTTAATCTGGTTCAGTGTTACAGGACTGAAACGAGGAGTGAACTCGATTCAGAAAGGGACTTTGGCCACTAAGATGGTCTTGGCAGAAATGCCTTGGCTAATATAGAAATCATATCATGTGCTTAATGGATGCCACAATTACATGTTTTATTCCCATGCTATTTTATCATCCTTAATTTTTCTTTATGATCTATGCCTTACGTACTTCCATGTTTTATGTCATTGCTCAAACTTTTGATGTTTAAACATTATGTTCATGTTTTTAAGTTCAATTGTATATGATTTGTTTTAGTTTATCCATGCTTACCCTTACTGAGCATTTGAGCTCACCCTTTTTATGTTTTCTTTTCCACAGGATATAAATAAAGGTTTTAGGTAAGAAAAAAAAAAGGAAGATATTTATGGGAGATGTTGAAGATCTTTCACCATGATTAGAAAATTACGTTCCAAGTTTCCAAAGACACTAAACTATTACGGTCCTTGTGTGTCTGTTTTTGTTATGTATTAAGTATTCCGAAAAAGTAATTTAATGTTCATGTACGTCAAGCTTCGGGTCTCTACACATACTGCTTTCCAAAAGGTTTGGAAAGATCCAATGAGAATAGAATAAGCTATAAACTCAAACTAAACACATTAACTAACTTTGATGATATAAAATAATGAGTAGAACCTGTATTAATCAAATCTAGAACCATAGAAGATGAAATAAACATTGTACCTCTAACAATAGATTTCACTACCTTAGATTCCTATGGCGCACACTCAGCTACAAAAAATAATTTAGGCTTAGCCATATGGACATCCCCCTTGGCCTAATAATGAGACCCACCACCCTTAGAAGCATCAACATAAACCTATGACCCCTTAGTGAAAGTGGATCTCACCATACTTCCTTGGGACATCTTATCAGAGAAATGATTAAAATAGATAGAATTCCATCAATGATGACAAGTTCTATGATCATATGTACACTGTGGCATGGTATTACCACACCTCCCACACTAGTAACAAATAACCTTTGGTTTCCCTATAGATTCCCCTAAAATTTTTCATTCAGAAAACTGACCACTCTTGCACTTATTTTTTTCAAAAGAAGCACCCTGGTTAGTCGTTGCACCCACTGTATCTCTACCCAAGCCTGTCCACCCAGCTTTGTCTGCCTTAGCTAAAGATGATTTACCCAGTGGGTTATAAATGTTCAAAGGCACATAAGAATTGGTATTGACTAAACATTGGACTTCATTCCCATTTTGAACCTCCAAGCCTTTAGGAACTCACAAGTATTTTCAACATGAAAATTATTAGGTTAAAACTTGTGATTAAAGATCTTCTTAAAAGATACCAAGGTAATACCTTCATGGGACTTAGCTTTCATTATTGAGTCCCATCATATTATTATTGTTCATTTGATCATATAAATTGAAAAATCCACCTAAGAATCCTCATGACTCTTTAAAAAGTTAAATATTCTCTCAATCAATTCAAGATAATCCTCTAACTCTTATGTCCTTTTGTCACCATGGAAGACGAGTGGATGTTGCTCAGTAAATTATAAAAAATGATACACTGCCCATCTTGAGTTCACTATGCCAACCAACCCCAGAGTCTAAATGGTATGGATCACAACTTCAACCAAATAAGGGTCCACTGGAGGATCCACCTGTAGAACATTCCTTTCAACTTCCCCTATCATATTTGGAATATATCTTTTAGGAGTAATTCTCTGTTGAACACAATACAACAAACCATAATAAATGAGAAAATTCCAAAACCATCAAACTAGAAACAAGAATCCAAAATCATGCTTTAGAACAATAAAAAAATTAATCATTTATGAATTATACCAAAAAATTCCAACACCTTTTTAAAGGAATATGTCTATCTAAATAAACTCTCCAATTATTTTATTCAAACAATATTACACACACCAAGTCCTCAAACATTGTAGACAGGATAAATTAAATAAAATTCCTATAAAATTTATTCAGGTGATCTTAAAAACACAGTATTAGACTTAGTGAAGATATCCTGACCACCCATGGTGACTCAGATTTAGAAATGGGAGTGAGTTGGCAAGGCCCCTTTTCCTCACCTATTTTCCAAATTTCGACGATCCTACTCCTGTCTACCCAAGACACTAAAACAACTTAGGCAGTACTAAAACACTTTAGTATGAGTAACCTCCCTTTGATACCAAATTGTAGTATACCAACTTAGTCCAACCAAACCAGTCACCCGAGCCATCCCATTATGGGGTGGGGTAAAACAAAGATAATGAAACAAGTATTTAATATAAGAAAAACAAGACATAAAACCAAAGTACTATGTGGAAACAAATGAAAGATAAAACTGAGCCTACCAGCTAAACAATAAAAACATGAAAAATCTAGACAACAAGTCTCCATGTGACCAAGCATCACCTTCAAACTATTACAAAACTAAACATTTATGTAAAGAGAATCATGAATTCTATATAATGTTCTACCCTTTACCTGAATCCAATAAAAAAGGTATACATCCACCCAAATTCAGAAATAGTGTGTGAACAATAGATCTCAATAGGATACCACCAAAATATCTATACAATATCTAATAACAAGAATTCACAAGTCCAATATTTAAAACAAAAATAGTTTTAGAAGTATATTTATAAAAAAATAAACTTAAAATCCCTTTTTCAAAAAAATCCTTGAGATTTTCAAAATTTTCATACCATAACTACTAAAGCTGGAAATAAAGAAGATAAAATATTGAAATGTAAATTTACAAGTGACCCAACATCCATGAAATAAACTATCTTGTAATAAACAACCAGAAACAACAATTCACCAACCATATGGGCTCTAGCTTATGGGAAAATACGTACAAGACACTCGCAAGACAAATATTGAATAAAGTTGGATTTGATCTAACATTTAGGCTTTCCATATACCATAGACATATAAGTGGTTACCTACTAGTGGTTTCAAACACTATAAGGCTACCCGTGTCTCTATCTCGATGAGACAAAGGTTCTCATTGTGCTATGTTTTTCAATTTCTGTTTTTAAAAAACATCCTCACATTTCATAAAACAATTTCCAATCCAATCCAATCTTATTCAAGGTTTGAAAATTTAATTTTTCATTTTAAATCAAGGCAATTCTATATTCAAGTAAAACCCCCTTTAAAACATTAGCCTATTTCCCTTTCAATTTCATTGCATGAAATTCCATTTCAAATCTCAAGTAAATCTATTATAATTATGATAAATTCAAGGAATGAAAATAATTTAACAGATACACCTACCTCGATGGCGTAGAAAACCTAACTAACTTTGGAAATGGGGATTGTAAACCACATGATCTACCTTTGGAAGACAATGCATGACCAAATATTGAAAAGGATCAATATAAATCACAATCCAATCAACAATACAAACAAAAAATGGTTCCACAACCATATACAAGTGAGAAACCAAGAGGAATTATTACCCAGAGAGATGAAGCACCTAAACCTATTGATCAATTTCTGAACGAATCGATCTGGATGGAAGGAAGATACCCAAAAGTGCCTATGATAAGAGCTTTTCTTGGGTAGATGAGTCTGAAAAAACAAATGAGACCTAAATCACCTGCATATCTCCCTAAAAACTAGAATGTGGGTAATTACATGGTGTGTAATCTTTTACACGCCGTGAATCCCTTTAATTTTGAGTTACATGGAAAAATGTTTCAGCTTTTTAAATAAAAATCAGATTTTACATTACACTATGTGTAACCCATACATGAATTTTAAAAACTCGCACTATGAATTCAACTTATGGGATGATTTTGGACAGCATTACACATCATGAACCCCTACTATACATCATGTAACTACCCAGCGAATAGCATAAAATATGAAAATACAAAAAAATACATGACTTTACCATTAACGGTATCTTCCCAATTCAGCGCCCAAAATACTTTCCCAACAAAAAATGGAAACCAAAATAAAAGATCCAAACATACCTGAAAGAAATGTAATGGGGTGTTATATCTTATTCTTTTGAATCTATTCCAATCATTGATTCATGGCTATTACCCAGGATTTATCCTTTTCTCCTTTTTCAAAATTTATTGGTTCCACCACTGATAATAGAGATGTGAGATATATTATTTTTATTATATGGGTCAATTTTAGATTATATTTGACTCTAATATTTTTTCTATAATCAACTTAAACTCGTTTACTTCTTTTATGAGTAGTAGATTTACTTCCTTTGATACCAATATCATCCACTAATTCAACTTCAAAATCATATTCATTTAGAATATTTCACAATTCTAAAAAATATATATCAACATATTCTTCTTCATAACCCACTTCATTAAGAACACAATCTCAGAAATTTTCTTTAGCTTTATTTTTAACCACTTTCACGTCACTATTCACAGAAATTTTGTTGATAATTTTGTTAAAACCTTTATAATATTTTCTCTTAGATGAGTATCCCATAAATACACCTTATTTCTATAAATTTCTATACTTACCATAATTTAATTATTTATTTTAGATAAAGCACTTGCTACCAAGTAATATAAATTTAATTAAAATAGGTTTCATTCCATGCCACTTTTCATATGGCTTCTTCTCTTCTCATGGGCTAAGAAATTCCTAGTTGTGAGTATAAAAGGCCACTTTCATTTCCACTTTCTAGTAATGTTGAGAGATACAACTCTCAATAAGTAAGATCTTAAACATTTTTTTAACCATAAAATTTATTCTTTATACAAATCCATTTTATTGAAGTGTCCTTATCGAAGACACCTCATGATTTATTTCATGTTTCTCCAAGTAGTTTTTTACTACTACTGAGGTATATTTGGTTCCATTATCCGATCATAACATCTTCATTGTTTTCATTATTTAATTTTACACTCTTCTTCAAAATATTTCTATATATTATAATATTTTTCACTTATACGGAATACACATAACACATCTCATTCTGTTATATTCATTAAGAAAAAGATAAAATATTATTCACATAGAGATCTATCATGATAAATTGGACCGTATACATCGATGTGGACCAAATATAGAAGATTAATTTATAACTTATTCTTTATATAGTATCTATTTCTCTCTATATATCCCCTTAATCGTGTATAAAATGTATTTTCTCTATTTCTCTTTAAATAAGGAATATCCACTTTTGCTATAAATTTTGAAAAAAAAACTAAATACTCTACAAATGAATATGACCAAGAATTTGATTACATAGATTGTTTTATTATTTCATAGTAATAATACAAGTTCTATCCTTAATTTCAACCAAATATAAATTCCCATTCATTTTTTATCCCAATATTAAGGAATTTTTAGTCTTTCCCTTGATAAAACAGCCTTTTCAATTAAGGGAATCTTCCAATCCTGAGTTGAAAAACTAACTCACACTCAAGAAACTATGATAGAGACTATATAAATATATAACACTATAATTTTTCATTTCATATCCATATAAGTGTGTTTTACCACTTCCTTTTAACTTTGGAGCTCCATCATATCGAAACTAAATTGTTTTAGCAACTCTACCATTCAAATTCTTGAGAAGATTCATGTTTTTCATCAAATGGGATAAACAAACAGTATAAAGAATCCACTTTCTATTGTTTTTAATATCTTTTAAATCTATATTAGTAAGTATATAATTATCCTTATTCTTTAAATTATTTTCTTTCCATGATAATTTAAAATGCAAGATTATATCTTCTCGTTTTCTATAGTACATGTAATCAAGTTGTAGTCTTCTTCTTATGATAAATAAACTTTATTTTAAAATTGAATATCTTTAAATAATATTACATCCAACCTTATCTGATTTTTATAGGACTAATACATGGTTCTCATTTTCAATCAATCAATAAATTTATACCCAAAGTTATAGCAATTGAAGCAATTTTCGTAGAATGAATTTTTATTATAATATAAAAGGTATGTTTTTATGTCATTTATTTAATTATAATTATTTAAAATTTAAAAGGTATTACCATTCCTTCATAATATAACATCATGTCACATATTTGTCTGAAAAAAAATTCAAAATAGATCTAAACTTAATTCCCATGGGTTGACTATTAGAACACAATCTCTCCTATCAACTTGAAATATATCTATTATGTAATGATGAAAACTCACTAAATTATAGGTCAAATATTCATTACAATGTGACATATACCACCATGATGTGATTAAAATATCTATATAAAATATATATTATCCAACTTTTCGACTTCTTTACCGTTCTGGTGTGATTCACTCATCTGTAGTAGTTATTTAATCTTATGTAAGTCTGTTTTGGTATGAAGAATGCACTACTACATGATTTAATATTATATATTTGTTCAGTTAATCCAACACTACTCTAAAAATTCTTATTTATTCTTATATAACCAATTATTCATGACATTATACTTATTATTTCACCATGATGAATTTATTTCATTTCCAAACTTCTCCAACACTCAACAACTAAAACATCATCCTTCAATTCACTCCATTTGAAAAACAAAAAATAAAACCTTTTTACCAATGGTTCCAACATTTTCCGATTTTTGGAATGATATTTGGATTACACTTAGATGGGAAACCCTAATAATATTAGGATACCATAGTAATATATTTGATTTTATCTATATGGTAGATTAGCTAAAGATCTTTCTTCTCAACTATCTAAGATTCATATATTCTATGATTAGAATGATGGCCTACCTAAAATATTTAATTGATGGTGAGAAAACAAAAAAGGGACCCAAACCAAAGTTAAATATGGATCCTAGAACACTAATGGATATGTAGTAATTTAAAAGGGGTAATAATTTTAGAGTGATAATTTTTTTTAAAATTCCTTATTAAATGAATGAAAAACACAATACACATATAATAAAATATTTTATTGTAGATAAATATAATTATCATCATAAAATATGAAATTAATATCAATCCTAGAAAAGGAAAATATTGATGTAATTAATTTATTATAATGGTATATAAACATAATAATTTTAATTAAATAAGAAGAATTTTTTTACATGTTTATGAAAACCCTTCCTAAGTAACTAAATCTTGAAGTTATTCAACAAGTGAATCTAAATACTCATGAGAAGAAAATAATGATTCACTTTGGACTTCAAAGGAATTGTTTGAATATATCATGATTGAATTAATTATAGTATCTACTCATACACTCAATATTATTGGGTCTCAGAGAGATTGTAGATCTTCTTTAAGTCTTAGTATGTAAATAGACTTCGTTATATAGTTATTATACGAAAGGTTCCAAAAATATGAATGAATTCAATAAAAAAAATTCCTATTTTCCAAAATATTTTTTGATAGTTGAGAAGGACATAATATATCAAGGATATGGTTATATAAAGACTTACATATGGGTAAAAATTTAAGTCCTAATAAAAATATGGGGACATATAATTGTTAAACTATTATATTAAAACCTAAATAAGGAATTAAAAATGAGGGTATGTATTTTTATTTTTGGAAAGACAATTCACTAGAGAAAGATTTTCCATAATATATGAAAGGATTAAAGAAACACTATAGAGAGTGAATGTGAGGTGTTAATGTTTTATAAATGAATTATTATATTTTGAATGGTATATAAGACCAACTATACATTAAACAATTATAAATATTATGTATAGAATTTAAAAGTTGATAAGAGTTGATGATTAATTCTTATTCTAGTAATAGATCAAGGGGTTGCTAAATCAAGGTGTTGGATACAATAGATTCCCTTAAAACTATAATAGAAAAAAAATTATCTTTTCATCTTTTTTCTAATTATGGGATAATTGGAGTTGTTGTAAACATTTATTTTTACAAATACATGATATAATACATATTTTTAGGATTTATATAGTTTTATAACATGGTTTGAAAATAATATATGGATAAAGGTGGTATTATCTTGGATAAAAGTGTTTCACCCATGTTGTGTGTTAAAATATGAGGGAAATAATCTCCACCACCTTCTAGTGACATATATTAAATAATAAAACTTCTTTTTAGAATATTTCTAGGAACACATAGATTGACTTATAAGATAAGGTTGTTAATAGTTTATATATTAAATATTTCCACTAAAATAAGTAGATTTTATTTTCAAAAACATAGAAGTTTGTATATCTTATCATGATATTTTAGAGATAATGTAGTTTCTAAGAGGTTAGTGGGAGTATGTTTAAACCTTATAAAAAATTTTAGTATAAAAATACATGATTATAGCATTCAAACTAAAAGCGAATACCACTTTATATCCTAAAAGTGTTTAGGGTGTGTTGGTAAATATATAATTGTTAAAAGATATATTTTTCTTCTAAAATTATCCAAAATAAATTATTAAATGATATGTTTTCAAAAATAATAATGACAATGATCATTGAAAAGTTTTAAGTATACAAAAAATTCATTAACATCATAACATTGAATGTTGTAAATTAAACATGTTTGAAGATTTTTTCAAATATTTGAATATCATGAATATGATCATTAATATAACCATTATGAAATAATTATTTTTTATATAATTTATTCACTAAATTAGTTTATTATGATGTTTTATCATATGGACACATAGTGATGTGATGGGAATTACATAAATATTATGAGTTTAACAAAACACTAAAAGTGTAGAAAACATATAGATTGTTTGGTGGTCTATGATATAATATATTTTTATACAATCACTTATGTATGGTTTTTTTAGTAATTTTACAAACATTTTAAGAATATAAAATGTATCAAATTATAAAATATAAAGTCTCAACTTAATCATTCACTTCATGCTATCTGTATATATTCATGAAGTATGATGATAATTAACCTCTCAAAGTATAAATTTAGGTTATCCCAAAAACAATTTCACCACAGAGTCTTATAGGATGTAATTAAATGTAAAGGTTATCATGAATAGGATTTTATATAGATATATTGAATGTACTCATGAGACACAAAATGAGTTTTGTGCACTCTATGACCTATAAAATAACCAAATTTAGTTTTATATACTATTTATTTAGTATACTAGGGGTGAATTATTAATATTGAATCTATGTACCTGATGTTATAAAGGATTCCTAGCATGATAAAATTTATACTTTGTAATGTTTCTTATGAAATCCATGAGGTAGAGGTAATCAGAGGGTGGTTTATCATGTTTCTTACCATTTCATCAGTTGGTGTTTAACCAAGGTGGGATTTATCCTCTTGTATAATGAGTATAACATCAGGTCCCTCAATTGAGATATATTTAATGAGTGTAAGATTCTATCTATATAAGTTTCATGTGATATGATTATCAATTAAGGGGAATGTGATATGCTCATCCATTTAGTAGAATGACATGTGATGTGTTCATCCATCTGGTTAGTCTATACTTGGAGAATAAATAACATATGAGTAGTTACATGGGATTGAAATACTCTTTGTCCCATGGATACTCAATGTATTAGAAAACGGTATTATATGATTATATATGATTATATATGATATATATGGTGAAGACATGTATATAGGTATAATATTTTGATGAATGTATTTCTAGATTCCTTTGTAACTTGAGTAGCAGTGATGATTTTCTAGAGATCATTCTTTTATAAATTTATTGACTTGACAATTAATATTTTTTCAATTTTATAAAGTCCTTTAGGGTCACACGTTTTGGATAACTAAATTGTGATTAATTTTTAGGAAACTTAAAGATATTTTCTAAAAGTGTTATAGAGTTTATCCAAAAGTACTTTTGGATGATATTCATAGAGTATGGTATATGATGTGATATATAGTGAAATTAAGGATAGCTTTATGAAAGTGTTTTTGAAATATCTAAAAGGAGTTTTGGATATGGATTCACAAGTTATTGTATATAATACTATATAAGATGAAATATCACAAATTCTATGAGGTATTTATGTAAGTGGGAGATTAAAAAAGATACTCCTTAAATATTTATATACATGTGATGTATTTTTAGTTAAATCATATAAAATGATATGGGTTATATTATATGGCCTGATATAAATGAAGATATAGATATTCCCTAAACCTAGTATAATTATATGATATTTTAGATGTATAATTTATGATATGAATATGTCATAGGGTACAACGTATGAGAACTAAGTTATATCTTATACCTTAGGATAGGGAAATTATAATGTGTGGTATATTGATACCACACCACTACCATTTTCTATCATAGTATATGACATAACCATATTTTTATGTATTGATATGAGTTAATTTCATAATTTCATGGCCATATAATTATGTATTGATGTGATTAATCATATGATATGATTAACATGGGTAATGTTAAAAGTTAACATTCCTAAATCTTCTATATTTGACTACCATCGATTATAGACATTTCGTATAATAAAACATATGAGAGATGAATGCGCTTAAATGTTAAGTGTGTTGTTAATGGGTTATAAACCATTTATAACCATATTCCATTTACTTATAAATTATTAATTTATTACTAAATTCATGTAAGTATCATGTAGAATCCATGATTTATATATAAACAAGATAAAACCCTTGAGATGGTTATCCAAGACTCATACTGATTCTCTATTCCTTTAATCTCTTTTCTCTTTATTTTCCCACTACAAAAGGTACTAGAATACCCTAACAACTATGGAGTAAGCTGACCAATTTTTGAGTGATTTTTCAATGTATAGATAAACCACAAAGGATATAATCCTTTGTTTTCTTTTTAGGTATCTTTATCAAACATGTGGTGAAAGATAAGAAGATCGAACATCTTCAGTGTAAGTTATGCATGTTCTTCATTTTTTTATACATGGATTAAGATTCATTACATAGGGATCTTGGGTTTTGGGTTTATTTATTGTCATATACTACTTAAATAAGTGGTATTAAATCCTTTAGAAATGACTTGATGTTATGAGATCCATGTCATGATACTTGAATTCTTAAAATCATGTTGAAAATGAAGATATAATTAATCTTTTATTGGATATCATAAGTTGGGATATAGATTTCCATTTGGAAAATTTATATATTATTTAGTATATTTAAATACGATATAGATTTTTAATTGTGCCTCACTTTATGATATGTGATATTATATGTAGTGATATGCTTGCATAATATGATATACAATATTAGAACTTATGACATAGTTTAAATCCTTTAATTTTTTGTTATATCATTTCATATAATATAGATAGTTGTAATACTTGACAACACTAATTTCTACTATTACATAGAATTAAAATAGATAATTTTATCACCTTAGTAATATTGATGCATATTGTAAAATAAAACTTCCATCTACTAGAGGTGATTTCACTAATTATGAAAGATAATGTATATTATAATATATGATTAATTGTTATTGGATAACATATAATAGGTTTCTGAATATTTGATATAATATATGATATAATTTATCATCAATCATGACTTATGACATAATGTATGTCATAAAATATGACATAAAATAAAAATTGTGATTTTTATATTTTTCAATTATGAATTAGATTAGATCATTTATAAGTTGTTTACAAATTATAGAAAAATGTATTTTATGATATTAATTTATTTTATAATGTGTTTATAATTAATTATTAATTTTTTATGAAACATTTAGTAAATAAATAACTTTAATATTAATTTCTAATATTTAAATACCTTTAATTTTATATGAAATGACTTATAATTTTTATATAAAGTGTTTGTATAGTAATTGTAAGGTAATCTATAAAATGTTTATAAATTACTAAATAAGTCAAAACATAAAGGATTTAATGTTTATTTATTAATTTTTCATAATTATTAATTTTAAATGTTCGAATTAAAATGTTATATTTGAAGAAATTATTTGAGCCATTTCAAAAGGAGTTTTGATAAAATGATATGATCAAGGTTCAAATAAAATTAATATGTGATATTTTGTTTATGTAAAAAATTTAGATAATTGATTTGGAAGGTAAGTTTTTATATTTCGTTTAATATCTTATAAATACTATATAAAAGAAAATATAAGTAGTACGTATTCAAGATAAATATGGAGTGTTTATATTTATTTAATTTTAGAGTGTTCATAATGCATGGATAATTATATAAAGTGTTTATAATTACTCTATTAATGAATTTTTCATAAATGTTTATAACATGTATAAATTAATTTATTTATTTTTATTCCCTACTTTATTTATAGATATAAATTGTCTATAATATTAGTAAGTGTGTTATTTAGTTTAAAGTGTTAAACTGCTTCTATAAATTATCTTACATGCCTTTCAGATATTATATGTCGGGTATGATATTTGATTAAGTATTATTCTACCTTGAATTTGGATTGTAAAAGATTATGATGATGAATTAAAATGTTAATTATAGTTTCTATATATTTCATTTTATAATTATGATGAAATAGATGTATCTTTTATGTAAATAACCATGGATATAGGGAATTTAGGTTAGACTACTCATTGTTCTAGGATATTAGGCTATGTCTAAAAACATGGGTGTCGGATACCCATCACTAAATGATTACTATTGGGTGAATAATAAATTTTATATGATTTTAAACCTTACATGGTAGATTTTAATATTCCTTATTAATTGTATGTGTTTGGATATGTACATATATAACTATATTTTAATTTAGGTTAGTAACACAAGTTATGGGATGTGTAAAGTATTACACCTAAATATGTTTTGAACATACTAATTTAGTGGAAGGAATAAGATAAAAAACTAAATAATTAAAAGTGTTAATGAATTAAATCAACCCACATGGAAACCTACTAGGATAATAGTGGGTTAAGTGTGAAACCCCAAGACTATCTCCAGTATGCTAGTGGTCGACGACTAGTGCCAATAATTCATAACACAAGTATAGAGGTCCATATCATTATGGACACCTTCAACAAATATCGATCTCCAAAAAAACAAGAAAATATAGACGAAACAACCATATGTAATATGGAATTCATACAATGCACGTATATCATTCATAATAGTGTGACATGTGAAACATCAGAATTAGAAAAAAAATATAATGTCCCAATATCCCAAAATAATGAAAATCCTTGGATGACTGATAAAGGGAACTCTAAAACACACCAACTCCAAATATAACCATCATCAACAACAACCACCAATGAGTGCCACTAATCTCTAGATCAATCAACATCACATCTACAAAAGTCAAATCCAAATTGTACATCATCCACACAAATATAACATATGTGGGCACAAGACCCATGAAGGGGTGAGTGTAAATATACATAAGTGGATGACCCAAAAAAAATGAATATACATCAATAAATTGGGTTCCTACTCCATAAAAAAATACAACTAAGGGATCCTAAAATACCTAGAACACCACAAAACCCTAGAAACCTAAACAACATGGTTTTTAAATCATCCCTCAATAATCATAGTGGGGGACCCACACCTCCCTAATAAATGAAAACTATTTTAGGAGGTATCGTCTCTTGTGGAGGACACATGACTCATTGTGTGGAAGATTCATAAGTGGAGGGAATTTCCTAATGTATAATTTGAGGACCCATTCCCCACCACCAAGGGGATTACTACTCTAATAAGTGTATAGAGGACCCATGCCCTAAAATTGGTGTGTCACTAGGGGTTAATGACCCCATTTCTACTCCCAATATCATTTCCACTCCTCCTCACCTACTCTATGAATCTAAGGAACTACACCTTAAAATAAAAACTTAGAGAAATCCCTAATAATTATAATGAATTTCCTATCATATTCTACATAAAAAACACTCATAATGGAAATTTCATTATCTTAGTTCTGACACCCAATCGATAAGATGTGTTGAACACCAAAAGTAAAATTAGTACACTATGTGTACTTTAATTGACATGGTGTGTGATCTCAAACTAAAATTGTATCATGTTATATTACTATATAATCATGTGGGATCATCCTATATAGCATGTTTAGTATGATACACCATTTTTGGATCCTTCGGGCTGGAATTTACTTCCCTGGGATCTCATTTTATGTCACTATAATATACAACATGTCTACTAGCCCATAAGACATGTGGGTATAAGAGGTTAGTCGAACATATATTTTAGTACACCAAAGGCCCTATAGTCATGAAATTAGACCATATCTAGAATATTTTCCATTTTCATCATTATCACTACATTTTCTAGATTCATCCACTATTCTTGTGAGTTTTTTCACCTGATACTTCCAGTGGATACCACCTCTCCTCACTAAAAAGAACCTATTAGTATTGCCTCACCCAAGCAAGGACACATAAACCACTCACCATAATTTTTATGGTTTTAAATACCCATCAACAATCATCTTGTGTCTGTTAAATCATCAAGAAATCCTCTATATACTCTAAATATCTACATTTCAAACTGGAAACTATCATTAGTGACTTTAATACCCAAACTAGATCTGCTTTCATCGTTTTCTATTTCTTTATCATCTCAAGCCTCCATTATATAAATTTGTTGAGAAATTAATGGGAAAATAATGATTTTTAATAGTGGTTGGTGAAAAACCCAACCAACCAAATTTTAATTCAAAACCACATTCATCAAATAATATAAGAGATGAGATTTTATAGATAATTAAAGAATGATTGGGGGTATCATTCATGTAATATTTGGAATGAAAATAATTCTAAACGATTAATTATAAATTTATTTTAACAATGTTCATCCAAAAACCAATAAAAATCAATAGCTTAAAAGACCAAAAAAATATTATCAAATAGGAATTGTTAATGTTAATTACAAAAGGATAACATTTATGCTATTAAAAAATCAAAATAAAACTAAGAATTTAGGAATTAATTTAGAACATTATTGTATAAGGATTAAAATCATTAAAATTTAATGCAATGTAAAATAAATAAAACATGGGAAGTGTGGATTCAATAGAATAAATATTGAGGTGTTTTAAAACATATAAATCCATTTCCTTGATGTGTTAATGTTGAAGACTCATAAACCGGAATTCAAATTGTGTTTGTTATCATAGAATCTAGGAATAACCAGATGATTCCTCCAATATTCCACTGATAGTTCTCCTAGGGTTAGGGTTTAAAGAAGATAAAAAATTCCCATGGGAGGAGGAAAACATACATATTTATAGTAAATATTATTTTATCTAATATTTAAAAAAATATCTATTTGGGGTCTAAAACCCAAACACATTGGTTATAACCCTCCTAGGAAAAATCTCTCATTTCAAACACAACCATTGTTTCAAAGTTTTTATTTGAGGCTATGTTTGGAAGATTTTAATTACTCAATTTTCCAATTCTAAAAATAATCTATTTAATATATTATATTGATTTAAAGACCTATAAAAATAAACCATATTTGTATACACCTTAATAAATATTATTAAAAAATATTTAAAGGGTTTATTATACCACCCAAATGATTTAAAAATAAATTTAATATTGAATGCATGAAACACTAAGTCTCTAAAAAACAAAAAATTGTTATAACTGAACCAATAAACATAATTTTTCCACTTCTATGATTTTAATTTCGAAAATTTGGCATACACAGTTGCATTTAGGGTGATATTTTAAGTCTGATAGAAAAAACAAAATTTTTTGTGAATAGTAACCTACACTTATGAATAGTAACCAACCCTTATAAATAGTAATATACCCTTATGAATAGTAATATACCCTTATGAATAGTAATATGACCTTTATGAATAGCAACCTCACCCATGGAAGTATAAATAAAATTTAGGCACCTTATAAATGAAGTAGAATGTTTTATAAATTATTAATTAAGTGTTCGTATTTTTGTCAGTGATAAATATTTAATTACCATTTTAAATAAATAAATTAATTCATTTTCATAAAATGAGTACCTAAATAAAAAAAAATTTGTCCTATGATTTTATGATAATTTTATGAGACCATAGCTAATTTTTGAAAGTATTATAAAATTAGTTTTAAATAAAAATCTGTATTTTTCAAGTAAATAATGATTTTATTTAAAAATTAAATTCCAAAAATTTAGAAATTTATTTTGATAAAATGGAGTCTATTTTTGGATTCTACATGTCAAAAAATGTTTAGAGTTAATTTTTTGGCTTTTTCTAAAATACATGAATTTTTTATGAATAATAAAATACGATAATTTACAATAAATGCTACATACATGGTTTATTGAGTCATAGGTGATGTAAGGCTGATTTAGGCACAATTGGTTTGAACTCAAATTAACTTATTAATATTTTTGGTCACATGACTCTAGAATATTCATAGTCTTCAAAAAAAAATATTAAACTAAGGATTAAAATAATGAGAAACCCCTCCTCTCCTCCATTATAAATATCACCCCTCCTTACCTCTTCTATTAACTCCTATAAAGCCTTGTACCTTGTCTAAATTCTGCCCAAATATCCGCCAAATATCCTCCACTATTTCCATCAGGCCTTGGTCTCATAAAAATACCAAATCCTCTCACCTAAAGAGGCTCTCAAGGAAGATTAATTCAAGAGATAAATTCCTATTTTCAATTATTTTACATTCTATTCAAATTCCTTTGTTTTCATTTCTATACTCACCTATACTAATCCAAATGTTATAAAAACTCCAGTACCTTACATGTACTATAATTTTGTTATGATTATAGAATAATTTATTATCATCTCTCATTTACCCTTCTTTTATGCTATTAGTAAAAATCGCCATCTGAGATGTGCTAATTTACCACATTCAAGGACGATGGGTTTTCAATATCTATTACCATCATAAATTCTAGTCATAAAATAATTATTATGGTTTAAATAGAATATGATATATTTATTGTGTCTCATATATGGTTTTGGAATCTTTTTGTACACATGTTTTTTTATTTATAAAGAAAAATGAGTTCATTGTGTTCAAAAACCGCTAATTAACTCAAACGGTTATCATTGAATAATTTATATAATTATTAATATTTACTCCAAGTAAAAAAATAAAATTTACAAAAATGTAACATGATTTATGTTCACTAATAACATATAACTTGAATTCTGGATAACCATCCTCATTTTACATGATTCTCCATTCATGTATATAAGTATAGAGATCATGAAACAAACGAACCCAAACAATGAAATTGAACCTATTAACCCATCAAAAAGGACATGAATGAACTTAATAAGGTTATAATAAATCAATTAAATTAATATTAGGTTCTTTAATTATTAATTAATGAACCTAAATTTTATTATTAAGGTCATTAAGATCAAGTAGAGAACACCTTCAAACTTAAGGTAAGGGTTTCATCACCTCACTTCCATTTTTGTGAGATATTTTGTATTCACTACTACTACTTATTTATGGTGTATGTATACTGACCATTGATGTTTCATATCATGAATATATTTATTTCCATTATATTAAATTTATTATTTTATTATTATTAATTTTGGGGCATACAATTCAATTGATTACAAAGTTTTAAGTATTTTCTACCCGAACTTCTATTTTCATTTAGATTGCTCTTATTATCTACCCATCTAAATTAAATTCTTATTATTCCTATGTACTTATCATAAATTATTATTTAATGTTATATATATGTGTACCAATCATAATTCATCTTTACTTTATGGGGAGTTACATGTTTTCAAAGAATCTTTCAAAAAATTGTTCTGAAATGCAAGCCTGGTTCAAGGAACTTCTCTAATTTTTACCTATTATGAAGTTCACTGTACAATCCATTTTAATCCATATTTGTCTTTATAAAATCACAAATTTTAACATTAAAAAGTTATTTTGGTTTATTTATAGTTTTATGAACTAAAACATGCCTTTTTGATTTAAAATTATTTAATATTTTCCTTAAACCGCACTAAAATGTTTTATTTCTAAAGTTTCTTTAAAAACACTTTTTAAATGACATAACCTAAATAAGACATTATTTAAGCCTAAAATATAATTTTAATAACCTTACCTTTTATTTTCTATGATATACATGTTTACCATACCTTTTATTTTCTATCATTTAGTGTTAATGTTAAATGATTGGGGAAAGCTATTTAAATTTCATATATTAGTTTCAATATGAATTTATATGTTGATTATGTTCACCCATTTTATATTATGAATTCATTGGAATTATTATGTGATGGTTGTGGCCTGTTATAGGCTCTCGATGCATTAGTAGGTCTCATGAGACAAATAGATATGGACTTGGCTGAGGCCTTTCCCATTTTTAGATATGGTTTTGGCTGAGGCCTTAATAATTTTTAGATGTCTTGGATAAGGTCTTGACGGTATCTTTTAGAATGTCCTACATATGCATTTCCCTCATTATGAATATAGTAATTGAAATTTCATGTGGTTATTCAACTATTATAATACCCGTTATTATGTTTTATTATGGAATTATTTATTCATATCTTATTCCTCCCATAGTATGTACAAGTGTATTTTTAATGGCATGTATTTTTAGTTATTCACCATACCTAATGTTTATGTTTATGATATCCTCTGTTTCATTGTTTACCTTTACTAAGCATCAGAGCTCACCTCTTTTCTTATGTTTTAATTTTCCCCAGGATGCGAAGAGATGTATTATTAATTAATTTCATAGATAAACTTAGTGTTGTGGATGTTCCCAATAAAACTTATATTTGTTTTTCATTTCAAGTTGTAATGTTGAACCTATGTATGTATTTGGTTTTCCAAAACTACAAAACTATTTGGTACATCTAGATAAAACTTCCTTGTAATCATTCCAATGTAATGAAATAATTCACAAACTATAGACTTCTGGGGTCAGGGAATTACATTTATATGAAAAAAAATTGGGTTACTAAAACCTCCCTATTTTAAAGTATATTCATTTTGAAAAATCATCCTACAAAAAGGTAAGGGTACTGATATTTTATATGATTCTCAATTTCCCATTATCTATCTTGAATATTCAAATGTGGATATAATACAATCACCAATAGAATTTCTCACCCATAATGGATCTTGTACTACCAATCTTTGATCACCACATAGTACTCAGTAAAGGTAGTATCGTCCTCTACATTCATCTTAACAAAGACAATAATATGTGATGGCTCATGCACATACATACTTACCTATTAAATATGGAAGATGTTATGCACCTAGTCCATAATTGTGGGTAAAACCAGGAAATATAAATCCTCCCCTATCATGTTTTGAATCTAATATGTCTTAATGAATCTCAAGGATAGATTACTTTCCTAAAAGAACTCATTAAACTATGTTGTAGTGTAACCTCTAAGAATACATGATCACTATCATTGAACTCTAAATATCTATATCTTCTATATATATAATACATTGATGGATTTAAAATATCCTTATATTCTCTTGGATTGCATTCAAATTCTTTGCATTAAACCGCACTAGCTCAAGTAAAATTAGTGATGAATTTCCAATATTCATCTAGTAAAGGGGTGACATGTAGGGTCTCCCATACAGGTCCTAGAAAGGTGTTATATCAATAGTAGACTGGTAGTTTTTCTTCTACATAAACTCCATTAAGTGTAAGTAACTGTCCAAGCTCCTAAAAAAATCTAGCATGCAAGCCCATAATATATCATTGAGAATTTGAATAGCCCTATCATTTTAACTATATTTAAAAGAGTGGGATTTTGTATTCAATCACAACTGAATCCCAAAATCTTCCTAAAGCTCCTCTATCACCAGGACATGAAATGACCATCACATATAATCATCGATGGTAACCTATGAAACCCCATAATATCCCAAATGTATAGAAATTTTACAATCACCACCGAGATCTACTCTCATATAGGAATGAAGTGATCCCACTTATTTAGATGTTCAATGATCACCCAAGTAAAATCATGACCCTTAGTCAATCATGGGAGTCTAGTTATAAAGTTCATAAATATATTATACCAATTAGACTCTAAATATTCTAGGGTTAGTCTCAAAACTAGTTAGAACTCATTGCTCACCCTTCACTTACTAATAGTTGAGGCATTGTGATATGAACAAAATAATTCTCTACTTCATTCCTAGCCATTGAAATAATGCTTAAGATCCCGATATATATTCCCTCACCTAGTGAATAAGTTTTAGGGGAATACCATTAATCACAAATAATAAATTCCTCCCTATTATTTTAAAACTATATGAATCAAGGCTAAATACTTAGAATTCTCCTCTATCAGCTGAGCAGGGGACTTTTTTCTAAATGCATTAACTATCACATTGTCCTTCCCTGGAGTATAGACTATATCAAACTCAAAAATCCTATAGGAACTATGGTCTTATCCTCTACTTAAATTTTATAACTCTCTATGAAAAGATATACCTAAAAATATTTTGATCTTTGAATACCAAAAAATCCTCACCTAAAAGATTATGTTAACACTTATTTAGAGAAAACATTATCATTTCCAGCTCCAAGTCATGGGTTGCATAATTTTTATCATGTTTTCTTAGTTTCCTATACCAATAGAAAATAAAGCATCATCTTAATATCACCAAACTACCAAACCTAGACCTTTAATAATAATAAAAAAATATCATACTCAACACCTTCCTATAAAATTTACAAGACAATGGAATTGTTCAACTTCTCCTTCAGCTCCTCAAAAGCACTCTAAAACAATTAGATCATATAAAAGACTTCCACTTTTAGGTAAGGGACATAATATGAGTTATAATAATAGAGAAGTCTTACATGAATATCTGGTAATATCTTAATAACACAATGAAACTTTACACATTAAAAACTATCTTAGGTGGATCCTAAGTCAATACAACCTTAATCATTATGGGATCTATTTTATCTCTACCTACTTATATGACATTCCCTAGGAAATTAACTTCCCAAATCTAGAACTTTCACTTTAAGAGATCTTCATATGATTGATTATCATAGAGTATGTTCAAGACCATACTCAAATTCTTAGTATTCTCTTCTTATGTTATAGAATAAATGATGATGTTAATTAAAAAAATCACCATAAACAAATCTAAAATAATGCTGGAAGATTTGGTTTATGAGTCCCATAAAAACTTTAGGGGTGTTTTCCATTCCAAATGGAATACTAAGAACTCAAAGTGACTATAGAGACAACTAAACACTATATTTAAGATCTCTTCCTCCCAAAATTGCAGCTGGTGATATCCATACAAGATATCAATATTTAAGAACCACTTCACTCCCCTCAGTTGGTCAAAGAGATCTCAAATCCTCAATAGAGGGTAATTATTCTTTATTATCATATGATTCAGATGGTGATAGGAAATACAGATTATCAATATCCTATCTACATTCTTAGTGAATAATATAAGAGCTTCCCAAGTGGACACATAGGTTCTGATAAAACCATTATATAAAAGTTCATCCAACTACATCTTTAGCTATTTAATTCTTAATAAGGCGATCTGGTAAGCTGTTAAAGATATCAATTCAATCCTAGAGTAAAAATATATGTTTAAATAAACCTATCGATGAGGGTTTAACCCTACAACATCATTTGGGGAAATTTTTTTGTACTCATACACCACTCTAGGTAATCACTCTTATATAGAATTCATAGTGAACAATGATAAACTACCCAAATTATGGGTAACTGGTTACGATCTCCTTATGTTTGTCACCACTTATCCATTCTGAGGGTCACACTCACCAATGAAGGTGAATATTGACCCATATTCTCAATGAAATATCACCCTACGATTATAGTAATGTAACCAGGAATCGGTTGTACACTACCATTCCATGACTAGGATAATATTATATGGTCTCATATTCTACATGAATAGATCCCAATAAAATTCCTCTCTATTGAGAGTAAACTCACCTATATGGGAGATGTTGTTGACATGATGATCACCCCTAGTGTAAGTCTCTAGAAAAAGTGGTCAGGCTAAGGAATCTACAAGAATCACAAATTCTATGATAAAACATATAGAAATAAAATAATATATTATGTTAGTGTCGATGATTATGAGTGTTTAATTAAATAATACATATATCAAACCTTAAATTATGTTGGGTGGAACCTAATTAAATATTACCATAACATGTATCTGACCAATTCCCTAACCTCCATCATTATATTATTGAAATTAACTTCCAAAAGGTAGTAGAAATGGGGGTGGATAAAATCATTATCCACCCCTAGATGGTTCCTCACTAGTATCTCCCTTACCATAACCACACCTAGAGTGACCACCATGTCTAACTTTATGAGACCCCCAATCTCTAAAATACCTCTATCAAGTATTTCCATCCATATTACCACCCTATCCATCCTTCATTTCTCACCTGGTAGGATAGACATGATTTGGGTATCCCATAATACTACAATAATAGCATGATCATCCTCCCTATTAGTTGAAACCAATATGGGATCCCTACACTTTATTTGTTTGAGAGTGTGATAATTATTTTTTATGGATCTAATAATGACTTTTCATTAGCTAGATACCACAAAAAAACTATTCTCAAGAAGAACTTTTACCTAATTTAGTGGCAATATATTACTCCACTATGAAACTCTAGATCACTAAATAATGCTCTATAATTAAAATATGGGTGGGAATTCATAAGGGTAAAACATCATCCCAAATATACCTCAGAAGGACCCTTTCAAACTTCTGAGCCTAATGAAATCCATTACAGATCATGTTTTAAGAGTACATCATAAGGTCTGTAAACTTCAAAGAATACTGAGACACAGTCATTATAAACTATTGATGGTCATACATCTTATAGACTCACACCATAATCAATGTTTCTATATAGTACTCTTCATTAAATAGGTTCTTAAACTTTATTCAGGGTGGAGCAACCTCATAGTGAGTATGTGAGATCATCATCCACAAATGGACAGTTGCGCTATGAAAAATACACCTAGTTAGAACCACAATATGGTCAATAAATATCTGAACAATGTGTAAAATATGAGTAATTGAATCCATCCAATCCTCCACTTCTTAAGTATTTTACTCGCCTTTAATTCTAGGTGGCCTATGAAACTAAAACTCATGAAGTAAACTCAACCTATAAGTATTCTCTTCCTACTTTGTATGGACTACCATCTACACTATGGGAGGGTCTTCTCTCTACTCAACTAGTGGAGGATCAGGTGTTTGCTCCACCAGTATAGAAAACAAATCCCTGTATTGTCCTTGCACTAATGACTTTTTACTCAACAATTCATCATCTAGAGGCTGAATCACTGACATAAGATGAAGACAACCCTACCTCTATGACTGAGTTGGCTATCTATGGGGTAGAATCCTTTATTTTAAAAGATGAAATCTTGATTATTTAAGAATATCTGGGTGATATAATATAATAATAACATTAAATAACATGAATAATTACTAAATGATTCATGTAACATATCATTATACCCTATAAAATATGCATTATAGTTTCAAGTCTATTAATATATTATTAGAGTCTTGGAGAAATGATACTTTGGAATCATACACCAATCATTGGTTTCCCTAGTCTGTTTACCAACATCTAGACCATTTAAATTTATTTCCCTAAGTTTACCATACCAAACCTCATAAGACTACAAACATTAAACTCTTTACCCAGTAATTAAACCACTTTAAAACCATTTTTTCACTACCCGACCAACTGTTACCCTACCTGGGTCGGTAGTAGGTCAAGTATTCCACCATAATTCCTCCTCCAAATAAGATAAGGGATGGAGACTATCACCAAAATAGAATAACATGTTTATGGGGATTATTGACCTCATGAACACCAATAATAGATATATATATATATATATATATATATATTTAAAATAAAAATATAACCATGAAAAGTTAGATGTAACAACCATCTAAAACATGAAATGTATGTAATAAATGTATATAATCCAAAATTGTGAAATAATTCCAATTCTAGAAGTAAGGAAAAACAAAAGGTCCCAAAACACTAAAATAATGAAATACCCCAGATGACTAATAAAGGGAACTTCAAGTCACAATAGGCCTTAAAATTATAACCATCAATAGTAACCACCATTGAGAACCACTAAGCTCAAGCTCCAACAATACCACATCCTCCC
Source organism: Viscum album (assembly GCA_963277665.1). Taxonomy (NCBI): domain Eukaryota; kingdom Viridiplantae; phylum Streptophyta; class Magnoliopsida; order Santalales; family Viscaceae; genus Viscum; species Viscum album. The sequence continues at coordinate 278,940,885 of OY728147.1, forward strand.
AAGTCGCCTTCAAACTATGTGTCATCTACACAAACACAAAACATATGGGAATGAGGCCCATGCATATGAGAGTATAAATATACCCAGTAAGATGACATAAAAATTAAAAGTAACAGATGAAGTAATAAATCATCAAAAAATATAATAAACCAATTTATGATTTTTAAAACAAATATAACTGAAGATAAGAAAAAACTAAATTATTAAATCGTAGATCTATAAAATTATTAAACTAAAGGGAATCTAGAATACCAAAACAATCACCATACCCAAGATTCTATAACTACATAAATTCCACATTATAAATTTATAATTATAGTGGGGGTCACACCTCACGAAGGAATACAAGTCAGTTGAGTGGGTACTGACCCCCATAGAGGACTTGTTACTCATCGAGAAGAATGTGAATCAAACAAGTTGTTACCTACTCTTTAAGTAGAGTACCTATTCCCCATATCCAAAAGGTTTTTCCTACTATAATAAGTGTATGGAGTTACTTTCCTTTAAAATCAGTGTGTCTTTAAGGGTTTATTGACCTTATGTATATTCCTAATCTCATACCTTTGCTACATTGTCAAGTCAATAAAGATAATGAACTCTTCCTTCCCATAATACCTTGGAGAAAATATCTAATAACAATAAGACTTGCTACACTATGTTCTATGTGGGAAAAAATAAAAATGGAATGTTTTTTATCACATTTTTGACACAAGGGGGATAAATTGAGGTAATACACAACAGGAAAAGTAGTACATTACATATACCTAAATAGATATGGTGTTTTCACTTCAAGAAGTAGTGTTGAGTTAAAATACTTTTTTTTAATAATCCCTGAGGGGGATAAGTGTAGTGTGTATTTGTTTTTTTTTTAGGGATAGAATTTTATAAAAGGAAATGAATAGTATTTCTTTTCATCATAAAATAGAATACGTTTTAGAATAAATTGAAATATATTTAGAATAATTTTATGGGAGAACCTTGAAAGAACATTAAAATAAATTTTTAAATAAATCAGGTGCTATGAGTTAAGGGAGAGAAGTGCACCCCCAAAAAGTTTTTTAGAATTTATAGTCTTTGTGAATATGCCTCTATTGGTTTAGAAATTTCCATATACTCATTTCATATGTCAAGGGGAAGTAATCCTCATGTAATTATAAGAACATTTTTATTTTCCTTCATTCCATATGAATTTATCTTTTTAACTACCATACTTACTTTTATTGTATATTTCTAAATGAATCTTATTTTTTCTTCTCTTTTGTGTTTCCATTTTTTGAAAGTTACAAAGGGTGGACATGTTGAGAGATGTTTTAGATGATCATGTGTGATGATTTTTTATTCTATTTAGGGGGAGTTTTTTATACTATAATTTTTTAGTGAATTTGTGTTAAAGAGGAGAGTTTTTTAATTATTATTACAGGGGAAAAATTCTATATTTTAAACATTTAGGGAGTTTCATCAAAAGTTACATAGAGTTTCTATATTTATATTCATCTAAATTTACCTTTTTTTGTATCTTATGATTTTCAAAATGGGGTAGATTATTGAGTCAAAATACTTCTTTGATATCCTTATTTTGAAAATAAAAATACACTTCATATTGAATTTAATCTAAATTTAGGATTTTTTATGTTCTATTTTTATGCATTTTTTAAATTTTGATTCTATGTTTTGGTGAGTTAAACTAAGTCATTTTTGTTCTCAAACATATAGGAAGTCACACTAAATTATTTTATTCATAGATATTTTACTACTTATGATATTGTTATAACTAAACTCAAATATTATGGTAGAGTTTGTTACAACAATGCATATAAATGTAAATTGATTTTTGAGGAATAGAACATAGTGTATCATGGTGTGACATTACAATTTTTAAAATTTTAGTTCAATATTACACGAACTTGATGTTATTGAGAAATTTAATTGTAATATTTTCTAGTGTGTCTTTATTAGAGATTCCTTGTGAGGTGATTATTAAAAGATATCTAAGTTTTAATTATTTTAGTCATTACTTCTAATCATTGAGATCAAATATATTCTATGGATAGGAATCTAGGATGCTTTTTATCTTTTTGATCAATGAGATTTTTGAGATAGGAACCTAATTATATCTAAACAATGAATTTTAATGAATTCTAGGGTGTTGGATTTTCTACTAATCATGTTTATTTAAGAGGATCTTGGGGATAGAGATACCTAATTCTGATAGTTTTTTCAAAGAAGTTACTATTTATAAACTTTTACCTTCAAATGGGTTGGTCAATCAAGTTCCAAGTGTGGAACTCGTATCCTTTGGAGTTGGGTACCAATCCTACAACCACTTTAGGATAAATGTGAAGAGTTCCTATGAATTTGGATTGTTATTAATAATATCTTTTATAGGGGTTTTTTGGATTTTCATATGGAACTTCATTTTTTTCATCTAAATTGATTTTTCATATTTCTTGATTGTGTTGCATTTATTGATAAAGTTGTTTTAACTTCTAATAGTTTTATTTCCACTGTATTATTTAATTTTTTTCACTCTGGTTTGCTCAAAGTTTATAACTTCATAACCGATTTTTTCTTGAGTTGGAAAATTTAAATTTAGATTTATGACTTAGTTCACCCTCTCTTAAAGTTTTCATAATTTTATTATCTAGGATAATAGGTAGTTAGGAATGTTCTTATACTATCTAATAATGTGGGGTCAACCAACATGATGTATACAATAAGGTACATGACATGTGTTTCATTTATAAAATTCAAGTATATACTTCCCCAATATCTCGTGTCATTTCCCCATGATACACAATGGGTCTACTAGTCCACACGGCATGTTGGTTCAAGAGGTTAGTCAAGTGTGTTCTCCAGTATACCTTGGGTTAATGTGCTCTAATGTATAGGGTGTGTGACATACTTTACACACTATGTGATATTTATGTTCTTAATCATGTAAACCCTATACACAATTAGGGAGAAATACATGATGTGTGATTTACAGACAACACATCATGTAGTCAGGAAATTTATCCAGATCTTAAATCTTAAACTTTTTAAACATTTCACTATATTTTCTAAACCTATCCATTTTTCTTTCTAATTTATCTACCTCATGATTTATAAGTCCCAAACCCTATCTCATCTAAATACCTTGATCTCTATTTCCTTTCACTTTTTGGGATAATTCCACCACTTATCATTTTTGTGATGGTTTACACAAACCATGACCAATGACCCCACATCCAAGACATCATCATGATCTCCTATTTGCACTTCAAGAATTTCTATTTTCACTAGTGAACCACTTTAATAGCTACCATACCCAAAATATCTCCACTTACGCCATCATATATTTTTACCATCCCAAGTCTCCATTGTTGAACAATGTCAAGAAATATAGAAAAATGGAATAATGGTGAAAGGTTATTACTGGAAATTCTAACCACCTGAATTGTAATTCAAAACTATGTTCATTAATGAACATTGGTGATGATATTTTATAGAGATTATAAAAATTATTAGAGTAGTATATTTCAGGGAATAATTATCATGATAAGAACTTTATAATTGGAATTTTAGAGTTTTTATCATGTCAAATATTCGATGAATGATACCCCCTGATTTTCATTCAACTCTCTACAAAAATATCATCAACCAAACTCTTTGATTAATATTGTTGTGAATTAAAATTCATGTGTTTTATTTTTTTCACTAACCACCATTCACTATTATTCCTTCCCCTTTCCTTTCTCTACATTGATCAATGATGGAGGCTTGGGATAATAAAGTGATAGATTATGGAAAAACTACATCTAGTTCATGTATGAAAGTGACTATTGAGGGTATTTTGTGTGAAATAGTGATATTAAAAGTGTGTGAAGGATCTCTTGATGATGGATAAAATATTTTGTCATCATGTATGAGTATTTTGAACTAATATGTTGATAGAGAGTGATGTAATAGGCTTGGCTAGGGTATCATAACAATGATGAGGTCATTTTGGTGAGGCAAGGTGGTATCCTCCAATATAATTGAGTGAAAAAATTGGTTAAAATAGTGATTAGATCCAAAAAAATATTATAGTGGTTCTATTATTGAATAATACTCCATAATTTGAACAATTTATCGATTACATGACATATAGTCTCTAAATAACACCTTTTGTCTTGTTCACCTGTGGAAACTAGAGTTAAAGCTGCTAAGGAGATGAATATAACTTGGTGTGTGAAATCATGCCACACACCATGTACATTAGATTACATGACCTAGAATGTAATGGAGTACATGATCTAATAACCTCTTATCCCCACACATCATGTGGGATAGTGGACCCATTGTGTATCACATCGACACAACATGAACTCATGGGGTAGTACATCCCTGGAAATATTGAATGACCTACTCACCATGTAACCTACTAGAAACATCATTTAGTTTGATTCCATATTACTATAGAGTTGTAGAACATTCGTGACTACTACTTAGGTATCAAACGTCATGTTTATTAAATTAAATTTCATGTACTACTCTACCTTTTTGTGTTTACCACATATTCTCAACCGGGTGTATGAATTGGGTTAATGTATTATCCATTCTAAGTGTTTTTATATGTATAATTTAGAAAATGAATTTATTATCATTTTTTAGGGTTGTCTCCAAGATGTTATGGGTGGTTATAGTTCTATATATGTGTTGAGTTGATGAAGGGGAATGGGTCTGACTTTAAGAGAAGACATGGGGTTGGTAGCCCCCATGAAGTATAAAAACCTGGACTTAAACATTACATATTCTAGTTATTTTTAAAACCATAAATCACTTTATTTCCCCAAATATCTTTTAGGTTTAGAGTTTTAGAGAATTATATTAAACACTTATATAGTAAATCCAAACATTATAAGTGGACACTTATAATCAGTGTCCATTTTTTCATCAATGGAACCTTTTTTTAAATAAATCATGGTTTCTATTTATGAAAAATATTTATAATTTTTTCCTTAATCTCATCATTGTCCCAAATTTTCTTTAAACCCTGTGAAAAAAAAATTAAAAACTTTGGATGAGAAAAAAATCTCAGTAAGGGGCATAAAAGAAAGGATACCATTAGTACAGTGAAAACCCATAACAACATTTTCATAAAAACATAACTTTTATTTTGAAAAAGGAATCATCTTTTCGAAAATATAAATATCTTACCTTTTTAAAATTGATTTATTTTCATAAAAACTCATAATTAATCATATAATATATAAGTAGGAAACTTGAGACATAATTATAATAAAATGGAATAACCATGCGGTCAACTTTCATACATGACACTCTTACAAATATAATAATCATACGGTCAACTTCCATACATGTCACTCCTACAAATGGAATGACCATATGGTCTGCTTCCATACCTAATGCATTGTAGGTTATAACATAACCATCCATCCTTGGTTTATCACAGAACCACCTATCATTTTTTTATCAAGTAACCTCCTGTAAAATGTCCAAGTACCATTATATAATCATAACACATAAAATATGGAAATTTTTAACATTTCACTCATCAAATTTCAATTGTACGCCTAAGAAAACATTTCACATTATTGAAATAACTAATCCATTTTTTAGAACAAACTTAAAACATTTAAAAATTATTCTAAATCAAAGTGTCCCATACCACTTTGAAACATTTGAGATAAATTATAAAATTTAAATTTTAAAACATTCATTTACATTTATATACATTCATAAAAACCATTTTGAAAACATGTACATGAAATAGAAAGACTTAGAAGAATAAATCTTTAAAACACTTAAAATGATGTTTTAGTTAAAGAGACCCTTACCTTGAGTCCAAACCATCATGTACAATATTTATCTCCCAAAATAATAAAATTAGGTTAATTATTTACTTTCTTGAGAACCTTTTAAAATTTTATTATTTCTTTTTTATCACTTATTGTCATTTTATAACAACTTAAGTTCATGTTAGACATTTTGTAGATATTATGTACTTGAGTCCAAAATGAATTTGGTATGATGCCAATAGTCAAAGTGGTCATAATTCCATTATCTACAGAATAATATTCATGACATGATAAAAAAAATTATACATCAATTATAATTTTTAATCCATCTATTACATATGGATATGAAAAAAAACTATGTTACAATCATGGAGATGGTAAGTCATATGTACGCATGAGTAACGTTTCCATTTTTCAATTATCATTATAGAAAGAAGGTAAGTATTATAATTTTCTTTCAAAAATGATCATAATATCATTAATATAAAATTTTAATTTTAATTATACTTATATATATCATCAATGGGATGTGTTGATGAAAAATGAATCACATCTCTTCGTACAAGTGATAGTTCACACATACGCACTAACAATGTTATCATTTTCATGTGCATGGAAAGGAAAGAATGTAAATGATATATTATTCTTTAATAATGATAAATATTTCATTAATATCATATATAAATATTAATTTCATCATTATAACCATTATTGAGATATGGTGATGGAAAACGAATTATATCGGTTTGTGAGGTGGTAGTATGTCGTATGCATGAATGCTTAATTCTTTTCTCATTTCATGGAAGTGGGGATGGATTTAGGTGATGATATTAACATAATAAAATTTCATTATATTTAGGATACTGGATTTATTATTTCATCATGGTTGAATAATATATTAAGGAAGTGGAAGAAGAAATAAAATAGAAATACTTGATTTAAAAAATACCTCTTCTTCGAACAATCTCCTTTTCTTAACAACTTAATACCACTAAGGGTGGTGTAATTGTAACGACCCAATGTTTTTCAATAGAAACTCCCTTATTATAATTATGTCATAAAATCACATAAAAACCCAAAATAATGAACTAATATGTGTTAAGTGACCTCTAAACATAAGTTTGTCACTTTTGTATTGGTAATTTTGATAATCTGACATACACGGTTGTGTTCAGGATGATTTTTGGAGTCTAATAAAAAAAATTTGGTGAATAGTAACCTACCATTATTAATAGTAAAATACCCTTATGAATATTAATATTAACTTTATTAATATTAAATCATCCAACATAAGAGTAACCTTACCCATGAATAATTAAATAAAATTTAGACATCTTAGAAAGTGACAATTTGACCTTAGTAAACGTTTTGGAATTTTGTAAGTCATAAATAATTAATTATAATTAATTTATTTATTTATTAAAAAATTATTTTCTTAAAATTTGTTCATTAATTATAAAATAAATGTCTTATAGATTTTATATAATTTTATAAGACCCTACGTAATTTTTGAAAGCACTATAAAATCAGTTTTAATTTTAAAAACTGTTTTTTAAGTAAATTAGGATTTTAATTTAATATTAAATTAATAATATTTAAGAAATTATTTTTGAAAAATGGACTTAATTTTTGTATTCTACATGTTGAAAAGTGGTAGGGGTAAATTTTTGGGATTTTTCTAAGATACTTGAATTTTTTATGAATAGTGAAATACCATAATTTACAAAATAAGAAAAATAAGCTAATTATAGAGTCATGAGTGATTTTCTGCTGATGTAAGACCACTTGTTTTTGGATCACATGATAAAATTACTATTCTTGGTCATTGAAGACTCACTATTCCTTTTCTTAGATGAAATTAATAAACTAATGAATTTTATATTAAGGAAACCCCTCTCCCCTCCACTATAAAAACCCCCCTTCACACCCTCATTTTCTCACACCTCTCAAGCTCCTTGACTTCTCTAAACTCTTAAAAAATATCCTCCCTATCCCCTCTCCCAAATTCTAGAGCTTCTGGTCTCATAAAAATACCAAGCCTAGCTTCCTTAAGGAGGATCTCAAGAGGAAGATTTAAGAGGTAATTTATCTCCCTCTTCTCCTTTAATTTCCTTTCAAGTTCAAGTTCATTTATTGATATCTCCCCATATATATTCATACAAATGGTATTTTAACTCCATTATTATACATGTACTGGAATTTTATGATGCAAATGGGATATTATATCATCTAACCCCCTTTCCCTCTTCCTTTTATTTTATTAAGGAGAACGTTTTTCGAGAGGTGTTGATTTATCACCTTCAAGAACGACAAGTTTTATTCTTACATTTCTACCTTCAGATCTGGTCATGAAACCATTTTTATGGTTGAAACAGAACATTTTATATGTATTATCTCCTATTTAAAGTTTTGTAACTGACTTATGACAATATTTCTAGTGATAAAATAAAACAAGTTCATTATGATCGAAAAATCGCTCAAATTAACCCAAACAATCATCATTTAATTATTATCTAATGATTCATCCACATGGATCTAATATAATTCATTATAAGATAATTAAAACTCCTGTAATATAATTAATAACATGAAATATCAGTTCTGTATGTTTACCCATGTTCTACCCGAACTTCAATTTAAGAATACAAGTGAACCACTCAAGAAAACCATAAAAACAAACATTTTCAAACAATATTTTTCAAACTCTATAACTCATCCAAAGGAACATAAAATCACCTAATAAAACCATAATGAACCATATTAACGTAAACAAGGTTCTGGATTTCAAATTAATGAATATAATGTCATTATACAGGACATTAAAGAGAAGGATGCATTCGGATACAAGGTAAGGGGAAATTCTCGAACCCAACTTTCATCCTTCAGGTTCTCCCTCTTTCACTCCATTTTTTTGATATGGTTACTCCTTAAAGATCATTTTTTCATCATTTTATTTCCTTTTCTAGGATATACGTGTTTTTCACTAGTTTTTATGTCAAACAAAATGTCTTCCAAAATAACTCTTCTTTTAAGAACACACATTTTACTTCTCTCTCAAAGTGGACGGTTCTTGTAACATGTATGTTATTCCCTCTTTCTTTTGGGAACCCAAAGTTTATGAATGTGTTCTTATGAGATGTAACCCATTTCTTTACATGGGTTATTTGTGTTTAATTTTGATATATTTTCCATGTGGAAATCTTGATAATGATAATGTTATGATGTGACGGGTGTGCCCGGAATTATATAGCGCAATATGAATGTTTGAATGTGACGGGTGCGCTTGGAATTATACAGCGCTCCAATGCATTGGGTAAAGTGATGAATCTCATGATTAAATGTGAAATCATGTTTTAATAAGATTCTATCTTGGTTCACAAGTATGTGTGGTAGTTAACCACTAATACATGATGTTTCATTTTTATGCATTGACACATTTCAAGTCTTTTATTTATGCTCCTCTCATGTTCATGATCTTTTGCCCATGTCATGATTATACTCACCCCATGCTATATTATTCTTATATATACTCTTACTGGGATTTTATCTCACCCCTTTGGATGTATATTCTCAGGTGGCTACATGTACTAAGGATAGGACAAGTTCTAATGAGAGGCTAGAGAATAAGAAATTAAATAAATATTCATGTTTTATATTGTAATTGTTTTGTACGGTCCTAGTTTTCCCATGACACTAAACATTTTTATCCTCTATGTGTAATAGTATTATGTTCTTTATCTTTAAAATGATCTAATAGTAATGTAGGAAAAGGTAGGGATTCTATAGTTGGTATCAGAGGAAAGGTTTAGTTAATTTGGGAATTAGGATTAGTGAACCCTAGAGAAAACCTCTAGTATGAGACTAAGTAAAAATATACACACAGGAGTATATACATAGGGATCCCATATGTTATGATTTTAGTATAAATTGTGCAAATAAATAAGTTATTTATTCATGAATGTTTTACTAATGTTTTGTTATAACCTTTTCTATTTTAGAAAATAATGGGAACCGGGAGGAATCAGGCCAACAACTCTTGCGAGGGCCAATGCAATGATTGCCTGAACGACGTCCCCAATGATTTGGGAGGTGGATTTCCAAACTTCATGGAGATTCTTACCCAATTATCTTAGGTTATGAACAATAACCATAATAATGGGGAATATCCTCCTTCACCAAAGAGGGAGCAACTGGCTATCGAATGTTTTATGCGGCAATGACCACCGACGTTTAATGGATCTTCTGATACACTAGCTACGAAATAGTGGGTCAACTCCATGGAGAAGATCTTTTATATTATTAAATGTTCTGAGATGGAGAAGGTGACCTTAGTTGTTTATCATCTATATAGAGAAGTCAGTCAATGGTGGACTTTTATTAAGAACACCAAGCCAAGGGAGGAAATTTAAGAGATGGAATGGGAAGACTTTGTGATAATGTTTCTTAACAAGTATTTCCCAAGAACTCTTCACACAAAGATGGAGATAGAATTCATAGAGATTAAGAAAAAACAAGTAGAATCTGTCACAACCTATGAAGCGAATTTCACAAGGCTTACAAGGTATGCTTTGGGTTTTGTTATCAAAAATGATAGAAAAATTGATAGATTATTTAGTGGATTAAAACCACGCCTTTGAAATGATCTTGCAATTCGAGACTTTGGGGGTTATGAAGAAGTTTTTTGGTGTGCTATCAAAGTGGATACGGAGTTTGGAGAATGGTCCCGCGGCTATGGTGATAAGAAACGAAATATAGAGTTTCAAGCTGGTGGATCTAATGATAAAGGTGGGAAGAAAACTCAATGACCCACATGCCAAAAATGTGGAAAGTTGCACCATGGGAACTGCCTCAAAGTGATGGGGAAATGATTCAAGTGTGGGAAAGAAGGACATCATGCTCAAGAGTATCGAAAAGACACAAAAAGGAAAGATAATGTAGCTGATTAAAGGAGATAACCACTCATGGTTCAATGCTACAACTGTAGGGAGCTAGGGAACTATGCAAACCAGTGCACTAAACCTCGAGTTCTCGAGGGTAATTAGCGTCAGCATCCACTGAAGCCAAAGGAACAAGGGAAGGATTTTTCCATCACTGCTGTGGAAGTGGATCAAGATAATGAAGTCGTACAAGGTACACTTCCTATTAAATCAATAATGGAAAAAGACTTATTTGATTTTGGTTCTACACATTCCTTTATATATTGCAAGTTTTCTAGAACTATAGAATCGATGCCCCAAAACCTTGAAGTAGATATATCTGTAAAAACACCAAGTGGTGCAATCATTGTAACCCAAGTGTTTGAATCTTCTCCTGTTGGCGTTTTTGTGAAGATTATTCCAGCAAATCTCATAATACTTCCCTTGGTGGAATTTGACGCTATAATGGGAATGGATTGGGTCACTATTGTTGGCGCCAAAATATTGCACGAGAGGAAGGGACGGAAAAGAAGGATGGAACGCTGCCTCGCGAAGCACCGACATGAAGCACCCCGAGCATCGCGGTCTCGTGAAGCTCCAGAGGTGGTAACTCTCCGCGAATGCATTTGACATTCACGAGCCCGTCGCAAAGCTCCAGAGGCGGTAACTCTTCACGGACAACGTTGACGTTCGCGAGCGTGCCGCGAAACACCTGAGGCGGCGCGCGAGTTCTGCTTCACGGCGCCCCTTCCCTATAAATACTGGACTCCCCCTGAGTTCCGGATGGACAATCTGACCTTCCGGCTTCTCCTCTCCCAAATCGTGAAGCACCCTTTGCCCTCGGGAATCATGTGCTCCACGAGGTACTTCTACTTCGCATGACGCCTTCGCTTTGAATCGTTTTGAGCCCCTCTTCTGAGAGGGATGCCCTTCGCGAAGCTCAAGGGCGTTCGCGAAGGAAGGGGATTCCCAAGGGAACCCGGGCAGCCGCGGAGCGTTTATGCTTCGTGAAACACCCAACCTGTACTAGTGATCCCTATGCTAAGGCAGGATCGCTACACATCATGAAGCACACTGCTTCGCAGCACTCTACTTCGCGAGGTACCCCTTCTTCGCGAGGCAGTGCTCCGCGAATACTGTTCCACTTCGCGAAGCACCCTCCACTCACACATATGCACCATCCTAAGGCCAAGGCACTCCGCTTCGTGAAGCACACTCCATTATCTTGGAAATTCCTCTTCCCGTGCGACCCTCTAGGTTTGCACGATGTGATTTCAAAGTCCCATGGACAATACCACTCCTAGCGTTGCATCGCCTAATCCTTCTTCGCATAGGCACGCTAACGTCTATTGATTCTTCTCATAGCCACTCTAACGTGGACCCCTCGATGGTTCACTCCACAACCCCCCTTGACCATGGCCTTACTGGTACCATCCCCCCCAAGGGCCAGAGGGTATTGGTTATGTAAGTCCTAGGGGTGCGGAGTGAACCCACCTCGTCCGAGCTGTAGGACGTTAAACTGCCAAGCACCACGTCCTCAACACATGACGTTAAACTGTGACTCGACCTCATGCCTCTCACGAAGGGTCCCCCCAGCTCGAACATTTATTACGCCACTCATCTCCATAGGAGTGGAATCACCCATCCACAAGGGGTGATATCCTCCTTATTGGAGTGGTGTATGTTCTCAGGAGAAGGGTGACCCTAGTTCACCAACGGATGGTTGCACCCCTGCATCTCCGTACTTACCCACTACCAAGGTCAGTGGAGGGCGTGATAGGGAACGAGGAACCTCCCATCATTGGTCCCGAATCCCTCTTTCTCTGTGCTTTGTCGCACTCTGGGCCTCCATCCTGGAGTAAGTCCCAGCACCGTGGGCCGCCTAACGCGTAAGCCACTCTTCGCTTCACACGAACGCACCCTTCACGGCGTGATCTTCAGGCCCTTGTTGTCTCTTGTTTCTCACACCTAGCATGACTCACATGGGCTTAGAGTTGGCATTGGCCATGACAATACCTCATCCAGCATGACGTTAAACTGTATACCCTCGTCCAGCATGACGTTAAACTGCATGCCCTCGTCCAGCATGACGTTAAACTGTATGCCTTTGTCCCACATGACATTAAACTGCACACCCATTTGAACTACGAGGTATTTGATCCATGTCAAGGCATGGTACGTAGGAAGCCTCCACGAGGTTCAAGCCCACTAGTCATCCAATTCACGTTGAGTTCTACCTTCGGTCAGCATGACGTTAAACTGCATTCCAGTCCGACGGCAAGCCGTTGTGACCAACCCGAACTACAAGGACTTTGATCCGTGTCAAGGCATGGTACGTAGGAAGCCTCCCTAAGGTTCAAGCCCAACAATCATTGGCCCAGACCGTCTCCTTGTCGGTGTGCCAAGCCCCCCCCCCCCATTTTCATCTAAACGACGAGGTCTTTGATCCATGTCAAGCCATGGTACGTAGGAAGCCTCCCCGAGGTTCAAGCCCATCTCTCATTGGACCAAGGTCCATCATTTATGTCAGTTCACCGACACCCATCGCCCGTCATTCATTCACGTCAGGGCTCACTACCATCCCGCATGACGTTAAACTGTATTCCATCAATCCTTTGAACTACGAGGACTTTGATCCATGTCAAGGCATGGTACATAGGAAGCCTTCACGAGGTTCAAGCCCACCACTAGTGGACCCCAGAGTCTACTTTCACGTCGGTTCACCGATGAAACCATTTGAACTATGAGGTCTTTGATCCATGTCAAGGCATGGTACGTAGGAAGCTTCCCTGAGGTTCAAGCCCATCCACCATCGGATCAAGGTCCACCTTCACATCGGATTGCTGATGACTACCATCCATTTGAACTACGAGGACTTTGATCCATGTCAAGGCATGGTATGTAGGAAGCCTCCCTGAGGTTCAAGCCCATCTCCCATCGGGTCAAGGTTCATCATTCATGTCGGTTCGCCGACACCCCCCACAAGTGGACCCCTGGGTTCACCTTCACGTCGGTTCACCGACGAAACCCCTCTGAACTATGTGGTCTTTGATCCATGTCACGACATGGTACATAGGAAGCCTCCACGAGGTCCAAGCCCACCACCACTAGGACCCTCCTGGTCCTCCCCATTCACGTTAGTTCGCTGATGATTCCCATCGGACCAAGGTCCACCCTGATGCCGGTTCACCGGCACCATCCCGAACTACGCGGACTTTGATTCCTTGCCACGGGGATACGTAGGAAGCCCCTTCAAGGATCAAGCCCAACTTCACCATTTCCCTTGCGATGGTTCCTTGCCATTCCCCCTTCCACTTCATTCGTCTATCCATCTTCCACCCTAATCCTCGCCCGGACCGTCATATCCCGGTGATACCATGTCGGTACGCTCCTCTTCACAGCCTCCCATGGGCTGGTCCCAGTATCGGAACCCCTTCAAGGGAAATCCCTCAATCCGATCTATTCTAGCTAATGCTCCGGTCGGGCTGATCCGTCTCCGTTGGACGTTAAACTCACGGCGTACCCTGTGTTAAACACGGGAAGATGAGGAAAACCTTAGATACATGCCTACGGCATATAATTCCCCGCGCTCTATGTGGGATGCCTCGGGCTTCCATGCCCTTGAGAAGCCCTGTGATCAGGGATAATAGACAGACATGCCAGGTTCCCCAACATCCAGACACGCTACTGATGCCTCAACGTGACTACTCCCCCAACTGAAGGTTGCTGCCCTGACCGGACCCTTTGGAATGTCCTGACAAAAGCATTGTAATTAACCGGCATCCATGGAAACATGGCACTGGGAAGAGTTTCACGAACAACGTATTAAATCTATGAGGGAGACTCGGACTAGGTGACGAGTTCCAAGGAGGAATACACGGAAGGAAGAACCGACATCCCATCATCCCGTTTCGATCAAGGAGCAGACGTCCCTGAATAAGGAGCAAATGCTGCCCGCCTTTGGAAAGCGGGAATGCGGGGCAACAAGCGCAGCACGTCCTTCTCCGCGGACGGACAGATGTGCGCGCCCCGGCGAAAGTGTCGGAAACAGAAATGGTGAACCCGACGTGAAATTATTCTCCTCAATGTGGAGATTAGTAGCGTTTGAGGTACCAGTAGATTGACGTGTCACTGGATCCAGATATCCGGCGCCTGGTCCCGCCAAGAAAATAGTGGGCCTGTCGTGAAACTCACCGAAAGTCGGGGCAGTAGAACGTGGGGCACTCCGTTCCGCAGCGTGTTGGCATGGATCCTTCTTACAGACGTGGAGAATGGAAAGACGCTGGGGCACTAGTTTTCAATCCTTTTCCTCTCAGTGTTGATGAGTTTATCCCTTCGTTTCTCATTACCAGGTTGCTGTTACAGAAACGCGATCACCGCCCGCTCGCCTACGTAGGGGCAGGGGCAACACTGCCACAGCCACCCCTCATGGCGCTGATACCACCACGAAGGCTGCCACACCGCGGACTACGGGGCGCCCACGTCCCCTTTCCCCATCAGAGGTCATCCAGCGAAGGGTGATCAACAACCTTGTACGCAGGTACGAGGAGGAAGGGGTCATCCCAACTCGGGATATGGCCCGCCTGGACTTGGAGGCATCCAGGCCCCGCCGTCAACGCCACCCTAACAGGCCGCGCAGGGAGCCTCTGCTCCCCACCCCAACATTCAACTGTTTCGGGAGCCTGTCCCAGGAACGCCTTGATGACTCCTCGCCTTACGCTGATGAGGCGGGCGCCGTCCGGCTCAGCCCGCTCAGGGTCCCAACCCAAGGGCTCCAGGAAAGAGCTCTCGTCCGGCCGCGTCAGTGCCGCCGTCCGACTCCGCAGGGAGAGCAGGAAGGCCATGCCCCTGCACCACCTGCACCAGCTCGTCTGACCCGACGTCAGCGCCGGGCCCGGGTTGAGGACGCTCGCCCAGATGCGTCAACGTCAATAGCTACAGGGGCCCGCACCACTGCCGACGTGCATCATGAAGTCCCTGCATACACTGAGCAGGGGCACTCCTTCACCCAACCAGGATCGAGACCCCAACCGCCCCACGGGCAGGCTGGGTTGACTCTCCGGGTTGCAGGCCCGAGTGGTGATCGTCGCGAACTAACCCGCGGTGATGTCACCCCGTACAGAGGACCTCCCCGTACCACTACTCCACAGAGTGTGGGCCTTCCCTGCTCCGAATATCATCATGGAGGTATGCCTCATGATACCCCCATCCCGAAGGAAGACCTGCCTCGTGGCAGTGACGCTCGGCGCGAAAACCTTTCCCGCGCCCACTATACAGGGTATGGAGTCCATCCTCTTGCCCCTGACCGCCGATCAGAAGGCACTGTCCATCCAGTCCTTCTCCAATGTGGGGGCCCTCCCTACATCCTCTCTGCAACCGGCGAAGGTCCTCCTCGCCCCAGCAACTCGAGGAGTGAGGGTCAGCCTCGCTCCGCCCGCATCGACCATGGAGGTCCTCCCCATGCTCCTGCCGATTCCAACAGAGGCTCCGCCCACATGGGTGTTATCCATGGAGGTTCCCCCCATGTACCCTTCGACATATGCCCTGGTGCCCCTCGCACCTCGGCTATCTCGAGCAGGATCCCTCTCCGCCACGGTGCCAGCGCCGCCTCAAGGCTACCTATTAGTGATAAACCCGGTCCTGAAGAGCCACCCCGGGGTAGGCGAGCTGGTCGTCGCCGCCACAAGAAGAGTCCTATGAAGGCCTGGGTGGAGATCAAACTTTCCCGCTTCTCCGACTCTGAAGCGGAATGCGACTCAGTGATGGAACCTTCTCCCCGCTCCTCTGTATCAAGGATTGGGGTAGGAACCAGACGTGTTAGCCTCATTCTCCCGGAATATGAGGTCCACCAGATTCCCATATCTCTCCGCAGGTACATCCAGGAGGAAGAAATCTTGGGAACTTCGCAGGTCTCAACCGCGCAATCACCGCCATTGTCACCAGAAGCGCCCTCTACCTCTACCAGAGATCACGGAGAGCTATTTTGGGGTCCAACAACGGTATAGCGATGACATGACCTGTCGCTGGTAGCCACGACTCCTGTGCCGGAAGCTGTGGCTATCAGCCCATCGTATCGTGACATCGTGGCCAGGTCACCTTACTCTTCAGAGAATGGCCCGGAATTCGGCGGCCAGTCAGCTCGTTCGCCGTATTCTCCACCGCCGAGTTTACTATCCCAGAGGTCTGCCTCGGTACTGCTACCGGTCCCTCAGCCGCCCCCGGTAGACGGGTGGGGAAATACAGGGCCAGACCCCGAGTCCGAACCCAGGAGCTTCTGGAGTATTCTTGTAGCGGATCACTTCCCGGAGAAATTCTGGCTGACGGCGGCGCTGAACTTTCACGCACCAGAGTCCCTTACCCCTGAAGAAGTGGGGTACTTTTTTCAAACCCTATGGGCGACACACTTCCTCCTTCGTTACGAACGGGTGGTGTACCTCAGAAGTTGAGAGCACTTCGAAGAAATCGGCGAGCAATGCCGCCTGATCGATTCGGACGCACTCCTTATGGCCCAGCACCCTGAGTCGCCAGGCCGGCAGAGCGCCCTTCAATGGAAATGTGTTCAGAGTTTCAAATTACTCCGCAGAATCGTCAGCGAAGCTACCCCCCATGTGCAATTCCGTGGTTGGGGACACTATGTTGCTCTCCTCTTCGACCCTATCCAACGGCAGCCCGATTCACTATGCGACATCGAGGACATGCCCTCGAGAGGGGTCACGGTCCACATGGCTGACGTAGTGGACAAGGAAGACGAGCTTGAATTCCTTGATGGAGACTTACCCCCCGATAGCGTACCGTCACTGCTGGACCCATTAGGGAGGGTTACCCGTCAGCAGAGGAACCTGCTAGGCCTCCCCGTACCCACTGAGTCGTTGGTAATCAGTCGAAATACCGGAAAGGGTAAAAAGCACGTTGGAACTGTCAAGCACTCCGACCCGTCTGCCTCTGTGTAGAAAACGGAAGAAGATACCGAGAAGGCCACGTTACGCCAGCAGCTTACTGAGCAGAAGAGGCTGGTTGACGAACTCTTGGCTGAGCGTGCCGCAGAGCGGCGACCCGACTATGGTAATCCCAGGTCGGGGCAGCAGGGGCAGGAATAATTTCTCCCCGGTGAGATGTCTTCGGGCAACCCTGATCATGCTACTCCTGCAGACAGGGCAGAAGTCAGAGCTTATGGAAAGAGGGCGTGATACATCTCGCCAAACCCCCCCCCCCCCCCCCGAATGACGGGGCAATCTAAAGAATCCAGTCCGGGTTCCCCCAGTCACCCCACAGGTCGTTCCGCCAGTTGATCCACGAGCTGCTGAAGCCATCTACCATGTTGAAGAACCTAGAAACACACTTGTGGTTAGGGATCCCCGTCAAGATAGGGACCCTCACCCGGATGATCTTATAGCGGCACTCACAGCCCGCCTCGAAGTGTTGGAAACACAGAAAGTGGCGGTCCCACCGGATGGAAAGTTGTATCCCACATGGGTGGATGATATGCCCGCACCCCCGGGTTTTGGGAACCCCACTTTCTCGCCATTCAACGAGACAGGGGACCCACCGAAGCACTTGGATCATTTTTCTTCCAGGTGTGGCCCCATTCTAGGGACCCCGGCTCAGTAAGAAGCCGCCAAGCTCCGATGTTTCGTACAGACATTGGAAGGTCCAGCATTCATCTGGTACAGCCAGCTCCCTATCAGATCGGTGACCGGCTGGGAGGATCTCCGCCGGAAGTTCCTATACTAGTTCATCTCCACCATGCGGAAGACCAGCATTGTAGACCTCTTCAAGTGTAAGCAAAGGCCTGATGAGCGAGTTCCAGATTTCATCACCCGGTGGAAGGGACTTACGTATTCCCTCGATATGCCACTGAATCAGGAGCAATTACTGACGATGTGTGTGGGGAACGTTAAAACGGAGCTGGTACCCTCCCTGATTACCCAGAACCACCCTGGAGAGTTCAGAGATTTCTTAGATAAGGCTCATCGTCTCGAGGAAGCTCTGCAATAGGCTAGTCAGGAACGTTTGTTGCCCCCTATGATCCCTGCCAGGAGGACCTCCATGGATGAACCCACCGCGGTGGCCCAAATAGAAGCCCCTATGCAGCTGGAATTACTGCCAGCGGTACCATCCTCGCAACCCCACAGAGGTCCCCCACCTCAAGCACAGGTTCCTGCCCAGCAGCGACTGCCTCAGAATCGACAGGTTCCCCCGCGCAATGTGCCACCGCCACCCAGGCGAGACAATCAGGCGCCACCTCCTCGGCAGGCCCCCCCGGCCCCTCGTCAGGGCCAGACCCCAGATCCCCCTATCCGGAAATAAGGCACCAGACTTATTCGTTCAACAAAAATTAGGTCCCTGGCTATTTCCAAAGTGCTCTAGAGCAAGGGATTGTGTGCCTGTCCGAGTGCAGAAGGCCGGCAAAGGCGAATCTCACCGATCACACCAACTACTGTCCTTATCATCGGATTTTGGGGCACACCCTCAAGCAATGCTATGTGTTTAAAGACTGGATTCAAGACCAGGTCAACAACAACATAGTCAGGTTGGGCCCGGCACCAGCACAAGTGGCGGGTGTCTTTGCAGGGTCAGAGATCTGTAGTGACAGCGAAGGTGAGTGGCAGTAGGTCCCCAGCCGCGGATCCCAGAAATACGACGACTGGATGGCTCGAAAAACCATCGTTCGTGCCCATGGTATTATTCGGGCGCGCCTGAAGTAGCTGGAACCTTCAGAAGAAGTAGTCAGTACCTCTGCATCGTCTTCACAGTCGACCTCTTCCCAAAAGGGCAAGCAGCGGCGACGTAAGAAGAAGCAACGCGCACCGCCGGTGCCGTCGTCATCCCGTACTCTCGGCGACTTTATGACCCCTGAAATGGGGATTCCTCCCAGAATCCACCCGGTGGTGGATGACTCCTCGAGCGACAGCTAGGGGTACGCTTCGGTTAACACTGTAGAGCTGGTAAAGCCCTATATGACTCCCGACGAGGGGGAACGCCAGGAGAACCTCCCCAACGTTTCCAGCTGACGTCAACGTCAGAGGAGTCGCAACCATGCCGATCATCGAGGTACGTCAGCGGGCACTTTCAGCCAAGTCGTGCACGCTACTGAGACCAGACAGCAGGCTCAACGCAGAGCTCAACACGCGCAACCCCATCTAACATCCTTGGCTCTACCTCCACCGCCGTTTGTGCTACTAGATCAGGGAGAGCTGCCTCGTTCGTATCACAGTCAGTCTTTCCTGGCTACAGGGCAGCCACCACTATCCAACCCTAGTCCGGTGACTACTCTTCAGGCTTCAACTAGTAGGCGGTAGGATGTACCCAGTACTAGCTGATCGTCGGTTCAACTGGCAGGGGCCGCTATGCCTCCAAATGTCGAACGACCTCCTGTAGGCAGAGGTTCGTGTTTGGCACGAAAGTATGACGTCCTGAAGCACCTGGTCAGCATTCTGGCAAGGCTTTCTATCCTCGAGGCCCTTCGCCTATCATCTGAAATGCGCGAGGCACTTGCTGAGGCCCTAAGGAGCCACCTCCAGTTTGAGACGGAGGTAGCAGTTGTCGAAGCCTTCCATACCGAGACGATTGAAAACGCTGAATGTCAGGCGGTTATCTCGTTCTTCGGTGAAGATGAGGACCCTCCTATACAGGGGCACATTCGCCCTCTTTACATCACTGGCCACTTCAATGGTGTGGAAGTCCGCCGCTGCCTCGTTGACATGGGTTCCGGAATCAACCTAATTTCGACTTGTACGTTGCGAAATCTGGGTCTGTCTGAAGGTGATTTAACTCCCTCTGACCTCAAAATCTAGAGGGATGACAGGACCGAGCAAACCCCAGTCGGCAAGATCCGCCTGAAGACTCAGTTCGGTGGCTTAATTGCCAGCACCGAGTTCATGGTCGTCTCTCAGGATACCGCCTACAACACGTTGATGGGTAGGCCATGGCTCCATCTGCATGCAGAAGTCCCTTCATCGTATCACCAGTGTCTCAAATACTCACTCAACGGTCGAGTAGGCATGCTCCAAGGAGATGTGTCTCCTTTCGCTTCTTGTGAGGCCCGCTATCTGGATGTGGGTTATTACAAAAGTAAGGATAAGAAAATCCTAGTAAGTGAGGATGAACCCGCCCCGGTCACAAGTGATCCCTGGGCAATCATGAATGATGCCTACATCCTCCTGATCCACCAATTGGAGGCCACGACCCCCGACATGGGGCAATGTTTTGTTGTTTCGGGTACACAAGGAAGGCATGTTCCCGTGACCAAGCGACGGCGGAAAATCACCTCGTATTCCTACATCAACCAGGATCAGGTGATCCCGGAACCTCCCACCCCTGTATGGTACCGGGACGTCAAGCTTATAAAAAGGCGGTACGCCATACGTGTCTCTTCCGCCGGGCTGGAATCCACCGACTCAAGCCGACACGTCACCACTGTTTGATATCATCAAATGTGGACCCTTAGGCCGAAGGCCAGATGGGATAGGATCGACTACCTTCATTGATATGGTCTTAATGGAGAGTGAGTCTCCTGATATGATGGCCATTGCTGCCTGAGCCGACACCAGCTGCCCCTCAGGTTTTGATAGCCCAGAAGTATCTCCCGTCGCGGGAAATCCCCCCACGGGTGGGGAGGAAGACCTGGAGGATGCTCCCCCCGCCTTTGAGGAAGGCGTCTCTACCATGGTTGATGAGTTGATACAGGTGAACCTTGGTAGCAAAGCAGATTCGAAAACCACATTGATCAGTGCAGCCATGTCCCTCGAGGAGCGGCAGCAGTACGTAGACTTCCTCAAACAACACCGTGACATGTTTGCCTGGAGTTACAACGAGATGCCAGGACTAAATCCCCAGGTAGTCGTTCACCGTCTGGGCCTCCCAGAAAAACATCATGGGTTTAAGCAGTCTCCCAGGAAGATGCACCCTTCTCATGGTGCTATGGTTGAGGCCGAATTTGACAAGATTATTAAAGCCAACTTCGTGAAGGAAGTCCAGTACCCCAAGTGGCTCGCCAACATTGTGCCAGTCAGGAAGAAAAATGGGCAGATCAGAGTCTGCATCGACTTCTGTGATCTTAATCGCCACTGCCCAAAGGATGACTTCCCACTCTCGGTGACGGAGTTATTGATTGACGCCACGGCCGGGTTCCATGCTCTCTCTTTCATGGACGGGTATTCCGGGTACAACCAAATCTGGATGGCCCCCGAGGACGAGGAGTCCACTGCCTTCAGGGCTCCCCAAGGTACCTTTTGCTACCAGGTTATGCCATTCGGTTTGAAAAATGCATGTGCCACTTATCATAGGGCCATGCATCCCATATTCAAGCTAATTATCGGGACATTGGTGGAATGCTACGTAGATGACCTCGTAGTCAAATCATGTCAGCGCTAGGACCATCTCAAAGACCTTGAGAAGGTGTTCGGTTTCCTCTGTTCCCATCACCTGAAGATGAACCCGTTGAAGTGCACCTTCGGGGTCACCTCTGGGAAGTTTCTGGGCTTTGTTGTCAGATACCAAGGTATCGAGATCGACCTAGAGAAGATCAAGGCCATCAGCCAAATGCCTCCCCCGAGCAACATTCGGGAGCTTCGAGGCCTCCAAGGCCACTTAGCCTATATACGCCGATTCATCGCGAATCTGGACGGTAAGTGTAATCCCTTTTCCTGGATCATGAAGAAGGGTGCCTCCTACGAATGGGATGAGGAGTGTCGGACCGCCTTCGAGGAAATAAAGCATTATCTTCTCCAACCTCCGGTCTTGATGCCACCCATCTCCGGAAAGTCGTTGATCCTTTACGTGACCGCCCTGGAAAGATCTCTCGGTGCGCTGCTCGCCCAGAAGAATAAAGAGGGTACTGAGAACAGTCTCTACTATCTCAGCCGCATGCTTCTCGATACGGAGGTCAGATACTCCCCTATCAAAAAAGAGCTGCCTTGTGCTCGTCTTCACTGTGCAGAATTTGTGACATTACCTGCAGCACCATGAGGTGCAATTGGTCTCCCGGGTAGACCCACTGAAGTACATCCTGAACCACCCCATGCTGACTGGCTGACTAGCACGGTGGGCGGTGATTCTCCAGCAGTTTGATATCAGGTTCGTACCTCAGAAAGCCATTAAGGGACAGGCATTGGCAGACTTTTTAGTTGCCCATTCAACCTCCGCGGATCAATCCCTGGACCTGGATTTTCCTGATGAGATGATCCTCTCAGTCGATCATGTCGTCCCGTGTTGGCAAATGCATTTCGACGACGCCTCCCGGAGCCCCACCGGTAGGAGGCTCAATGATCTCAAGCTCAACATAGTGGGCCTGGGTATTGTCTTCATTGCCCCGGCGCAAGCCGTCCTGCCATACTCGTTCCTGTTTTCAGAAGGTTGTACGAACAACGAGGCAGAGTACCAGGCTCTCATCACAGGCCTCGAGTTGGACCTTGAGATCCATGTGCCCCATCTGCATGTGAAAGGAGATTCTGAGCTGGTAATCAAACAAGTTAATGGAGACTACGTCGCCAGGAATCCGGAGCTTATACCATTGCTGGAGTACACCCTCCGCCTAATGGCCCAGTTCTCTTCTCGACCAGAGGTTACCCATGTCCCACGGTCACAGAACAGTCAAGCAGACGCCTTGGCTGGCTTAGCCGTGTCGCTCGCAGAACCTGAGCAAGACGATTTGATCATACATGTGGCACACCAGAGAGTCATTGCCCCCGTCAACCAAGAGGAGAATGATGGCCTGCGGGTAAGTCATATCACCGCCGGACCCTCCACGTCAGGGGTCCTGGGTTCGTCAGACACAGTGTTTGAAGCCACTCCCGACTGGAGGACACCTTTTGTCGAGTATCTCCAAAATGGTCGCCTCCCGGACGATCGGGCCGAGCGTGAGCGAATCCGACGCCGCGTGCTGAAATTTACCCTCCAGAGCGGTCCCACTCTTGAACAGATCCTTTATAAGCGGAGCTTCGATGGTGTCCTCCTCTGTTGCATTCAAGGAGTAGAGATTCCTCAAGTTATGCAAGAGGTTCACGCCAGTTCCTGTAGCACTCATCAAGCTGGGCCGAAGCTATCCCATCAAATCTGGAGGTTGGGGCACTTCTGGCCCTCTATGATCCATGATTGTATTGGGTATGCCAAGAGATGCCACGCATGCCAAGTTCACACCAACTTCCTGCATCGGCCGTCGGAGCCCCTCCACCCCACCAAGTACTCTTGGCCATTTGTGGTATGGGGACTTGATGTAGTGGGACCGTATCCATCGGAAACAGCCCGCCAGTGCAGGTTCATCCTGACTGCTACAGATTTCTTCTCCAAGTGGGCAGAGGTAGTTACACTCAAAGAGGTCAAGGCCCGTTCCATCGTTGACTTTGTGAGATCCAATATTATCCACCGGTTTGGGGTCCCTCACATCGTCCTCACCGATAATGGCACCAACTTCTAAGCGGCTGAACTGAAGAAATTGTACGCCAAGTACAGCATCCGTTCGAACCATACCTCCCGCTACCACGCGCAAGAAAACGGACAGATCGAGGCGTTCAGAAAAACCCTCTCTAACATTCTGCAGAAGATGGTTGGTCAGAACAAGAAAAGTTGTCCGGATAATCTCCCCAACGCCCTCTGGGCTTATTGGACGACGACTTGCAACTCTACCCAGGTGACCCCATATTCCCTAGTATATGGAGCTGAGGCCGTCCTACCCATTGAGATCCAGCTTCCATCGTTACGCACTGCAGTCTATGATCACCAGACATCAGATGAGGTAGCCAAAATCTGCCTAGATGAATTAGAAGCACTGGAAGAGAACCGGATTTGTGCCCTACACAATCTGGAAAGCCATTAGGATAAGATAGTGATGCCCTTCAACAAGAAGGTTCGTCTCCATTCTTTTCTACAGGGCAACCTAGTACTAGCCCTTCGAGCGCCAATGATTCCTGGTAGGAAACGGCCCAAGTTAGAACCCAAATGGGAAGGGCCTTATATCATCCATAAGGTTTACCCCAATAGAGCATACTCCTTGGTGACCACGGATGGAGAGCGCATAACTCCTCCCACCAACGCCAAGTTCCTCAAGCGATACTTTTCCTAGGGCAAAAGTGTCCTGCATGACCTTAAACTGCATCTTCATCCCGCAAGACGATAAACTACAAAATGGTCCGAGCTCTATGACTTTAAACTATGATCTCCCCCCGTACTTACTGTAAGACATTAAACTGCAAGCCAGTCAGGCCTTCCTGGCTGAGGTTCAGCCTCAGGCCCCTTGGCCTCCTCGGGCCCCCGGCCCCCCGTCCTTACTGCAAGACGTTAAATTGAAAGCCAGTCAGGCCTTCCTGACCGAGGCTCAGCCTTAGGCCCTTTGGCCTCCTCGGGCCCCTGGCCCTCCGTCCTTACTATAAGACGTTAAACTTCAAGCCAGTCAGGCCTTCCTGACTGAGGCTCAGCCTCAGGCCCCTTGGCCTCCTCGGGCCCACGGCCCTGTCTTCACCGCAAGACATTAAACCGCAAGCTGGTCAGGTCTCCCTGACCGTGGTCCGGCCTCAGGCCCCTTGGTTTTCCCCGACTTACCCCCTTGCGGGATTGTATGGTATGGTGTGGGACTACGTCCTCATTCACATCGGATTACTTGCCATACCTTACATATCCCCAAATGAGATGCGTCCTCGTCCCGCATGATGTTAAACTGCATCTTAAGAACTACGTGTGGCTTGATTTCCATCTTCATGGGATACGTAGGAACACTCGGACACCTTGTCTTGAGCCCAGCCCCAAGCTTTTCTCTTCCACTATCCCCCCCTGGGAATAGTTTCCTTGAGGATCTTTGTGTAGCGGGGAGTAGGCTTTCTTAACCCCGCTCATACAAGGGTTGTAAGGGTTGTACCATGTGCCCACTCCCGTTCTTCTATCCTCCCACGTCCTCACCGCATGACGCTAAACTGCATGGCCTTCAAGAACTATGTATGGCTTGATTCCCATCCTAATGGGATATGTAGGAACGCCCGGGCATTTCGTCCGTTGGCCCTGCCCGAAAGGCAAAATCTTCCCCTTGGGTCAAGACATATGGCAAGGTGCACACTTTTTCCCCAACTCACATCGAGCAAGCCTCAACCCGGCTGCACATCCCCCCTGGAGATGTTGGCCTCTTTCGTGGATGGATACAGCTATGCTTCACCCACTCCTTGACTGGGATTCCATCATTTTTCACACCCGGAGGGACCCCCAAGAACGGTCTGGATACTACGCCCAAGGGCTCTCCTACCAATACGGGAATGCCCCCGAGGGTTTTCAAGCAACAAACTGATATCAGTCCCGCGTTGCGAATTTGGTCAGCGGTCGACGCTCATTTATTGCTCCCATATCAGGTCAACATAGGAACGTTGTGTTTTGAATATGGTCAACAGTGTCTTGGATCTTCGGGTCCACCCCGAGATGTCCCAAACATCGAGTGCAGTGATTCATTCTACCCCATCCTGAACTGACAAACTTTTCCCCGGGTGGTGCTAGCGATCGGGCCCACGGCCCCGATTCCCCTATAAGGGGTGTACGGTGTGGTGTGGGACTACGTACTCATTCACATCAGGATCATGTACCATGATGTATGCCTTCCCTTATGAGGCCCAACCTCAGGCCCCTTGGCCTCCTCGGGTCCCCGATCCCCGTCTTCATGTAAGATATTAAACTGCAGACCGGTCAGGCCTTCCTGACTGATGCCTGACCTTAGGCCCCTTGGCCTTCTCGGGCCCCTCCTCCCAACCTCTTACCCATGGTGTATGGTGTGTTGTGGGACTATGTCCTCATTTACATCAGGATCATGTACCACGTCGTACGCCTTCCCTTACGAGGCCCAGCCTCCGGCCCCTTGGCATCCTCGGGTCCCCGACCCTCGTCCTCATTGCAAGACGTTAAATGGAAAGCAGATCAGGCCTTCCTGACCAAGGCCTAACCATCAGGCCCCTTGTCCTTCCTGGGCCCCGGCCCAGGTCCTCTCTTATAGGAGTGTATGGTGTGTTGTGAGATTATTTCCTCATTCACGTCGGTTTATTCGCCGTACAGTACACCTCCTTTGTTTGGGGGTATATTACTCCCCCCTTCATCCTGTATGACGTTAAACTACATCTAGAGAACTACGTTCAGCTTTATTCCCATCCTCATGGGATACGTAGGACCACCTGAATGTCTAGGATTGGGGTCCAGCCCCATCTCTCAGGAATCTTCATCCCATCTTGGCCCCTTGGCATACCCTTCCTCCATGAGAGGATTACATGGTGTGGTGTGGGACTACGTCCTCATTCACATCGGTCTCGTAATGACCACGCCATGTATCTCTCCCTCCTGAGTTGTTTTGTTGATCCCTTTTCGGCGGTTCACCAATGTGCCTAAGAGTACTCTGGTTTATTACCTGGAATGTCAAGCTTTAATCGGACACGTCCGCACCCGCTTTTCAGGAATTGTGTATCCCTGTATCAGGGCTTCCATCATCTTTCACACCTGGAGGGACCCCCAAGAACGGCCTGGATACTACGCCCAAGGGCTCTCCTACCGTTATGGGCCAACGCCCCCGAGGGTTTCGGGCAACAAATCGATAAAATCCCACGTTGCGAATATGGTCAGCGGTCGATGCTCGTTTTTTGTTCCCACCTCAGGCTAACGCGATATGGACGCTGCGTTTCCACCATGGTTAATAGTTTTTCTTTATCGCCACGCCAATCCATTAAGCCCAAAATGTCGAGTACACAATTCACACCCTCCATCACTTCATCGTGTCCAAGTAGAGTCTTGAAACTCTTGCTACTTTTCCTCCGTGCACATCTGTGCGTTGGGGAAACAAACCATGTCAAAGGTGTCCTTCGAGGATCCCTACCAACTCCCCTCTGATGGATGCTCCAAGTATTGCGATAAGGATCTCCCCCTCTTGTTTCCCACACCGAGTTTAACTCACGTGGGCTTAGGGATCGGGTTGACGTCTGCGCTAACTTGGGAGGTTGCTACCATTCATGGTCCGAGCTCTAAGACCATAAACTAAGATCCACCCGGAACTACGTTCAGCTTGATTCCCATCCTCATGGGATACGTAGGACCGCCCAGACGCCCTGTCTTCGGGTACAGCCCATTTAGGGAGCCAGTCACTCCCCCTTGTTTCACCTCTTACCTCTATATAGGCCCCTTGGCCTAAGGTCTCCCTCTCCGAGTGGCGTACAATGTGATGTGGGATCATGTCTCCATCAATTGTGTTTTATAACACTACACACGTTCCCCACCTAGCATCGTCTCTGCTACGTCTGCGCTGCATGACGATAAAATGCATGCTTGGTCCTATCATACGACCCTAAACTGTGACATTATATTCCTGGCCGCACGACGAAAAATGGCACTTCATTTTGGTGACCTCGTTGTAGAGGACATTACGTTGGGTATTGGTCATGTGCCATGCCATTTTTCAACGCCTATCACGGCTTGATCCTTGTGGAAACACCACGGCCTACTACTCTAGGCTTGTCGCTTCACAAAAAAAAACACTCACCTTAAAGAACAAACAAAATTTATCAAATTCCGCTTCTTTTAGTGCAAGGGCCACGGCCGCACTCCCCTTTTACCCTGGCACTGGTACCTTACCGTTCCGCCTTTCAGAACTACGTATGTCTTGATTCTCATCCTTATGAGATACGTAGGAGCGCCCGGGATCTTCCCCGCGGGCCCAGCCTAACCTTTGTGTTCGGTCCCTCGACTCGAGCATTTCCCCAGAGAACGCATGGTAAGTAGGGCTTAAGTCCTCCTTCACGTCGGGTTTTGTTTCCATGTGTCCCCTTCTCCCTTTACCCATTTATGGTCTAAGGTTCATCAAGAACTACGTGAGGCTTGATTCTCATCCTTATGAGATACGTAGGAGCGCTCGGGCACTTCCCCGCGGGCCCAGCCTAACTTTCTCTTTTGGTCCCTTGACCAAAAACCTCTCCTAAGGGGGTCATGTGGTGTGATATGGGATTATGTCATCATTCACGTCAGGTTGTTCACCGCACCGTACACACCCCCTATTCCCATTCACGCCAGGTGTTTGAGTTACTCCACCATGTGCCTCTTATGTCTCTTCCCATCCATGGTCCAGATTCTACGACCCTAAACTAAGATCTCCCTATGGGAAAGGAATCTGCTCCCTCTATCTAATACTTCTCGTTGTCGTATTCAGATGTGTTTTGACAAAGAGCCCGAAGTGTGGGATTTTCATAGGGACGTCCTCCTCATCCCATGACCATGCTTCGTGAGCTCACTATTTGGATCCTCATCCTCTTCCACATCCAAAAGGACCCTCAGACGACATGGATACTAGGCTTAAGGGCTCTCCATGAAGGCTGGACCTAAGGGCCCTCCAATTGTTTCGGGACAACGTCCCTACGGATGTCCGACAACATTTGTGACATGGTCCCGTGTTTCAAACATGGTCAATGGTCAACCCTCATTTGTTTGTCCCCATTATAGGCTAACACGATACGGATGATGGTTTTCCGTCACAGTCAACAGTTATCCTCCATCGTCATGCTGCCATCATCGTGATCTAAATCTAGAGCATCATGATTCACACATTTCCACTTCCTCATGTTCAAGTGGAATTCCATCATACTCGGCTCTTTCTCTTCGCGCTTCTAGGTGCGCTAAATGATCGTGTTAGTGTCATTGGGCCGGTATTCACCAAACGTCCCTTTTCCCTAACCTTCCCCTTTTTGTGTCGGGAAATTCCCACCACAACTTCTTGTTTCTCGCACCGAGAACGACTCACGTGGGCTTAGTAGTTTTGGCGGGATGTGTACCAACAGGACCAGGCTTTTCATTGTCCCTCATGATGTTAAACTACGCTTTCAGAACTACATATGGCTTGATTCCCATCCTTATGGGATACATAGGGACAGCCAGGCATTTCACCTAGGGTCCATCCCCAGGAATCGTAAAATCCTATTCCTCCCCCTGGTCGGACCCCTCATAGGGGACCGTGTAACTATGACATTGCCTTGAACAAGTTCAGGATGCCCCAAGATTACATTGGGAAGCGATATATCCCCTCTCCAGAGAGGCCCTGTCTGAAAGAAGGAATGATCCATGATCAAACCGATGCGACCATATGGTGTACTCTCACCACAGTGGTGTAATTGCATGAGTGTTGGATTCTGTTCGGACAAACCATCACCCCATATTCCACGCTTTGCGTGCCCCTTATTCGGACCCTCGTCCCCTTTCATGTCTCACAGGACCCCCTAACGGCCTGGTCTTATGCCGCATCGGCTCACCTACCGTCCTGGGCCAACGTTCCGGAAGACTGGTCATGTTTGGAAGGACCCCCTAACAGTATGGATGTTTGACCTATGGTCTGCCAACTGTCCTGGTTCAATGTCCTGAAATATTGACCGACAATATTTGTGACATGGTCCCATGTTTTGAACATGGTCAACGGTTGACCCTCATTTATTGTCCCCACTACAGGCTAACGCAGTAAGGATACCGCTTCTCCACCATGGTTAATGGTTATCCTTTATTGTCACGCCATCCCCACAGTGCTCGGAATCTTGGGAATCGTAATTCATGCTTCCCGTTTCCATTTGTTCGGACTGATTCCAGTGTCCTTGGTGTTGCACCGTTCGTGCATAAGAGCACGCTGAAGAAAGAGCAATTCGGTTGTCCTGAAAGTTCCTTCTCCGGTCAAGCATCTCCCATATTTCGGAAATCCGGACTGGTAATCTGAATCCCGGATGCCCGGAGCATGGTCTCCACTCCTATGTTAGGTGGGACGGGAAGGAAAATATCTCCTATTTCTCACATCGGGCTCGACCCACGTGGGCCTGGAGAATTATCGTCGAACGTCCCGCAAACATTGTAGGGATGTAACAAGGTGATTCAAACAGTGGAAATCGTGCACGCTACGGCATTCAAAACAAAGAAAGAAAAAATTGACGCACGAAAGTACCAATAAAAGGTTTTTGGTTTGTTACAATACCCGGGGGTCGACTCCCCCCATGGACGGGTTGACCCCATCAAAAGAGCGTTGCAGCTCTGCCACCCGTTGGCTTATGGCGTCCAAGGCTTGCTGCCGCTGACTTAGCTCCTGCTCCTCCTCAGTAGCGGCAGGGCGCAGTTCGTCATCCTTGGCTTTGTCCCTCTCTAAGCCAGCTTGAACGGCAGCCATCTTTCTAGAGGCCTGCCTCATATGCTCTTTTGCCTCTGCTAGCTAGGCCTTCAACCGTGAGATCAGCTCAGATTGTACATTAAGAGAGGCTGAAAGCTCATCTTCCTGGGTCTGCATCTGTTGGACCTCGCCTTCAGCCTCTTGGAGCTTCTTGATGTCGGTCGCCTTCCTCCGCTACTAGGCCACGCTGAGCCCACGATCATGCTCCTGGATCTTCTCAGCCATAAGATCTCGGATGAGTGCGTGAGGACGTTGGGCATCCACTCCCCCAGCACACAGTTCATGCAACCGCGAGTGGAGTCTGTCTATTTCGGCCAGCCATTGCGCTTGGGGGGTGTCCTTGATGAAGCGCGTGATTAGCTTCCACGACCGGCGGTGGACTATGCTGATGTCTTCCTCGTCGGAGTTTGTTTCGTCCTAGTCTGCATGATTGGCAGGCTCGTACGTGGGATATGCCCGCAAGAAATCCTCGGCAGGATCTACATCTGGTGTTGAATCCAGTACGGCATCTGGCGCCGAAGCAAGCATGACAGGACTGGGACCGACCGGTTGATCCTCTTCATCGGAGTCCACCTCGATGACCTCAGGCACGACCCTACTGGTAATCCCACCGGTGATGATGTGTGTTGCAGCTTGGGAGATGGGGGGACTATCACCACCATCACCGGCATGCCCCTGGGAGGGATGCCACCAGACATCCCAACTAGTCTTGCCGCAGCAGCCCACGCCAGTCGGAGAACTGTACGACATAGAGGGACATAAACGTTAGTTGGCATAATCTACATGTGACGACAAGGAAACCGGTAGAGGAAACTTACGGAGATCGACCTCCTGGCGCTGCTCTTGAGCCCGTACTGACGGAACCCCGAGGCGAGGCCCTCCGTATACTGTTGGAAGGTATGGAGATTCTGTAGGAGCCACCTTGGGTGCTCTGGTCCCACCAGACACGGAACTGGACACAACCATGGGCGCGGGTTCTGAAGGTCCCGCATCATCACCCGCCGAGGGGCGAGAACAAGGCCTGCGAACAAGTTCCTCCTACATGGCTCAAACATCGGTGAGGAGTCTATAATGGCCCAAGAACTGATCGTAAGGAAAGAAGTTTGGAATGCTACCTTGAGAGCCTCTGTGAAATTGTCGGAATCTGAGCCTTGATCTCCGACCTCGCCCTCCTCCAACGGGCTCCCTCCTCCAACCCCATCCTCCCGAGAGGAGTCCTCTGATTCTTCTGGCAGGGGGAAGCGCTCCCTCAGATCAGCAGCCGATAACTGTGGGGGGACCGTTCGATTCAGCAACACCCTCACCCGGTCTGTCATTGGGCGAGGGACACCACTGGAGTGGACGTAATCCTCCAGCTCGTCCAAGTATTGCTCTACCTCTGCCGGAGACGCCATGAATCCATCCCGGATAGGGCCGATGCCCGGTAATTCCATCCCGAGCCGATTTCGGTGGGCCCATATCTCGGGTGGGCTGAGGAATTGCCGGTTGACATCCCAAATGTCCCAGGCTTCCGGGAAGACGGCATCCTCTGCCATGTCGATATGATGCAGGCACTTCCCCGGATCCTGAGTGGATATCCTACGGAATCACCTCGGTGGTTGCCCCTCCAGATGGCCCTGCTCTCCCGGAATCACCGGATCTTCCACTGCTGCCACACCCTCGGCCGGTGCGGGTCTCGCCGCCATGGAAGCCCCGCTACCGCGAGAGGCCCTAGCTGCCCTCCAACCCCGACCTCGAGATAGAGGAGGCCCACCATCACCGACCCGAATAGTTGGTTGTTTCAGCATCTCCCCTGGGTAAGCAGCCTACCAACTAATGGCATACTCCCTCACCAATCCAAAAGTGGCGGTGGATGGAGGCAATGCAATTCGCATCTTCCCATCTTCCCGTGTGAACATGATCCACAGCTGCCTCATCACACACGGGTGCTCCTCGTGACGCACCTCCCAGTAGACCTGTGGGGTCAGCCGCTGGAGGCACCAGAACTGCCTCGCAAACCGATGCGGGGTGTACGGTTCGCAAAGTGGCTCACGATCCACTCATTCCACCAAAACTCCACCTCGAAAGGCCAGGAGGTAAGCCCGATGTTCTTCCATTCCTCGCTCGTCATCAGTAAGTATCCCCGTCGGCAATGGGGAGGGGTGGAAATTAAACTCATCCGCCCTCCACAACTGATTCAGCACCATCGGCACGGCCAGTTTGAACGGGAAGCTCCCGACCGCGTTCAGGATGGAGGGGTGGAAATTTGACCCCAGTGGCAAAATGGGGTTCGGATACTCATAAATCCCCCTGATGTGCGCTGCGATCCACCCATACAGGAGGTTGAACGGCCCGCATATCCTTGGCGGCTTCTTTCCCTCGCTAATGTGCCGCAGCATTTTGTACAGTTTGGCAAGCATTGGAATCCCCAGATTGATCCGATGCCCCATGGCCAACATGGACGCCATAATAAACGATCTGGGCCACACCCCCATGCTTGTATCCCTCACCGATAGGATCCAACTGCAGATGAGAGCCGCGATGAACGCCACCAGCCTGACTATCGGCTGTTGTTCAGTGCTGACACTGAAACCCCAAGTATTCCATTGGTTTTCCTCCAAGACCCGCCAATAGGAGTGCCCCTTACCCCGTTGGGCCGCCCTCGGACAAGTTCGAGGCCTCGGAGGGAACTCTCGATTCTCTGGGAAATTCAGGAAGCACTTGAACCATCTCCTAAAGTGGACATCCCTCACTGCCTCCTTGTCCTCTCCAGGGACGAGCGCCATCAGCACTGATGTCAGTCGCGGAATTTGCTCTGTATCCTCCCACGCGCTCATGACGGGGAGGAACTCATCATACATGGCCCCCAAGATCGGAACCCCAGAAATCTGGTGGACATCTCACAGGCTGATGCCCACCTCCCTGTGATGCAGGTGAAAGGTATTGGTCCTAGACGACCATCTTCTCAGCAATTTCAGCATCATTTGCTTTGGTTGGTAGATGTGGAATTGGGAGGCCCATGCCGCCTCATACAACCCCACTCTCCTCAGCCCGGCCCCAAACTCCTCGCATGAGGCGCCTACCCAATAGGCCCAGGCCCAGTCATCAGTAAAGTTTCCACCATGGCGCAGGTCCCATTCATCGGACCATCCCTTCTTCGAATCCTGCAAAGCCGCCTTCAGCATGGTACGGAAGAGAGGAGGGGACGTCTCCGGTTGCAGTGGCTTCCCGTCAATATCGTTTACATGGTTGTAGAGACAATCAGTGGTGACGGGTGTGAAGTCCTCTTGTGCGTGACCATCGGCCGCCCTGAACCATTGGTGCTGGCATGGTGTACTCCTGAACCAGCAAGCTAGTTCGTCCCTACTCACCTCAGGGATGAAGACGTCATCCCTCAACCCAAAGCCATACAATGGCAGCTTCTTACACTGCGGATAATTATTCTGACCCTCTGATAGCAGATCTGTCAAAGAAGCATGGTCTGAATGGCTTCGGACCATCTCCCCAAGGCCTGGATAGTTGGTCATCTCATCCCTACGGGCGGCATCTGCAAGCACCCCCAATACAGCCTCTCGATGGGCCATTCCAGTTCCGGCACTCAGAAAGGAATTCTTTCAGAACGGATCGCGAAGCTGGATCGCGAAGCTGGATTGTGAAGACGGATCGTGAAGGTCAGTCGCGAGACCAAGCCGCAAAGTCTGGCCTAGGCCGACAAGCAGAAGTTCGCTTGGCGCGGACGCGGAGTCAGAGACCCGCGGTTTTCTGCGAAGCTCAATTCGCGGAGGGCTGTCGCGGAGTATGTGGAGCTTCGTGAAGTCGAGAGCACAAAAATACAAGGAAGTCTCATGAAGACAAAATAGGTCGACCCCCTATTTATAGGCGGTGACCCCGAAGCATCGCGGCGCGCCTCACCCGCGCAGAGAATCGCGGCGCGTCCGGATCCGTAGCCCCGGTCAGCACCGCGGGCCCCCTTCACCAAGCCACATCGCGAACCACTGACAATTTTGGTGATTTTCCCTCAGACTTCGAAACCTTCACCCTCCGCGGCTCCAAGTCTGAGGGGGGGGCATTTGTTGGTGCCAAAATATTGCACGAGAGGAAGGGACGAAAAAGAAGGCTGGCACGCTACCTCACGAAGCACCGACGTGAAGCACCTCGAGCATCGCGGTCTCGCGAAGCTCTAGAGGTGGTAACTCTCCACGAACGCATTTGACATTCGCGAGCCCGCCGCGAAGCTCCAGAGGCAGTAACTCTTCGTGGACAACGTTGACGTTCACGAGAACTCCGCGAAGCACCTGAGGCGGCGCGCGAGTTCTGCTTCGCGGTACCCCTTCCCAATAAATACTGGACTCCCCTTGAGTCCCGGATGGACAATCCGACCTTTCGGCTTCTCCTCTCCCAAATCGTGAAGCACCCTTTTCCCTTGGGAATCATGAGCTCCGCGAGGTACTTCTACTTCGCATGACGCCTTCTCTTTGAATTGTTTTGAGCCCCTCTTCCGAGAGGGATGCCCTTCGCGAAGCTCAAGGGAATTCGTGAAGGAAGGGGATTCCCAATGGAACCCAGGCAGCTGCGGAGCGTTTATGCTTCGCGAAACACCCAACCTATACTAGTGATCCCTATGCTAAGGTAGGATCGCTACACATCGTGAAGCACACTGCTTTGCAGCACTCTACTTCGCGAGGTACCCCTTCTTCGCGAGGCAGTGCTCTGCGAATACTGTTCCACTTCGCGAAGCACCCTCCACTCACACCTATGCCCCATGCTAAGGCCAAGGCACTCCACTTCACGAAGCACACTCCTTCTCTTGGAAATTCCTCTTCCCGTGCGACCCTCCAGGTTTGCACAATGTGATTTCAAAGTCCCACGGACAATACCACTCGTAGCGTTTCTTTGCCTAATGCTTCTTCGCAT
This sequence comes from Viscum album, assembly GCA_963277665.1. Classification (NCBI taxonomy): domain Eukaryota; kingdom Viridiplantae; phylum Streptophyta; class Magnoliopsida; order Santalales; family Viscaceae; genus Viscum; species Viscum album. The sequence continues at coordinate 278,976,611 of OY728147.1, forward strand.
AGGCACACTAACGGCTATTGCTTCTTCTCATAGCCACGCTAATGTGGACCCCTCGATGGTTCACTACACAACCCCCCTTGACCATGGCCTTACTGGTACCTTCCCTCCCCCAAGGGCCAGAGGGTACCGGTTATGTAAGTCCTAGGGGTGCAGAGTGAACCCACCCCGTCCGAGCTGCAGGACGTTAAACTGCCAAGCACCACGTCCTCAACACATGACGTTAAACTGTGACTCGACCTCGTGCCTCTCATGAAGGGCCCCCCCAGCTCGAACATTTATTACGCCACTCATCTCCACAGGAGTGGAATCACCCATCCACAAGAGGGTGATATCCTCCTTATTGGAGTGGTGTATGTTCTCAAGAGAAGGGAGACCCTAGTTCCCCAACGGATGGCTGCACCCCTGCATCTCCGTACTTCCCCACTACCAAGGTTAGTGGAGGGCGTGATAGGGAACGAGGCACCTCCCATCATTGGTCCTGAATCCCTCTTTTGTTGCACTTTGTCGCACTCTGGGCCTCCATTCTGGAGTAAGTCCCAGCACCGTGGTCCGCCTAACGCGTAATCCCCTCTTCGCTTCACACGAAGGCACCCTTCGCGGCATGATCGTTAGGCCCTTGCTGTCTCTTGTTTCTCACACCGAGCATGACTCACGTGGGCTTAGAGTTGGAATTGTCCATGACAATACCTCATCCATCATGACGTTAAACTGTATACCCTAATCTAGCATGACGTTAAACTGCATGCCCTCATCCAGCATGACGTTAAACTGTATGCCTTTGTCCCGAATGACATTAAACTGCACACCCATTTGAACTACGAGGTCTTTGATCCATGTCAAGGAATGGTACATAGGAAGCCTCCACGAGGTTCAAGCCCACCAGTCATCCAATTCACGTTGAGTTCTACCTTCGTCCAGCATGACGTTAAACTGCATTCCAGTTCGACGGCAAGCCGTTGTGACCAACCCGAACTACAAGGACTTTGATCCGTGTCAAGGCATGGTACGTAGGAAGCCTCCCTGAGGTTCAAGCCCAACAATCATTGGCCCAGACTGTCTCCTTGTCGGTGTGCCAAGCCTCCCCCCCCCCCCATTTTCATCTAAACTACGAGGTCTTTGATCCATGTCAAGCCATGGTATGTAGGAAGCCTCCCCGAGGTTCAAGACCATCTCTCATTGGACCAAGGTCCATCATTTACGTCAGTTCGCCGAAACCCATCGCCCGTCATTCATTAACGTCAGGGATCACTACTGTCCCGCATGACGTTAAATTGTATTCCATCAATCCTTTGAACTACGAGGACTTTCATCCATGTCAAGGCATGGTACGTAGGAAGCCTTCATGAGGTTCAAGCCCACCACTAGTGGACCCCAGAGTCTACTTTCACGTTAGTTCACCGATGAAACCATTTTAACTACGAGGTATTTGATCCATGTCAAGGCATGGTATGTAGGAAGCCTCCCCGAGGTTCAAGCCCATCCACAATCGGATCAAGGTCCACCTTCACGTCGGTTCGCTGAAGACTTCCATCCATTTGAACTACGAGGACTTTGATCTATGTCAAGGAATGGTATATAAGAATCCTCCCTGAGGTTAAAGCCCATCTCCCATCGGGACAAGGTCCCTCATTCATGTCGGTTCGCCGACACCCCCCACAAGTGGACCCCTGGGTTCACCTTCACGTCGTTTCACCGACGAAACCCCTCTGAACTACGTGGTCTTTGATCCATGTCACGACATGGTATGTAGGAAGCCTCCACGAGGTCCAAGCCCACCAACACTACGACCCTCCTGGTCCTCCCCATTCACATTAGTTCGCTGATGATGCCCATTAGACCAAGGTCCACCCTCATGCCGGTTCACCGGCACCATCTCGAACTACACAGACTTTGATTCCCTGCCACGAGGATACGTAGGAAGCCCCTTTAAGGCTCAATCCCAACTTCACTGTTTCCCTTGTGATGGTTCCTTGCCATTACCCCTTCCACTTCATTCGTCTATCCATCATCCACCCTGATCCTCGCCAGGACCGTTATATCCCGGTGAGACCAAGTCGGTACGCTCCTCTTCACAGCCGCCCATGGGCTGGTCCCAGTATCGGCACCCCTTCAAGGGAAATCCCTCAATCCGATCTATTCTAGCTAATTCTTTGGTCGGGCTGATCCATCTCCGTTGGACATTAAACTCGCGGCGTACCCTGTGTTAAACACGGGAAGCTGAGGAAAACCTCAGATACGTTCCTACAACATATAATTCTCCGCGCTCGATGTGGGATGCCTCGGGCTTCCACGCCCTCGAGAAGCCCTGTGATCAGGGATAATAGACAGACATGCCAGGTTCCCCAGCATCCAGACACGCTACTGATGTCTCAACGTGACTACTCCCTCGACTGAAGGTTGCTGCCCTGACCGGACCCTTTGGAATGTCCCGACAGAAGCAGTGTAATTAACAGGCATCCATGGAAACATGGCACTGGGAAGAGTTTCACGAACAACGTATTAAATCTATGAGGGAGACCTAGACTAGGTGACGAGTTTCGAGGAGGAATCCATGGAAGGGAGAACCGACATCCCATCATCCCATTTCGATCAAGGAGCAGACGTCCCTGAATAAGGAGCGAATGTCGCCTGCCTTTGGAAAGTGGGAATGCGGGGCAACAAGCGCAGCACGTCCTCCTCCACGGACGGACGGATGCGCGCGCCCCGGTGAAAGCGTCGGAAACAGCTATATATAGAGAACATATCAATTGTTGGGAAAAGGAAATATCTTTTTATATTCTAAACCATCCCATGCACCTCTACAAATGCAAGAAAGATCATGAATCTCCTTTGAAAAATCCTTCAATGGTTTGGGTGTTTATTCTCTAGGAAGAAGCATACCTCTCCCAAATGGTGGAGTCAAAGGAAAGTGCCAACCTTGAGGAAATGTCCATCGTGAGGGAATATGGTCATGTATATCCTGAAGAGTTACCCGGAATTCCCCCATATCATGAGGTAGAGTTCTCAATTGAACTCATACCCAGAGCAACTCCTATCTCTAAGTGTCCCTATAGGATGGATCTTATCGAACTGGAGGAGTTAAAGAAGCAGCTGCAATAGCATCTGGACAAAGGGTTCATATTCCCTAGTGCATCACCTTGGGGTGTGCCAGTGCTCTTTGTGAAGAAGAAGGATGGAACAATGAGGTTGTGTATCGATTATCGGGAAATCAACAAGATCACCATAAGGAACAAGTATCCCCTCCCTAGGATTGATTACTTGTTTGATCAGTTAAGAGGAGATCAATACTTCTCAAAGGTGGATCTTCATTCTGGATATCATTAGGTAAAGGTGAAGAAGGAAGATATTCAGAAGACTGCCTTCCGTACAAGATATGGGCACTATGAGTTTTTTGTGATGCCCTTCAGACTTACTAATTCCCCTGCAATCTTCATGGATTTGATGAATAGAGTCTTTAGACATTACCTTGACAAATTTTTGGTAGTGTTTATTGATGATATTCTCATCTACTCCAAGTGCAAGGAGGAACATGAAGAACATCTAAGACTTGTTTTGGTGACATTAAGAAAGGATAAGTTGTACGCCAAGTTCAGCAAGTGTGAATTTTGGACGAAGCCAGTCACATTCTTGGGACATGTGATCACAAGTGAGGGAATTTCTATGGATACTTCAAAGACAAAGGTGATTGATGAATGGGCCAGGACCTCTAGTGTCACAGAAATCCGTAGTTTTCTTGGATTATCTAGGTACTACTGAAGTTTTGTGAGAAACTTTTCACGATTGTCAAACCCGCTAACTAAGTTAACAAGGAAAGGGGTAAAGTATGTCTGGATGTAAGAATGTGAGGGAAGCTTCAAGGATCTAAAGAGAAGGCTGATCACTGCACCTATACTCACACTACTGAAAAGTGGAGAAATTTTTTTGATATACAGTGATGCTTCAAAGAAAGTCTTGGGTTGTGTACTCATGAAAAATGATAATGTGATAGCCTATGACTCACGAAAGTTGAAGATCCATGAGAAGAACTACCCGACGCATGATCTAGAGCTAGAAGCCGTGATTTTTTCCTTGAAAATATGGTGGCACTACTTTTATAGTGAGAAGTGTAACATATACACCGACCACAATAGCCTAAAGTATATATTCACACAAAAGGATCTCAACATGAATCAAAGGAGATGGTTAGAGCTAATCAAGGATTATTATTGATCTATTCATTATCATATTGGAAAGGTGAACAAGGTAGATGATGCACTAAGTAGAAACGAACCTGCTACTCTATCCATGTTGCGGATTGAGAAAGACCCTATCTTCTTGGATATGTAAAAAATGGATTTGGAAATCATAAGGGCAGGGGATACATCCTACCTTTCCCAAATTATTGTGCAACCATCCATCCAAGAGAAGATTAAGGAAGCACAAAGGGATGATGTGGAGATACAAAAGAGGGTGAGTGCATAAAGGAAGGGAAGATGCAGGAGTTCCATATCAACAATGACGATGTGATTTTGTTTGGAACGTGGCTTTGTGTTCCTTCATCACCGAGGATAAAGAAGGATCTATTGGACAATGCACATAGCTCAACATTCTCTATCCATCCTGGGAGTACCAAGATGTACTGTGATCTCCGATAACACTTCTGATGGGATAACATGAAGAAGGATATTGCGGAATATATATCAAGGTGCTTGGTATGTCAAAAAGTTAAAGCTGAGTGAAAAAAGTCCAAAGGTATGATGCAGCCATTGCCTATACCCATGTGGAAATGGGAAAATGTTTCTATGGACTTTGTCATGGGTCTCCCAAATACGTCAAAGGGAAATAATGCGATATGGGTTTTGGTTGACCGACTCACCAATAATGTCTATTTTATCGCTATTCAGGAAGATATCTCACTTGAACAACTTGCAAAGATATATGTGAAGGAAGTGGTGAGACTGCATGGAGTTCTACTCTCGATTGTCTCTGACTGTGATCCAAGGTTCACATCTAAATTCTGGATAAGTCTTCAACATGCTTTGAGTACTGAATTAAATTTCATCACGGCCTATCACCCCCAAACTGATGGCCAGTCTGGAAGGACTATCCAGACGCTTGAAGATATGATAAGAGCCTACTCTATAAATTCAAAGGTGGATGGGATCATCATCTCCCATTGGTTGAGTTCTCATACAAAAATATCTTCCACTTGAGTATTCATATGGATTCATATGAAGCTCTGTATGGAAAGAAATGTAGAACTCCAACCTGTTGGGATGAAGTTGGAGAAAGAAAGCTACTTTGACCTAATCTTGTGCAAGAGATGACAGAAAAGGTTCAAGTCATCCAGAAACACATCAAAGATGCTCAGATTCGGAAAAATAGCTATGCTGACAACCGTCGAAGGGACTTAGAGTTCGACATTGGAGATAAAGTCTTCCTACAAATATCTCCATGGAAGAGAGTCATGCGATTTGGGAAGAAAGGGAAGCTAATCCCAAGGTACATTGGCCCCTTTGAGATCCTTGACTGCATAGAAGTTGTGGCCTATCGACTTACACTTCCACCTAATATGGATCAAGTTCATGATGTTTTTCATGTATCACTCCTGAGGAAGTACATACCAGACCCCTCACATGTACTAAACTCAGAGGTGGTACAGCTGGAATATGATCTCTCTTATGAGGAACAACCAGTAGAGATTCTGGATCAGAGAGATAAGGTGTTACGCAACAAGAAAACCCACCTTTTCAAAGTTTTGTGGAGGAACCATAAGTTTTAAGAAGCTACTTGGGAACTGGAGGAGGTGATGAAGGAGAAGTACCCTCACCTATCTGTGTAAAGTGAAATTTTGGGGGCAAAATTTCTTATGGGGGGAAGAATGTAATGACCCAATATTTTTCAATAGAAATTACCTTCTTATAATTATGTCATAGAATCATATGAAAACACAACATAATGAACTAATAAGTGTTGAGTGACCTCTAAACATAAGTTTGTCACTTATGTACTGGGAATTTTGAGAATCTGACATACACGGTTGTGTTTAAGATGATTTTTGGAGTCTAATAAAACAAAAAAAAATGGTGAATAGTAACATACCCTTAGGAATAGTAACATACCCTTATGAATAGTAATATGAACCTTATGAATAGTAAATCATCCAGAATAAGAGTAACCTTACCCATGAATAATTAAATAAAATTTAGACATCTTATAAAGTGACAATTTGACCTTCGTAAACGTTTTGGTATTTTGTAAGTCATAAATAATTAATTATAATTAATTAATTAATTTAAAAGAAAAATTATTTTCTTAAAATTTGTTCATTAATTATAAAATCAATGTATTATAGTTTTTATATAATTTTATAAGACCCTACGTAATTTTTTAAAGCACTATAAAATCAGTTTTAATTTTAAAAACTGTTTTTTAAGTAAATTATGATTTTAATTAAATATTAAATTAATAATATTTAGAAAATTATTTTTGAAAAATTGACTTCATTTTTGGATTCTACATGTCGAAAAATGGTAGGGGTAAATTTTTGGTATTTTTCTAAGATAATTGAATTTTTTATGAATAGTGAAATACGATAATTTACAAAATAAGCTAATTATAGAGTCATGTGTGATGTTCTTATGATGTAATCCCACTTGGTTTGGGATCACATGATAAAATTACTATTATTTGTCATTTAAGACTTGCTATTCCTTTTCTTAGTGGAAATTAATAAACTAATGAATTTTATATTAAAAAAACCCCTCTCCCCTCCACTATAAAAACCACCCTTCACACCCTCATTTCCTCACACCTCTCAAGCTCTAAGCCTTCTCTAAACTCTACCCAAACATCCTCCCTAGCCCCTCTCCCACGTTCAATATCTGATGGTCTCATCAAAAGACCAAGCCTAGCTTCCTTAAGGAGGATCTCAAGAGGAATATTTAAGAGGTAATTTCTCTCCCTCTTCTCCTTTAATTTCCTTTCAAGTTCAAGTTCATTTCTTGATCTCTCCCCATTTATCTTCATCCAAATGGTATTGTAACTTCAGTATTATACATGTATTAGATTTTTATGATTCAAATGGGATATTATATCATCTAACCCCCTTTCCCTCTTCCTTTTATTTTATTAAGGAGAACGTTGTTCGAGAGGTGTTAATCTATCGCCTTCAAGAACGACAAATTTTCTTCTTCCATTTCTACCTTCAGATCTGGTCATGAAACCATTTTTATGGTTGAACCAGAACATGTTATATGTATTATCTCCTATTTAAAGTTCTGAACTAACTTATGACCATATTTCTCATGATAAAATAAAACAAGTTCATTATGATCGAAAAATTGCTCAAATTAACCCAAACAATCATCATTTAATTCTTATCTTATGATTCATCCACATGGATCTAATATAATTAATTATAAGATCATTAAAACTCCTATAATATCATTAATAAAATGAAATATAAGTTCTGTATGTTTACCCATGTTCTACTCGAACTTCAATTTAAGAATACAAGTGAACCACTCAAGAAAACCATAAAAACAAACATTCTCAAGCAATGTTTTTTAAACTCTATAACTCATCCAAAGGCACATAAAATCACTTAATAAAACCATAATGAACCATATTAATGTAAACAAGGTTCTGGATTTCTAATTAATTAATATAATGTCATTATATAGGACATTAAAGAGAAGGACGCATTCAGATGCAAGGTAAGGAGAAATTCTCAAACCCAACTTTCATCCTTTGGGTTCTCCCTCTTTCACTCCATTTATTTGATATATTTACTCCTTAAAGATCATTTGTTCATCATTTTCTTTCATTTTCTAGGATATAAATGTTTTTCATGGGTTTTTATGTCAAAAAAAATTTCTTCCAAAAGAACTCTTCTTTTAAGAACACACCTTTTACTTCTCTCTCAAAGTGGACAGTTCTTGTAACATGTATGTTATTCCCTCTTTATTTTGGGAACCCAAAGTTTATGAATGTGTTCTTATGAGATGTAACCCATTCCTTTAAATGGTTTAGCTATATTTACTTTTGATATATGTTCCATGTGTCAAGCTTGATAATTATAATGTTATGATGTGACGGGTGTGCCCGGAATTATATAGCGCAATATGAATGTTTGAATATGACAGGTGCACCCAGAATTATACAGCACTTCAATTCATTGGGTAAAGTGATGAATCTCATGAGTAAAGGTGAAATTATTTGTTAACAAGATTCTATCTTGGTTCACAAGTATGTGTGGTAGTTAACCACTAAGGCATGATGTTTCATTTTTATGCATTTCCACATTTCAAGTCTTTTATTTATGCTCCTCTCATGTTCATGATCTTTTGTCTATGTCATGATTATGCTAACCCCATGCTGTATTCTTCTTATCTATCCTCTTATTGGGCTTTTAGCTCACCCCTTTTGATGTATATCCTCAGGTGGCTACATGTACTAAAGAGAGGAAAAGTTCCAATGAGAAGCTGGAGAAGAAGAAATTAAATAAATATTTATGCTTGATGTTGTAATTGTTATGTACAATCCTAGTTTTCCCAAGAAACTAAACCTTTGGATCCTCTATGTGTAATACTATTATGTTCTTTATCTTTAAAATGATGTAATATTAATTTAGAAAAAATCATGGATGCTATAGTAATGCCAAAAATAAGATCTCTAGAATGTTGGGAGGGATTATATTAAGGTATTTTGGAAGATATTTTATGAAATAAATACGTTTTTATGTGTGATAAATGGTGAATAATAGGAGTCCTTTTATAATAGAGTGGAGAGACACTCTTGGAATTCTTCAAAATATTAAATTAATATAAATTATTTTTCTATTCCAAATGGATCTAAACTGATTTATTTATAATATAGGATGATTTGGGGACAAAATAAATTCATCCATTGAAAATTTTAAAATTTTAGACTATTTTTTTAATCCTTATATTTTTATTTTAACCCTTATTTAACCTTTTAAATTATTACGGTGATATCATGTAATTTACACTTTAAGGGTTAATATAATTACTATAAAATACCAAACGAACAATAAATGAGTCATTTATGACATTTTAAGACTTATCCCAATTATTTGGATGAAGTTAATATTTTTATGAATTTTATATAATTTAATAAAATATTATTTATTTTAAAACATCATTAATGTCAATTTTGACACTATTTGTTACTTGTCTTTTTAAAAATATCATAACAACGTGATATATTATAAAAAAAACTCTTTTGAATCATCCATAACATTTGAAAGTCGTCTATAAAATTATTTTATGACATTAATTATCTAAAATTATATTTATTATAATATTTTTTATATCATTATTTCATATTTCCTCCAATTAAAAAAATACTGCATCATCATTGTATAAGACTTTAAAGTAATTATTTATCTTAAAAAAATTAAAAAAAATTATCATGATTAATAAAAAATATATTTTTCAAAATACTATTTATAGTCTAAATTATCCCTTATATAACTCCATATTAAAAATATTTCACTTATTAAAAAAAGTACGCCAAAATTGTCTTTTCTTTGAATAAAATACTATAAATGGATTAAAGTCATCCAAGTGGATCCAAGAAATCAAAAAATAGTCCCAGGGATTATTTTGGTAAACAATAACACATAAAATAAAATTAGGAAACTTTTTAGGGTAATTTTATAATATTTATAATATTATTTTAACTCTTAATTACCCAAATTACCCTTAATCGTGGTAATTAAATTTACCAATTTACTATTACTTTTTTCCCAAAAATAAAAGGAACATATTTACTGAATTTGGACCTTATTATTCCAAATATGGAATCCATTTTTTAAAATTCAAAACACATAAGTGGCTAAAATTAATTTAAAATTAATCCGGATGACGGATCGAGAAAATATGTTTTTATAGTAAAAACGTTCAAAAGATTGAAATGTTTTTATATCCAAATTCAATATAAAATTTATTCCAATGAACTAAATTGGATTAAATAGTAAAAATTTGATCTAATTATAATTTAAAACCAATCAAAAATATAATTTAACACTATAAATTATTTAGATGAAAAAGTTTTTTTCAATTAAATTTCTGTATTTTTCAATATTCATAAAAACATGAAAATTGTCAGAAAAATAACTAAAAATCAACCAAAGTAAATTTCTATATTAATCTTTAAAATAAGAAGTTTATTTTTTAAAATATAATTTATAAAGGTGTAAAAAACTATATTTAAAATAGGTGTGCCATCAAAAGACGGAAAATCTACCTTTTTAGAAAAATACTTCTTTTATCCATAAAAATAGATTTGTTCTTACATCATGTCTAAAAACACATAAGACAAATTTTAAACATTATATTAAATATATATTATATATATTTCATTAATAAAATAAATAAAAAAATGTGTTTTTTTAATTTATTGGTATAAAACACACTTGTGAACTTTTAAATCATTTTTCAGAAAAATGTTTCCTTTTATTTTAAAAGGGGTTTAACATTAATTTATAATTAATTGGTTAGAAAATAATTAATTATATATACATTTGTAAACCATATTTTAATAATTCAATTAATCTTTCTCATACCTTTCATTCTAACGACTAGGTTATAACGATAACATTTAAAAAATAATATTTAGTAGTTAGTTTAAGCTCGATGTGACATATCATATACTCTATCAAACATACTATTTCTTTTTTAAAAACTAGGGATGTTACATTATCCTCACATTTTTTAAATTAAATCCTCAAATTTTTTAATTTGAGATCGGCAACTAAGGTTTGACTTTTCAAAATACCTTTATTGAAATACCACATCACAAAAAGGTTTAGTAAAACATCAACTTTAAAAAAAGTAAAGTATTATGGTCAAATGAGATAATAAATACTAGGGTTCCATGTAAGAAAACAAGAAAATAGAAGAAAAAACTAACTATCAACCTTTATTGATCTAATAAAATCCCACAATATTCTATTTAACTTAATCATATAAAGTCCCAAAAATAGAAAATGTATTCTGAAATAAAATTAATCACTTAATCACCAAATCATTTTATAATCTCAAGTTTAACTATTAAATAAAATTTTTTTGCTCAAAATCAACTTATTCTTGATCCATAAACTATTTTAACTAAAAATAAAAAATCATACTAACTAGTACTTCATACAGGCCAAAGGTAGGAGATGCACCATTTTCTCCCATCAGTTTCGGGTTCAATTGTCATGGCTTTTCCAAACACAACGGGTTGTCACCCATCCTGCGGGTTTTCCTTTTTATAAAACTATATAATTCTTATAACATTACCAAAATATGATAAAATCATCAAAAATAACCATAACATGGTTTAACCTTAAATTTTATCTCTTACCTTTTATTTTTCATCCCAATAAGTAATAACCCATAATTACCTCAAAAATAAGTGTATCCAAAAATACCATTAATCACCTTAAAATATTGTGACTTAAATACTCAAAATGGTTTATATGACACTGAACTTATGATCAACCTTAAAATTATAAATCCATAATGATATAAAAAACTTTTAAGAAAACATCCTAATATCCAAAGTTTTATAAACCCTAATCTGATACCAACTGTAAGGACCTGACCTTAAATATTATATATTCAAGTTATTTTTGAAACCATATATCACTTTATTTTCCCAAATATATTTTAGGTTCAGAGTTGTATAGAATTATAAAAAACTCTTACATATTAAAACCATACATTACAAGTGGACACTTATACTCAGTGTCAATTTTTTCATCCAAGGAAACTTTTATAAATAAATCATGGTTTCTCACTATGAAAAATCTTCACAATTTTTCTCTTGATCTCATCCTTGTTCCAAATATTCCTTAAACCCTAGGAAGAACAATTCAAAACTTGGGATGAGTACAAAAATCTCATTAAGGTACTTAAAATAAAGGAAACCATTAGACTAATTAAAACTCAAAATAAAATTTTCATAAAAATATACATTTTATTTAGAAAAAGGAATTATATTTTCTAAAAGATCAATATATTACCTTTTTAAAATCAATCTATTTTCATGAAAACTCATAAGAAAAAATATAACATATAACTAGGTAACGTGGTACATAATTATAATAAAATTAAATAACCATGTGGTTGACTTACATACATGTCACTCTTACAAATGGAATAACCATACGGTCTAACTCCATACATGTCACTCTTACAAATGGAATAAATATATAGTCAACTTTCATACCCAATCCATTTGAGGTTATAACAAAACCACCCACCATTAGTTTATCAAGAAACCATCCATCATTGGTTTATCATGTAACCACCCATAAAATGTCTAAGTATCATTATATAATCATAACACATAAAAGTTTGAAATTTTCAACATGTCACTGATAAAATCTCATTTTCACAAATAATAAAAAATTTAAAGTTATTCAAATAACCAATCAATTTTCAAAACCTATTTAAAACATTTAAAAATAGATTTTTAAATCAAAGTGTCCCATACCACTTTGTAAAATTTGAGAGAAATTCAAAATTTAACATTTTAAAACTTTCATGTCCATACAAATACATTCATAAAAACCATTTTGAAAACATGGACATGAAATCGTATTATTTAAAAGAATAAATATTTAAAACACTTAAAATGATGTTTTAGTTAAAAATTCCCCTACCCTAAGTCTGAATCCTCCTATATAATATTTATCTTCCTAAATTATAAAATTAGGTTAATTATTTACATTCTTTAGAAAATTTTTAATGTTTATTATTCCTTTTATATCACTTATTATCCAGTTATAACAATTTAAGTTCATGTTATACATTTCAAAGATATTCATTACTTGAGTCCAAAATGAATTTGGTATGATATAAATAGTCAAAGTGTTCATAATTCCATTAATTCTAGAATAATATTCACAAAATAATAATCAATTTTATACTTCAATTATACTTTTAAATCCATACATTACATATGGATATGAAAAATGAACTACTTTTCAATCACGGAGAGGGTAAGCCGTATGTACGCATGAGTAACATTTCCATTTTTCAACGATCATTATTAAAAGAAGGTAAGTATTATTTTTTATTTCCAAAAGTATCATAATATAATTAATATTATATTAATAATTTAATTATACTTATATATATCATCCATGTGATTTTTTGATGAAAAATTAATCACATCGCTTCGTGGAGGTGATAGTTCACACGTACGCACGAACAACATTGTCATTTTCATGTTCATGGAAAGGTAAGAATGTAAATGATATATTATTATTTCATAATGATAAATATTTCATGAATATCATATATAAACATTAATTCCACCATTATAACTAGTATTGAGAGACAGTGATGGAAAACAAATTATATCGATTCATAAGGTGGTAGATTATCGTACGCACGAACAATTAATTCTCTTCCAACTTTATGGAATTGGATATGGATTTATGTGATGATATTAACATAATAAAATATAATTATATTTAGGATATTTGAGTTATTATTTCCTCATGGTTTAAGAATATTTGAAGGATGTGGAAGAATAAATAAAACATAAATACTTGATTAAAACAATACCTCTTATTCATAAGATCTTATTTTTTAACACCTTAAGACCACTAAGGGTGATGTTATTACTAATAAGAGATCAAGAATGTGAGTATTGATTATTAGAAGTTATTTGGTCATATCTTTTTTTATCTAAATAGGTTTTTAATTATGAATAATAGAGAAGAAGAGGTTCCCTTTTTATAAGAGAGGGGAGGGGAACTCTTTGAATTCTTCAAAATATTAAATCAATATAAATTAATTTTCTATTAAAAATGGATCCAAACTAATTTATTTAAAATATAGGATTTTTTGGGTCTAAATACATTCTTCTAATAAAAATTATAAAAAATTTCACTATTTTTTTAATTCTTATCTTTTTGTTTTAACCCTTATTTAACCTTTTTAATTATTACTATGATATCATCTAATTTAAAGTTTTAGGTTTAATATAATTTCTATAAAATGCCAAAATACCAAAAAATTGATTCATTTATGAAATTTTAAGACTCATCCCAATCAATTGGACAATTTTTTAATTTTTATGAATTTTATATCATTTAATAAAGTATTATTTATTTTAAAAAATCATTACGCTCAATTTTTACATTATTCATTACTTGAATTTTTTAAAATATCATTTTAATATCTCATATTTTTTGTGTATTGTTTTTGGATATTATATGAATTATTTTCGAGTCCAGGCTTTAAGATGGCATGCAATTCAGAGCCTATGTGCGCCCAGAATAAATTTTTGAAATATACTAAATATATTAAATAACACAAACATGCAGTTTTCCTGAAAAAGTGACATAAATTCTAAAAAAGTGTATGGATTATAAATATGAGGGTACTGTTGAGTTTAAAATATTTATTTTACCCTAGATGTAACTTAACCTTGGTCGGCATGGGTCGTTTGTGTAAAATTCATTACTGGCACAGAAATGAATAAGATAACTAAATTAAATTATTTTATTCCAAATTATTGATGCAGCGATTAGTTAGTTTTTAAATAGACTATTATGGATAAATATTATGGTTTTCCACATAACCATGGAACCATTAGAGAGAGCTTCATAAGATTTATCTCAAACGAATGGTGACCAGATCATGGATTGACGATTGATGCAGAACTGAATTAAAGGAACTCACCAACGATCACGGCACAACTCCATTCGTCATCAGTGATCAATCCAAATCAAGGTAGGTCATGTGTTTTGATTTCATTCTTCAATGTTCTTGATTTATATGATAAACACGAATCAATCAAAAAACAGGTTGATCTACGATTCGATCGATATGTGGGATGGGTTTGTTTTGTGGGGTTTTGATAGGAAAATATCTTTGTGATTGTTGACTATTTGATTGTTTTTCTAATGAAAATGAATCAAGACTAACATGAACATCGATCAAGGTTTGTTCCTCTTATCTATTCTTGTTTTTTCTCCCCTGATTCATTACTCGTCGTAGGCATTCTTCGTTTGGCCTATGGCTCGACTTATCCCAATCAATCGATCATTATGCACCCATTTCTTGGTGAAAATATATGACAACATAGATTTTTTATTATAATGACATTATGGATGTGCAGTGATAGAGATGAAGTAAATTAGATTATGGTGGATACCTGATTTTTCATTCTTTAGCGTTCTTCAGTGCACAACAAATAATGATGATTTAATATATATTTTAAGAAGATCTGATGGTGAAACTTACTATTTGTTGATAGAAATGATTGTACTATGTATCCCCTTGAGTTTCTCTATAAGGCATGGCCAGAATAGTGGTCGGAGTGATGGATAAGATGAACGAACATCAGATCTGGGATTTTGGAAAATTTTACACTACACGGTATGTAATCTAGATCTACATGTCGTGTGGGGACCCCTTTGTAGTGGAAAGGGTTTCGTGATAAATATAAGTATCACATAGTATGTAACCCCTTTCATAGGGTGTGTGGTCTCTCCTAGGTAACTCATTGTGTACTTTGGGAAGTACATGGACATGAGTATACTACATGGGAATCCTACATGCCATGCAGTACTACATGGACACGACTTGATGACATGGGCTGTTTACACAGGAAGGACCCAAGGCCAAGGGACATAGCATGTGACCCTTATTAAACATTTTATAATCTTTTATACATGGATTAAAACCATATTACTATATATCTTGAAAAAGTTTTTTTAGGTTATGTTCCCCTTATCATTTACCTGAGGGTTAGTATTGAATCATATTCTACTCCTAGAACTATGATACATTTAGTTTTAATTCTTGGATAGAGTCATTGGAATCCCTCTGAGAGGCCCAGAGTGGGTTCCTCTATTCATATTTGTTCCCTATGTGGAATTCTTGGTATTGTCATAACCAATACTATGTAGGCATCGATCCTCAACTTAGCGGGTTAATCCAGATTGAGTTGTTGTTATCACCCCACAGTCTTGGTATTGATCCTCATCTGTGTATGGTATTCTCTTTAGACTATCAACATGTTCATTATCTTGATGAGACCCAAAGAGTAGTACCCCTCAGGTAGACATCATCAGTTCTATCAGACTCCAGAGCTTTTTCTTTCAGACGATATATTGGTGGAATCTTCGAGCTGAAATCCTAGGCTGGTATATTATAGTTTTGAATTACCTCTACACTATGTGTCTTTATTGAGTATATCTGGATATTCTTTTTATATGTGTTATAGACATATACTTGTGTAGAGATTATTGTATTTTCCTTATTGTATGCTTTGTGGATTCATGGTTTCCTACTGAGTATTGTTATAATCACCCCTACATCGGCTTTTCCTACACATGTCAAGTCTTGTAAAGAAAATCGACCTTTTAATAAAGTCCTAGATGAACCCAGAACAGATGGTGATTATTGAGACTAGACAGACTTAGGTGTGTACCTACGACTTATGATAGTTGAACCCATTGCTTACTTTCATTTTTGAATTATGTTATAGACTTTTGTGGTGGGATTGTATTTTTCCCTATTTACTTTCCTTTACTTCCTATCGTACTCTGGTTACAGGATTTAGATATATGTATGAATGGTTGTTTAGTTGTTTTTACATTTCAGTATTTTATGGGATTGGAGATGTGTGAGTGTGTACAGGTACTTAGGATAAGTCCTCTCATGTTGGTGATATGCCTTCTCAATGCTAGTCGATAGTGACTGACTTATTAGGGATGGGATTGGGGATTCGTAGCACTATACCCTCTAAGAAGGGTCATGACAGAGTGGTATCAGAGAGTTTGGTTATACTTTAGGACTGAGAGTTTGTTAGATTGATTTGGGTAATCGTTTTAAGTGTTTCGAGTTCAACATTCAAGCTAGGGACTCCAGTATTGGTGTGGTGGCTGACGTATCCATACACTAGGACTCTGATCACCTTCTTTTCAACCTGGCACATGATAACATTGGTTTCATGGAAAAACAATAGTACATGTATCATATAGGAATGGGTGGTGGTTTTCATGTCCTTCTTGAGTCATATCTCTAGATATACTCATTGATCGTGGTACATCTTGTTTGTTTCAGGATTCCTCTACAACGTATACCAACTAGGATTAGGAATCATGATCAAAACAATGATTTCCTTAGTGATGATGCCTCGATATAGGGACTGGTTCTCAAAATGTTACCTCTAGGTGGTACACCAGCCACACCACCACCTGTAGAGAAGTATGTGTTACCTGCAGTACCAATGGATGAGGTGCATAGTTTGAGATCGCTTCATGAGTTTCAGTGACAGAGACCCCTCAGGTTCTAAGGAGACCCCAACCCACATGAGGCTAAGGACTAGCTTGAGGCGGTAACCCGAGTTTTTCATCTAGTCAGGACACCACCAGATCAGATGGTGGTCCTAGCAGTGAGCCTTCTTCGTGGATCATTAAGGAGATGGTGGGGTTTAGTTATCCATCCTTATAATGAGGTGAGTCTTGCATGGATAGAGTTTGAGCAATTTTTTAGAGAGTATTTCTCACCTGATTCACCAAGGGATGTACATACCTAGGAGCTCCTACAGCTTTAGCAGGGCAGCATGACAGTAGATGAGAATTCATTGAGGTTTACCAACCTCTCTAGGTGCTTGATGGATATGGTTCTTTATTATTTATTCTGAACTCGGACCTTCGAGAGAGATCTACATAGAGACATTGGATCCAGTGTTAGAACTTTATGCATTCCTACCTATGTTGGGGTGCTAGAGTGAGCTTTGGTGGTTGAGAGTTTCTTAGCTGAGTAGATACAGTCGTTGGTTGTTATCATTGGGCAAGGAAAAGCAGAGACCTTGGAAACATGGATCATACATCTATCTTAGGGATATAGACATGTGATAAATTTTAAGAGGAGGTCATGTGATAGAGAATATGTAGTATAGGGCTCACACAGTGGGTCCAGTTATCCCATGGAGAGGTGGTGATACTCATGAGACGATAGGGGAAATCTCACCTAAGATTTTTTGACCCACCGTACAAATAATATAGAGACCATGGATGGGAAACTTAGGTAAATGTAGTGATAGGATCATGAAGGTTTTTAGGATGGAAGATGTGGCCGAGTAGCTGGGAGATCATCCGGAGGTGGTCGATGTTTTGAATTGTTACCACCACCACCCACAGGTGGTCCATGTCAGGCTCAGAGAGCTGAAGACAGGGGTGGGAATTACTAAAAGCAGTCAAATATTATAACCCAGAGGTTACAGGAATGATTCGAGGTATGATATGTGTCTTTTTTACCTTAACTATAGTACTGATAGAAATAATTTCTAGTCATTAATTTCTTATAACATACCTTGTATGAGACTTAGAGATTTTGGGTGAACATTTGGCTCAACCCTTGCAGTTGGAGACTCATATCGGAGAAGACTCAGTGATCATGCACTTATGCTAATAGTGTGACCTGACTCTTTGAGGTTAGAGTTTCTATTGTTATCTCTTAGTAATAGTTTCAAGGCCTTATGACTTTATTCTTGGTACATATTGGTTATCTACAGTTCATGCCCAGATTAATTATTTTAAGTGAAGGGTGTGGTGTTTCCATAGTGATGGAACTAGGATATCCTTTATTGGTGAAAATGAGATACAGATAGCATAGAATGGACTCATTCATAGAAGGGTGCAGTTGATTACTCATTAATTGGATAGTCTGACCCTTTTATAGTGGATTTTATGAGTTCCCAGTTTTCTATAGTGGTAGAGAAATAGAGGGACATCTTCCCTAAATATGTTCTTTGTTTACCTCCCCACTAATAGATAGAATTTTTCATTGATCTACACCCCAGTACAGCACTAATATCTTCACCAGCATATCATATGGATCCCACAGAGCTTTTCAAGCTGAGGGTGTAGTTGGAATACTTCAAGAGGAAGGGATTTGTTTAAACCAGTGTTTCACCCTGGGAATCCCTAGTTTTGTTTATCAAGAAAGAATATGGGAGCTTTAGGTTGTGTGTGGACTATATGTTCTTGAACAAGGTGACTGTGAAGAATAAAAATCTACTATCGAGGATCGATGACCTCTTTGAACATTTGAGAGGGGCACAATGGTTCTCAATGGTTGACCTCAGGTCAGACTATCACTAGTTGCAATTATGGGATGAGGATATACTGAATATGGCATTCAGATGTTTCTATAGTCACTATGACTACTTGGTGATTCCATTTGGAATGAAGAACACACTAGCAGTGTTCATAGAACTCATGAACTAGATCTTTCAGTCTTACTTATATCGTTTCATAGTAGTCTTCATCAATGATATCCTTGTGTACTCAGTATTTAAGGAGGAGCATGTGAGACACTTGAAGATAGTTCTGGACGTACTCCAAGATCACTATCTTTATGGAAATCTATTGAAGTTCCAATTCTGGATTTAGGTAGTTCACTTTCTATGAATTGTTATCTCAGTAGATGGAGTGGCAGTAGATTTGTCCAAGGTCAAGGAAGAGTTAGATTGGGACCCACCTAAGAGTGTGACAGAGGTGTGAAGCTTCCTTGGATTTCCAAGCTATTATCAAAGATTCATACTTGATTTCTCTAGGATATCATCACCCATGACAGCTTTGACTTGAAAGGGACATCATTTTGTTTGGACAAAGAAGTGCCAATAGGCTTTTTTATTATTGAGGCGGAGTTTTTTGAGCACTCCCATCTTGATATTGTCGAAGGAAGGTTTCAAGTACATAATGTTCCTCAATCCATTAAGAGTTGGGATTTTATGTGTTATAATGAAGATGTGAGTGGTGATTACCTATAGATCATGATATTTAAGACTACATGAAAAGAACTATGCGGCCCATAATCTTGAGCTAGTAGTGGTAGTCTTCTCTTTGAATATGTGGAAACACTACCTGATGAAAGAGTGGTTTATCATCTACTCTGATCACAATATTCTCAAGTATATCTTCTCTCAGAAGGATATCAACTTAAGATAGAGGTGATGTCTATAGTTTCTCTAGGATTATGACTTAAAAATTTTCTATACTCCTAGTAAGGGGAACATGGTAGTAGATTCTCTTGGTAGGAGATCAAGTTCATAGGTTCTAGACAAGGTGTCAGAGAACTTGGCCTCATTGCAGTTATCCTTTGTGGGTGGAGATAGAGAAAATTACCTTTTGTCGATGATTGTTACCCCTCCTCTCTTACAGCAATTCAGGGAGGTACATCTTGGGGATGCCAACTGTGAGATCCTACATACTCATATATCCACTAGACATGATCTTGATGGATATTCTTAAGGTTGTAATCACGTCGTTCTTTTTAGATAATGCACAATGGTACTAGTGATGTTGTGAGGGGAGGTTCTGAGAGAGTTCCATACATCTCATTTGGTGGTATATCTAGGTTTTAAAAAGATGTACTAGGACCTCTAATGTCATTTTTGGTGGCCAGGGATAAAGAAAGGGGTTACAGATTTTGTCTCTCAATGCCTTACTTGGAAGCAAATGAAGTCTGAGCACCAAGTTCCTATAGGTTTGTCTCAACCCCTTGAGGTTCCAAAATGGAAGTGGGGTGGGATACCAATGTAATTCTTGAATGGATTACCACCTAAATCCTTATTACATGATTCCAACTGGTTGATCATAGACCATCTCACCAAGTCGACTCAGTTCCATGCCATATGATAGAATAGTTCAGTAGAGAGCTTGGGAAACATCTACATGGAAGAGATAATCTAACTCTATGGAGTTCCATCAATGATTGTTTCTGACTATGATGATCACTTTACATCCAGGTTGTGTAAGGTATTACAGAAGCCATTTGGGACCCAATTACGCTTGGTTATAGTGTTCCACCCCCAAACTGATGACCAAACTGAGTGAACCATTCAGGTTCCAGATAACATGTTGTGATCTTTCATGTTAGACTTTTTCCATAGTTGAAAGGATCACCTACCACTGGTGGAGTTTACATACAACAATAGCTACCATTCCACCACTGGTGGAGTTTTCATACAACAATAGCTACCATTACACCATCGTTATAGAACTATTCTAGGATTTATACGAGTAGCCTTTTAGGTTACCACTTTACTAGACTATAGAGGGATAGTCAACACTCATGTTCCTAGATTTGTTGTGAGATACAATAGAGAAGGTTAAGATTATCTATTAGTGGATGAAGATTCCACATAGCCATCATAAGTCTTATGCTAACAGTTGATGGAGGCCTTTGGATTTCAAGGATGGAGACCATGTGTTTCTATGAGTTTCACCTTGATGTGGATTAAAAAGATTTATTCGGGGCAGTAAGCTATCCTTGAAGTTCATCGAACCTTTACAGATACTACATAGAGTTGGAGAAGTGGTGTACCATTTAGTTCTACCTACGTAGTTAGACCAGGTAAATTATGTCTTCTATGTGTTGCAACTGAGGAGGTATGTGCATAACCAATCGCACGTTATTGATTGGGGAGAAAAGGACATCGAGGCTGGAGTGACCTTTGCTAAGTACCTGGTAGAGTTCGAGGATTGGCAGGAGAGAATCCTTTATGGGTGATCAATTAATTTAGTGCATGTCTAGTGGAAGCACGATAATCACCAAGAGAGCACATGGGAGTGGGAGTCCTAGATTTATGCTCAATACCCACAACTTTTTTAGTATCCCATGTTTTGGTTTTTTTGGGATGTAAATACCCAAGGTGGTGAGAATGTAATGTCTCATATTTTTTTGTATTATTTTTGGATATTATATAGATTATTTTTGAGATCAAGTGTTGAGACTGTGTGTGATTCTAAGACTTAGTGTGCCTAGAATAAATGTTTGAAAAATATTAAATATATTAAATATCACGTCTGCTCAATTTTCATGAAAAGGTGGAATAACTTATAAATGAGTTTCTAGATCATAAATATGAGGGAACCATTGAGTTTAAAATGTGAGTTTACCCTTGGCATGACTTAACCTTGGTCAGCACGGGTCATTTGTGAAAAAATCATCACTATAACATAAATGAATAATATAATTAAAAATATTATTCCAAATTCTTGACACAGTGATTGGTTAGTATTTAAATAGACTATTATAGAGAAATCCCAAGCATAAACACATAACCCTATAACTGTTGGAGAAATATTTAGTGTATTTCTCTCATATGAATGATGATCAGATCATGGATCGATGATCGATGCCAACGAAATTGAAGGATATTGCCAACGATCACGGCACAGCTCTATTCTTCATCAGTGATCAATCTGAATCAAGTTATGGCATGTTTTTTATTTGATTCTTCCCTATTCTTAATTTATATGATGAATGCGAATCAATCAATGGATATATTGATCTGCAGTTCGATCGATATGTGAGGTGGGTTTATTTTGTGGGTTTTTATGGGATAATATCTTTGTGATTGTTGACTATTATATTTTCATTCTAACAACAATGAATTGATATCAACACGAACATAGATTGAGGTTCTTTACTATTATATGTTCTTGTGGTTTTCTCCCCTGATTCATCACTCATCGTGGGAATTCTTCATTTGGACTGTGGCTTGACTTATCCCGATCAATCGGTTGTTGCGCACCTATTTCTTGGTGAAATGATCTGATATCATAGAGTTGGGATCAGCACAAAAAGATGAAGGTGTAATTATAGATACGAATTGAATAAAATGATTTTGGATACCTGATTTCATGTTCTTTTTCATTCTTCATCGCATAATGAAGAATAACAATTTTTTTCAAGTAGAACTGATGGAGAAAATTGTTGTTTGTTGATGGTAAGTCTTAGATGAGTCCACCCCTTGAGTTTCTCAGAAAGGTATGACCAGAATGGTGGCATGACAGAGGGAGAATATGAATGGATAGAGGATCTGGGATTCTAGAAAATCTCACACTACACGACTTGTAATATGGATCTACATTCCATGTGGGACCCCTCTTTAGTGGCTAGATTTTCAAGAGAAAGTTAAGTATCACATGGCATTTGAACCCTATCACATACTGTGTGGTCTCTCCCAGGTGACTCAGAAAATACTTTGGTAAGTACATGGACATAGGTAGACTATATAGGCTTCCTACATGCCATGTAGTGCTACACAGACATGGCTTGATGACATGGTCTATTTACACGGGAAGGACCCAAGGTCAAGGGACACGGTCTGTGACCCCTATTATATGTCGTGTACTCTTTTATACATGTCTTAATGTAACACCCCCAAATTATAAAGGGTTAAATAACGAAATTATATGACTCATGTCAACAAGGTTCACCTTCATTTTTAGGAGTCTATCTGATTAGAACTCCATAGTTAAGAGAACTTTGTCTGGAGTAGTGATCAGGATGGGTGACATTCTGAGAAGTTTCTCAGGGTGTGTTTCAGTGAGGACAAAGCACACTTGAAAGGACAAGTGTTGGCCTGTGGGGACTGTCATTAGTCAGATGACCCGTTCAGGCATGTGGGTGGACACTTGGGTGGGGACCACGTGTCTGCGGGGCAACCGGTGGTACCTGTAGGGCCAGGACCCGATGGTCATGTTAAGGCGGGGTGTATGTGCTGTCACCGGGACCCAGTTTTTACATTTGGAATCATAGGTGGTACCCAGCCTTAAGTGCGGTGCACTGCCTGGGTTAAGATGTAGGGCCCACAATGAGGACTTTGTGCTCTAAAGGGGGGTGATTGTAAAACCCCCAAATGATAAATGGTTAAATGATGAAATGATATTATTCATGTCAATAAGGTGCACCTTCCTTTTCGGGAGCCTGTCTGATTAGAACTCCATAGTTAAATGTGTTTGTCCTGGAGTAGTGATCAGGATGGGTGACCTTTTGAGAAGTTTCCCAGGGTGTTTATGAGTGAGGAAAAAGCACACTGGAAAGGAAAAGTGTTGGTCCATGGGAACGGTCATTAGTCAGATGACCCGTTCAGGCAAGTGGGTGGACCCTTGGGTGGGGACCATGTGTCTGCGGGGCAACTGGTGGTACCTGGCGGGCCAGGACCCGATGGCCATGTTAAGGAGGGGTCTATATGCTGTCACTCGGACCCCGTTGTTACACTTAAATTCCTTTCCATCTATATCTTAGACAAGTTTAGTTAGAGTATGTTCCCTTTATCATTTCCTTAAGTGTTAGTATGGAATTGTCTCCTACTCCTAGGTATGTTGTCCCTTCAGCAGGACTTTTGGATAGAGTCATCCGAATCCCTCCAAGAGGCCTATAGTGAGATCCTATAATCATATTCAAGACCTAGGTGGAGTTATTTGTATCATAATGACCAAAACTTCATGGGCGTCGATCCTCTACTTAGCAGGTTAATCCATATTGAGTTGTTGGTATCATACCCTAGGTAGTGATCCTCATCTCTGTATCATATTCTCTTTGGGATATCAGTGTGTTCATTCTCATAATGACACCTGACAAATAGTACCCCTTATATGGATTTCGTCAATGTTATCAGACTTAGGAGTGTGTTTTCTTGGACAAGTGCTTGGTGGAATCTTCGAGCTAGAATCATAGGCTAGTATACTACGGTTTTGAATTGCCTCTAGACTGTGTTTATTTTTTGAGTATATCTGAATATTCTTATTATATGTGTGGTATACATATAACTTTGTAGAGCCAACTTTGTTTTACTTATTGTATGCTTTGTGGTTTTGGGGTGTCCTGCTGAGTATTGTTATACTCACCCCTACACGAGCTTTGCTCGCATGTGTCGTGTCTTGTACAGACGATCAACCTTTGATAGAGTCCTAGATGAACTAGGACCAAATGGTGCTTAGTGAAACTAGAAAGATAGATGTGGTTACCTGTAGATTTTGATAGAATTCCCTAGTACTTATTTTCAGGTTTGACTTGTGTTACAAACTTTTGTGGTGGGATTTTATTTGTCCATGTTTACTTTCTTTTACTTCATGACAGACTCTGGTTACGAGATTTAGATGTATTAATGCATGGTTGTTCATTTTTTTTAAATGCATAATTTTTTTGGGCATGGAGATGTGTGTTTGTGTGTACAGGTACTTAGGATAAGGCCTTCCATTTCATTTATATGCCTTCTCGATGCTAGTCGCCAACCCCTTTCCTATTGGAGGTGGGAATGGGGAGTTGTGGCACGAGCCCCTCTTTGGTGGGGACCACGTGTCTGTGGAGAAACTGGTTGTACATGGCGGGCCAAGACCTGATGGCCATATTAAGGCGGGGTGTCTATGCTGTCATCGGGACCCAGTTGTTACACTTAAATCCCTTTTAATCTATATCTTGGACAATTTTAGTTAGGTTATGTTCCCTTTATCATTTCCTTAAGGGTTAGTATGGAATCGTCTCCTACTCCTAGGGATGCGATCTCTTCAGCAGGACTTTTGGGTAGAGTCATCAGAATCCCTCCAAGAGGCCTGGAGTGAGATCCTATAATCATATTCAAGACCTAGGTGGAGTTATTTGTATCATAATGACCAAAAATTCATGGGCGTTGATCCTCTACTTAGAAGGTTAATCTATATTGAGTTGTTGGTATCACCTCATGGCCTTGGCAGTGATCCTCATCTCTATATCATATTCTCCTGAGGATATCAGTGTGTTCATTCTCATAATGAGACCTGATGAGTAGTACCCCTTAGATGGATGTCATCAATTTTATCATACTTAGGAGTGTGTTATCCTGGACAAGTGCTTGGTGGAATCTTGGAGCTATAATCCAAGGCTAGTATACTACAGTTGTGAATTACCTCTAGACTGTGTTTCTTTGTTGAGTATATCTGGATATTCTTATTATATGTGTGGTATACATATACCTCTGTAGAGCCAACTTTGTTTTAATTATTGTATGCTTTGTAGTTTTGGGGTGTCCTACTGAGTATTGTTATACTCACCCCTACATGGGCTTTTCTCGCATGTGTCATGTCGTGTACAGACGATCAACCTTTGATAGAGTCATAGATGGACCATGACCAAAAAGTTCTTAGTGAGACTGGAAAGAGAGAGGTGGTTACCTGCAGATTTTGACAGAAATTCCTAGTACTTATTTTCAGGGTTTACTTGTGTTACAAACTTTTGTGGTGGGATTTTATTTGTCCATATTTACTTTATTTTACTTCTTGTTGTACTATGGTTACGAGATTTAGATGTATTCATGCATGGTTGTTCTTTTTTAAAAAAATTCATAATTTTGTGGGCGTGGAGATGTGTGTTTGTGTGTACAGGTACTAAGGATAAGGCCTCCCATGTCAGTTATATTCTTTCTCGATGCTAGTCTCCAACCCCTTTACTATAGGAGGTGGGCATGGGGAGTTGTGGCATGAGCCCCTCTTGGGTGGGGACAACATGTCTGTGGGGAAACTGGTTGTACCTGGCGGGCTAGGACCCGATGGCCATGTTAAGGCGGGGTGTCTGTGCTATCATCGGGACCTAGTTGTTACACTTAAATCCCTTTCCATCTATATCTTATACAAGTTTAGTTTGGTTATATTCCCTTTATCATTTCCTTAAGGGTTAGTATGGAATCGTCTCCTACTCCTAGGGATGCGATCCCTTCAGCAGGACTTTTGGGTAGAGTCATCAGAATCCCTCCAAGAGGCCTGGAATGAGATCCTCTAATCGTATTCAAGACCTAGGTGGAGTTATTTGTATCATAATGACCAAAACTTCATGGGCGTTGATCCTCTACTTAGCAGGTTAATCTATATTGAGTTGTTGGTATCACCTCATGGCCTTGGCAGTGATCCTCATCTCTATATCATATTCTCTTGAGGATATCAGTGTGTTCATTCTCATAATGAGACCTGATGAGTAGTACCCCTTAGATGGATGTCATCAATGTTATCATACTTAGGAGTGTGTTATCCTGGACAAGTGCTTGGTGGAATCTTCGAGCTATAATCCAAGGCTAGTATACTACAGTTGTGAATTACCTCGAGACTGTGTTTCTTTGTTGAGTATATCTGGATATTCTTATTATATGTGTGGTATACATATACCTGTGTAGAGACAAGTTTGTTTTAATTATTGTATGTTTTGTGGTTTTGGGGTGTCCTACTGAGTATTGTTATACTCACCCATACATGGGCTTTTCTCGCATGTGTCGTGTCTTGTACAGACGATCAACCTTTGATAGAGTCATAGATGGACCATGACCAAACAGTGCTTACTGAGACTGGAAAGAGAGAGGTGGTTACCTGCATATTTTGACAGAAATTCCTAGTACTTATTTTCAGGTTTTACTTGTGTTACAAACTTTTGTGGTGGGCTTTTATTTGTCCATGTTTACTTTATTTGACTTCTTGTTGTACTATGGTTACGAGATTTAGATGTATTCATGCATGGTTGTTCTTTTTAAAAAAAATCATAATTTTTTGGGCGTGGAGATGTGTGTTTGTGTGTACAGGTACTTAGGATAAGGCCTCCCATGTCAGTTATATGCCTTCTCGATGCTAGTCTCTAACCCCTTTACTATAGGAGGTGGGCATGGGGAGTTGTGGCATGAGCCCCTCTTGGGTGGGGACAACATGTCTGTGGGGAAACTGGTTGTACCTGGCGGGCCAGGACCCGATGGCCATGTTAAGGCGGGGTGTCTGTGCTATCATAGGGACCTAGTTTTTACACTTAAATACCTTTCCATCTATATCTTATACAAGTTTAGTTTGGTTATATTCCCTTTATAATTTCCTTAAGGGTTAGTATGGAATCGTCTCCTACTCCTAGGGATGTGATCCCTTCAGCAGGACTTTTGGGTAGAGTCATCAGAATCCCTCCAAGAGGTCTGCAGTGAGATCTTCTAATCATATTCAAGACCTAGGTGGAGTTCTTTGTATCATAATGACCAAAACATCAGGTGTGTCGATCCTTTACTTAGCAGGTTAATCCATATTGAGTTGTTAGTATCACCTCATGACCTTGGCGGTGATCCTCATCTCTATATCATATTATCTTGGGGATATCAGTGTGTTCATTCTCATAACGAGACCTGAAAATCAGTACCCCTTATATGGATGTCATCAATGTTATCAGACTTAAGAGTGTGTTCTCTTGGACAAGTACTTTGTGGAATCTTCGAGGTAGAATCCTAGGCTAGTATACTACGGTTGTGAATTACCTCTAGACTGTGTTTATTTGTTGAGTATATATGAATATTCTTATTATATGTGTGGTATACATATACCTTCGTAGAGCCACCTTTTTTTTACTTATTGTATGCTTTGTGGTTTTGCGGTGTCCTACTGAGTATTGTTATACTCACCCCTACACAGGCTTTGCTCACATGTGTCGTGTCTTGTACAGACGATCAACCTCTGATAGAGTCCTAGATAAACCAAGACCAAACGGTGCTTAGTGAGACTGGAAAGAGAGAGGTGGTTACCTGCAGATTTTTATACAAATCCCTAGTACTTATTTTTAGGTTTGACTTGTGTTACAAACTTTGGTGGTGGGATTTTATTTGTCCATGTTTATTTTCTTTTACTTCATATCATACTCTGGTTACGATATTTAGATGTATTCATGCATGTTTGTTCATTTTTTTTAAAAATGCATAATTTTTTGGGCTTTGAGATGTGTGTTTGTGTGTACAGGTACTTAGGATAAGGCCTCCCATGTCAGATAAAATATTTATCATCATCGTGTAAGCCATTAAGGTAATTATTTATCTCCTAAAAATTAAAAATAAATTATCATGATGATGATAAACATTTTATCTTTAAAAATAATATTTATAGTTGAAAATATATCCTATATAGCACCATATTAAAAATATTTCACCTGTTAAAAACAAAAGTTTGACAAAATTTACTTTTCTTTGAATAAAATACTATAAATTTTATAAAGTCATCCAAGTGGCACCAAGAGATCATAATATCAGATCAAGGACCATTTTGTTCAAAACTAACACATAAAATAAAATAAAGACAAGTATTTGGGTAATTTTATAATATTTATAATATTATTTTAACCCTTAATTACTCGATTTACCCTTAATCGTGGTAATAAAATTTACCAAAACAACTATTCATTTTGTCCCAAAAATAAAAGGGACTTATTTAATAAATTTTTAAATTTTCATTCAAAATATTGAATCCATTTTTTAAAATTTAAAATTAATAATTAGATAAAATTAATTTAAAATTAATCCTAGTGATGAATCGAGAAAATGGGTTTTTTATAGTAAAATCGTTCAAAATATTGAAATGATTTTATATCCAAATTCAATGTGAAATTGATTCCAATGAAATAAATTGGATTAACTAATAAAAATTTGATCTAATTATACTTTAAATATAATCAAAAAAATAATTTAACACTATAAATTATTTAAACGAAAAATATGTTTTCAATTAAATTTCAAGATTTTTCACAATTTATAAAAACATGTAACTTATCAAAAAATTAACAAAAAATCAACCAAATTATATTGTGATTTTATGATTTCAAAGAAGTTTATTTTTTTAAATAAAATTTATAAAATTTTCAAAGCCTATATTTAAAACAATTTTTCTATAAAAAGGCGGCAAATATGACTTTTTAGAAAAATACTTATCTTGTCCATAAAAAATGGATTTGTCCGTATATCATGTCTATAAAACACATAAGATGAATGTTAAACATTAGAGTAAATATATTATATATATATAATTAATAAAATCTAAAAAAGGTGATTTTTTTATTTATTGGTATAAAACATACTTTTTCACATTTAAATAGTTTTTCAAAAAAATATTTCCTTTTAGTTTAAAAAGGGAATTACATTCATTTATAATTAATTGGTAACAAATGAATTAACTATATATACATGTGTAAACCATATTTTAATAATTCATTTAATCATGTTCATACTCTCCATTCTAATAGCTAGACTATAACAATAACATTTAAATAATAATATTTAGTTTTTTGTTTAGGCTCGATGTGGTGTATCATATATGTTATCAAACATAGTATTTATTTTTTTTAAATGGGGATGTTATATGAAGAAACACCAATTCTAGGTTGTGGGTCTTCCATACACTCATTGTAGTAGGAAACCAAAATTTTTATGGGACATGGGTCCCATAGTTACAGAGTAGTTAACCCCCTCAGGTGATGTATATTCAATATGACAAGGCACAGGTTTTCCATAGGGGTTGTTCCCCTTCGATTAACTTGCATTATTTGGTGAGGTGAAAGTACCCCCATTATGATTATACAGGGATGATGTGGATGTTGTGTAGTTTATGTATCTTGAGTCTGGTTATTTTTTTGGTATTCTGGGTTCCCTTTAATGAAAGGATATTATGGAGTTAATCTATGATAATTGAGATTTACTTATCTTAAGTTGTCTTGGTTCAAAAAAACAAAACTAGGTTTATTCTATTTTTGAGATGAAATATTATTTCATCTCTTCCTTTTTACTTTTTAGGAAATCCTACTAGATATATTTATACTAACCCTTGAAAATGATTCATGCCTACACATATTTTGTATGTGTAGATGATATGTAATTTATAGCAGACTTTGGTGGACGTGGTGTTGGTGGAGAAAGAGCTTAATAGTTCTTAGTGGCGGTTGTTATTGATTGTGATCGCATTGGGGAATTATGTGACTTGGAGTTCCCTATATCAATCATTCAAGGACTATCATTATTTTTAGGATATTATGTCCTTGTGATTTCCCCTACTTATAATGTTTCAATTTCCACACTATTGTGGTCAATATATGTATATTTCATATATTTCATATTTTATATGGTTGTTAAATTTACCATTTCATAGTTATATTTATATTATATAAATTTATATTCTAGATATTTATATATAATATAGGTTTTTATAAGTCTAATGCATCTCACATGACTATTAAGCCTTCTCAGTACTAGTCATCAGTCCTTGTCTTATTGGAGGTAGAATTAGGGTGGCATGGTCAGCCAACAACTAGCCTTTGTGGGGTCCTAGTTGGTTGAGTCATGTTAATGAATACATTAAAATAGAATAAATGGGATAAGATAGTGATATTAAAAAACTCCTTAAAATACTTCATATTATATTCTTTCTAGATAAAACACATGTTAATACCTTGATCATTCGACTATGAAGGTTCTACTAAAACATGGTTCCCATAGATTTTCTTTTGTAAGGTATGGTGTAAATGGATAACCCGGAAAGTTAGGTAACCATATACTATTGTGAGCTTTGAGTTACACTTATATAGGAAACTCTATGAGATAGGTTACCATAGGACTAATATTAAGTGAATCCATTTGATTGATTAGGATAAAGAGTTATCCCCTCAACTATCCAAGAGTCGCATTAGATATGATTGGCATAATGGACTATATACATAGCTAAGTGGTGATAGGAACACCAAATTGGACTCATTACTTATTGAAATATAGATCTTTTCTCACTGACTATATGATGGATTTAAAATGGGTTATCATTTTAATGGTGTGTATTTAATAAAATTTATTATTAAATGAATGTAAAAAATTATAATCATCTAATAAAATCTTAAATTGTAGATAAAATGGAGTCATCGTCATCATAAAAGATAACTTTGTGATTGATGTGGTTGTTTTTCATTACTCTTTTCCACGTAATTTTTTATAATTTTACTGAATTTTTAATTTCAAAATGTTGTATTTTGTTAAAAAAAATTAACAGTTGTTGTGTTTTTGTACATTATTGTGTAAAATAATCATTTTTAGTGTAAATTGTGTATTTCAGTGATCATTTTTTTCATTTTAAATAATTATCAAATTAAATCATTCTTTTTTAATTCCAGCTTCATTTTTTATACTTTCATTATTTTTATTCTTTCATTTTTTTTCCTTACTTTTAGTTAAAAAATAATTAGTTTATTAATTATTTTAATTTATTTATTATGTTTTCAATTAATTTTAAATTTAATAATGTTCAATTTATTAATATAATGATTGATTCATTAATTATTTATTTTTAATTATAAGTAAA
Source organism: Viscum album (assembly GCA_963277665.1). Lineage (NCBI taxonomy): Eukaryota > Viridiplantae > Streptophyta > Magnoliopsida > Santalales > Viscaceae > Viscum > Viscum album. The sequence continues at coordinate 279,008,520 of OY728147.1, forward strand.
TAAATTTTGTTACTTTAGTTTTTAATTATTTAAATAATTAAGTTAATTTTAACAATTTAATTTCGTTCTTTAAGTATTACTTTAAATTTAGTTCTTTAATTTCATTAATTATTTATTTTTCTTTAATTTATTAATTAATTAAATAATATAAATGTATTTAATTATTTTTGTTGTTAAAGTTAATTATGAATCGATTGTAAGTTGTAAGTTGTAAATTTTATTTTTATGTTAAATGTTCTAACTTGTATTTTAATTAACTTAGTTGATTAATTAATTTATTTATTTAATTTTTTATTAAGTTATTAATTTATTTTACTTGTGTTGTGTAGGTGACACATATAGTTTTTTGTGAATCCCCTATCCTCCACAAACTGTTGCGATCCACCATCGGACTCATACTTCCACCACTATGTGCAGCTACACCGCTGCTCGACCCACAAAACCTCATCGTCTTACCAGTCGAAGCTCCCTACCCGCCGATTTGAAGTTGGAGCTCACCATACCAGATATGGAGCTACACCTCACCGCGTCTGCTCAGCCAGCCCCTGCGCTGTTCTGCACTCAAATCCCAGCCCCCTTCTGACCCCAAGCAGACCACACCCAGCCTTGGTTTGTGGCTACGCCACCAACCAAACTCCCATGCTCCGTCGCGACCTCCCCTTGCCATCCCCCTCTCCCTCCTCCATCGAACCAAACACCCCTATCTTCATTCTGTTATTCTTTCTTTTTTTAATTTTTATTTTGTTTTATTATAACATATAATATAATATATATAATATATAATATATTATGTACTGTATAAAAAATATAATAAGTATATTAATAATATATATACGTTTATTTATTTATAATTATTATGTGTATTATAGATAATAAGTATATGAACTGTTATATATATGTATTATAACTAATATATTTATTTAATAGTAATTATTATTATAAAATATAAGGAATTAATATCATATATATTTTTTATAATAATTGTTAATAGAAAAATAATAATTTGTTAATTCTTTTATTTATTTAAAAAACAATTCATTTGTTGTTTATAAATTATTAATTTACCCTTAATTATAAATATTACTTTTATTATTTCATTTATTTAACTTCAATATTTATATGTATATAAGTGGATTAATTTTCATTATAGGTTTATTCATACTCTTGTTTATTATTAATACTTGCTATATATTAATTATTTTGTTTATTTTCTATTTTTATTGTAATATAATATGTAGTAATAATAACACATAGTTTTATATTTCTATATTTAATTCTAATTCTTTTGTTTGAATTATATTGTTTTCTATTTCAAGGGGGATTGTGACTTGTGGCATGCATTTTGTTAGTCTGTTATGAGGATCTACTTCAGTGACGGTTTAGGAGGAAATGGGATCATGAAAGACCCACAAAGAGGTTGGGGAAGACTTTCGCATGATTCGACAGGATTCCATTCATGGAGTAGCGATGACAAGAAGAACATTGCATGATCTTCCACCACTTCCATACTTGGGACAGGGAGCAGATCATACTTATACATGGAATTCCACTTCCAGACCATTCACAACTCCCTGATCCATCACTTCCATACTTCATCCAACACACTCCATCATCTAGTAGAATCCATCCACAGAGTCTGCATACACGAGAAGATTTAGATAGGCGTGTTGAGTAGCAGACCATCATCATTCACACTTCTAGATTGTTAGGGTAGGATATCTAGAGAGCATCTCATTCACCATCGAGCAGTAGTGCATAGAGTTAGAGATTTTTGGAGATCAATCAATGAGACAAAATTCGTTTCTTATTAGTCTATTTTGTGAATTTCTCATCAATATTAACATATTTTTGTTTAACTTTTTTATTATGATGAATTCAATCACTATGCTCAGCTCATTTCCTTCGAGGAGAAGTTATCTGATTTGGATAGATCTGTTTCTTTCTTGTTCACGCACACTTTTGTTACACTGGATTCTCTCTATCTATCTCTCTCTCTCACTTTGACTGAACAATTTCTTTTCAAACCATCAAGATTAGTGGAAATTGATCTTGGTCGAATTTAAATTTAAATTGTTTTCAACTCGAGGATTTCATTGAAAATTGACTCATTCTTAAATGAGAGAGAGACATACTAAGTTAAACCGACAAGTTGAACTCAGTGTTCTCTGATTTGTTATCAACTGGTGATTGTAAGATTACTATAGTTGATAAACTATAGCAATCAAACAACCATAGATTGATCACATGATAAATCTGGTCAGCCATTTTAAATCAAATCCATATTTCTCAATCTAGTGTGTGAATAAGGGAAAATAGTACTGAACCTTGCCATTTGATTTCCCCTACTCATTTATTGATCAATTTCATTGCCTATTTGACTGTCTCTTCACTGCTTAGCTCCTTGATATTGTCTGCCTCTTTTTTCTATGTTCACTCACTCTCACACACAAAACTTCAATTACTTGAAAATTACATCACAAACACCAACATCATCTACTAATTATTTGTTTTTGTGCATTTTTTTTATTTGATCACTAATCACAACATTAGTCTTCTATGTGGTTTGACCATATATTAACACTATACTAGGTAGTAAGTAGAAAATAAAAATTTTAATTTGTCCCTTGCACTCAAAGACGCATGGTGTTCAAATTTTGGTTCCATTTTTTGGAAAGGTTTCATGTGGTCATAAAAAAATTCACATAAAAAACAACAAAAATTAAAAAAAAAACATAAAACACAAAATAAAATCAAATATACAAAAATTGTAAAAAAACAATGTAAAAATAATTCCCAAGAAAATTAAAATAAAATATGAACCTCCTACTTCATGCTCACAAGGTCAAAGTATGAGACCATAGAACCTAAAAACCTTGAAATTGAGAATCACTTTAGATAATTGAAAAATAAAAAAGGGAAAATCAAAATGGAAGAAAATAGGGAAGCTGAAAATCATAACATGAAAAACCCACCTCTTGAAAACATGAACCCACTTAGAAATGAGATGGTTAAAAGGCACAATTTTGATAGAATTCCTTTTACCATAGGTCTATAGAAACACATCCTGCATTAGGATCTCACCTAGATCAAGGAACTATGAAATCAAGCAATCCATGCTGAGTCAGCTTCCAAACTTCAATGGAATGCATGGTGAAGCCTCCCTTGACTTTATTAGGAATTTATATTGTAATGTCCAGTAGATTCCACTGAGAGGCCTTAGTGAGGAAGAGATAAAGTTGATAGTTTTCTCTTTATGCCTCATGGTCAATGATATATCATGGTTATAATAGTTAGAGGGGTAAATATTTGTCACCTGGGATCAAGTGTACAATTATTTCACAATGAAATTCTATCCTATGAGTTTGACACCTAAAATTTTCTATAAGATCACTGGATTTTTGAAAGATGAGTTTAAGATGTTCCACTAATCCTGGGATAGGTTTAGAGGTTTACTCAGGAAGTTTACTAACCAACAGTGTACCCCCCCCCCCCATTCCTTATAGAAACCTACTACAACATCCTAACCCCCTGCCAACAAACCTTGGTGGATCAGTCTGCTGAAGGTGACTTTAGTGATAGGACTGCTGAGGATCTTAAATAGATCTTTAACACCTTAGCTCAGAACTCACAGAATAAATTCTCTAGAAGAAGAACCATTATTAGGAAAGAAACCACCCCTTCCCCTCAATCTTAATCCCAAGTTGCTAGGTTCTTAAATGAGAACCCCCATAACACCCTTAGAGAGAAATGTCATCGATGTGACATGTATGGTCATTCACAAACCTGTTGTCCAAACTTTGACATGCCCACCCAATCTCCTAAGAGTGCCAATTTTTATAGATATGGTCCTAGGATGCAACCTAGGGAAGATCCATTTTCCAACACCTACAATAAGGGGTATAGGAACCACTCGAACCTATCTTGGAGGGAGCAGGTAGTCCTTCAACATGCTACCCCTTATGGATTTTAGTAGCCTCCAAGGCAGCAGTTCCAACATCAACCCCAACCCAAGGGTGAGTCATCCAATTAAAAATATGAGGTGAAGGATATGTTTCATCAGTTGATAGGGATATTTGATGAAAAAAATACCAAAAATTATTTTGATAAAATTCAAATGGGTTCAATAATGAAAAAGCTAAAAATTCAAATAGGGCAGTTGGATTGGGATGCTAGCAATAGAGAAAAAGGTAGGTTGTCCAATACCACTAAAGACAAACCAATAGAAAATGCAATGGTTTTGACCACCATAAGTGGTCTCTAAACCCACCAATATCCTAGGAAATAACCCCAAACTCCTAAAAATGAAAAACTAGATGAATCTTGAAATTTAAATCTGGAGAAACCTGAATCTAGAAAACTGGACAACAGCACTGGAACCCCTTTGGTTCCTTTTGTTCCCATTGAAAAACCAATGTAAAATGGCTTATAAACAAGGAAAATAAAGGGAATAAAATTCTTTAATAAGAATATGTATGAATTCCCCCAATTGTGATAATTTGTTCCCCTGTAATTCCTTTTCCTAAAAGAAAAAAAATTCAACTCATGATTCTAAATTGTTGAAATTTCTCAAGGTTGTTAAGAAGTTGAACATTGAAATCCCATTCCTTGAATCTCTCATTAAAATCCCATCATACTTAAAATCACTCAAGAAAATCTGCTCAAATAAAAAGACCCTGGAACCATTTTCAACCTATAGTCTAATAGAGTGTGGTGTTGTTTTGAAAAATATGATACCTCATAACTTCAGGACCCAGAGAGATTTTTCATCCCTTACACCTTTGGGGATATAGGTGGTAAGTTAAACTATTTGTGTGACCTTAGTTCTAAAATTAATCTGATTCTTCTATCACTTTTCTAACACTTGAGATTAGGATTCCCCCAGCCCACCACTATTGTGCTACATCTTGATGATAGATCTATTACTCATCCAGTGGGTAGGGTTGATGATTTGTTAGTAGGAGTAGGAAAACTCTTTCTTCCTATTGACTTGTTAATTCTTGATATAGAGTGTGACCAAGAGGTTCCTATCATCCTTTGTAGACCCTTCCTGACCATAGGGGGTCTATGATAGATGTATCTAAAGGGAAATTTATTTTCAATTTGGGTGAAAAAAAGGAGGAATTAAATGTTTTCAAGAAAATAAAAGAACTCACTCACCTAATATTTCCCAAATATGAGATGTTAATTACTGAGGTTACTTTTTATGAGGAGGAAGAGGGGTTTCTAAGGATGATAGAGGAAATCAATAGTGAACCTGAGATCCCTACTTCCACTTGCATAGGTATCATCTCAAGTAAAAAGAGATATCTCATTTATGAGTTTTAGGGAGAGTTTTTTAAGCACCTAGATGAGTTTTATATGGAGAATATTCTATACCCAAGAGAGAATTCTAAGTGTGAGGAAAGTTTTTCTTGAAGTTCTAGTGATTAGGATGAAGCATTATTTGCTTCCTTCTTCAAGAGGCAGCATGAAGACCTTGTCCCACCCAGGCCCAAGTGTCTTCCATCAAGTGAATCACCACCCATTCTTTAACTCAAACCCTTCACTACCCATCTCAAATACTTATTTCTAGGAGAGAGTTCCACACTTCATATGATCATTTCATACAATCTAGAGGGTATCCAAGAGAAAACCCTACTGATTTTTTTGAAGAAGTACAAGTCTGTCATAGGATAGAAAATTACTGATATCAAGGGGATAAGATCAACCTTATGCATGCACGAAATTCTCATTTAACCTAAGTGTAATCCTAGAGTGGAATCCCAAAGGAGACTCAATCCCGACATGAAGAAAGTTGTTAGAGAAGAAGTGATTAGGTTTCTTGATGCTGGGACAATTTTTCCCATTTTTGAGAGCCCCTAGGTAAGTCATGTCCAGGTTGTCCCCAAAAAGAGTGGAGTGGTAGTGATCACCAATGAGAAGAATGAGAAAATCCAAACAAGGGTAGTGAACAAATGGAGAGTCTATAAAGACTATAGGAAGTTGAATGGTTCCATAATAAAGGACCACTTTCCCACGCCATTTTTTGACCAAATGTTGGATAGATTGGCAGGCAATGAGTATTTATATTTTTTTTATGGTTACTCTAGTTACAACCAGATTTCCATTTCTCCATAGGATAAAGAGAAAACTGCCTCTACTTTTCCATTTGGGATATTCGCTTACTAGCAAATTCTCATTGTCTTGTGTGGTTCTCCTACCACTTTTCAGATGTTCATGATGGACATATTCTCAGATATAATTTAAATGATAATTAAAGTGTTCGTGGATGATTTCTCTATTGTGGGAAGTAATTTTGAAAACTATCTAGAAGCTGGAGAGATGCCAAAAGAACAATCTGGTCTTAAACTAGGAAAAATGTCAATTCATGGCTACTGAGGGCATAGTATTGGGTCACACAGTTTCTAAGAGGGGGTTTTAGGTCGATAATTCTAAATTTTAGGTTATCCAAAAGTTTCCCACACCTGAAAATATCAAAGAAATTAGAAGTTTTTTGGGTCATGTTGGGTTCTACAGGAGGTTCATTAAAGACTTTTCTAAAATCACAAGACCCTTGTGCTCACTGCTAGTTAAGGACACACCATATGTTTTTGATGAGAACTATCTAGATTCCTCTAATATTCTCAAGGAGAGGCTGAAAACCTCACATGTGAACACTACCCCAGACTAGAAACTCCCATTTGAGGTAATGTGTGATGCTATTGATTTATAAGTAGGTGCTATTTTGGGGCAGAAGAATGATAGAAAGATGCATTTCATTTATTATTCCAGTAATCTGATGTATGATGCCCAAAAAAATTATTCCATCACTAAAATGAATTTAATTTTGTGATTTTTTCTTTGGAAAAGTTTATGCAGTACTTGATATGGTCTAAATTTATCATTTTCACTGATCATGCAGCCCTTAAGTACTTGCTGGAATATAAGGATTCTAAACCCTGATTGATGATATGGACCCTGAAACTGTAGGAGTTTGACGTGGTCATTAATAATAAGAAAGGTGCTGAAAATTTAGTGGCATATCACTTGTATAGGCTACCAAATACCCATAATGAGAAACCAAAAGAGATTAACACTTCATTTCCTAATGAACAGTTGTTTTTTGCTTCTTTGTAGTAGTCTTTTTGGTTTGAAAACTATAATAACTTTCTAGAAGTATGTTTCATGCCTAAGGACCTCTCACATAACCAAAGAAAGAGATTCATCTCTGAGCTGAAATATTATTTTTGGGATGGCCCGCTTCTCTTTAGGATGTGTGATGATGGGATTTTGAAAAGATGTTTTGTTGAGGAAGAGATGATGTCCATACTTGAGAGCTATCTTTCATCGCCTTGAGGTGGATACTATAGAGGATAGAGGACTACTTATAAGGTCATGTATATTGGTTTCTAATGGCCTACTTTGTTCAAGGATGCTTGGATTTTGGTCATTGGATGTGAAATGTGTCGTATTCTGGGTAATGTAGGAATAAGGTAGCAGATGCCTCAAAAATGAATTTTTAAGGTTGAAATATTTGATGTATATGGATTGGATTTCATGGGACCATTCCTATCCTCTTATGGGAATGAGTATATTTTAGTTGTTGTGGATTATGCATCCAAATGGGTTGATGTGGTAGCTCTTACCAATAATTCTACTACTAGTGTTGTTAATTTTATCAAGAAAAATATCTTTTCCAGGTTTGGTGTCCCTAGATAATTCATCACTAATAATGGTAATCATTTCAAGAATTACAAGTTTAAGAGTTTCATGGATAAATATGGATGCTCACATAGGAAAGGTACTACCCACCACCCATAATCTAGTGGGTAGGCAGAAGTGTTAAAGAGGGATCTTAAGAAAATTTTAGAGAAAATGGTTTCTAGTTCTAGGAAAGATTGGTCAGTGAAGTTGGATGAGGATCTTTGGACCTATGAAACTGCTTATAAGACTCCTATTGGGATGTCACCATACATGCTTCTATTTGGGAAAACATGTCATCTGCCTGTGGAATTGCAACAGAAATCCTATTCAGAAGTAAAGGACCGAAACTTTGACTTCAAGTCTACTGGTGAGAAGAGGTTTTTGGAGTTGAGTGAGCTTGATGATATTAGAATAGATTCCTATGAAAATTATGAAATTTATAAACAAATAACAAGGTACTTTCATGATTTAATAATTCAAAATAGGAACTTTAAGGTGGGTGAGAGGGTCCTGTTGTTTAATTCAAGACTTAATTTTTTTCCTAGAAAGTTGAAGACCAAGTGGTCAGTACCCTTTACCATTTTGATAGTTTTAGTTAATAGAGTTTTGGAGCTAGTTGAAGAAGATAATATACCTTTCTTAGTCAATGGTTAAAGGATAAAACATTTCTTTGAAGGGCAGCCAAATAGTTTGTCTACCATCTCTCTGCTGGAAGAATGAGTTGTCTTAAGTCTAACTGAGCACTATAAACTTAGTGTTTCATGGGAACTAACCCATGGTTTCTTTTTTGTTTTATTTTTATTTTTATTTTTCAATAAAAAATAATTCCTTCTACTAGATTCTCCAGTTTGTAAACTTATCTATTTGATGGTGTCTCATTACCTGCTCCTACTTGAGAGTATTAGTGCTTCGAGAAACTTGTCAAGGGATAACTAAGGGAGCAGTATACTACATCATATGGAAACCATTTCTTTCACTCATCCCTTGGTTTTATTTTTCTTGAGCTTAAAATTCTGGATTATTATGTTCACTTTCTGACCATGTAGGTAATTTAGAGTAGTAATTTCTTGGTACTAAGAAAGAGTACATTTCTTGAATGAAAATTAAACGAAAAGGCTCCAATTTTTTAGGGATGTTTTATTCTACTTTTCCAATTTAATTATGTACTCATATTTTACTGTAAATGTTACTGAAACTTAAGTGTGGGGGAGACCCCTTGATTTCTTTTGAATTTTTTAGAATTCCCTTCTATGTGGGTGGTTAGATGCTTTAATGAGTGTTGAAAACTTTTTTTAAACTGAATAGTGAAGTTTTCTTGGACCCAATACACTCACTTTGATTACAAATACTATTGAGTATTCATTTCATGACATGCTACTACTGGTATTTTCTCAAAAAAATCACCCTTTTTTCTTTCTGTTCTGTATATTTTTATTTTCTTTTCTTTTTTGTGTGGAAAATATTTCTTTTTAAAACTTTATGTCACCCAAAAAATTCTATTTTAAAACATAGTATAGTGTCTCCCACCTTAGGATTCAACATTGGGGACAATGTTGACTTTTAAGTGTGGGGGGAGGGGTCATTCTCGTGGTCATTTCAAATCCCCCCTTCTTAAAGTTTGTTTAAAAAAATGGTCAAAAAAATCAAATGTTTTTCAAAATCTTTCAAATTTTCAAATTCTTTCACACTTCAGGGTCATTTGAAGTTCAGTTGGAATTTAAATTATGTCTTGTTTAGTGGATGACTAATTTTTCGATGTTGATAGTTTCACATAGTCCAAAACTATTGACGATGAGTGATTGTTGAATGAATTAGTTCATTGTCTTATGAACTTTCTATTTAGGAACCAAGGAAGGGAGTGTGACAGGATAGTTCTTATGGAATAAAGATCATAACTTAGGGTAACTAGGAATTTTCACTAGAAAATAGAGGACTCACTTTTTATACAAATCTATTTAATTACTTTAGAAAATCAACTCAACTGATTATTAGTTAAGTCACTTCAAACAAGGGTAAAATGATAAAATGGGATCCCACGGTGAGTATCTAAGACAAGGTGCACTTGGTGCATTTTTTTGAATAAATAAAATCCAATTTCACTTTGAATAAGTGTTATGCATAGTGCTCTGCACATGTAATATGGATGGGAAAAATTGAAATAAAGTGCCCTGTAAAAAATTAACTCATTAAGGTGAGGGAAATTTTAAACCTATATAAAGAATGGAGCAATTAACTTAGTTAAAATTCATTTGAGTTGAATCAATAAAGTGATGAAATAAATGGACTTTAATTTTTTGAACCTAGGAAAAAGTGATGATTGAATGTGCATTTGGTTAAGGTTTTAATTCCATTTGATATAATCTACCACCACTCCTTGAATTAGAACTTGAATTGGAAATTGATGTAGGACAGTTAATGAGTTCATATAGAAGGAATGACATACTTGATAGTGGATGAGTTTGTTAAACCTTTGATTTACAGTGAGTTTTTGAAGCTAGGTAGGACCTCATTTTTCAACTCATTCTTGAAAAGCTTGACCCACTGTCTGGTCATGTTCGTCTATTAATTAAAGTTTATTCATACACTTTATGAACTGAATCTTAAAAAAAATGTTTCTATTTTAAAAGTCAAATGCATGCATTTTTTTGAGTACAAACAAAGTTTTAAGTGTGGGGAAGTTTGATGTGGTTGTTTTTCATTACTCTTTGCTGCATCTTTTTTTATATTTTTATTGACTTTTTAATTTCAAAATGTTGTATTTTGTTAAATAATTAACAATCGTAGTGATTTTTTATGTTTTTATGTAAAATAAGAATTTTTAGTGTAAATATTGTATTTTAGTGATCATTGCTTTCATTTTAAATAATTATCTAATTTAATCATTCTTTTGAATTCATCCTTCATTTTATATACTTTCATTTTTTTTAATTAAATTATAATTTTTCATTATTTTTATTCTTTCATTCTTTTCATTACTTTTAGTTTAAAAAACATTTGGTTTATTAATTCTTTCAATTTATTTATTATTATTTTTAATTAATTTTCAATTTAATAATGTTCAATTCATTAATATAATTCTTGATTCATTATTTATTTATTTATAATTGTAAATAAATAATTTTTTCACTTTAGTTTTTAATTATTTAAATAATTAAGTAAATGTTAACAATTTAATTCAATTATTTAAGTATTAATTTTAATTTAGTTATTTAATTTCATTAATTATTTATTTTTATTTAATTTATTTATTAATTAAATGATGCAAACAAATTTAATTATTTTTATTATTAAAGTTAATTATGAATCAATTGTAAGTCATAAGTTGCATATTTTATTTTGCTACTAAATGTTCTAACTTGTATTTTAATTAATGTTGTTTATTTATTTATTTATTCTTTATTAAGTTATTAATTTATTTCACTTTTTTTTGTAGGTAACATTGATAGTTGTTGTTGATGACTCTATTGAGTCACCTACACCCCCATTTCCCTGTCTCACCAACGCTGTGTTGGTGATTCATTTATCTATCAACAGACCCCCATCCGCCTACCGATACTCCACTCCCATCCATTTACCAATGCCATTTTGTCTCACTGATTCCATTCTTCTTAACCTATCGATACTTCCCCTATTTCACTGCATTGGCCCACCAACAGGCACCCTTTTTGTCATACTACTGACATTGCCACACCCATCTATGGGAAAAAATCGTCCACGGTTCACTTTTGAACCAGAGGGTCAGGTTGGCCAATGGTTTATCGCCGCGTCGGAGGAAATTTCCAGTGGAAATTTGCACTGGAAATTTCCACTGGAAATTTTACGGGAATTTCCAGTGGAGGGCAGCGAAAAAACCCCCCAAAAATTCATAATAGGGGAATTTTCGTCCAAAACCCAACCTGAGGGTCAGGTTCAGATGCTGAACCTGAGATGATTTAAATCCCCCATCTATCACCTACCGACGCACCCCTGTTCCACCTACCAAAGTCCCTCCTCTTCCCTGCTGTCCTCAACCACCATCATCGCCACTTCCTATAACTCACTATCACATAAACACCATTCGAAACACACCAGATAGCAGAATCATAGACATAAACAAACCAACAGTAGCAAGATAAAAATCAACTCAACAGTGCATGCAAATTTGAACCGCATAACCATAAATCAATGCAAATTTACTCAGATTATAAAGAACTCATCCCACCGTTGAAGATTGACTGATGCTCCGTCTTGCTGAAGAAGACCCTTGCTGGCGGACCGGAAACCCCTTTCCTCTATGAGCCGATGTCAGCCACAAATGGACTCCTACTTCCACCACTATCTGCGGCTAGGGCGCTACCCAAATTCCCCTACTCGACCCATGAACCCCCATCTTCATACCAACTAAAGCTCCCCAGCTGCCGATTTGAAGTGGGAGTATGCTATTTCTAGACCTGGAGTTGATGCTTGCTGCATCTGTTCAGCCGGTCCTTGTGCTATTGCACACTCAAACCCCAGCCTCCTTCTGACCCGAAGCTATCGACATCGACCAGACCACCCCCAGCCATTGTCTGCGGTTAGGCCACCACCCAAACTCCATCCTCCACTAAACTAAACACCCCCCTCTCCATCCTCCACCGAACTAAACACCCCCTCTCTTCATTTTATTCTTCTTTCTTTCCTAATTTTTATTTTATTTTATTATAACATATAATATAATATATATATATATATATATATTATATAATATATCATATACTATATAAAAATAACAATACATATATTAATTATAAATATACTTTTATTCACATATAATTATTATGTCTATTATATATAATAATTATATTAATTGATTTATATATATTATAACTAATATATTTATTTAAAATTATTTAAAATTATAAAATATAAGGAAATAATATCATATTTATTTTTTATAATAATTGTTAATAGAAAAATAATAATTTTTTAATTATTTTATTTATTTAAAAAACAATTCATTTGTTGTTTATAAATTATTACATTACCCTTAATTATAAATATTAATTTTATTATTTGATTTATTTAAATTTGACATTTATATGTATATAAGTATCTTAATTTTCATTATATGTTTATTTTTATTCTTGTTTATTTTTAATACTTGATATATATAAATTATTTAATTTATTTTCTCTTTTTATTATAATATAATATGTAGTAATAATAACATGTAGTTTTAAATTTCTATATTTAATTCTAATTCGTTTGTTTGAATTCTGTTATTTTCTACTTCAGGGGGGATCGTGACTCATGGAGTGTATTTTTTCAATCTTTTATGTGGATCTAATTCAGTGACGGTTGAGGAGGAAATGGGATCGTGAAAGCACCATGTGGATGTTGGGGAAGACATATGCATGATTTGATAGACTTCTATTCATGGAGTAGCGGTGACGAGAAAAACATTGCATGATCATCCACCACTTCCATACTTAGGACGGGGAGCAGTTTATACTTATACATGGACTTCTACTTCCAAACCATTCACAACTCCTTGATCCATCACTTACATACTTCATCCAGCACACTCTATCATCCAGTACAATCCATCCACATAGTCTACATCCACGAGAAGATTCAGATAGGCGAGTTAAGGAGTAGACCATCATCATTCGCACTTCCATATTCCCAAGTCAGGAGATGTAGTGAGAAACTCATTCACCATCGAGCAGTAATTTAGGGAGTTAGAGATTTATTTATATCAATAAAGGATACAAAATTCTTTTCCCATTGCTTTGTTTTTTGAATTTCTATTTGATATGAAAATATTTGTGTTTAACTTTTTTATTATGATGAATTCAATCACTATGATCATTTGATTTCCTTCAGGGGTAAGTTAGCTGAGCTGGATAGATCTGTTTCTTTCTTGTTCACACACACTTTTGTTCCACTGGATTATATCTCTCTCTCACTTTGACTGAACAATTAATTTTCAAACCATCAAGATCAGTAGAAACTGATCATGGTCATATTTAAATTTAATTTCTTTTCAACTCGAGGATTTCATTGAAAAATTATTCATGCTCAAATGAGAGAGAGAAACACTGAGTTAAACTGGTAAGTTGAACTCAATGATTTCTGATTTTTTTTCAACTGGCGATCGTAAGATTACTACAGTTGATAAACTTTAGTAGTCAAAAAACCAAAGGTTTATCACATGAAAAATCTAGTCATCCATTTTAAATCAGATCTAGATTTCTCAATCTAGTTTATGAACAAGGGAAAATAGTATTGAACCTGCCCAGTTGATTTCCCCCTACTAATTTATTGATCAAATTCATTTCCTATTTGACTGTCTTCTCACTACTTAGCTCCTTATTATTTTCTGCATGTTTTTTTTTTGCGTGGACTCATTCACTCACTCACTCACACAAACCTTCAGTTACTTCACAATTACATCACCAACACCATCATCATCTACTACTTTTTTTTCATATGTTTTTGTCTTGTTTTGTTTTTATTTGATCATTAAGCACAACATTAGTCCTCCCTATGGTTTGACCTTGTCTTACCATTGTACTAGCTAGTAAGTAGGAAGTAAAAAATTCAATTTGTCATTCGTGCTCAATAATGTGAAGCATGTAGTGATAAATCCCCAATAAATATAAACTTAATTGAATTAATTTTATAAACTCGTATAAAAAAATTAAGAATCATTCTTAAGTAAGAATGAGAATTTTTTGTGTTTGTGAAACCCCTTCCTAGATATCCAAAGGTGAATTTGTTTGAAAAACTGATCAAGATACTTACAAGAAGTTTAAAAAAATATTAATTAGATTTCTTCACTCTCATGAAAGTATCTATATATGTATCCTAATCTATAAAAGAAACATGAAAATAATTATATGTTCAAGACGATTGAAAATATGAAAATACTCCATTAGGAACAGGCTAGGAAAGAATGATATGATGTTTCAAAGTCATTTTAAAGATAAAATATATTTGACATAGCTTTGATATCCACTCATATACTCAATATGATAGGGTACATCAATGAATTGGAGAGATTAAGTTCTCCTTGGAGGCTTGATCTGGCTACAGACTTTATCTTTCAATCACTATCATAAAGGTTCAGACAACTTAATGTTAATTGTAGTATGAATGATTTTAAGAAAAGATAACCTGATTTAAATAATATATTGAGGATAATTGAATAGGAAAATTGTGGTCTAATATCATGTGGTTTAATTATAATTTAATAGGTCAAAAGTTAAAATTGAAAGAAGAAAACATTTTTTGTAAATTCCAACAATTTTTCTCAAGTATCCAATCAAAATATTAGAAACCTAAGGGAGGAGTTGAGAAAGAGTGGAATTTAATCCATTATAAAATTAATATTACTAGGAGGAATAATTTTCCATAATACCTAAAGAGTTGAAACAAACTCAATGAAGAGTCCACACCATGTATAATGTAATAGAAATAAACTCTTATATTTTGAGACATATATGATTCAAACTATATGTTTTACAAGTGATGTAAATATATATAAGTGAAAAATTGATTGAGAATTTATGGATAGAGCTTAAAGTACACATTCAAGTGATAGAACAAGGGGTTCCTTTATGAAGGAGTAATATATAGTGTACTAATTTAAATCATTGAAGGATTAAAAATAAATAAATTGTATCTTTATTTTGTTTTCTGTTATACAATAATATATATTTTTTAAAAATGGGTATTTGATTAATAATAAAAGATAATTTTTCTGATATATATAGTAATATTTGATCCAACTCCATAAAATTGTTTAAAAGGTAGATAAGGACAAAAATGTTTTATTCAAGATAAAATATTTTATCCAAGATATTTTGAAAATATGAGCAAAAGATATCCCACACATATCAGTGGAATATTTTAAATAATAAATTATCCTTTTCAAAATAATTATTTATATATATCTAATGATATAGAAGATATGGTTTTTTAAATATTTTATTTGTTAAATATTCCTATTAAAAGGAAATAAATTTTTTTATAGAACACAAATAATTTTGTGTATCTTAGCATGATATTTTGAGAGAATAATGTTTATAATAGGTTAGTGGGAATATGGTTGGACTTATAAAAGTTTAAATTTTGATAGATAAAGGGTTATACTAGTCTAATTTGAAGTTAATGTCACTTTTTATCCTAAAAAATTAGGATGAGAAAGATAGTGTTGAATTTTTTACCAAATGAACTCAAAGAATATTTTAAATATAAATGTCCCATGATGATGATGATGAACATAAAATTATTTATAAGTATATAACTAGATTTATTAATGTTTTATCCCAAGATACCCTAAGAGGGGGGTGAATCATGTTGTTTCCAAATTTAAAATTATTATTTTACTAAACTATTTTTCCTTTAGGATATTGTTCCCATTTTAATAATAACTAGTGTTCAACCTATCAATCTTGATAGATTTTTCACCAAAACATACATATATATGAAGGAAAATAACACATGAAAAGACATGTATTTTACTTAGTTAACCACAGTGGTATATGTTTACAGAGTAGACACTAATGATGTGTTGATGTGTTAAAATTAAATACTATATTATTTTCATGCATAAAAGTTTGGTTTTGGTCACTTCATGCCAAGGACCACTTCTTTTACATGTTTTGGGTATCAGACACACCTCACCCATGGGACACTCCCTATTCTTTTTCTTTGTGAACTAATTTTGTGAAGGAAACATTCTATTTATAGACATGAGGGTCTCAATATAAAAAAATCTATAATTTATGATATTTTTATCACTACTCAAGATTTGATGATTCTTTGAAATCCATGTTTTCTGTACTCATATTCTTCTCATTGAATGAGATCAAATCTTTATAGTGAGGTGAGTCTTTTACATTCTTCTTCCAAATCCAGATCAAATTTCTCTCATTTTTTGAGGATTTACTCTATATATTTAAAATAACAACAATAATATAAATCATCCTCCAAATGAAGATAATTATACACTTGAATTATCTCATCCATATCCAACTTCAACTTCAAGATATAATAGTGTAGCACTTGGAATCTTCGAGCCCTCTCCTCTTTAAAAACCCAATATGGTAGTGAAAATATTCTATGACAATTCTCTCTTCCTTATTATTATTTTCAAAATTTTATAGTAAAATGTGTACAACACCTACTTTATTATCCTACACTAAATGTACCAATATTCTTTGAATCACTAAAATTTCTCCTTCAACTCACAGATATTTCTAAGAGAAACAATATCGAACATTTTCTGTTATTCCTCTTCTCTTATTATAAATTCATAGAATAATCATGTGAGATAATTTTTTTCATATTTTGAATTTGAAGCTCTAAAAAAATTACAGCATTATTTTCTCTCTATTATTCATTTCTTATTCTCTTCACATTTATATTCACTAAATTATGGGAATAACATCTCTAAAATATCTAGCTCCATGATTTTCTTTATATTTTGATTCTCAATCAAATATAATGAATTGATCTTCCATAATCCATAGCACTTTGAATTTTTTTATCACGATCTTCTCTAAAATATCATGGACTTCACTCCATCACAAAATTTGTGGGATTCTTTAATCTAGTTTGACCAGATTATTAATCATAAAAATAAGATTTATAATATACCCATGCATGAAAATGTCATGATATGAAGCTCCAAGTTGAAGTGTGGTTTCTTTCCTTATAATTTCAAATTCCCTAATTTTATTAGGACCTATTAGCTGAATAATCTTCATGGTTTATTCCTTTTATCCATTGTATGGCCTCCCTAAGTATTATCAAACTCAAAACTGGTTACAACATGGTATTTCTTCCACTATGTGAGCCTCTTATTTTCTTAAAATATAAAATGGAATGACTCTTTTGTTTATCCTCTATGATATTTAAATGAATCTTCTGTAGTGGTTTAATTCCCCTTATTATTTACACTTATCCATATAAATGACTCTTACAAATTCCTTCTAAGTAATGAAAATGAATCTTATATATTCTAAGCTATTACTACATTTTTAATCTTATTGAAAAAATGGATCTTACATTTTAGAATAATTAATTTTACATACACAAAAAAATATTCTATCCTTTTCTATTTTTCTCAACCATTTCCAAAATTCACTCTTACGTATATAGGGAGATCCTATGCCTTTATGAAAGAACCATTTTATGCAAGTCTATTTTGATATAAAATTCATTGTTTTAACACTTTAATTGATTAATTATGTCACTATTAAATTGTTTTTTAAATTTTTGTATGATATAATGTTTTATTGAAAAGAAAAAAAGGTGATTTAATCAAGTTGAAGACACTTCTCACCACGACATGAAGTGATAGGGTATGACATTGGATGGTTAGAACTAGATTGAAGATGGAGAGAAGTTGTAGAATCTGTAAAAAGAGAAATTTATGATGTAAACTCCATTAACATTATAAAAATTATTTATGTAGTAAATACACTATTCCTGATATAAATATACAAAAAATTATGATGCTCAGACTCGATGTATTCACGATGTAAAATCACTATTTACATCATAAATTAGTCTGACAGGACCAAGAATGAGAGACTTTAACATAATTTATCATGGGATTATTTTTATGATTATTGGATGAATGAGAATGATTATTTACCCATTAATTGGGAGATTAATGGTGCCTAGTATTATTTTTAGTCTTATAAATATATGTACAAGGGGATTGAAAATGGATTGATTGGAAAGAGGAAGCCATGGATGACGGACTAATTCTATGCTAATTTTCTTTATTCTTTCATATTATTTTAATTTTAATTATTTTGATGTCACTATTATCTTGAATCAAATTTATTACCATATCCATGGAGGGGTGGTTTTTTTGAGTGACTATGAAAGGGGAAGGCTTTACCAATTTCTATGTTTGATTTTTTATTCTTAATTGAATAAAAACTCTTTCTTTATTCTACCAACTAGTTTCAATTATTAATTCATTTTCCAATTCCAAGTACAATTATGTTAGGGTTATATTATTTTAATTTTAATTTTCTTAGTCGATGGTCAATATCTCCCTCTACCTAATTTTTTTCTGTTTACTATGAAACAAATTAGTTTTGGGTGGTGAGTTCACAGTAATCACTATCATGTGTGAAAAATTGTGACTAGAACTATTTATAGTTAGGGAAAAACAATAACCAATTGGGGATTTCCCTAATTTAACAAAAGAACCCACTAAAACTCCACACATGCAGGAAGAAAGGGTCTTCATAGGGTGGCGGTGATGAGCATCGCGCCGGTCTCTTCCCTCTCGATCGGGGAGGGGCCTTCACCACCCCTTGCAGGGGGAAGACCCCGTCTCTTCTCCCCCTTATCTAACCCAAACATGCTTCCCCCCTTCTCCAAGATTTTGGTTTTCCCTAAAGTCTCCAAGTTGTTCGAAGGATTCCTGAAACTGTCAATCTCTTCCTCAGAGTTCATGGCCACATCTTCCCTACTGGATTTGACGTTGATAGCTCATTTTAAGCATCGACGTCCGCCAATGGACACTTTAGACTGTCATATTTTTGGATCCTGGGGTTTACAAGACCGGGCTATGGTGGGACTTCTCAATTCCAAGCACATCATGGTTAGGTTTTCATCTGAGGAAGACCTAATTCTGGCCTGGTCTAGCGCTCCCCACATCTGCGATGGTTCTAGGTTCTTCCTCTTCAAGTGATATTACAAATTCCATATGAATCGTGATTCACTGACTATGGATATTTGGGTAAGATTCCCAGAACTCCCTCTTCCATTTCAAAATCCTGTTATCCTTTGAATGTTGGTAAATCTCGTGGGTCGCTATATATTCTCTGATAGCAGGACTAGAGCAATTTGTCACCCAATTTCTCCGTGAATATGTGTTGAAGTTGACATTTCAAAGGTGCCTACTAAGTTTATCTGGGTTGCCATAGGAGATCCTTTTCGTTACAAACAATCTGTTCTGTTTTAATCATGGTGTGATTTCTGTTCTGCTTGCAAGAAAATGGGGCATTTGTTGGTAGTGTGTAGGCGCAGGAGGCTAACTTTTAATCAGACATAGATGATGGGCTTGGGGA
The DNA here is from genome assembly GCA_963277665.1 of Viscum album. NCBI lineage: Eukaryota > Viridiplantae > Streptophyta > Magnoliopsida > Santalales > Viscaceae > Viscum > Viscum album. The sequence continues at coordinate 279,028,265 of OY728147.1, forward strand.
TCATTGATGAAGGAATGAAAACTCATATGGGTGGGGAGCCGGTTGGGACAGAGCTACTCCTTGGAAACACTACTGATTAGAAAAATTCATGTGGTATTATTAAGGATGCCCCCACTTAGAATTAGGTGGTCTCTATGGACCCAAATTACTTAGATATCAATGCCAATTCAAACCTCAACCTGGAGGGGGTGTGCGAACCAGGATCTAGGGAGGTTCTTTTGGCTGCAGAAGCTCAAGGGTGTAGGCATCCCCTTGGAGAACAAATTCCCAGTTCAGCCTTTAAGCTGATGGTAGTGTCTCAGGATCCAACAGTCAACTACATATTTTAAAGGATGTATCATGATTTGGGGACTTCCAAGTCAAAAATTCCAACCTCAGATGTTCATTCTTTCTCGATGGCTCCCTCCTTTACTGAGTTAGTGAAGTCGGGTGAGCTAGTTAATGGTCAGGTGGATAAGCAGGTGGCTACTCATAATAATTTAAGTATTCACTCTGAAGTAAGAGTGGTTACAGATAAGCTTAACTCCCATGATTCGAATGTGATGGTGTCTCTGGTTCAAATATTGATTGTACAATGTGAAACATCAATGTCTTTTAAGTCCCAAAATCATTTCGCTGCTTTGGATGGAGTTGGAAAGGAGAATTTGGATCCTGAATGATGGAAAACCGTCATCCCAGGATGGAAAAGAAATCAGGGCCAGTCTCGATCTCCAGAATCAAGTGATAGTGAGGTCGATTCTCAACTAATAACAGATCATGAGAAATCTCATGGTCACACTTTGGTTGGAGATGGCTCAAGAAAGGGGAAGCAAGGAAACACTCTCCTTAGATATTTCCCGATTCAAAAGGGGGGGGGGAAGTCAAGACCTCAAAAGGACTACTTGAATTCCCCCAAAACAATTGTAACCAGATCTTCAGGCAGGACAAATAATAACGATATTGAAGCCAAACTTGGGGGGGAAGAAGTGTGTGGACACTCAAAAGGAAAAGCAACATGTTAAACACGTTGCTTATAAGGAAAGAGAGAAACATCTCGACCTTTTTCTTCACTCAAATGAAGAAATGAAGGTTAAGACTATGAAGCTCAAGGATTTGGAGAAGGAGAAGGAGAAAATATTTGAGAGGGAACTTTGTATTAATTCCAATAAAGTTCAAATGGCTTGTATCAACAAAAAAGACGGGATCTTGACTTTTGGATTCAATGAAAAGAATATCAATGTGGAGGAATACATAAAATCATCGGACAAGCTCGCCGCTCATTTTTAGGATCGTATCAGATATGATCCAAATTTAGAGGTTTGTGATTTTCAATGGGGCTTATATCGGGTAAGTAATTCCACCAATTTTAGCCTCGTTTTCAATGACTATGTGTTCTCCTTTTGTGTTTAACTGATTTTTCCCTGAACATGTTTTATTTCCCACTTGGACTTCTTTATGGTTTGAATTTTTTTAGGGTTCACACTTTTCCCATAAAAGTGTTTTTATAAAATAAAAAATATGGATTGGAGGCAAGAAGAAGGGTTGACTAATTTGATACTTATTTTCAACATATCCTCACCATCACCATCTATCCAAGTGAAAGAGATGAATCTATCTCTTACCAACTAGCATAAGAAAAATTGGTAAAATTGTAAACAATTATATTATATCACTAAGTCCAAATAACCTTGACACGATCACCCTTCTCATAAATTATTTTAAAATCAATAAATTTTAACTACTTTCTAAAATTCTAAATTTCTCAAAAAAAATTAAATCAAAATCATTTTTTCTAAAAAAAACCCAAAAAAGTGACAACCCATTTTGTGTTAACTTCTCTAATGAGGATACCTAAGGTTAAATACTAATGTATTCTTGGAAAATAAAATTGTTTTTCCACACCCCATGATAATAAATTCATCAAACATAGTGTTATTTTCTAGTACACCGTGCATCAAAACAACCAAACAAAAAAATTAACATTTAATGACTCATAGTGAAAATAGTCAATTAATTGATTTCAATACAAAAAACTGAAATAATGCTAAAAAAATTAAGAAAAATTAATTTTCAAACAGGATTTAAGGAAAGTATCCTCACATATTCAAGTTGCAATCTCAATGTTCACTCTGAACTTGAAAATATGGATAGAAATCCAAACCAAATACATAGAGATCTATGCATGCCTCAATTTTCTAACCAACAAACCCAAATCATTGTTCCAAATTTAGAAAATTACTTTTAATTGCACATTAACATGATTCAAGTACTTCAAATTTTTCATGATCTTGTAGGATAAAACCCAAATCGACACATCCAATAATTTACATATGTATGCTCTAGTTTCAGGCCTTGAGGTGTCACATAGAAACAATTCAAGTTGAAGTAATTACCCTATTCACTTGATGGAGCTATGAAATAATGGTTTTACAACATTCAACTAGGATAATTCAATGATATGGAAGACCTGAAGATATGATTTATGCAAATATTCTTCCCAAAATATAGAATTATAATAATTTTGAAAGAAATATATGTTATCTAGCATTAAATTAGAGAGATTCTCTAAGAATACTGGGAGAGGTTCAAGAATATCTGTACCAACTACCCGCATGAGACTATGGAGGAGAATCACTTCCTCTTATTCTTCTACCAAGTCTTGATTGATAATGATCACAACCTACTTGATGCCTCTTCAATAGGAGCCTTGATTGAAAAATCACGAGTAGAATCCAAAGGTATAATTTAAAATATTAATCAGAGCTTGTAGTAATCTGATAATAAAGGTATATGAATGAGAGTCATTCACAAGGTACAAAATTTTGACTCATCATCTCTTCTTGAAACTAAATTTGATGAACTAATTAGTTTAGTTAGACAAATGGATATGATAAAATTGAGTAGAAAACATACTTAATCTCAGATATGTGATTTTTTTGTTTTTCCTACTCATTTTAATAACTAGTTTCTAGAATTTCATAGTAAAAAAAGTTCCTCTACGTCGTTTTAGTCGAGGAAATTATAGTAGAATCAGTCGCATCAACCCTAGGCCTAACCAGGATACAATAACCTATAAGATCCTAGGTTTTTTCTTGAGGTATGGATATTTTGAATTTTGGTTTAATTTCCTGTTTTTTTGTCACGACCCGTCCTCGGGGCCCGTGCCGTGACTACCCCAAGCCCGTCTTCCATAGGCCAGGGGATAGAGACTAGCACCAAAGGCGTAAATCCCGATAACTGGGAAGGCATTGCCTTTATAAAAGCAACAAAACACCACAGAGTACAAGCGGAAGTAAAACAATAAGTACAAAGAAAGTGCTGAAAAGTAAATGGGCCAGAATACAAACCCAACTGAAAGTACAGCTACAACTAAACGAAAGTACAACAGAAAAAGACAAACTGCTGGAATAAAGGAAGCAGCTCCTGGGTCGTCCTCCTCAGATCCTACCTGAAGGATAGGTACAGATAGCCTCCACAACGCTCTTGCCCGTCAACCTCCTCTGAGTGTCGTCTCGCCATGAAGTCCACCTCCGGATACTGACTCGTCAGGTGGTCCACCTCCGGAACCATCCAGTCCTCGAACACTCGGCCTTTGTCAGCACTGCCCATCATCTGCAACCAACACAACGAGGTTCAGGCATAGCCCGTGCAGGGGTGAGTATAACGATACTCAGTAGGGACCCCGAGACCCTCAAGGTCTCGCTAAAACCAACAAGGATAACCACAAATAAGGTCTCAATAGATAACCTCTACTTAGATATATGCCCATACATATACCTAAGTCATCAAGTGACCCATCTCAATCAAGAGGTAAACACAAAAGTCAAAGATTCAGCTCAAACCAGGATTTTCATTATCGAAACCATAACTGCTGAAGAGCCCCGTCTCTGGAGTGTACAGTGGTCCTATCACGACTCCGAGGTACTTCTCACTAACCTAATACTGCTGAGGTACACCTCCTGTCGAGTACTGTGGGTCTGCCACCCAAACACAGTAGTGCTTCCCGCCGGGGTATGCCACCCAAACACAGTAGTTCACACCCCATAGTAGCCTGCAGAGGTACTCTCTGGACGAGTACCGCGGGTCTGCACTGTCACACAGGTAGTGCTCTGTCCACCATGGGTCTTCACCCAAACAAAGTAGTGCTCTGTCCACTGGGCTAGTCGACTCACTCCAAGTCGAGTCGGTCAAGCAGCCGTCAGGTCTCAGTCGGCTACATGGTCTCCGTACTCCGCACGCTCGTCTCTGGGAGGGTCCGCTCCACGAGCTACAAGTCGATACTCCAAATATCTCAAAGTCCCATGAAGAAGTATCTCAAAATACCGCCTCGTCATAGGGGTCTCAACGCAACAGACGGCGCGTCAATCGGACGCCCGGTCTGTGAGTTACTAGCCTTTTCGTCCCAGGGGTCCGGTTGGTTTTGTGTGCGAACCAACCCGGCCATATCACAACTGTACCCTGAACTCTCATAGGGTATACTCATAGGGACCGTTTCTCCACAAGATCACCAACACCACTGACGGTTCGTCAAACGGACGTCCGGTCTGAAAGATATCATCTTTTCCGTTCCAGGGGCCCGGTTGGATATCGGGTACAATCCAACCTGGACACTATCCAACAGCAACCAAAACTCAGGAGAAGTATTCCAAAAGTTCCATCTCATCAAGAGGAATTTAACGAAGTCAACGGCACGTCAATCAGACGCCCGGAGCTTGAGATATAAGCGTTTCCGCTCCGAGGGCCTGGTTGGTTTCGTAACCGAACCAACCCGGACGAATCCAAAGTTCTCCGAAACATTGAGTGTAATATACTGAAACGACCGCCTCGATCCAAGGATCGCATCGCAACTGAAGGTGCGTCGATCGGAGGTCCGTAGCCCATGTTATGGGTAAAAGACCGAAGAGGTCCGAAAACGGGGCGTCTGGGCCCGGCCCGACCTGGCCCAACCCCCCTGGGTCGGCCGAACCGGGTCGACCCGACCCGGGTCCGGGTCCGACCCGGATGGCGCGGCCCAACCCGACTGCGCGCGGCCCGGCCCGGCCTGGCGGTCCGGTCGGGCGGCTCGAGCCGGTGCGCTGGCTCGCTGGCACTGGCCAAGCGGCCGCGCAAGGGGGGACCGCCCCCCTGGACGAAACCGCGGCCCCCGCGTGGGGGTCGCTCCCTGTCAACGGACGCGGCGTGATGTCGCATCCCTCTGGTCCCGCGCGGCCGCGGGGCCCGCCGCCCGCCACCACGGCTTCAGCCGCGGCGGCCGGCCGGTGTCGGCCCCCACCTCCGGCCGCCGTGCCGGCGTGCCACGCCGGGGGAGTCTTTCGTGGACCACCGGACGCGCTCCAGTGGTCCGTTTTGCTCGCCGCTTTCGCCAACGGTCCTCTTGGGACCCGACCTTTACTGCGGCAGCTTCAAAACGCCTTTGCGGATCGCCTCACTATCTTCCGTCGATCCGCACTTCGACAACAAACTGCAGGGTCTTCGAATCGCCTCCGCGGCCCTGACTCCGCTCGTGGTTTCGTTCGGCCTCAACGGCGCGGTGTGACAGCACCGCGCTTCTTCACCACGTTCTTTCTCATTTCCGCGTGGTGCAACGGCACCGCGCTGCCTTTCACATGCCGCAACAAATTCAAACAAACAAGGGGGGAGGAGGGTCGGCCGTGTTCATGCGGTCCGACCTCCTCCCGTTATTATGATAACAGGCGGCCCAAAATGAAACCAAGAAAGGCGACAGATGAGATCACGATCAACAATAAAATAATCCCCCACAACATTCTGCAAAAAATTATTCCCAACCTGCAAGGAAAATGTTCGCGGATCAACTAGATAATAAGTTGATCCGTGTTCTTTTTTTTCTTTAGAATGAAAGAATCAAGGGAATAAAATCGTTCTCAAAATAATAATTCCCTACCTCAAGCATTGTCGTCGAACGAGATTTGTCGCGGAAAGGGACGTCGTGGAAGAAGACGTCGCGGAAGGGGGATCGTCGCGTCGCGGAAGAAGCGTCGCGGAAGGAGCGTCGCAGAAGAAGCGTCGTTGATTTCTGAGGATTTGGCGTTCTTTATCGGAGATCGTTGCGTTCTTCGCCGAAGAATAACACTTTCCTCCAAATCCTCTCCACACAACAAGTTCCAACAGAAAAAAATAAGAACAGTCTTATTTTATTAATGCACAAGTCAACCTTTGAAATTCAAAAAGATACAATCAATTCAATGAATTAATTGTAACGATTTAACCGCCCAAATTAATGAGGCATTTCTTAACTAGAATAAATGCACGGTTGACTTTATTAAAAAGGGGGGTGCGGGTGCGTTACGTAGAGGGAAAGAAACGGTGGGGCTCGTGCGGGCCCCACCTCACAAATATCCTACCAAGTGGGTAGGATATTGTGGGTCCCATCTTATCCGCTTAACTTAGGTTAAGCCACTTTAAGTAAAATAAAATAAATTGTCGCACCACATTTATTTTATTCCTTAACTTAACCCCAAAAAAATTAAAAACTACACCCGTGCAAACGCAACTCCGAAAAAGGTGTTTTTAAGAAATTACCAGCGCTGTGAGTTCATCGATGCCCTTGGATTTTAATTCCGAGTACCGGTTCAAAAGTTAGAAAAAATCTGCTCATTCGTTCACTGAACGTACTCGAGCTAAACTTCAGAAATTAATTCCGGGCACACCGGGCCTCGGAATCAGGTGCCGTCAGAAACTGCATTCTTGTAAAATCCCAATGAAAATTAAGAAAAACATTTCCCTTGAATTTTATAGGTATTTACATTTTTACCTAATTTGAATGACTAATGAGGTCACGGGATTTTTATGGGTTTATAGGGCTTTTACAAAGGCCAGAGACTCAGTTTTGGGAAAAGACAGTTGGGCCACATGGTTAGTAGAAACCATGCTGCCCAATTTTCATAGTTTCTACTAACCATGCGTGGTGGTATGGGGCTCTATATAGGGCCACATGGTTTGATAAAACTATGAACCTAGGTCTGAATTCTTGTGCGATCCACCTGTAATTTTTATCAAAGGCTGATAGCATGATTTTCCCATGATTTCTCAAATCATGTGCATGAACTGTATGGGTTACCTTTTGAGGTAGATAGGTGTGCATAGTTTCCACACAGTTTGGAAAAATCATGTGAACAAACTGTGAAACCCTATATTTTTTATGGAAATGAATCTTTTTTACTTAAATTTATTATAACTTAATTTATTTTTCCATTTCCTTCAATAAATATCTCTTTCACAATTTTGGAGCTCTCCTTAAGCTTTCAAGGTAGACTTTGACCCAGTTTCATGATCTGGACTCCGATTCAAGAACTGTTCATCTCTTTGGATCCAAACCAGTGATTTCTCTATTCATATTGAGCCTTTATTGATTTTATTTGTATCGATGGAGTTATTTTGTTTCCAGTTAATATACCCTATTTCTAGGGTGTTCATTCATTCTTCCTTTTTCTTTAGATCTGGGTTGAGTTAGGAGCTGATATTGGATGAGTGTTCTACTATAGGCATACGGTAGGTGGTCTATAAATTTTCCTGAAAAGTAAAGTTTTTTTATGTATAGTTTTCATAGTACGTCATGTTGGACCTTGTAGGAATTTCTCCTAAATTAATTGAATTCCTTGATTAAATTGTTGTAACATTGTTCGGTTTCCCGCTTAGTACCATATGATGGTTAGAGGTTTTAAACATCAACTCAAACCACCTGTGAGTTGTGTTTATGTATTTTCCCCATGATATACCACCCTTTTTTGTATGTGTGATTTATCTATATTAGTGGGATCCTTAATGAATTGAATGATATTTTAGGAGAGGTTCATGCCTCATTTCCCATGTGATTACATGTTATTAAAATGGTTAAATATTTTTAATGGAAAATGTAGAATGGGTCATATAAAATCATGGTTTTATAAGATTTTGAGGGTACAGTATCCCCAATATACCACCTTAGACCCTCACTACTAGGTAGAAGCCTCTGGAATATGGGAAGGCACACTTGAGGTTATGTGACCCACCATCACAAGGCACTGTTGAGTGTATCTCGGGTTGGGATGTTACAAAGTGGTATCAGAGCTTTATTTTCTTTCTTTACTATTTTGAGATAGTAGATAAGAGATTAGTAATGAATTAGAACTTGGTTATAAGTCGTGTATGGGAGTAGCTAACCCACGTTTGGGGTAATTTTCAAGTTTCCTAAAATGGGGGAAAAATATATATTTTTTCTATTACGGTTGATTTTATTCCACCGTTGGGTGATACACTTGATATGTGATGTTATTATTACCATGATTGACAAATTTAATTTTATACTTGGCCTAATATGTAAAGGAAGCATCGATAAGGAATCATTTTAGGTACCTTATAGGATTCACATACCATGTATATTCCATTCCATATAAGATACATTACCTAACTATATGACATTATTATGTATGCCTTTTATGACATAATGGTTATTCGAATAACATTTTGTATAGGAGATTTAGAGTCACAATTGGTACTTAAAGTGCATGTTGTGACCCAAATAGTGTTTTATTGCATAATCTATAGTAATAAGTCAATTATGGCATGTTGAGTCTTGTAATGATGGTCGCATGGGATTAAACGTGTTATGGTTGGGATTAAATGGATTCTACACTTCAATTTATAAGGTTTATGGGCCCTTATAAATTAGAATTTGTGATATATATAATTAAAACATTCAATATAATTGTTAAATAAATGATAATGAACTTAAAATAAATTGAATTCTAAAATGGAAAGTTCACCATTAAATGGAGTTTCCAATAGAAACTTAAAGTGGTTATTTCTCTATGGTTTCACTTGAAAGTCCATATACCAGGACCTGTGCTGAGAAAACAATAGTTACACCTAGACCCAACTTTAGTGGTGGGAAGTAGATAGTAAATTTAGTGTTTTTTATGAAAGTTCCTATTACTCAATCCTAGATTTAGGAGCAAGAAGATGGGTGTGTCTTGTTTATAAGAAGGCTTACTTCTGTCCTTTGTTTATATATATGATCTGGTTGTTACTAAGTATTTTTTGAGGTGTGTGTTTTGAATTTTTAGAGATATTCCACCACCATGATATCCATTCATGCACTAGGAGGGTGATTATTACTGGTCTATGATGGTGGTGGGCCTTGGGCTACCAGTATAACCTCTAACAGTTCCACTTGCAGCACCACTCATTGTTCCCAATATGGGTTCTAATGTCTAGTTTTAAGAGGGTTTTCTATGCTTTATAAAGACCATTTTGGGAGGCTCTTAGCCTACCTAAACTATGGAAGAGATGATTTGTGTGTTCCAGTAGCATAATACACCCACTTTTTTGGGGTATGGTTGTCTATAGGCTATTGAGCTATGGCTTGATACTATCTTGTAGATCTTTGAGCACTTGGAGACTCCTCTGGAGCAGAGAGTCAAGATCATGACACATATTGTAACACCCCAAGAATTTAAAATATTTTAATTTTAGAATAAATTTAATTTGTTTAGATTTCTTTATATGAAACACCATGTTATGCTTATTTTACACACAACACTAAATTAGTTTGTGTTACACGTAAGACTGAGTTTTACCATCTTTTAATGGTGTGGCTACTTTAAAACTAAATCCTGGAACTTTTATAACTTTTATTTTTCAAAATAAACAATGTTTTTGAATTATTAATATCAAAATTATATTAAGGTTGATTTTTCATATTTAACTGAGAAGTTTCATTTTTTGATGAATAGTGGAAAATACTGCAATTGAGTTGTAAACTAACTTTTCGTTTAAATAATAATTAATGTAAAATTATATTTTAAATTGTATTTAAGGTTAAAATAGATCAATTTTACATATATTAATCCAATTTATGTCATTTTAATCATTTTTATATTGAATTTAGATATAAAATATTAAGAAACTTTTGAGCATTTTTACTTTAAAAACTTGCTTTCTCACCATGTCTGCAGAATTAGCTTTAAATTTAATTTTTCCAATTCTATGAATTGAATTTAGAAAAATGGATATATATAGTTAGAATAAGTATAATATTTATAGTGTCATTAGATCAACTTAATTTTTTACCTAAAATATTAGTGAAAGTAATTAAAATTAATTATAGCGATTAAGGTAAAAATTATTTTACTTAGTGGTTAAACTTTAATCTTAAGGGGGAAAAAGACCTATAAATTTTTCCAAAATACATTTTCTAACCATATTTCGACAATATACTCCATTGGGTTCGAATTTTATGATTTACTGGATGCATGTTTATGAAAGTGACCCATATAGTAAGTTAAGTAAAGAAAAAGACAAAAAAAATACATCTTCCTTGCTTTTAAGTCCTATAAAGCTTTGGAATATGGAAGAAGCTACATAATTTCTATTGTAAACATTATTTTTAAATTTAAATGATTATTTATCATTATTATTTGAATTTAATTTTTAGATATGAATTAGTTACTTAAAATTATTAATAAACGTCAATGCAATGATTATTTAGTTAATAATTAAATAAAATAAATGATACTAAAAATATTAAAAGTGAATAAAATTGAATGAATTATTATGTTAACTTATTTTTTTAGATGAATATATAATTTTACATATATTTTAACTTAATATATTTTAATTCCATCATTTTCTTGATATTGTAAATTTTAAATTAAGTAAATAATGTCAAAATTGACATTAATGTTATTTTATAATAAATTATATTTTATTAAAATATTAAAAATTATAAAAATTATTTCTTCTAAAAAATGAATTTTGAATGTTAATAAATATCAAATATGGTCTATTTATTGACCAATTTATATTTTATATTGAAAATATTGACCCCTAAATTATGAAAACTTAGTTAGCACAGTTCGAGTTAAAGCATTGTTTTTGCGCGTTACATGAGCTTCTGTTAAAACTAATTTCCAAAACACATGGGATTTTTATTTAATAAATTTGATATCATATTAATAATTAATTGGTTATATATTTTCTAATAAATCTCACTTTAATTTATTCTTGATGTTAAAATTACATAGGTTAGAAAACTAGTTACTTTAATAAAAACCAAAATGGTAAAAGTGGGGAAACTTATAAGTTATGGAACAAAATAATAAAAATGAATTTATTTTTGTATTTTTGAGGTTTTTATAGACATTAATTTCACTTTAATCAATTATTTTTTAATTTTTAGGTACATGAGGTAAGGGAGACCTCCCAATAGTTTTTACCTTTTTATATTTACAAGAATGTCACTCCTCCTCCAATATAAAAAGGTATTCATTCTACCCTATCCTCACACATCTCAAGACACTTTGTCTCAACTAGAAACTGCATAAATAAGATCCCATAATCCCTCCCATAATCCTATAATCCTAACTTTGGGCATAAATAAAACCAAAGAATGTTTTTGGTATAAACCAAAAGGAGTTACCCAAATAAGAGGTATCATTCTTTAACGATCACTTTTGTTTCATTTCATTCTACACCCCTTAAATTATTTATATATCTTGATTATATAATAATATCAGTATCCTAAATATACTTAGATTTTTTTATATTAAATTTATGGACTACACCTACCCACACTTCAATCAAACGGGATACATAATCATTGTTCGTGTGTACGGCAGACTACCGCCTCACAAACCGGTCTTGTTCGTTCTTCCATTACCACCATTCAAGGTTGGAAATGATGATGTATTTATTTTTTATATATGATATATATAGTATTCATAATTTATTTATTCTTATTTAATTCTTTAATAACACATACCTTCATGCTTTCTATTTTGTGGGAATACGATAACATCCTTTGTGGACGTGTGGACTACCACCTCTTCAAAGTGATGTGATTTATTCACGCTATACATGGAATGTATTATTAATGGTTGAAATAAAAATATGTAATATATATTACTTAAATATTATAATTTAATTATTATTTAATTATATATAATTCACTTTTTATTATTTTAAATATGACAAATAAATAAGAGTAGCGTTCATGCGTATGTACGGCCTACTGTCTCCATGAACGATGCATTTTATTTCCTATCTCTAAATATTATGGACTATTATAAATACATATATAATAAATATATATGATAATTAAATCATGTTTTAAATTCTTTATATTATGAAATCGTGATCTATATAATAATAACAAAAAAATAGCAAGTCAAAATATACTCGAAAAAATAGGCGACTACCCGAAATAGTAAAAATAATGAAATGTTATTAACAAACAGATAATAAGATATTATAAAAATTTAATATATGATATTATAAATATTATTATGGTTATTTTAAAAGTTAATAATACTCTTAAAACCATTATATAGGATGTTAAAGTATGTTCTCCAAAAATTAAATTCAAGGTAATGGATTTCATCTCAATTTACATTCCATTGAGACTTATTTATTATTATGCACAAATTCAATTTTATGTGGTGTATATACTGACCCTTATTTATTTAATATCATTATTATATCACAATTCATGGTATTTTATGTTTAATTTTGAATTATCCCATACAATGGGATTTTATTTAAAATTCTCCAAGTGGTAAAAGTTCTCTTTGAAATTTCACTTTCTTTTGTGATTGTTAGATTTATCTTGAAACAATCACTATCTTATATTACTTTTTCATTGGAAATTATATTTATTTTGATATCCATATTATTTTATTATGAACAAAAATTATTTTCTAAACTGTATACCATTTTTATATACATTGTTCTCTCTAAAAGTTGTATGATTTATTAGGGAAGTGTTGATAAATTCACATCCTTTACTTAATAGGGATATTTGATAAGGCGCGTTATTTATGATTTAAATTGATTTTTCAATATATGATGAATTTTTTGGACATAAATTATATGTCTTGTGGACCAGTTAATACAAGCCCCTCGATGCATCAGTAGTCTCATGGGATGAAATCAGTTGGCGATAAACCCTTCACATTTGTTTCCAATGAGTTTTAAATTGTAAGGAGGATAGATCTTGACACAAATAATACGTTTTTCTACCCATATACTTAAAATATATTGAGGATAGATCTTGATAGTGAAGGCTTATAACATTATGCATTCCTTCATTATTATTTTTCTGTGTGGTTATTTGATTAGTTAGAATATCGATGGTCAAGTTTTAAACTCATGTGATTATTTATATAAAAATTTTCAATCATATTTTATTATTTGAATATTGATTATTTATTTTTAATTCATGATAGCTTACAAAATACTTTATCCTTACTGAACATTTGATCTCATCATTAATTTTTTTTCATTTCCCTAGGGTATGAAGATGAATTCTTGGAATGAGTTTCAAGGATGATGAGAACTTTATTTTGTTATGTATTATGTTTTTTTATTCCCAATGTAAAATGGGTTCCATGTATGTAATAAAGTTTTCCAAAACTTATAAACTGATCAATACTTATGGATTTTATTCCTTGTAGTCATGCCAATGTAATAAATTAAGGCACCAGATCCAGGATTCTTAGGTTGAGGCGTTACAGTTGGTATCAAATGAAGTTTAGTAGAAACCTTGGAAACTAGATTTAAGTAAACATATATTATAGACATAACATCGTGATAGAATTTTTGGATAATTTTAGAAGAGAATCTCAAAGAAACCATGTTTATGACTATGATATTAGATACACATAATTTTTTCAATTTATGTTAATTATTTCACTGGTTTTGGGATTATACATTTTTTTCATGTGATATGATCTATTCTAGTGTATGTATTCATTTATAAATGGTTCCTAGTAGAAGGAATGTGAACCTCGCCAATAAATGTGATACAAAGAGCAATGAGGATCATATCTTTTATGGAATTAAGCCAATATTTTGAAGGGAAATAGTTTCCCAATCATTTTCATCATATGAGGGCATAGTATCATGTGCTAACAAGATTGGTAAAGAATTATCCAAGTCCTATGGATTAGAAGGGAAGAAAGATAATAAGAGTATTATAGATTAAAATATGTATAAAGGGAAGAATTGAAAGAAGTATTTTCCCACATATAATAATTTTGGAAAGAAACACCCTAGTACATGATTAAAGGTAATGGGAGTTTGCTACAATTGTGGGGAGAAATTCCATTATGATTGTGATTTAATGGGTAAGAAAAAGTTTTCCAATGTACAATTCTTTGAATACAAGAATATAGGACACTATGCAAATCAATTTCTCAAGCGTCAAAGGAATATACCCCTAAAAGAGGCTAATGGATCATGGTCAATATTATGATACTACCATAGACGAAGTGGAATGATTAATGTGCCTATGTATTTGTATCCTTAATTAATGTTGTAAAAGTATTTTGTCAATTATTTATTGGTTTTAAGAATTATAAAATATATAAGGATTGTATTGTAGTACTATTTCATTTTGGATTTGAGATCATATGTTGAATGGTACCAAGAAAAACGATTCAGTGACAAGTTAAACTTCTTGGAAAACATATAATTGAGGGAGATAAAACCATTAATATGTTCCATATGTTGATGTAATGATTTTTGTATAATTATTTTATTGATATAGATAAATTAAATTGGATATTACTGACTACCTTGGAACTTATTAATGATTTTGTCACAATGTGGTTTATGCTATCATTGATGGAGTTGCATCATTTTTGGATTTAAGGAATATATCTGGTAATCTATTTTCTATTTAATGAATAAGAAAGCATGCGATTTTTAAATAAGTTTTTATGGTAATTCAATTTATTACCATATTTATATGTTTGGTATGTGATGATTAATATCCACTTTATGTTTTTTGATAAGTCCATTTTAGAAATTTAGTGAAATTATTTTTAAAGTGTTCGATCGTAATCTTTTGGAAAAGTTAAACATTTATAAAATGGTTTTATTTGATATTTGGATGAGTTTTTAGAGGTTAATATATTACTTAAACATATGATGCAACCTGGGAAGTAGAAATAGTTCAAGTCACAACCAAAGGACAAGATAGTGTTTATGAAATAGAAACTTATATTTACTTATATTCATAGAGAGTGAAATAATTTCTCAACTCTAGGAAAAACATTCTTGAAACAAACTTTTTTTCCCTATTATCATCATTTTTTATGATATCAATGACCTTTTTCATAACTGTGGTTTAAGGACTTGTGGTCATTAACTTTTAACTAAAAATATTCTCTATCACTCTCCATCAGAACTTGATAGTTAGTTTTTTATTCCATATCCATGTTTTAATTTTCCACCTATGTTATCCTACTTATGATACTAGTTACGTGACCTTCATAATTTTATATATCTCTTATTAAGAGGATATTTTATGAACTCTTTTATGATGTAGGTTTTTCTACAATGGGATTTTCAAATATCAATCCCACAATTCCTGAGATCAAGTTTAAATTGTGAGGAGGAAATTTAATTAATGTGGGGATAATTTAACACCCAAAGACTTTACAATATTTTTATTTTAGAATAAATTTAATTTTTTCTAGCTTTATTTATATGCAACACCATTTTAAGTTTACGCTACACACAACACTGAGTTAGCTTGTGTTACATGCAAGACTGAGTTTACCACCTTTTATTGGTGCACCTATTTTAAAACTAAATTTTAAAACCTTTATAAAATTTATTCCTAAAAAAAATTTATTTTTTAATGTATAATGTAAAAATTATCTTAAGGTGGATTTTTGGTATTTTTTTGAGCAATTCATTTTTTCATAATAGTGAAAAATATTGCATTTTAGTCTAAAACTGCCTTTTCGTTTAAATAATATTTAATGATAAATTATATTTTAAATTGGTTTTAAATTAATAATACATCAATTATACATCTATTAATTCAATTTAGGTCATTTTAATCATTTTTATATTGAATTTAGATATAAAATCTTAATGAACTTTTGAACATTTTTACTTTCGAAACACACTTTCTTGCCACATCTATGGGATTAGCTTTAAATTTAATTTTGCCACTTATATGAATTTAATTTGGAAAAATAGATATACATAGTTGGAATAATTATAATATTTATAGTCTAATGAGATCAACTTTATTTTTTACCAAAAATATTAGTTAAATTAATTAAAATCAATTACAGCGATTTGGATAAAAATTAGTTTACTTAGTAGATAAACTTAAATATTAATTTAAAAATGACCTAGAAAGTTATCCAAAATCTATTTTATTCAAATATTTCGACAATATACCCACCAGGGTTCTAATTTTATGAGTTATTGGGACACATGTTCATGAAATTGACCCATATAATAAGTTAATTAAAGAAAAAGACAAAAAATGTACTTTCCTTGCTTTTAAGTCCTATAAAGCTTTAGAGTATGGAAAAACCTACATAGATTTGGTTATAAAAATTATTTTTAAATTAAAATTAGTTTTTTTATCATGATAATTTAAGTTTAATTTTTATATATGAATTGGTTACTTAAAATACTTAATAAACACCAACGCATTGATTATTTAGTTAATAATTAAATAAAATAAATGATACTAAAAATATTAAAAGCAAAGAAAATTGAATAAATTATTGGGTTCACATGTTTTTTTAAATTAATATGTCATGTTACATAGCTATGAAATTAATATATTTTAATTCCATCATTTTCTTTATATTTTAAAATTAAAATTAATTAAATAATGTCAAAAATGAAATTAATGTTTTTTTATAATAAATGATATTTTATTAAAAGAATTAAAATTACTAAAAATAATATCTTCTTACAATTTATTTTTAAATTTTAGAAAATATAAAATATGGTCTATTTATGGACCAATTTATCTTTTATAAAGAACATATTGACCCTAAAATAATGAAAAATTGTTAGCACGGTCTGGGTTAAAGCGGTGTTTCTGTGCTTTACATGCGCTTCTATTAAAATTAATTTTCAACACACGTAGGTTTTTTATTTTGTAAAATAGATATAAAATTTATAATTTATTGGTTATATATTTTCTAATAAATATCACTTTAATTTATTCTTGATCGTTGAATTACTTAAGTTAGAAAACTAGTTACTTTAATAAAAATCAAAATGGTAAAAGTGGGGAAACATAGAAGTTAGGGAACAAAGTTATAAAAATGCACTTGTTTTTGTGTTTTTGAGGTTTTTATCAAACATAATTTCACTTTAATCCATTATTTTTTAATTTTTAGGCTAATAAGGTAAGGGATACCTCCCAATAGTGTTTACCATTTTATATTTACAAGAATGTCACTCCTCCTCCATCATAAAAAGTCATTCACTCTTCCCCTTCCTCACGCCTCTCAAGAAAATTTATATCATCAAATCCATGAAAAATAATCTCTCAAAATCTCTACCCTAATCCTAGAATCCTCACTTTGGTTATAAATAAAACCAAGTAAGGCTTTTGGAATAAATCAAAAGGAGTTACCTCAATAAGAGGTAACGTTCTTTAACAGTTACTTTTGTTACATTTCATTATCCACACCTTAAATTATTTATATATCTTTCTTATATAATAAAATAATTATAATAAATATAATTATATTTTTTTATATTAATGGTATGGCCTAAACCTACACACACATCGATCAAATGGGATATGCAATCATTATTTGTGTGTATGGCGGACTACCGCCTTGCGAACAAATATTGTTCATTCTTACATTACCACCATTCAAGGTTAGAAATAATGATGTATTTATACTTTATATATGATATATATATTATTTATAATCTATTTATGCTTCTTTAATTCTTTTATAACACATACCTTCATGCTTTCCATTTTGTGGGAATATAATAACATCGTTTGTGGACGTGTGGATTATCACCTCCTCAAAGCGATGTGATTCATTCACGCTATACATGGAATGTATTGTGGTTGGTTTTAATAAAAATATGTGATATATATGAGAAAAATATGATAATTTAATTATAATATAAATATATATAATTTACTTTTCATTCTTTTAAATATGAAAAATAAATGTAAGTAGTGTTCATGTGTACGTATGGCCAACTGTCTCCATGAACGGTGAATTTAATTTTCTATCTAAAAATATTATGGATTATTATAAATAAATATATACTGAATATATATGATAATTATATGATGTTTTACAATATTGAGATTATTAAATCAAAATCAACATAATAAGAAAAAAAACAAGCTAAAACAAACTCGAAGAACTAGGCGATTAACACCTAAAATAGTAAAAATAATAAAAGATTATTATAAAATGGGTAATAAGATATTATAATAAGTAAATATACGATATTAAAAATATTATTATTATTATATTATAAGATAATAATGTTCTTAAAACCATTATATAGGAGTTTAATGGACGTTCCCTCAAAAGGAAACATAAGGTAAGAGATTTTGTCTCAATTTACATTTCATTGAGACTTATTTCTTATTATGAACCAATTAACTATTATGTGGTGTATATAATTCCCATTTTTCATTTAATTTCATTATTCTCTCATAATTCATGGTATTTTAAGTTTCTATTTTAATTATCCCTTCCAAGTGTATTTGATTTGTAAATTTCTAAGTGGTAAAAGTTATCTTTGAAATCTCACTTTCTTTTGTGATTGTTAACTTTCTATTGAAAAAATAACTTTATTATAATCCTTTTTCATTGGAAATTGTATTTATATTAATATACAAAATATTTTATGATGGATATTCTTATTTCCTAAATGTTATACCATTTTTACATATTGTTTTCACTTTGAAAGTTATATGATTTATTGGGGAAATGTTGATAAATTTATATCCTTTACTCAATACAGATATTTGATAAGGCACATTATTTATGATTTAAATTTATTTTTCAATATATGAGGAATTTTTTGGATATAAATTATTGGGTTGTATACCTATTAATACAAGCCCCTCGAGTCATCGGTAGTCTCATGGGACGAAATTTGTTGGCAACAAACACTTCATATTTATTTCTAAGTAGTTTTAAATTGTCAGGAGGATAGATATTGACAAAATAATATGGGTTTATACCCAAATAACTAGACTATCTTGATGATATATATTTACATTAACTATATTCAGAATAGATCTTGATAGTGTATACATCCAACATTATGCATTCCATCATCATTATTATTCCATGTGATTATTTGATTAGTTAGAATATTCATGGTGAAGTTTTAAGCTCATGTGATTATTTATAGGAATTATTAAATCATATTTTATTATATACATATTGATTATTAATTACTAATTCATGATAGATTCCTCTATACTTTACCATTACTGAGCATTTTATCTCACTAATGTTTTTTTCCTTTCCCCAGGGTATAAAGATGAATTCTTAGAATGAGTTTTAAGGATACTAAGAATTTTATTTTTTGTGTATTATGTTTTTTATTATCAATATAAAATAGGTTCCATGTATGCAATCTAGTTTTAAAAAACTATTATACTCATCGATCCTTCAGTATTTGATCCTTTGTAATCATGAAAATGTAACAAGGTAAGGCATTGTCTCTAGACTTCTAGGGTCGGGGAATTACACATATTATTCAGGGAGCCACTAAGCACTGGTGGGATATTCTAAACCAGGATTATAGGATTTGATATATGTTTTATATGGATTTAAAATCTATATTTTATGATTACTTATTTTCTAAAACTCTAAGAGCTAAACGAGCTAGTGATTTTATGCATCTGGAGTAAGGTGTGGTGAACATTATAAAGTATTTATCTCACTTTACAAAGATCCAGTGCTTTATACTTTTGTATCTTTTTGATGAGTTTTCTATCAAAATATACTTCGATGAAGGTATCAAGCTTGATGTTCGATCATAGTTGAACATGTTTTGGTTGATTACTATAATTAAGATAGTAAATCAGATAGCTTATTACTGAACGCAGCCTAAGGGAAGATGGGGGCCCAAAGTAGGGTAGTGCAGCTTCTTGACCTAGTGCTTCAGGGATAACTAGAAAGAAGTGTCATTTTGAGACTTCTCATGTGGGGAATACTATCCAAGGTGTGAGTTCTAGTTGTTTGGTATTCTTTAATCAGTGTGTAATTTGGGGACACGTGACGATATTATGTGATAGAGACCCAGTCGAGTTCCGATCTTGTAGTAGAATGTGACATATACATAAGTTTTGTAGGAACTTTCCTCTACTGGTCAGTGAGATGGGGTTAATATTGAATCTTGGTTTAGGAGTGGGATTAACAACTCTATGTTAGGCTGGGATATGGAGTACTACTGTTCGTTTAGACCGAGGAGGTGGTCGTGGTCAAGGGAGATAGAAACCAATTTCACCTCAATAGTAGAGTGGGCCTAGTTAGGATAGTCAGGATATAAATCAGGTCCATGGTTTAGGCTATATATATTTAGTATAGCCTATACCTGAGGAGAAAAGTGTTGGTCCATTACAGTGAGAGGTAAGATCTTAGTAGATTCTAATCATGTATCTTCCCTTTTTGGTATTGGTGCTTCACATTATTTCATTTCTATGACTATTTTAGAGAGCCTTGGGATCGATGTTCAGTTTTCTGATGGTGTAATGACACTTGATACTCTGTTGGGAATTATATTGGAGAGTGTACACCAGTGCAGAGAGTGACCCCTTGAGATAGGAGGGTGTCACTTCTTATGTAATCTATTTATCATCAAGATGACGGGGTTTTATTTCATACTCATAATTTATTGACGAGTTTCTTACCATACCATGTCGATTACTATTTCCATAGGGTGTTGTTCACAACACCAAAGGGTGGTAGGTATATCTAAAAGGGTGAGTGGGATGTTCAATAAAGTAGATATGGACCAGAGCACCGTGGGTTTTGTGGTGTGACAACCCATATTTATAGCCTTTATCTGAAAGATGGGGGAATAAAAAAGGTTGAGTTCCCTTTTGTAGTAGATTGTTTTAGAGATGTCTTCCCAGATGAATTTTTTAGTTTACCTCATGAGTGATAGGTGTAGTTATCTATTGATATGGTTCTAGGAGTTTCATTGGTATTCATTCCTCCTTATAATATGGCTACTACTGAGCTTCAAGATCTCAAGATACAACTAGAGGACTTAGAAGCAAAGGGGTTTATATTACGCATTACTTCACCATGGGGTTCGATGGACCTTTTCCCCAAAAAGGAATATTTAACCCTTAGACTATGTGTGGATTACTGAAAATTGAACCAGTTGATGGTTAATAATTGGTATACATTTCCCCGTATTGACGGCCTCTTCAACCAACTCTAAGGATATTAGGTTTTCTCAAAATTTGATTTGATTTTAGATTATCACCAGGTACATGTCAAGCTAAATAATAAACCTTATACAGTGTTTCATAGCATGTATGTCCTTTATAAGTATCTAGTTATTCCATTTAGTATTATAAACACTTGAATAGTTTTCATGGCTTTAATGAAGTAGGGTTTTCACCCATATTTGGACTCCTTCATTTTAGTTTTTGTGGAATAAATCTTCTTGAATTCTCAAAAAAACAATTAAAACACCTTGAAATCATTATGAATACACTAAAATAGAATAGGTTGTATTTAGAGCTCACAAAATGTCATTTTTTGATAGATAAAGTTCACTTCTTAGGTAACATAATCTCATAGATAGGAGTTTCTATGGACCCAGAAAGGTGAGTGTAGTGATTTCTTAAGATAAGCCTAATAATTTCATTGATATTAATAGTTTCTTATGATTGGATAGTTATTACAGGTGCTTCATCCAAGAATTTTTACATATAGATACACCTATTTTGGTCTTGACCAAGAAGGGGGTGATGTTTGTATGGTATGAAATGTGTGAAAAGTATTTTCAGTTGCTTAAGGAAAGGTTGGCTTTAGTGCCGGTCTTTATTCTTACAAAGACTGGAATAAGTTATACGATTTACCATGATGCATCAGGTATTAGGTTGAGAGTTGTCCTAATGCATTGGATAGAGTCGTGGCATACAGGTATTTCTAGTTGAGACCTCATGAATAGAATTACTCAATGAAAAATCTCAAATTGGAAGTATTGGTTCACTTCTTGCGTTGTTATAGGCATTATTTTGTGATGTACACAAACCCTAAAATCATTAAGTACATATTTAAATAGTGTGACTTGAATCTCAGGAAATGAAGGTTGGTTGAATACCTTCAGTCCTTTGAATTCGAGTTTGCCTATGTTCTTAGTACAGGAAATGTAGTAGTGAACTCTTTGAGCCGAAAGACTCAGGAATAGGGAGTTTAGGAGGAAAATAGTGAATATAAATTGGTTTCCTTTTTCTCTGGAATACACTTGGAGGTGCAGGATAGTATCAGGAATACTTTTCTCTCATATTTGGTGGTGAATTCCAATATTATGGATAGGTTGAGGATGAGACAGTAGTCATATTATGAGGGCTTAGTCCTAAGGGAGATCATTGAAGGGGAGGACCCTCCTCCTTGTTGGACCATTGGGGAGAATGAAATTCAATGTATGTGTGGATGTTTCTAGGTTCTATTAAACATCCACGAGGTACTGGTGTGGGAATTTCATGCCTTAGATTGGGAAGTGCATCCCGACATTACAAAAATGTATCGTGACTTATTCCATAAATATTTTTTTCCAGGTATAAAATGGGAAATAGAATTCTTTTTTACTTGGTGATTTTCTAGTCATTAGGTGAAGGTGGAATTCCAACAACCATCTTAGTTCTTATAGAAGTTATCCATTCCCGAGTGGAAATGGGATGATGTTGTAACACCCCGAGATTTTATGAAAAATATTCTTTTTAATTTCATTAATCTCTTGTGTTGTACGCTACACCAAAAGGAGCTTGCACAACACGCATCCTTGACTTGCCTTTCATTACACGCAATCGTGACCTTCCTCGATAGCGTGTGTAGTACGCAATACCGAGTTTCACTAAACACCGATATGCTATTAAAATATTATTAAAATTAGCCGTTATGAATAGTAATAACCACTTTTTGAAATTTTTAAATTTTATTTTTCAAAATGGACTTCATTTTTGGATTCGGAATATCGAAATTAGCTTAGGGTGAAATTTTGGTACTTTTCGGATAACTTTCATTTTCTGATGAATAGTGAAATTACTAAATTTTAATTAAAAACAACATTTTTAATAGAAATAATTAATAGTGATGAATTATTAATTTGAGTGGTTTTAAAGTATATTTAGAATATATTTTTACAATTTAATACAATGTTGGTTATTGGATGTAATTTCACATTTAAACCAGACATAAACAAGTGTCAATCTTTTGATAGTTATTATCTCTTAAGAACACGCTATTTGTTTTGACGACGGGAATTAATTTTTAAATTAATTAATGCAACTGATATGTTTTGAATTTGGTAAAATAGACATCATTTTTGAATTCATAATATCAAATATAGCTTAGGCCTAATTTTTGGTATTTTTCTGGAAACTTTCATTTTTTTGATGAATAGTGAAACCACTAAGTGGTAGTTAAAAAAATGAATTTTTTATAAAACTTAATTTTACCGCTTTTGTGAGTGGAATTTCAAAAATCCGAGAGACACGGTTGATGTCAGTAAATAAAATGTGGTTCAATGAGATGAAAATAATTTTTGGTGAATAGTAATTTTTTACTTTTTTTACCACGGTTAAAAGTAAATAGGGTAATTAAGGGTAAAAATGATATTATTATTACCCTAACACATGTCCTAATTCTATTGGATAAGTGTAATTCGACCAAAAACAACCTTAGGAATAAAATATGACCACTTAGGACCGCTTGGATTAGATTAGGACATTTATTATTAATTTATTTAAAGAAGGGTTAAAATAGTTAAAATCAAAGTTTAATAAGTATATAATTTTTAATATAGGGTTATACATAAGATAAATTCGACTATAAATATTCATTAGAAAGATAAAAATATTTCCTACATAATGATATTTTATTTGTAATTTTTAGACTTTAAATAAGTTAATTTATTTATGACACAATGATGATGCAGTAATTATCTTATTAATGAAATATTGACAAAATTGATGTTATAAATACCCAAATAAATGTAATTTGAGACTTTTTATGAATTCCACTAATTTTCTAGGTTAATATGACATGTTAGTATTGATTTAATTAACTTTTTTAGAACTAATCATTATGTTATTATTTTTACAAAAATAAATTACTAAATAATGTCAAAATTGACATAAAATAGTTTTTAAAACAAATATTATATTATTAATTGTTATTTTATTCCTAAAAATATAAGGTTAGGAAAAATGAATTAGATAAGGTTATATATATTAATAATAAATAACTCGGGGTTCTTTTGGCTTGTTATAGTAAGTTTATTAACCTTATAGTGTAAGAACACAAAAAGACACGGTAAAAGTAAAATTATCTAACATAAAGTTAAATATAAATGATAAGGTTAAAATAGGAACCTAAACATATCTAAATTCTATTGGATGATAGGATTTCGACCCATCCCCACCTTAGCTTCGAAATAAATCAATTTGGAGCTATTTACGACCGAATTTTCTTTATAATAAAATAATATTTTTTGTTATTCCAAAGGTGCCCCTCTCCTCCCTTATAAAAGGGCACCTCCTCCATCTCTTCCTCACACCACTTTTAGCCTTCAAGCTCGTCCAAACCCTACCAAATTCTCTTCTCCACTTCCCTATAAACATCCTAGAGGTTCTGGTCTTCCTAAAAGACCAATTTTAGTGCCCTAAAAGGAGATCTCAAAGAGGTGCTTCAAAGAAGAGGAGGTTCAGACACTTACGAAGAAAATCGGACCTAAGGTAAGGGATAATTTATCAATCTCATTTTTATCCGAGATTGTTTATTCGTAATTATTTACTGGGGTTATCTTTATCATCCAATCCCATGTTTTCTAAAAATGGTTTCATATATGTTTAATGTCCTTTTACCCATTTTTTACTTTTACTACATGGTATGTAAGGAATCTTTTTTTTTACGTTACGAGGTACTTTTTGACTTTTCCGGAAAAAGTACGAGAAGAATGCTTTTTTTAACATATACAGCATGAATGTATTTTTACATTTTTATAAAGCCATATTTTCATGAAGCTTCCTCCAAAAGATTTCATGACTATTTTAAACAAAATCTTTTTCTTTTAAAATTTCATGACGTTTTGTGAAAAGAATTTGATTTTGAAAAAGAAAGGATATTTTCATCAAGAATTAATTTCAAGTGTTTTATCAAAACCATTTTCCATCTAAGATGACATTATTGCATATGTGTATGTTTCAAGTATAATGTCTCTATGATTTACATGGTTTCACTTTTCTTATTATGAAATGATATCCATTTCTTTTATATGGATTATGTGATGATGGGATGATGTTTATGAAACCCATTTGATTCGTTGGGTTATTATGAATGATGTATGTTTATATTGTGGCATAAGTAAAAATGATTTCATTATGAGATGGGTGGGACCTATATCTCCCTCCAATGCATTGGGTAAAGATTTATATCTCATGAGATAGACATGGCTGGAACGGTAAGTTAATCTGGTTCAGTGTTACAGGACTGAAACGAGGAGTGAACTCGATTCAGAAAGGGACTTTGTCCACTAAGATGGTCTTGGAAGGAATGCCTTGGCTACTATGGAAATAATGACGTGTGCTGAATGGTTTCCATAATTACATGTTTTATTCCAATTATATTTTATCATGTTTGATGTTCCCTTATGATATATTCCTTACGTACTTCCAAGTTTCATGTCTTTGCTCAAGATTTTTATGTTTAGGTTTTATGTTCAAGTTTTTGCATTCAAATGTTTATGGATTGTTTTATGTTCTCTATGTTTACCCTTACTGGGCATTTGAGCTCACCCCTTTTATGTTTTCTTTTCCCTAGGATATAAAGAAAGGTTTTAGGTTAAAAAAAAGTGAAGATCTTTATGGGAGATGTTGAAGATCTTTCACCACGATTAGAAGATTATATTCCGAGTTTCCAAAGACACTAAACTATTACGGTCCTTGTGTGTCTGTTTTTGTTATGTACTAAGTATTCCGCAAAATAATGTAATGTCTATGTACGTCAAGCTTCGGGTCTCTACATTTGGTATCAGAGGAGGAAACCAGCCTTAAGTGCGGTGCACTGCCTGGGTTGAGATGTAGGGCCCACAACGAGGGCGTTGTGCTCTAAAGGGGGGGTGATTGTAACATCCCCAAATGATAAAGGGTTAAATGAATAAATGATATGACTCATGTCAACAAGGTGCACCTTCCTTTTTGGGAGCCTGTCTGATTAGAACTCCACAGTTAAGTGTGCTTGTCCTGGAGTAGTGATCAGGATGAGTGACCCTCTGGGAAGTTTCTCAGGGTGTGTGTGAGTGAGGACAAAGCACACTGGAAAGGACATGTGTTGGCCTATGGGGATTATCATTAGTCAGATGACCCTTTCAGGCATGTGGGTGGACCCTGGGGTGGGCCCCACGTGTCTGCGGGGGCAACTGGTGGTACCTGGTGGGCCAGGACCCAACAGCCATGTTAAGGCGGGGTGGCTATGCTGTCACTGGGACCCGGTTGTCACAGTTGGTATCAGAGGCAAAGAAGGTAGGAATGTATCCGATCCTTGGGAACTCTCACATGTGAGCGTTGGACGAAGCATGGATCTCCACCCAAGGGCTTCATGAGGAAATGGCTGTCACTGGGGATGGTGGTGTGTCCTGCCCAGGGGGTGTAGCCGCCCATGGAGTGCCCTGATAGGTATCAATTATAGTCCACTGGAAGTAATTCCAGACCTCTATAGTTGGTATCAGAGGAAAGGTTTAGTCAACCTTTGAAAACTAGGATGCGAAAACGTTAGTGAGATCTCTAGAGATATTTCTAAGATATGTCTAGGGATGTCCCTAAGGATAAGTATACGTATAGGATATAGTCCTAGAACTACGGTAACAATCTTAGAATTTAACCTAAGATGTTAGATATTGAGGGTGATCCCACTTTACTATGTTGTTTTCCCTAGCATTATTTTTTCCTCTCACACTATTCTTTTTGGGTTTTAGAAAATGGCTGGAAACAGGAAGATTCATGATAATGGAGGATATGACGGACAATGGAATGATATTCTTCATGAGAAACCAAATGAAACGGGATTTGGAAGTCCAAACATTGTTATTATGCCTAATCAGCAATCTCATAATATGATCAATAATCTCAACTTTGGTAAGTTTCCCGACTCAGATAATAAGAGAAAGATGGAGTTTCATGATAATGGAGGATATGAAGGACAATGGAATGATATTCTTCATGAGAAACCAAATGAAATGGGATTTGGAAGTCCAAACATCGTTATTATGCCTAATCAGCAATCTCATAATATGATCAATAATCTCAACTTTGGTAAGTTTCCCGACTCAGATAATAAGAGAAAGATGGAGTTTCATGATGATCATAGAGGAAAGAAAGTTCAATTTCCCTCATGTAAATCATGTGGGAAGAGGAATCAAGGAGATTATTTAAAGGGAACTGGAAGATGCTTTGGGTGTGGAAAATAAGGACACAAAGCCAATAAGTGCAAAAGAAAAGGTTCAGTTAACACCATGGATGAGGATAATGGTATTGCTACAACATCAACAATGGTTAAATGTTTTAAATATGGAATGTACGGGCATTATGCAAACCAATGCCCTAAGGTAAAGTCACATGAAGAGAATCAGTACGGCCGTATGGGTAGTATTTATGTTGGTGATGATGAAGAGACTACAAATGATATGTGAGATGAAAGAATTGTTGAATCTCGGTCAATGGTTTAAGAAGGTAGTGGAATGATTACATTTTTATCAAGTGTAATGTTGTATAAGTAATCTCATGGTACTATGGAATAAAGAGACATCTAAGGATTGTTACACTGTTGTCTTTCCTTGAGTTTTGAAAGTGTATGATTAATGGTACCAGTATCCATTAAAGGTTATTCAGATATTTTTGGAATATAGATTATATGCGCATAATGAAGGGATAAGAAGAAAATTAAATGTTTGATAGTATTCATGAGCTCATGACTGATATAAGGAGAAGGTTATATCATGGTTTGAGTATATAGAATTTTTGGATTTTGGTATGTGGAAAGAGTTAACTTTTGACAGCATTCATGTTTTCACTAATGTTTAATGGGTATTCATTTTTCAAGAGAATGCATGATTAAGGTATTCACATGACTGGAATGTGACCAATAAGATATATGGGGGATAAATGATGGTATTCACATGCTTGGTTGATGACATTTCAAGTAATCATTTTCTTTATACTATGAGCTTGGACCGACGTATTTTAGATAAGCCTAAAGATTGGAATGGATTATGTTGGACATAAGTTAGTATTGTTTAAGGATAGAACTTTTTTTTATATTATTGATGGGATGTTATAGTAATGTGGTTTTAGAAAAAGGACAACCTGCAGGACGGGCGACATCCCATCGCATCGGACAAGGCTGTGGGAATCGAACCCACAACCGAAGTGCGACTGGCCTTTATCACCTACCACTGGCCTACAGGAAGTCCTTGTTTAGTATAAACTAATTTTATTATATTAATAAGTATGATATATGAAGTATAAGTCCATTTTAGGAACCATATATGATTAATCTCACTATAGATCAACTTATGTATATTTAATAACTTTTGCTAACCTTTTGTTTGAGACAGATGGAATGACCCATCATTCTATCACATGATCTGCTAACACATCACGAATGAAAAATTCAACTTCATTTCTTTAATAAGAACGACCAACGGTGAGACTATACCAAAATCATGAAAGTATTTCTTATAATTCCAATTTTATCAACTTTAGGGAAATGATATTGAAAACCAAAAATGTTGTCCTAGTGCTCTTATATCTGATGAATCATATGGTAACTTATATCGTCACAAATTTATGGCTTTTTGATTGCTGGCTTTTTCATATCCATGTTCTCTACCACTCTCCATCAGAACATGATGGTTAGATTTCTCTTCCATATCCATATTTTCACCTATGTGGAAACCCAGTGATTAGTTTATTTGGGTAACTGTTACGTTGCATACTTTCGTTTTTAAAGATTGGTTTTGGTATTCCTTTTTAAGATGTGGGTTTCTATTAAAGAAACTTTCAAGTAGTAAACCATTTATAACCCCGACGAATTTCGAGGGCGAAATTCATTTTAAGGGGGGTAGAATGTAACACCCTGA
The DNA here is from genome assembly GCA_963277665.1 of Viscum album. Classification (NCBI taxonomy): domain Eukaryota; kingdom Viridiplantae; phylum Streptophyta; class Magnoliopsida; order Santalales; family Viscaceae; genus Viscum; species Viscum album. The sequence continues at coordinate 279,057,377 of OY728147.1, forward strand.
GATTTTATGAAAAATATTCTTTTTAATTTCATTAATGTCTTGTGTTGTACGCTACACCAAAAGGATCTTGCACAACATGCATCCTTTACTTGCCTTTCATTACACGCAATCGCGACCTTCCTCGATAGCGTGTGTAGTACGCAATACCGAGTTTCACTAAACAACGATATGCAATTAAAATATTATTAAAACTAGCCGTTATGAATAGTAATAACCACTTTTTGAAATTTTGTAAATTTTATTTTTCAAAATGGACTTCATTTTTGGATTTGGAATATTGAAATTATCTTAGGGTGAAATTTTGGTACTTTTCGGATAACTTTCATTTTCTGATGAATAGTGAAAATTACAAAATTTTAATTAAAAACAACCTTTTTAATATAAATAATTAATAGTGATAAATTATTAATTTGAGTGGTTTTAAAGTATATTTAGAATATATTTTTACAATTTAATACAATGTTGGTTATTGGATGTAATTTCACATTTAAACCAAACATAAACAAGTGTCAATCTTTTGATAGTTATTATCTCTTAAGAACACGCTATTTGTTTTGACGACAAAAATTAATTTTTAAATTAATTAATGCAACTGATATGTTTTGAATTTGGTAAAATATATATCATTTTTGAATTCATAATATCAAATATAGCTTAGGCCTAATTTTTGGTATTTTTCTAGAAACTTTCATTTTTTGATGAATAGTGAAACCACTAAGTGGTAGTTAAAAAATATGAATTTTTTATAAAACTTAATTTTACCGCTTCTGTGAGTGGAATTTCAAAAATCCGAGAGACACGGTTGATGTCAGTAAGTAAAATGTGGTTCAATGAGATGAAAATAATTTTTGTTGAATAATAACTTTTTACTTTTTTTTACCACGGTTAAAAGTAAATAGGGTAATTAAGGGTAAAAATGATATTATTATTACCCTAAAACATGTCCTAATTCTATTGGATAAATGTAATTCGACCAAAAACAACCTTAGGAATAAAATATGACCATTTAGGCCCACTTGGATTAGATTAGGACATTTATTATTAATTTATTTAAAGAAGGGTTAAAATAGTTAAAATCAATGTTTAATAAGTATATCATTTTTAATATAGGGTTATACATAAGATAAATTCAACTATAAATATTCACTAGAAATCTAAAAATATTTCCTACATAATGATATTTTATTTGTAATTTTTAGAATTTAAATAAGTTAATTTATTTATGACACAATGATGATGTAGTAATTATCTTATTAATGAAATATTGACATAATTGATGTTATAAATACCCGAATAAATGTAATTTGAGACTTAATATGAATTCCACTAATTTTATAGGTTAATATGACATGTTAGTATTGATTTAATTAACCTTTTTAGAACTAATCATTCTGTTATGATTTTTACAAAAATCAATTACTAAATAGTTTCAAAATTGACATAAAATAGTTTTTAAAATAAATATTATATTATTAATTGTTATTTTATTCCTAAAAATCTAAGGTTCGGCAAAATGACTTAGATAAGGTTATATATATTAATAATAAACAACTTGGGGTTCTTTTGGCTTGTTATAGTAAGTTTATTAACCTTATAGTGTAAGAACACAAAAAGACACGGTAAAAGTAAAATTATCTAACTTAAAGTTAAATATAAATGATAAGGTTAAAATAGGAACCTAAACTTGTCTAAATTATACTGGATGAGAGGATTTCGACCCATCCCCACCTTATCTTTGAAATAAATCAATTTGGAGCTATTTAAAACCGAATTTGGCTTTATAATAAAATAATATTTTTAGTTATTCCAAAGGTGCCCCTCTCATCCCTTATAAAAGGGAACCTCCTCCATCTCTTCCTCACACCACTTTGAGCCTTCAAGCTCGGCCAACCCCTGCCAAATTCTCTTCTCCACTTCCCTAGCAACATCCTAGAGGTTCTAGTCTTCCTCAAAGACCAATTTTAGTGCCCTAAAAGGAGATCTCAAAGAGGCGCTTCAAAGAAGATGAGGTTCGGACACTTACAAAGCAAATCGGACCTAAGGTAAGGGATAATCTATCAATTTCATTTTTATCCGAGATTGTTTATTCCTAATTATTTACTGGGGTTATCTTTATCATCCAAGCCCATGTTTTCTAAAAATTGTTTCATATATGTTTAATGTCCTTTTTACCCATTTTTGAATTTTACTACATGGTATGTAAGGAATCTTTTTTTTACGTTATGAGGTACTTTTTGACTTTTCCGGAAAAAGTACGAGAAGAATGTTTTTTTTAACGTATACGGCATGAAAGGATTTTTACAGTTTTATAAAGCCATATTTTCATGAAGTTTCCTCCAAAAGATTTCATGACTATTTTAAACAAAATATTTTTCTTTTAAAATTTCATGATGTTTTGTGAAAAGAAATTGATTTTGAAAAAGAAAGGATATTTTCCTCAAGAATTCATTTCAAATGTTTTATCAAAACCATTTTCCATCTAAGATGACATTATTTCATATGAGTATGTTTCAAGTATAATTTCTCTATGATTTACATGGTTTCACTTTTCTTATTATTAAATGATATCTATTTATTTTATATGGATTATGTGATGATGGGATGATGTTTATGAAACTTATTTGATTCGTTGGGTTATTATGAATGATGTTTGTTTATATTGTGGCACAAGTAAAAATGATTTCATTATGAGATATGTGGGACCTATATCTCCCTCCAATGCATTGGGTAAAGATTTATATCTCATGAGATAGACATGGCTAGAACGGTAATTTAATCTGGTTCAGTGTTACAGGACTGAAACGAGGAGTGAACTCGATTCAGAAAGGGACTTTGTCCACTAAGATGGTCTTGGCAGCAATGCCTTGGCTACTATGGAAATCATGACATGTTCTGAATGGTTTCCAAAATTACATGTTTTATTCCCATTATATTTTATCATGTTTGATGTTCCCTTATGATATATGCCTTACGTACTTCCAAGTTTCATGTCTTTGCTCAAGATTTTGATGTTTAGGTTTTATGTTCAAGTTTTTGAATTCAAATGTTTATGGATTGTTTTATGTTCTCTATGTTTACCCTTACTGGGAATTTTAGCTCACCCCTTTTATGTTTTCTTTTCCCCAGGATATAAATAAAGGTTTTAGGTAAAAAAAATGGGAAGATCTTTATGGGAGATGTTGAAGATCTTTCACCACGATTAGAAGATTATATTCCGAGTTTCCAAAGACACTAAACTATTACGGTCCTTGTGTGTCTGTTTTTGTTATGTACTAAGTATTCCGCAAAATAATGTAATGTCTATGTACGTCAAGCTTCGGGTCTCTACATTTGGTATCAGAGGAGGAACCCAGCCTTAAGTGTGGTGCACTGCCTGGGTTGAGATGTAGGGCCCACAATGAGGGCGTTGTGCTCTAAAGGGGGGGGGGGTGATTTTAACATCCCCAAATGATAAGGGGTTAAATGACTAAATTATATGACTCATGTCAACAAGGTGCACCTTCCTTTTCGGGATCCTGTCTGATTAGAACTCTACAGTTAAGCGTGCTTGGCCTGTAGTGATCAGGATGGGTGACCCTCTGGGATGTTTCCCAGGGTGTGTGTGAGTGAGGGCAAAGCATACTGGAAAGGACATGTGTTGGCCTATGGGGACTATCATTAGTAAGATGACCCGTTCAGGCATGTGAGTGGACCCTGGGGTGGGCCCCACGTGTCTGCGGGGGCAACTGGTGGTACCTGGTGGGCCAGGACCCGACGGCCATGTTATGGCGGGGTGGTTGTGCTGTCACTGGGACCCGGTTGTCACAGATGTTGTAATGGATTTTATAATTGTGTTTCTAAGGTCACCTCAAGGTAGTGATTTCATATGGGTTTTTGTGGACAGGCTCATGAAGGTCTCCCATTTCTTATGATCAGAGAGACCTACTCAGTAGATGGTCTTTGGAGACTTTATATCCATTATATTTTTCACCTTCACAGGGTTCCTCATACCTTCATATCAGATAGGGAAACTCAGTTTACATCTCATTTTTTGTAAAATATTATAGAGTTTGTTGGGTACATAAGTTATTTTGAGCATGAAATTCCACCCTCGGACTGATGTCTAGTCAGAGAGCGCAATACATGTTCTAGAGGACTTAATTTGAGCATGCATCCTTGATTTTGGGGGGTTTGAGGAGATTCATATACCCCTCATTTAATTCTCTGACAATAATAGTTATTAGTTGAATATACATATGGCACCTTATGATACTTTTTATGATAGGCAATGTCGATCAACTCTGTGCTAGTTAGAGGTAGGAGATGTAGCGCTGCTCGAGTCGCGTCTCATGTAAGAGACTTAAAAGTGGGCCTGGTTGATTAGAAAGTGTATGAATAATGAACTTTCCTACACCAATCTCTCTCAATGAACTCTTGTGTTTTAGTTCATAGATATGGTCTTTTTACATACCACTATGAGGTTGGGGCATAGATGGATTTGGATATGGGGTAAGATTTTGTGGCGATATGTCAATAATTTTGAGATTCTAGAGAGAGTCAGGCCAGTGGCCTGTCTTATATTGTTACCTCAGAGGTAATAATATGTGCACAACATATTCTATGTATCTTATCTACATTTTTATCACTAAAACATGTCTCATACTCTATAGTTGGATGAGGTTGAGTTGCAGGTAGATGTATCCTTTGAGGATAACCCTTTACATATCATTGATCAGAGCATGAAATATCCCCTAGGAATGTCAATTACTTTAGTATGGCTGATATGGTAGCATATTAATGTGTAGTAAAAGACCTAGAATAGATATGCATATGTGCATGATCTATGGATGGAACTTTTTTTAGATGCTTTACCACATCTAGAAGAGAAACTAGGGGAGTAGTTGTCCTAAGAGGGAGAGATTGTAATATCTTGGGTTTTTTCTTAAGGTAAGGATATTTTTAATTGTGGTTTAATTTTATATTTTTTACCTATGTGAATGGATAATGAGGTCATTGGAGTTTTGGGGGTCTTCAGGGCATGTATGAATCCCGAAGGCTTGGTTTTTGGAAAAGAAAGTTGGGATACAAGGTTAGAAGAAACTGTGTGGCCCAGTCCTCATGGTTTCTAATAACTATGTGGGGTGGTCTAGGGATCTATCTAGGGATGCACAGTTTGATAAAAAAATGTAGCCAGGGATACACACCCATGCAAGCCACCTGTAATTTTTATCAAATGTTGATATCATGATTTGTACATAGTTTCCAAAACCATGTTCATAAACTGTGTGGGTTCCCTTTTGAGGTAGAGAGGTGCGAATGGTTGGAACATGGTTCAGAAAACCATGTGGCCAAACCATGTGACCCTATATTTTTTAGGTAAATGACCATTTTGACCTTAAATTTCTTATAACCTAATTCCTTTTTCCCTTTCCTTCAGTGGATTGCTCCTTCACCACTTGAGATCTCTCTTTAATCCTTTAAGGTAGGATTTGATCCCATTTCATGATCCAGACTCTGATTCAATAATTTTTCTTCTCATTGGATTTATTCCAGTGAGTTCTCTATTCATCTTTCACCTTTACTTGTTTGTATTTGTATCAAAGGAGTTATTTTGGTGTAAGATAATATGCCCTATTTCTAGGGTGTTTTTCCATTCTTCCTTTTTCTTTTGATCCAATTTGAGTCAGGAGTCAATACTAGATGATTATTCTATTGCTGGTATAAGGTAGGTAATTTATACCTTTTCCAATAAATTATAGTTGTTTTATAGCTAGTTTTCTTTATTCTACATGTCAAACCTTCTGGGCATTGCTCTTAAATTAATTAAATTCCTTGATTAAATTATTGGGACCTTTTTAGGTTTCCCACTTAGTACCATGTGATGGTTGGAGGTTGTAAAACTCAACCTAGACCACTTGTGAGGTGTTTTTATGTATTTACCTTGTGATATACCACCCCAATGGGTGTGTATGGGCTTTCCATATTAGCGAGAGCCTTGATGAATTGAATGAGGTTTTAGGAGAGAGTGATGTCGCCTTTTCCATGTGATTGCAAGTTATTAAAATAGTTAAATGGTTTAAATTTAAAATGTAAAATGAGTTGTATGAACTCATGGTTGTACAATATTATGAGGGTATAGTCTTCCTACTATACCACATTAGACCCTCATTACTATTCAGAATCCTTTGGTGTATGGGGAGGCACACTTGAGGCCATGTGACCCATTAGCTCAGGGAACCATTGAGTGGATCCCGAGTCAAGACATTAAAAAACCATGTGAGATATTTCTATTAAAACCAATACCCACCACAACATCCTTTCCATCAGCAACAATACCAGAACCCACCACCATTTCAACAACCCTTTAAGCAGCCTTACTAGCAATAATCCTTTTAGTGTCCACCTTTTCAGAAAAAAAAACCTTATGATCAACTTTTAAAAAGTTCTCAGTAAAACCACAAAGAATCAGATACTGAACAGATGAAGCACTCAATAAAGATTTGAATCGTAATTTTGCAGGTCTTATGGACTTTATGACCAAGAATCCAAGAAAGATATCATACTAAACAGATTTTAATCCCAATAATAGTGTAAATAATATTACAAAACAAAGTGGAAATGGGGTATGGCCTCCCGAATAGAGAAAGTATGACAATTCAGAATAGAATTCTAAAAATCAACCAGAAGTGAACAATAATACAAAAGAAGTAAGAACATGATTTAAAAAAGAAATTATATAAATTTAATTATAGAAAAAAATGGTAGAAAAAGGACATTCAGACACCTTTCCCTTCTACATAAATTTGGTCGAATAAGATATAATAGGATAAAATATATAAAGGGATTCAAAATACTTGTTAGAAAGTTTAAATCAAAATTAATCTCCTATAATCCATAAAGAAAATCCCTAAATATGAAAATTTTCTCAAGTAGTTGTGCACAAAGAGAATAAATCTTGGAGGAAATGATCAAATTAACTTAAGAAGAAGCATCTTAGCACTGATCACACCGCCCATACTAAAAAAAATCAATATACAAGGAAATTATTTATTCCATACTCTATTGGATATTTAAATTTTAATAATTTATTACGTGATCAGGGTTAGTCAATAAATTTTATGTCTCACTCAGTGTTTTCATCCTTACAGATTTAAGAATTAAAGCCTACATGAGTGGTGGTTCAATTAGATAATAGAACCACATTATTCTCATATGGAGTTTCATCCCTTAATAAATATCTACAAAAAACTCGTCTTTTCTACAAATGATGAGTACTCAAGATGACTATGTCACACTTGAAGTGCTAGAATCAACTTCTAGAGAATCACATAATCCAAAATAAATGAACTATACATTTCCCCTATATTTAGACATTAACCAAAACCAAAATGGTTAGTACGAGATCATATAATCCCAAAAAAGGATAATACTTATAAAAAAAATAATACTATTAATCTCCAAAATTCAAAAAAAATACCCAAAGTTCAACAAACACCATTCAATACACAATTGTCCTTAAAATTATTCAAAATAATCTAAACTAAGATTGAAACTCAAAATTCAGAAGGATTTGATCACATAGTCTTCCATGATAAATCTTAACATTTATCTCCAAATAACATTGAATACTCTTAAAGACTCATACTGAGAAGTAATTAACCTAATCACATATTCTCTATGATAGGTTAATCATTTACATAAATAACCCAAATCTCTATAGGTCTGCAATAAAAACATATATTCTTCCAAAATAATATTCCAACCATTACTTCACAAATTAAATTCCATAGTATTCTATTTTTCTTTGGCATATAGTGTTCCCAAAAGATCAAACATCTTCTAAAATAACCTTTAACACTTAATCACTAAATAATTTTACTATACTAAGTATATCCATTTGATAAAACATAAGTTACCAAAATAAATGTATTCTTGATCCATATAATCATTTAACTAAAAATAATAAGTCATACTAACTAGGGAATTCACTTAGGATAGTGGTAGGTGATGCTACCTTGTCTCCCTTTAGTTGTGGGTTCTATTTCAGTAGCCTTTCCAGATGTGACGGGTTGTCACTTATCTTACGGGTTTTCCTTTTTATAAAACTCAAAAATAACCTTAACATGTTTTAACCTCACTGGTTGTCCTATAACTCTCATTTTAATCCCAACTCATAATGACCTCAACATCTTAATTCATGAAGTCTTATATATATTGACATTTTTTCCACCTCCATGTGACAAAATAACACTATTTCCAAAGAAAAAACATCATACCTTGATCATGGTTTCCACTTGGTTTCATTGTCATCTTGTTCATGTAGATATAAGGCCCATCCATTGCAACAATTATTTAGAGATCCTTTAAAATCATTTGATTCCTTTATTAAAATACACCTTGTAAAACTTGGGCCATATGGGTGTTCATAGAAAAATAGTTTCAAAAAATAATCATGTATGAAATATAATTTCAAAACATCTAATAAAACTTTGTTTTTATAAAATAGTTGGAACGAGTTTGAGTTGAAACTTTCAATCAATGGTCCTTTTAAAATACCATAAGTATGTGCTGAGAGAATATATTTTAAAAAATATATAAATAGGTTTTGCAAGGGTATCCTTCTTCAGAACCTTTTTCAAAATAATAATATGCTTCAAAATATCGTGATAAGGTAAAATATTTGAAAATTCCTTGATAATATTTACCTTTATTAAATATATGAGAATATTGAGAAATTAGAATTTTATTAAATATAACCCATGAACCACGATGGTATTGAGGAATAGTAGAGGTGTTTGATATCTCAAACAACTTATTGCAAGTGGGTTTTATGCTAGAAAAAGTTTCACAATAATCCAAACATGACTTTTCAATAATTATTGCAAGAAAGTCATCAGGAAGAGATAGGAATGTTGTTTGAGATCCTCCTCCTTCCATTTGTAACTAACTTTCCTTAATCTGAAAAAGTTATAAAATAAGTATTTATATGAATGAATAGACATAGAGACTAACCATGTGGTTATCCTAAACTCCTAATTCATAAAGTTTTCTAAACCTTTCCTCTGATACCAACTATAAGGCCCCAACCTTAAACTTTACTTAATATTGAGTTAAGTAAATAATTTTACTTTAATTAACATCAAGGATATTTTTAGGATTATAGATTTATAGAATTAGGTCATAAATTATACATAACATCTTTAATATTACAAGAAGACACTTCTACTCACTATCCATTTTTTCATAAAACAAAAACTCTTTAAAAAGAAACATGACATCGTTTCATGTTTTAAAAGCATAAATTTTCCTTGATCTCATCCTTGACTCTATTATTATTTATGTCCTGTGAAAAATATTTCAAAACTTGGTATGAGTATAAAAATATTATTAAGGGATTCATAATGAAAGAAAACTATTAGTATTGGGATAACATGAAAAACATGACTACTTTATCATAAAGTAATACTTTTCACCTTTAAGAAGTAGTAAATATACTTCATTGAATATAAGCTCATTGCTTACCCTTTTTGCAACCAAAAGATATTAATAAATCCAATATAAAGAAATATATAACATATAAAGGTAACTTTGTACATAAACATACTTAAATGGAATAACCAAATGGTATAATTCTACACATATCACTAAATGGAATAGTCATACGGCTGACTTCCATACCCAATGAATTGGAGGTTATAACGTAACCACCTATCCTTAGTTTATCACGAAACCACCCGTCATTTGGTTTATCATGAAATCAACCATCATTGGTTTATCACATAATCACCTGTAAAATTTCAAAGTACCGTTACATAATCATAACACATAAAATATTGAAACATCTAACTCATCAATCACAGGAAATCAACTCAAGATATTGAAATATTCAATCTATTTTCAAAAGAATTTAAAACATTTAATAAATATATTTTTGAATCAAAGTTTCCCATACAACTTTGAAAATTTTAAAAGTAATTTACACTTAAAAACATTCATGTCCATATAAATAATTCCTTAAAATAATTTTTAAAACATGCACATTAAAGACAAGGATTTAGAAGATTAAATCTTTAAAATATTTAAAATGGTGTTTTAGATAAAGAGTACATTACAATTTTGAACATTTAAATTATATTACACGTTAATGTAGAAAATTTTAAAAGCCATTAAATATCATTATTATTGATATAATATGGATAAGTAATGTAAACGTGGTTGTATATACAATTTATAAATAAAAAATGTGCATATCATCAAGAAATGTCTCAATGAAAGGAGATTGAGACGAAATCCCTTACAAAGATCATATCATTAGATCAATGATAAATAAATGACATAATTATGTGTGAAAAATATTAATACACCCAATATAGTTTTATATTTGTTGTAAAAGAACCAGAGTTCATTCACACGTATTCTTGGAAAAACAAAACCAATGACATAGATATTTAACTCAATGAAATGAGATTGAGTTAAGATTTCCCTTACAAAGTACATATAAATGATGTAAGAATTTATCAATGGGTTGATTATGTGTAGAAATATTATATCCACACAAGGGAAGTGTAAATGAAAACATAAATAAATAAACAATTATTCCACACATAATCTTGGCATAATAAAATCAACAAAATATGTGTAAACCCCAATGAAGTAAATTGAGTTTATAAATTAACTTACAAAGATCATTTTGTAAATAAAATAGATAAATTATGTGTATTAACAATAATTAAACATAAATAAAGTATAAATACAAGATAGTATATCAAATTTTATTTCTCACACAATCATAGCACAACATAATCATGAAGTTGAAGATTAACCCAAAGAATGGAAATTGGGTTAAGAAGTTCCCTTGCCTTGAGTCTGACTCATTACGTATGTTCCTTATTCTTCCTGAATAATAAACTAAAGTTAATTTCTACTTGATTCAGAACCTTTTCAAGTTTATTATTCATTTTATATCACTTATTACCGTGTTATAAAAATTACATAATTATTTAAGTTAATATCGGTCGTTTTGTCGATATTTGGTACTTGAGTCGAAAATGAACTAGTTTTGATATAAATTATACATGTAGTCAAAATTAAATCATATCCAGAATGATATTAATGATTTAAAAATCATATATATTCAGTATATGTGTATTTATAATAGTACATAAAAATTTTAGATAATAAATGAAATGCACCATTCCTGGAGACGGTAGGTCGTACGTACGCATGAACACTACTTTATTTCATTGTCATACTAAATGAATAATAAATAAATTATAAAAATTTATATTATAATATAATTATTGTATTTATGTCATTTATTTATCATAGTTTTAATAAAACCATCCTTTATACGTTCCATGTATAGAATGAATGAGTCATATCACTTTGAGGGGGTGGTAGTCCACACTTCCTCAAATGAAATTATCGTATTTACACATCATGGAAAGCATAAAGTTATGTTGTAAATAAAAATTAAAGAATCATAGATACAATATAAATATAATATATATCATATATAAATATATTTCCATCATAATGGACACCATGATATGTGTTAGGGGAAAATTGAGCAATCATCATTTCGCAAGGCAGTAGTTCGTCGTACACAAAAACAGTATGTTCTTATCTATTAGATAGAGGTTTATATAAGGTTAGTTAGAATAATTATCATATAAAAATACTAGTATATTTAGGATACTTTTTTTATTATGTAATCAAATAATAAGAATATCATAGGAAGTGTAGAAGGAAATTAATGGAAAGGAACTTGTGAGAAGATGTTACCTTTAAATCAGATAACTTCTTTTGATTTGAGACAAAAGGCTTTCTTAAATTTCCTTATTCCCAAGTTAATGATTCTAGGAGTGAGGTATTAATTTTTGGAGCTTATTTGTTCAGAATTTGGATGATACAAGGGGCTTTAGAGGTGTGATTATGTGGGTAGAGGTGGTGTACTTTTATAAGAGGGAGGAGGGGCACTTAAGGAAAATCTAGAAATATTAATTTATTATAAATGTATTTTCGGTTTCAAATGGTCCCAAACTAATTTATTTCAAATATAAGATTTTTTGGGTATAAAAACTCTCATAAAATAGGTTTTATACAAGTTTAGGTTACAAAATTAACGTTATCTTTTAGCTTCAACCCTTAGTTAAAAACATTAACTCTTACCATGTCTTCTTGAAATTTCATAATATATGGTAACTATATTTACTATAAAATACCAAAAAAACCATAAGTGGATCACTAAAAAAATTTTTAATATTATATAATTCATTTTGAAGAATCTTATATTTTTAATAATTTTATATCATTTAATAAAATAGTATTTTTTTTAAAAACTCATTTATGTCAATTTTGACACTATAAAGTAATTGATTTTTGTTAAAGTCATAAAAACTTGATTACTTAGAAAAAAGGCATTAAATCAAATATAATATGTCAATATCATCCATAAAATTCGTGGATTACATCAAAATAATCAAATTTCATTTATTTTAACATTTATAATATCATTTATTTGAATCCATTATTAATTAAGCAATCACCGCATCATCATTGTGTCATAATAAAATTTATTTATTTAATATCTAAAAATTATAAATAAAATATCATGATATAGGAAATATTTTTATATTTATAATTTCTATTTATATTCTAATATATAAATTATATTAACCCATATAAAACTTTTTTTAGTAAAAGATACATGTTTATGTTATATTTCTCTTTACTTTAAATTAATTAATATAACATGTCATTTTCACTCCAAAGTGGATCTATGGGGTCCCAAAATCGACTCAAAGATGACCATGGTCGTAAATATCCCATACAATAGGATTAGGACACATTTTAGGGTAGTTTAATATTATTATAATATTATTTTTTAACCTTATTTACCAGATTTACCCTTCAACCATGTTAAATAAAATAACTAATGAAGTTACTATTCATAATGTCTAAAAATAAAAGGTACATATTTTCAAAATTTGAACCTCATGATTCAAAATATGGAATCAATTTTTTCAAATCCCAAACACATAATTGGTATAAATTAATTTAAAATTAATTCTCATTGTTAAAACCAAAATGCAGGTTTTTAAGAAGTAATAACTTTCAAAAGATTGCCATGTGTTTATTTCCAATTTCAAAGTGAAATTACTTACAATGACCAATATTTTATTAAATGATAAAAACTTAATCAAATTACACTTTAAAAAAAATTAAAATAATAATATAACTATATAAATAAATTAGATGAAAAGGCAGTTTTGAATTAAAATGTAGTATTTTTTCACTATTCATTAAAAAATGAATTTTATCATAGAATTACCAAAAATTTAACCAAAGTAAATTTTGATGTTATTATTCTATAAAATAATTTTATTTTGTCAAATATAACATATAAAAGTGATAAAAACTATATTTAAAAAGGGTTCTTCATCAAAAGGCAGTAAAACTACATTTTTAGAAAAATACTTCTTTTATCTGAAAAATTGAATTTGTTCTTATATCATATTTAAAAAAACAAATAAGATGAATTTAAAACATTTCATTGAATATATAACATATATTTTTCATTAAATAAAAAACCATAAATATTGATATGATTTTATAAACAAAATTATTCTATTTTTAAATAGGTTTTGATAAAAACACATCCTTTATATTCAATTAGTTTTTATTTCCATTTATAAAAAAATTTGAAACCAATTAATCATTATTTAAATATTTGTAAAACATATTTCAAAATTCATTTCATATTATTCATTACCTTTATTCTAATGGCTAGTCGTTAACTACCATTTAAAATAATATTATTATTATTGTATTATTTTTTAGTATAACTCAAAGTTGTGTGCAACGTAAGATTTCGAAGAAACTCATTGTTGCGTGTCAAGTACACTATTAGAAAAAGAGTCCCATTTAACTTAAAATTAATATATTATTTAATAAAAATTAAACAGTATTATTCTATAAATAACTAGGTCATTGCATCACAATTGTCAAAGGTTTAAGTCCAATTATCTACTTTCAAATGGTCGTTATCACTAACAAAAGAGAATTTGTGTAAATGGTTAGAGCTCCTTAATTTAATGGTGGTGATTATGGTTACTATAAGGAATTAATGGCCATATATTTGAATAACATTGGCTTAAAGTTTTATCTTAAAGAAATGAATCCTTACGAAATTCTAAAGACATAACTAAAAACATTGGATACTGATACTGAAGAAAGTTATGATCTAAATTATAAAACTGTGAATGCTATAATATATGGAATAGGCCCAGATGAGTTTAATATTGTTTCTAAATGCAAAATAGATCATGAAATGTGGACTACTATATCAGTTTATTATGAGGGTATAGATAATGAAAAGGCACTTATATATGATACTTCCAAACTTAAGTTTGACACCTTCAAAATGGATAAAAGGGATAGAATTACTCAGTTGAATGGAAGAATCACTAATATTGTGAATAATTTTTTTGCTCTAGGAACACCAATTATTGAGATTAAATAAGCATTGAAATATCTAAGAGTTTTACCACATAAGTGTAGTGGAATCTCAGTTTTCATCAAACAATCTATAGAGGTCAATAATTTTAAAATAAAAGATATCATTGGAAATATTATGATATATGAAGAAAAAATGGAAGTTGAAGTTATAGAATATAAAATGGTTAAGAAATAAAATGTTTATTTGAAGGTTTCTACTTCTAATGATGAAAAAATGAATAAGGGTATATAGATCTTTGAAACATCTGAAGAGAAAGATCCCTCAAGAAATTCTGGATGAAATGACAAACTTACACAGTTTTCCTAGAAGTTTAGAAAGTTCTATAATAATAGAAGAGGTTTTAGAATAACCTTAAATAAATACACTAATCGCGGTGACAATTATAAAGAAGTGAGATGATTTGAATTCAAGAAGCTAAGACATATCAATCCAGACTATCCACAATTTCATGAAACTAAAAAGTCTGACAAAAAATTCTTAAATAATGATGGATATAAGAATAAATACAAGAAATATATCAAGGTCACATGGATTTATTTTTAATACTTTATTGAATTTAAATCTTTATAATCAACAGCTGAATCATTTAATCAATAGGCCAACATTTGTTTCATGGAACATTCAGATGAGGTACACTCTTATTATTCCTTTGACCATGAGTTTGAATCGGAGAATAAAAATTGATTATATAAAGAATTAAATTAATATTATAACATGTTAGAGACTATGTATGAATAATTAAAAAAGAAAAACAAATCTACCATGAATTCTTATAAAAATTGTTAATTAATAAGAGGATTTAAATAAACATATTTTAGATTTGAAAGATTAGTTAGAAAAGTATATTTCATCATATACTAAAAACGTTAGCATAATTGAGAACATGTAGAAGGGGGTTAAAAACATCAATTATGTTTCAAGTGTTGTTACTAAGGGTTAGGATTAACTAAAAAAATCTTGGTCAAAAATAACTTAAAAAAGAAAAAAATGGAATAAGAAGTCAAGGTGAAAGGCCCAAATTTTATAAAAAAACTATTTTGTTCCTAGTTCTAAAAACAAAAAACTCTCCAAAGTTACTTTATTTCACAGTGGATAAATATGAAATTATGATAATATCTATAATCTAAAAAAATCATCAGTTTTTTAGAATTAAAATTTCTTTTCTAATAAAAAGTTTCTCAAAATTTATTTCAATTTTTTCTTGAAAACACAAACATATTTGGATCCCTAGGTCTTTTATATATAACATTTCTAGACCTAAGAGTGTTTGGCTACCAAAAAATATTGTATCCTAATTTCTTGTTCTAGGGAATTATCCATGTAAAAATAAATACAAAATGGTTTATATATATTTTATATTCAAGGAATATGAGTGGATATTTCTCAAAATTTCACTCACTATCCAAGATTTATGGAGGATATGTCACATTTGGTGATAATGAAAAGTAAAAAATTATTGGCATTGGATCATTGGAAATCCAAAATCTATCCTCGTCAAAAAAGTACTTTATGTTGAAGGTTTAAATCACAGCTGGATATGTATTTCTCAACTTTTTTATTATAGTTATTTGATTGATTTTTCTAACAATGCATGTTCAGTTTTCAAATAAAAATAACTCAAGTTTAAAGAAATAAAAACAGATAGTATCTATACTTTCTATCTTAATTCTTTGGGTATACAAAATTTAAATTGTTTTAATTCTTAAATTGGGGAATCTTATATTTTTAATATAATACATGGACATTGTAATGTTAATTCATTAAAAAAGTTATATAAAATAAATTTTATTTCTTTTTTTCCTAATCTTAAATTAGATAAAAAGAAACTATGGGATGCATGTCAAATGGAAAAGAAAAACAATTCATATTTTAAATGAATTAAAGAGGTTGATGCATCTGGTCCTCTAGATCTTATCTATACGGATCTGTTAGGAACCACTAGAACTAAAAGCCTTAATGGAAAATCCTTTTTCTATATTTTGGTTGATAATTTTTCAAGATTTACTTAGGTTAAATTTTTAATACTTAAAAGTGAAGTCGATTATATTTTTATTAATTTATATAAGATTGTGAAAAATTAAAAGGATTTTCATGTAAGGCCTTTATTCCCTGTTGTTTTTTCTTGTTCTCATTTTTTCATTATAATGGGTTCTTCCTTTCCCAGTCTTCAAAAGGATATTTTTTCCCGTTTAATTTAAGTGGTTCTACCCCTCAACTTTTCTAACAAAAAATGAAAAGGATGCCAAAATTATTACATTAAGAAGTGATCATGGAAGAGAATTTAAGAATTGTGAATTTAATTCATACTACTCAAAACAAGTTATTAAATATAATTTTTCTTCCCCAATGACACCTCAACGAAATGGTGTTATTGAAAGGAGTAATAGGAATTTCCAAGAAATTTCTATAGTAATGTTATGTGAGTATAACATGCCCACTTATTTTTGGTCTAAATCTATTAACAGAGCATGTTATGTCATTAACAGAGTTATAATAAGGTCTGTATTAAATAAAAAACCCTATGAGTTATGGAATAATAGAAAACCAAAGGTATGGTACGTTAAAGTATTTGGATGCAAGGTTTACATCTTAAACACTAAGGAAAATCTTAGTAAGTTTGATCCAAAAGATGATGAATCTATATTCCTAGGTTATTCTACTACTTCAAAATCTTATATAGTTTTTAACAAAAGTTCAAGTAATATTGAAGAATCAACTCATGTGAAGTTTGATGAAAGTGATTTTTTTATCACAAAATGACTCAAACTGAAGAGCTGAGTGATTCTCTTAAGGATGTGAGACCGAAACCTATCTTTAAAAATAATAAGGATGGTGATTTAGAACTTTATTATCTTTAACCAAATCATGTAAGGTTTGATACTAGTGAACCATAAAGTTTGTTTCCTAGATAACCTAGAAACCTTAAATACAATCCTTTATAAACAGATATAGGAAGCTTAGATGAAGGAGTTAGAAATTCAAGAAATATAGGAAATCTAGTATAATTCTCTACCAATTTGTCTTATCTAGAACCTAGAACTATAGAAGAAGATTTAGATGATTAATTTTGGGATTTATCTATGTAGGAAGAGTTAAACCAATTCAATAGGAATAAGGTTTTTGAATTATTTGATAGACCCTCTAAAAATATTTTTATTGGAACTAAATGGGTATTTAGGAATAAACAGGATGATCAATGTGTGATCACTAGAAATAAATATAGATTAGTTTCAAAAGGTTATAATCAAGAATAAGGAATAGATTATAATGATACGTTTTCTCCTATATCTTGGTTAAAATCAATTAGAATCCTTATATCATATGCATCTTATATGAATATTAAATTATATCATATGTATGTTAAATCTACATTTTTAAATCAATTTTTAATGGAGGAAGTTTATGTTGAAAGACCACCTGGTTTTGAAGACCCTCACTTTCATATCTCTATTTTTAAAAATACCAAAACTGATTATGGACTTAAACAAGAACCTAAAGCATGGTATGATAGATTAAGTTATTTTATTTTTTCAAATGTTTTTTCATTAAGAAAGTAGGATCCTTAATTATTTAAGAAAATTTCATCCTTAGATATTTTGTTAGTACAAAGATATGTTGATGGTGTTATTTTTGGGTTAACAAACCAAAAAAATTACAATGATTTTTCAAGACTTATGCAAAAATAATTTGAAATGAGTATGATGGGTGAGTTAAAATACTTTCTAGGATTTCAAAATTTTCAAAAATATTTTGGAAATGTCTTAAACCAAAGAAAATACATACTTGATTTACATAAAAAAAATTTGACTTTAAAATAGTGAGTCTTATTCAACTATTATGAGATCTAATGTTAAACTTGATATAGATGAGGCTGAAAAACTATTTAACAATAAGTTGTATAGATGAACCATTAGAAGTTTGCTTTATCTTACTTCAAGTGGACCAGACATTATGTTTTTGGTATATCTTTATACAATATTTCAATCCAATCAAATATAATCTCATATAAATTCTACCAAAATAATTCTAATATAATTAAAAGGAAATATATCACTTTCTCTACATTTTCCAAAATCCTCTGATTTTAGTTTAACATCATATTTGGATGATGACATTGGTGGATGTATAATAGATGGGAAAATAACCTTAGGAAATTTCCATGTTCTTGGTAAATCTCTAGTATCATGGTCAAGTAATAAAAAACACTTTGTAGCATTATAAACTGCTGAAGATGAATATATTTCAATGGAAAGTTGTTGTGCACAAGTGTTGGGGATAAATCAAACCCTAAGGGATTTTGGATTTTATTTTAATTGTGTTCCAATCAAATGTGATAACACAAGTGCTTTCAACATTTCATATAGTCCAATAAAAAATTCTAGAACAAATAACATTGATTTAAGACATCATTTCTTAATATATCATGCACAAAATGGTGATATCTCTATAAAAAATTCATATAAAATCAATTAGTAGAAATTTTTTACAAAATCATTTCCTATTAACAAATTAAATTTTATTAATTCCATATTAGGATTTTTTGACTAAGGCTAATTTTATCTTGATTATACTTATTTAGTAGCATGAATTTATAATTAATTTTATATTTTTTTTGAATTGTTTTATTTGAGATTCGAAATCAAAATTTTAAGTATTACTAACATAAAAATAGGACACATCACTTAGTTTTGTTATGATTACCTTTCAAGACCCTTCAATTACCATAAAATAAAAGAATGTAAGTTAATTCTACACGCAAATCCCTTAATAACCTCAAAATATTCATCTCTTTGATACCCTAAAATCTATTCCCTAACCCTCCAATATTTCAAACCCCTTTCAAAAATGGAAAAATAAAAAAGAACTAATGGTTCTACCTCTAGAAGAATCAAATGTCCAAGGGATATCAAAAAAAACAATGGAAGATTCACATATTTACGTTGGATATATAGTACTAATATGTTACCTAAAAAGGTTATAAATCATCAAGGTTGAGAATTAATTTTTGAAGAAAAATGAACTTAATTTTTTTTATGAAAAATAAGTTCAATATTTTTATAATATAGTTGTATTTCATTTCAGTGACAATGAAGATCTGGTTACATCAACTGCGAGTCAAAAAAAATGATAACATCATTTGTAAGGGATGAAGCTTTCAAATGTCCCTATTAAGGTTATGATAACTTCAGTACTTATCTAGTTGAAATATATGAAGTAATTCATTTATAGATAATGAAATATCTATTTAGAAAAGATTATGTTGAAAAGAAACAAGTGGAAGACTTAAAACCTGAAAGAAATGTTCTTATAAAATTCATTCAGTCTATTATTTCTCAATGGAACGGTGAGTTTGAAAAAGTTAATTTTCAATATGTTACATTATTATATTTTTTATGATTTAAAAATCTATGAACTTTTAATTATACATTATAAGGTATATGTTTCATATTTAAAACATTTCATTAAATTTTTATCCCTTCAAAAGAATGTTAACCCTAGTCTTTCATAAATTTAGTGTATGTCTAGACAAATCTACTGCAATATTTTTTCATGAACTAACAATGTTTAGTGAAAATGTGTTAAGAAGAAGTAGTTTTTATTGGATTTAATATTTGAATAAGTTTTTCCCTTCAGTTCAGAAAAAAAATTGAGATAGACCTCGATACTACTCTGTAGGTGTCATCCCACATGATAATTGCTAGTTAATTTATTGTTCAAAATCCTTCATATTTTCATATTTTTATAGAATAACCAATAAAAGGTATGTATGAAAGGTATTTTCTAGATAATGAAACTCTCACAGAAAGGTCAAGAAGTTTGAGAGTTATTGTTCAGTCCAAGGAAGGAACTGATCTTGAAGTTAGTTCATCTCTTGCTCTCGCAACAGTTCAACCTAATTTCATTCCTATTTATTTTTTAGAGAAGAATAGAATTGACTATTACTATATTGGTTAGTTTTGGAAATTAAATGACCATATCAAAAGTATTAGTTTTTAACCATATTTTTTATGTATCTTCATCTTGGGAGAAAAGTTGAAAAATCATAACAGAATCAGTTGGTTTTGTTGATCAAGATGTTGTAAGTAGAGAAGAAGAAGAATAACCCAAAGATGCAACTTAGATTTTTGTAAAAAAGAGATATAGATTAGAATCAAAATAAACATCTCATGTAGATTAAGTACCTGATTTTGGTGAAAATCAACAAGTTTATAACAATTAGAGTACAAAATTTCATCAAGATGGGTTCTCTCATATTCATGCATCACATACAAGTTCAGAAATTCCCATAGCAGAATTGTATGTTTCTGATAAAAGAGATTTAGAGAGATATTCAAAAATGATCTTTGAATTTGAATCTTTTAAAAATATGTTAGTTAGGTCTATAGGTGAAATCCATAATCCTTGTTAGAAATTTTTTTTAAAATATGATGTTCTTGAATTGGATTTGTTAGTTTAATCACCTTTGGAGAAGTTTTTGAAGGAATATTCTAGAGAATCTTCAAATCAAAAGTTTATAGAATCAATATTGGAAGGAGTGTATCAAGATATAGACATAATTACTTCCACTATTGATTCCATTAAATTTGAGATTCTTTATATAGAAATGTTGAAAGATATTTAAAGAGACGTGATTTCTGAAGTTAGAAGGATGCATGAATTTACACAAAGATCTATCTTTTCCTTTGATCAATGTCATAAGAAAATAATTTTCTTACAGAAAAATAAATTAAAAAAAAATCATAATTTTTTATTTCAAGTGAAAAATGATACCAAATTTATTATCATAGGGTTGTAAAAATGGTTGGATCCTTGGAAAATAATTTTAAAGGGTTAGAGAAGAAGTTTGAAAATTTTCATCAGTTGGTATCAAACAATTTAAAGACATGTTATTTTAAATAAAAATAATAATAATAGGAATGTGTGTTTGGTGAACCTCAAAAGTTTCAATTATCCTCAAAATTAAAATATATAATTCTTAGTGATTATTTAGTTGGTTTGTCAGAAAATCAATTTGAAACATTGAAGAAATTAGTTTTCGATTGTTCCAGGAAAAGTGACTTGAAATTTTTCTTTGGAAATTTTTCTTAGTGTCTAGAATGTTTTTATGACTCTCTTATAATATTAAAAGAATGATATTGTAAAGAGTATCGACTCATGTTAATAGCCTTTATTTCATATTTGAGGAAGACATTTTCTTGTACCTCATATTGATCACTGCCATGCCTCTACATCTCAAAGACTCCAGGAGATTTTTGACCCAGCGAAAATCTATTTAAGGGAAAATCTTAGGTTTTCAAAATAATTGGAATTACCTCTAACTAAACCCTAATCTGATATTTTTTCCCTATAGATAACTTTGATATGGAAAAATCATAAAAAATTTCTCTCAACATTCATTCCACCTCGGTTCAGATTGATTGAGGTGATAGAACATGACTTGTAGTATCTTTACTAACCTTGGATAATGTTGTTGGAGAAAGTGTTGATGATCATATTCCTACATCCTCCTTACCTATTATCTATCAATAATTGTTAAAAATACTCCCTTAAAAAATCTTTTTACACCTCCTAACTGACATACATTCATGATTTTTTTGTTTAGTTGAATAGTGCCTCACAAACATTTGAGTGGTGTTTCAAAAAACATTTGAATAGGTTTATGTTTTTAATGCCTTTATTTATTTTGTTATTATTAAAGTTTATAGTGAATGTGTTTATCTATATTATCAATGTTTTCATATTTTTTTATCATTTATTCACTACACTTTTTTATGTTTCTTTACTCTTTATTTATTTTATTTAATTGTTTAATGATTTCTACAGCTCAATACTTTTCTCAATGCAACTTCATTCAAAATTATTTTTACATTCCGAAGTGTTAACTATTTAAACTTGTTCATGTTTCATACTGGTTGTATTATTTTTCCATATCATACTTATTTTTTATATCACAAAAATGGGGAGAATAAAAATGATAATAAAAAAATTAAGATCTATTTTAAAGCTTATTTCTTTAAAAAAAATTATTATTCAATGCGCTTTGTGATCATCAAAAATGGTGAGATTGTTGGACAGAATTATGTTTTCCAACATATCTCAATTTTTATGTGTATTGATGATTCAAAAAATCCCTATTTTTATTCTAATGAGTTTGTATTAAGTGTTTTAGATTTTATTCTGTTATAAGATATTAAATATTTGTTTCAAAGGAGTTTATTCTATGCTAAATATAAGTGATTATCTTACACTGGGTAAAATGATTGAATCTATGGAAAAGTATTTTATTCTATGGGAATATAGTTTTGAAATATTATCTTTTATTTTCTAAGACTCCAAAAAATAATTGATGAAAATTTATCTTACTACATGATATATTATCTTAATAATAGAATAGAGTAGTTATCAGATGTTCAAAGCCATATATTTAAGTTATAGGGTAGTTATGAAAAGTCTTTATCTTCCATAAAGGATATTCACAAAGGATTATCTTATGATCACTAAGAGAAGTTATGAAATTAAAGTATCAAACTTTAGTAACAAAATTTTATTATGAATAATAATTGGTCTATGTAAATTTGAATTTAGTTTATCATGTGCACTGTAGAAGTAAAATATCTATTTTATCTTATAAAGCCTTTAATACATTTATTTTACGAGAACAATGGTATTAGTTTTTTATCTTACTAAGAACAAGTTTTTATGCATATCTTCATGATTTATTTCATAATTATAGTATAATATATCGATAATTCATTTCATGATTTTAATAATATCATAAAATGAGTTATCTAATTAATTAAAGATCAATTTGTATAAAGTTTCATTTTTTCAAGAATGGAAAGATTCAAAGAAGAAGATTTCTAACATCACCATTACATAATTATATTCCATATTTGGAAGAAATGTACACATGCCATTAAGAGCCTATCTCATAAAATTTTCAAAGTATTATTCACTTGACTATTTTGATTATCTCATATGATTAAGTTCAAAATCAAAGAGGAGATATGAATAGGGATAATTAGCTGCTACATAAAAATATAGATATAGAGATGCACATGTACATATAAATACTCGGATAATGATAACAAACAATGTGTCACGGCCCCGTCCCACCAAAGATACTATAATTAGGGGACATAGATAATGACCCCCGAGTCCCGACTCCAGTAGGTATTGGGTTGTCAACTAGTATCGAGGGTATAAAAATATCATGAAATGGGAGGCATTACCCTTTATAATAATATTGGATCAAAAGATAAGATGAATCATCCACAAACAACTCCATGGAATAATATAAAATAAACCCAAACCATCCCAAAAATGCATTTATAAATAAAACTGATATGGATAAAAGTCTCCAAAGTAAATACCCAAAAGTAAGGCTAAAGCAACAACACAACAGTTATCCAAAGGGCTGAGATAGTAATGTCTAGAACAGTCTATATAGTCCTACTAGAAAATTGAAAATTAGTTTATATACATAGGGTGAGCATACAAGTATACTTATCAATAAAACCAAAGTCTCCCGTGAACATGTGAAAGAAGCATACTAATCTACCCATGAGAAAAATAGTAGAACCAATGGTGCCTAAATAGGATAACTATCCATACCAACCTCACTAAGTAATTCTCAACAAATAACTCAATCCAGGTAAAATAATATAATATTATTCGCATTGATAAAGAGTACCCCACACCACTTTCCCGCTAGTATTCCACTATCATACTCTAACATCATACGTCCTGGTACTTTTATCTCTTATGAATACCAAACCACCCCATAAACATGATAACATCACATCACACCCACAAACACCTTGGATTGCTACCCCAAATGCACAGCCACATCACATATCATCTGAAAACACCTGTCCCGCAACACATCCACAACTATAAACAGATAAGTAGGGTATTATGATCAGGAAGGCCATAAACTTCATGACCTCCTACTACCATGAACCATCCCCACCATAAGGAACATAATCCAATATCATCCCACCCCCAGACACCTGGTCTACATAAAATCTCATCTGAAGACACCTGGGATCACCGCCCTATAATCATGGACAAATCACATATTTCCCAAAGACACATCAGCTATCAAAACCACTATATAGTTCACTATTAAACCTCTGACCATCATAGATTATGAAATACTTACCTCACCTAGAAGAAATAGTGATAAATAGAGGTTACCCAACCATCATTACTCCTCACTAGATGTTAGAAAAAACACCCCTCGTATAAATATAAGTGTCGGAACTTAGTTCCCAATGTGGGTGGGTGCGTATAGAATTCACAAGAAATATACAATTACATAAATAAAGTTGCACACAATCCTAACCTATGGGTTCACAACCAAAAATCTAACCAACTCACAATATTGTCACTTTTTCTTCCACCTCTAAATGCATAACACCACACAAGCCACAAGCCAAATTTCACATTTCCAACCAAACGGATTACCCATCCCATTCATTTCACTATTAATCATCAATAACATTTAACAACACGTATCATAATTTATTTATTCAATATCCATTTTCAACCCATTAACCCAACCAAACCCCATCCATTTCAACCATAATTAAATAATTATTCCATCACTAATCGAGCATCTAGAACAACACAACCACACATCACAAGCATCTCATCATCGCCATCATACCATTACCTCACCGCCCCAAAATCACACCCAAAAAACCACCACCTCCCTACCCCAAAATAATTTCCAAACAACCAACACCTCACTGCCTCAAAATCACATCCAATCAACCACCACCAAACCACCCCAAAAGCGCGGCCAAACAACCACCTTCTCGCCTTTCTAAAAGCATGGATACATATCACCCATCAACCCCATGTCGCATCACAAACACACATTTCCACCCCATAAGCACAATCACACATCACAACACATGAAATATCATTTTACATATTTAAAAAGGGTATTTTATCACATTCCATGTTATTTTAGGGGTGTTATCACATAATCCATAATCTCAGGGAAACCATTTCATTAGTAAAATATAAGTGGTTATCCAATTTATATTTTAGGGTGAAATCACAATAGTCACATTAGACACATAAGTCACAATACATATCATCTAGCACACAAAAATACCCCAATAGCCACAATTTTTAGTGGTGCATCAAGCTTGTATAATCACAATATCACAATCATATCAAAGTTATAAAAGCATGTGAATCATTCCCCTTTACATATTCAATTTCAATTATACAATTCTTTATATTTTATTAAGCCAGAACAGCCATCCCCCATAGATAAAAAAAATCATACCCCTCTCTTATGATACACAAAAAAGAGAGATAAGGGATTCCCTACCTTAAAGAATCTTTTTTAACTCGCTGTGCACCATAGGGAAAAGAATAAATACTCGAAAACCACAACTGCATGAAAAACCAATGGATCATCATACACCGCACAAAAGGATCATCAAAAATCATCCCAACTAACACCCTAAACCAAAATAAAACTGCCATAGTGGAACCTTATGGGGAGAATGAAAGAAAATAACCAAAAAAGAGAAGGTATTACTATTGATCACCAATGAAAAACCATCGAAACCAATAGATTTAAGTAAGGGAGAAGAGGGATAGAAGGTCTCCTTGGGGTGTCTAGGGTTTTTATGGAATGAGAGAGGGAGATTCCATGACCGGATTAAAGGAATCGTCCAAGAAAAAGAACTTAAAACCTAGAATCCTATCAGTTTCATGTCATGTGAAATTTACATGGTGTCTAAACCATGGGTTTTATGAAAATTATATCTTTCACTAAAAAATGTATCACCTTGAACTTTAATTAATACATTTCATGAATTCCACATACACGATGTGTAATACATATCACAGGTTCCCCCTCTACTTGAATACAACGTATGAATTCACCGGCTGTCAAAGTCGTGAACCACTATTACACATCGTGTAATCCTTACACGGTGTGAATTTTCTGGAGCAACTCTGTTGATCCTCCAACCTCCTATAAAAACTCCAAAAACCTATCATAAACACCTCAAACCCCAAAAACAAACAAAGTAACATTATAAAAATATAGGGTATATTACATCAGATACCTCTCAAACCATTCTCGCCCTCGAGAATCCAAAACCAAGCCCAGAAGGGAAATATGTCTGAACAACTACTCTGCAAGATACATCTCAAGAATCTCATCATACCTCAAACACAACCAAAAACCAAACGCACTAAATCAAATGGATATAAAACATCTTGCACAGCCTCATCACTACACATCTACATCACCACAACCATACAACCCCCACACATCCTAAACCAACAACCGCACTTACCGAAACATATAAATCATGAAATTCCATCCTCTATGTCAAGATACTATTTGCTTTGGGAAACACTTACTTGCTATCATGGGTTTAATAACATCACAGTTAATGTATCTCAATTAGGAATCTGGTCCTCCCCTTTTCATGTGTCAACACTTTATCACACATCATACATTAAGGAAAAATCACATCAGATAAAAAACAAGGTCTTAAAAATCACATCACAAGAAAAATAGAAATGGTGGATTCAAAATAGCACCAGGTACTAGGCATGAATCTACATATCTTAATCCCAAGTACTATCCTTAAGGACACCATTCCTCCATAAAAAATTAAAAAAATGAATGTTTTTTTCTCATATAAATTTCTCTTGATGGTCCTAGATCTCTACTAGCCACTCCACAAATGTCTTGTTGTCATTGATATCCAACTCTCCCTAGTCAATTTCATGGGATTCATCATGAAGATGCTGAAAAAGCTGAGACATGTGGAAGATGTCATGGATCCTCTAAATCTATTGTGTTAATTACAAATGATATGACACCTCACCAACTTTCCCCAATGCCTTAAATGTCCCAACAAACTTGGTAGAAATCTTACTCCCTTTGCTAAACCTCTATTGCCCGCATCGATGGGAAACCTTCAAGAACACATGTTCCCCAACCTCAAACTCCAACATTCTCATCCTTCAATCATCATAAGATTTTTTTTGGTCCTATACTACTTTAAAACTATCATGAATAAGATAAACCTTCTTTTTCATGCTCTACACAACATCAGGACCAAGAATGGCTACCCCCCCCCCCAACCTCTATCCAACACAATGGAGAACAACACAGTCACCCGTACAATGCCTAAAATGGAGTCATACCAATAGATGAGTGGTCTCTATTATTTTATGCAAACTCTACCAAAGTCAAGTGCCATACCCAAGATCCACCAAAGTTTAAGATGCATTCCTGCAATATGTCCTCCAACATCTTGATGGTTTGATCTATCTGTCTGTCAATCTGAGGGTGGAAAGAAGTGTTGAGGCATAATTGGGTTCCAAAAGCATGTTATAATCCCCTAAATACAATGAACCTTATAAATACATGAAACTTAATCACCTAAAATACATACCACTTATCCAAATCATTTATTATACCTGACTCCTTGATCACTAAGAAGTGGGTTGATTTCATCAATAGATCCATGATCACCCAGATAACATCACAACTTCACATGTCTCGGGGTAACCCTATAATGAAATACATCAAAATTTCATCTAATTTCCACTCATTAACATCCAAAGGCTATAAAGAAACACCAGGAACATGATTCTCAACCTTTACCTTTGAAAAATCAAACACTTCTCTACAAGCTCCATCGCTACCTGTTTCATCCCGGGGCACAAAAACTGCATCCCCAAACCATAGTACATCTTTGAAACTCATGGGTGTACCACCAAAGGTGATATATAAAACTCACAAAGTAATCCATTTCAAATCACTAAAGGAAAAAAATAGCCTCCCATGAAATAACATTTGGTTCTAACCATCCTCCAACCATCCCTCTAGAGCATCACCATGGACAACATGATTGCGCATTGCCTCTGCCTCTGAGTTTCCCTACTAAGAATCCTCCACCAAACTCATCATAGAATACTTCACCTTCATATAAAAAATCCTTCACCATCAACCACCATCTCATCCAAGATCAATGATACCAAATCCTTCATTACTCTCCAAGAATCCTCAAACCTCTGAACAATACTCTTCCCTGACTTTATGATCAAAGCATCAGCCACAAAATTTCCCTTTACAAAGGTGTTGGAGATCTTGAAATTGTAATCCTAAAGAAAATATATCCACCTACGCTATCTCAATTTTATATCACACTAATAAAAATATATAGCTCATGCTCTTGTGATCTGTGTAGACCATAGAGTGCTCCCCAATATGGTAATGCTTCCACAACTTCAGTGTAAACATGATCGCTCTTAAATACATATCATGGGTGGAATAATTATGCTCATGGGGACATAAATACCAATACCCATAATAGATTAACACTCTATTATGAATCAAAATGCATCCCAATCCTATACATAAAGTGTAACAAAATACCTCAAACATCATACCCTCCTTATGAAACAAAGGCATTGGAGTAATGAATAACTTCCCCTTAAGCTAAACTAATTCTTTATAGACTTGATCATTACACACAAAATTCCATTCCTTCCTGGTCAAAATGGTCAATGAGACTGAAAATTGAGAGAAATCAGGAAAAAACCTCTAATAATAGCCTACAAGACTAAGAAAACTATGAACCTCTACCATGTTCTTGGATGCTTCCTAAGAAAAAATAGCCTTGAATATTGACAGGTCCACTACCACACCCTAGTGATACACCACATGTCCAAGGAAATTCACCTCTCATGTCCATAACTCACACTTGGAAAAATTATAATCAAGATGGTGGTTTTGAATGACTTAAAATAGATCTAAGATTCTTGGCATGCTCCTCCTCTGACTTTGAGTAGATTAAGATATCATCGCTGAATATAATGAAGAACCGGTACAAGAACTCATGGAACACAGAGTTCATAATCCCCATGACCACATCTAATCCGTTCATAAAACCAAATGGAATGACTACAAACTCTAAGTTCTCTACCTTCATCTAAAGGTAGTCTTAAGGATATATCCCTCCTTCACCCTCAAATGGTGATATTCAGACTGCATATCGATCTTAAAAAACCAACTCACCCCTCTTAGGTAGTAGAAAATATTTTCTATCATTAGAATAGGGTAACAGTTCTTGACCATCACCTAATTCATCCTCTTTTAGTCTATACAAAACCTCACACTAGCATACACCTTCATGGTGAACAACACTAAAGCACCCAATGGTGACATGTTGGGATGGATAAAACCCTTCTGCATCAGATCATCAATCTGAATCCTAAACTCCCACAACTTAGAAGGTTTCATAAAATAAGGATCCATCAAAATCAGAGAAGTACCAGGCTACATGTCTATCCCAAAATCAATATCATGTCGAGGGGTAAGTTTCACAACATCCTCAGAAAAAACATCTTAAAAATCCATAATGACCATGGGAAACTCCATTGTCCCAACATCAACTAACTCTACTAAAAACTCATCCATAAAATAAATAAGGGTCTTCACATGATGACTACCCACCTAGCAACCCTGATCTCCAATGAAAACCACACATTGTTTATCCACATATGAGAAAACGACTCTCCTCTAGAACTAGTCAATAAAAACACGTACATAATACAACCAATAGATGACTAGGGTGATATTGTATGGATTCATCTATAGAAAGAAAAGATCCCCACAAAGATAATGTGGCCTCATCATCAGTCTACACCCCTGAAACACATTAAACAAGCTAGTATGGTCTCCAAATAATGTAGTCAACACTAGGGGAATGGGAAGCCTCTCTACCTCTATCCCTAGAGTATGAACTAGAATGGGTGTAATAAAGGAGTGTGAATATCATAAATCAAAAAAAGAAAAAAACAACGGTACTAAACAAACTAATCATACCTATTATGATCTATGTTCCCTTTGTCACCTCTATATCTACCGTGTGTAACTAACCATGCCTAGTTCCTCTACCTATATTCTAATGACCACCTCTATGACATCACTCAAGTTGAGGTCCCTAAACATGAGTAACATCCTAAGGATGACCTCTTCCTGCTCCATCTTCCCTTGATGGAGTATAATCCTACTGCCCCTACTACTAGAAGGGTCTCACTGGAAAATGTTGCTGAGGTTGGCACTAAACTTGTCCACCTCCACTGAACTGAGCTCAAAGGACCACTACTCACTGGTTCTGATGATGTCCATGAACACCACAAACAAATAATGCTATCACAAAGCCCCTAGCAATAGCATGAAAACAACTCTCTCTAAAAGGTCAGAATGGAAACTACTGAGGTTAACTCTCCCCTAGTCAAAACCTCAAATGTACTAGCACCTGATACCTACAACTAACAAATATTCTCCTCAAGGAACCCTGTTGGTTACCCTCTCATGGAAAAACTCCTCTCGAGTGCATTTGATCGATCACCTACTCCTTATTTTGAACCTCAAAATATGTTGGAAATGTAAAAGGAGTGATTTCATGCTGAATAGACAGACATACCACCTCCTCAAGATGTCTTTCATGAGACTCCTCATCTAGAAAAAGATCTAGTGAAAAATAAAGAAGTTCTTTGAACTTGATTCCAAAATCCTGTAATAACATACTCCCCTACTTAATAGAAAGAATCTATTACCTCTTCACTTAATTGATAGTCGGTGAAAGGAAATCTACTCTAAACTCTTTCTAAAATTCAACCTATGAAACATATGCCTCCTTCCGCTCTCCCAGATATAGGGTCCACTACTAACATGTAGCTCACTGCATCTGACTGACTTCCAAAGGGACCCTGTATCCCACTGGGGCTCAAATAAAACTGAAATTGATCTCAATATACTCCATCTATCTCCATATATTCATATTTGAAACACCACCCTCACACTTCCCCAAAGCCTGCTGCTAAAAAGCGTGCAATTCCCTTTTCCAAGCTTCATCATCCTCCACCAGATCAACCTTATGACAATCAACTGAATCATCATGTTGAACTTTAACTACCTAATCCACACACGAATAACAAACAAGATCTATAACTGATAAGATAAAAAGAATTTATTAATCCTAGTAGTATGGAATTTCATTTAGATTCATTTTAATTTACATTGTTAATTTTAAACTTCCCAAAACAACCCAATTCAAACAATAACACAAGTCATCATGATGCATGTTCCACTCCTAGGTCTCTACCCTGCTAACAGGTCCACCTCACTTGGTCATTCAATAATCTCAGAGTTCGTGCATTGGATCATGATGGGGGCTTAAAATCTCGTTTCCAAGTTGGTCTCCCTGGCTTATGTCATATGCCAAGGTAAAATGACACTTTTTCCATACCAAACCATTAAATCCTCACAATTCCTAACTCCAAACTTCATATTATCACTCAACCATCACCTCTGATACCACTCTATCATGACCCCCTACCACCAAAGATATCATAATGAGGGAAGATACATAATGACCCCCGAGTCTAACCTCCCATAGGCCTCAAATTAGAAACTAGCACTGAGGGTATAAAAACTCATGAAATGGGAGGCATTACCCTCTATAATAATATTGGATCAGAAGATAAGATGAATCATCCAAAAAAACTTCATGGAATAATATAAAAGATACCAGAACCATCCCACAAATGCATGTATAAATAAAATCGATATAGATAAAAGTGTCCAAAGTAAATACCCAAAAGCAAGGCTAAAGTAACAATAGAATATTTATCCAAATATATGAGCTAGTGATGTACATCACGGTCCACGTAGTCCTCCTATAAACATAAAAATCAGTTTATATACATAGGGTGAGCATACAAGTATACTTAGAGGAAAATAAAAGTCTCTCATGCACATGTGAAAGCACGTATTAATGCACCTATGACCAAAACAGCAGAACCAATGACACCTAAATAGGTCAACTATCTATCCCAACCTCACCAAGGCATGCTCACAAAATAACACACGACATGTAGTATAATATAACATGATTCACATCAATAAAGGTCATCCCACACTGCTTTCCCACTGGTATGATTCTCTCACATTGCAACATTGTACGTCTTGGTTCATCTATCTCTTCTGAATACCGCACCACCCTATAAGCATGGTCCTATCACATCACACCCAAAGACACCTAGGCTTATCACCCCACAAGCATGGCCACATCATGTATCACCTGAAAACACCTGGGACACAACATATCCACAACCATAACTAGAGAAGTAGGGTGTCTTGAACATGAAGGACATCAACCTCATGCCCTCATCCTACCATGCATGACCCCCACAATAATCCACCTCATCCCATGTCATCCTGAATGCAAACACCTAGGCTACGTTACATCTTGCTTGAAGACACCTAGTCTCCCCATACCACAATCCCAACCACATTATATCTCACCCAAATACACCTAGGCTATCACAACCACTATCTAGTGAACTATCAGTCCTTTGGACGTCACAATTGGTGCAATACATACCTTTCCTGGATGAGAGAGTGGGAAATATAGGGTACCCATCCATCTATCCTCATCACTGGATGTTGGAAAAAAAACCTCTCATATAAATATGATTGTTGGAACTTAGTTCTTAACATGGGTGGGGTGTGTATAGAAATAATAAGGAATATAAAAGTACATACATATATTCACACACAATCCCAACTTATGGGTTCACATCCTAAAAGATAATCATTTCACAACATCATCACTTTTTCTACCACATCTAAATGCATAACACAACACAAGCCAGAAGCCACATTTCACATTTCCAACCCAACCCATTAATTTCATTATTAATCATAAATCACATTTAATTACGCAGTCTATAATTTATTTATTCATCATTCATTTCCATCCCATTAACTGAACCAATCCCCATCCATTTCAATCTTCATTATAAAATTATTCCATCACAACTCGGCCATCTAGAACCATGAAACCACACATAAAAATAAGGTCATCATCCTCATAATAAAATCACCTTTCCATCCAAAATACAAGTCCAAACAACCACCACCTCACCACCCCAAAAGCACATCCAAAAAACCACCACCTCACCACCCAAAAAGTCGGTCAATCAACCACCACATCACCACCCCAAAAGCATGGCCAAACAACCACCACCTTGCTGCCCCAAAAGCTTGGCCACATCTCACCCATCAACCTTGTATTGCATCGTAATCACACATCACCACCCCATAATCACATCCACAAATCACAACACATTAAAGATCATTTTATAGATTTAAAAAAGGGTCTTTTACCATATTCCACTTTATTTTAGGGGTGTTATCACACAAGTTGTAATATTGGGGCATCCATTTCATTAGCCAAATATAAGTGGTTGTCCAATTCCCATTTTAGGGTGATATTACATTAATAAAAATATACATAGAAGTCACAACACATATCATCCAGTGTAAAAAATCCTCTAACAACCACAATTTTTAATTGGCAATCAAGCCCATACAATCACAATATCACAATCATATCAAAGATGTAAAGTC
The DNA here is from genome assembly GCA_963277665.1 of Viscum album. NCBI lineage: Eukaryota > Viridiplantae > Streptophyta > Magnoliopsida > Santalales > Viscaceae > Viscum > Viscum album. The sequence continues at coordinate 279,091,354 of OY728147.1, forward strand.
ATGTGAATAATTCCCCTTTTCCCCATTCAATTTCAATTATCCAAATATTTATATTTTATTAATCTAGCACAATAATCCACCATAGATGAAAAAAATTATACCCCTCCCTATTGATACACAAAAAATAGAAACAAGGTATTCCCTACCTCAAATAATATTTTTCGACTCATTGTGAACTGTAGGGTTAATAAGAAACTCCCACAAACCATAACCGCGTGAATAACCCATATATCAACCTACACCACACCAAAGAATCGTCAAAACTTAGCGTAAATCACATACCAAACCAAAACAACAACACTACATTAGATCCCTAAGGGAAGAATTAAATAAAACAACCTAAAGGAAGTGAAGGGATTACCATCAATTTCTAACAAACAACTATTGAAACCAATGGATAAAAGTAAGGGAGAAGTAGGTTAGAAGGTATAATTGGGGTATATAGGGTTTTTTCGGAATGATAGAGTGAGATTTAACAGTAGAACGAAAGGAATTTGCCGAGAAAATGAACTTAAAACCTAGGATCCCTTTGGTTTCACATCATGTAAAATTTACACGGCCTTTAAACCATGGGTTTTATGAAAATTACATCTTTCTCTAAAAAATTCATCACCTTAGAATTTAATTAATACAAAATATTAATTCCACTTACACAACGTGTAATCTATCTCATGGGTTCCCCCTCTTCCCAAATACAGTCCATGAATTCACTAGATGCATAAGTCATGAACCACCATTACACATTGTGAAATCCTTACATAGCATGAATTTCCTACAGCAGCTCTTCTACACCTCTATCCTCCACCAAAAACTCTCAAAACCACCCCCTGAACACCTAAAACCACCAAAAATGGAAAAGTAATTGGATGGGAAGGAACAGTCCATTAAAAAATTCATGTACATAGAAAAAATATCATACAATGCTCAAATGTTATGCTTACAAGTTTATCAATTTAAACCAAAGATCATCTAAATCTATGATTTTTATATCATCGCCTTCTCGGGATGTATCTTTATATGATGTTAGCTTTTGTTTGCAACTATGTGTTGTAACAATTCTTTAAATTTAATTCATCTCTAATTTATCATCACTCATCATAAGTGATTATTTTATGACTATGGATAGGTCTTTTAAAGGGAGATCCTGGTTGAAATCTCTTATACCTTTGTAACAAGTAACAATTTCTTATACTCAGCAAGGAGCCCCGTAAAAAGGGGATGATATAGTAAAAATTACAAAACTCATAGAGTAGTGTAACAGCCCAAGTTTTTATAAAAATAAATAGAAATGCATGGAACTTTGTTTTAAGTATATATTTTTTTAACTAGCCTTTAAAACATAACTTTTCCACTTCTATGTTTTGAATTTCAAGAAATTGTCATCTACAATTGTGTTCAGTATGTTATTTGGAGTCTATTGGAACCAACTTGTTTTTTTGGTGAACAGTAACATACCCTTATGAATAGTAATATGAATAGTAATATGGCCCTAATGAATAGTAAATTTTATTATTATTTTATTTTATTAAGGCTTTAAGATGATAGCATCTAGGTTAATTTTTCATTGTGACATAGAAGTAGTTACAGAATTAGAATTGTTAATTTTTGAATTAAGTATGCTTTTATTTAAAAATTAAATTAATAATATTTAGAAAATTATTTTCAAAAATGGACTTAATTTTTTAAATCTACACGTCGATAAATGGTTGGGGTGAATTTTGGGAATTTTTCTGAAACAGTTGATTTTTCAGTGAATAGTAAAAAATGCAGTTTTTAGTTTTCGTGTGTTAATGACATCATTAATGATATAATAATGATGTCATAAATCTGGTCAACTTGTGTATAGTTAAATAATATGTGAGCTATCCCAAGTGGCTTATAACATGGGCAAATACCATGGGCAAGCCCATGGTTTTGCAAATACCACCCATGAGGTGTCCCATGAAAATTATTAAAATATTCCCTTACTTTTCCTATAAATACCAACCCATTCCTTCATTAACTTCATTCCCAATTCCTCATCAATGAATCTCTGGCCTCATTACCTTCATATTATTCCTCCCAAGGTTTCCTCAATCCCCCAAGGTCCCAACCTTCAAGTTTTAAGGGTTACTCTACAAGGTAAGAAAATTCTCAATTTCTTTCTTTTTCCATTCAAGTTTTATTTTATGTGGTATAACTTTCAAGTTTCCATACCATGTTCTTATTTCTTTATTATTATTGATCTACTATATATTATTATTCATTTATTTATGGGTGACCCTTGTCCCCTCTCTTTTTAATATTTTCTAAAACCATGTTGTGTAGTCGTTAGGCTGCCGAATTTTTGTAAGAGATTTCTCACTTCTTCTTTTATTTTGAGTTCCTTCCTTATCATTTCTTAATATATCCTTACACAAGAGGCATTAAATCTCCAGAAATCATTTATATTCTGGATGTTATCATTTTTATGGAAAATTACTCATCATTATTCTTCTCTTCTCCCACTTATTTAAGGAATAAAAACATTGTTCGTTATGTGCTGAATTACCAACATCGTGGAAGATGTGTTTTCAATTTCCATTAATTATTTAAAGTATGGTCATGAAAAAATTTATTTGGTTAAACAAGGTTATAATATATGTATTATGACTCACCCATGTTTCTGGAATTCTTTTGTACTCATGGTTCTAATTTATAAGACAAAATGAGGTTGTTATTATCAAAGAACCATTAAAATGATCTAAACGAACATCATTAATGTTTTAACTTATGAATCATCCTCATATTAAACATCAAAATGATAAATGGTATAAATTATGGTACTGGAAATATGTAAATACCTTTCCATTCCAATTCTGTGATTTCACTTCCAATTGACAAGAACATCCACCATGAACCAATCATGGAATTCATGTTAAAAACTCACCCAAAAACAGTGCAAGGAGAAAAATAATAACAATTAAAGGTTGAAATGATGTTATGAAATGATAATATAAGATGTCATAAACATGAAAATGTTTCTGTAAAATAATAATAACACTCTTTTAACCATTATACAGGAATTTTAAACAAGTTTTAAGTAAGTCATACCCGAGGTAAGGGAATTCTTAACCCGATTTCCATTATTTGGGTTAACCTTCTACTTCATTATTTATGTGCTATTTAAATTGTTTTTGTGATGGGTTATATTTATATTATGTTTTATTATGTGTATTTATAGTATATATACATACTCCATCTACTCTATTATGTCTCTCTTCAATTGTATGATATTTATAAGGGTCTTTTCTTTAAAAATCCTTTTTTTAATTCGGTTTTACGAAATTCCAAAGCAATGTTTTTATGGAATTATTCATGTTGTAGGATTATGTTTTGGTTCTTGGTAATTATTTATGATTAAGGGTGGGAACTATATCTCCCTCCAATTCATTGGTTATGAGTAAGTTGGAGGTCGTCCATTTGGTTACTCCAAGTGTAACTACGATGGTTACACAAAGTAAGGTAGCCGTGAGGGTTACAAATTATAAGGTAGCCAAGAATGGTTACAAGATTATATAAGTAATGCCCCAAGATACCTTTATGATTATATTTATGTTCTCATGTTTTGTGTGGATCTTTTATAAATCTCATGTTACAAAAATTAAGTATATATGGGTGACAAGAATTTCTTTTGAAAATGTTTTCATACGTTACGAGTATTCATGGACTAATGTGCTCTTTCTTTATTTTTCATCCCTTAATGAGATTTCGTGCTCATCCCAATTTTTTAAATAATTTTCACAGGTTAATGGATGTGTAGGAAAAAGAAGTAAACATGTTAAATGTTGAATAAGTGTTAATAAGTCATGTTTAATTTTTAATGTTTTATTTTCTGAAAAAAAAAATGGAAACTGATTTTATGGTATCCACTCTGTAATAATGTGTAATGTTATGAATGTATTGTCCTAATTATCTAAAGTTATAAACTTGAAAAGATCCTAAATTTAAGAGGAAGTGTTTTCTTGAATAAATTCAATATTATGTATGTAATAAGGTTGGGTACTTATAGTTGGTATCAGAGGATGGTTTAGATTACCTTAGGGGTTAGGGTGATATTAATAGAATACCATAAATGATTTTCACTCTATGTTTAATTTGAAATGTTTTAGCATTTAAATATTACCATGTTGCTTCATCTAAGACATGTTTGTTCAGAATGGTTGTTCGTGAAAGGAATAGGGATGCTAAAGAGGAGAGTCACCGACAGAATGGCATCCTTCCAGAACTACATCCCGGAATAGTGGGGATTGGAACCAAGCAGTTTGTGACAGTAATGGCTAAGCTAACACAGGAAATAAATGGTTGTGGCATCCATGAAAGAGAACCAATAGAGGTAACACAACGGAACATGACAGTAGTGGAACATTTTATGAGACAACATCCTTCTGTATTCAATGGATCTTCTGACACAGTAGCAGCTAATGGATGGATCAAATCCCTTGAAAAGATATTCGATGTTATGGGATGTTCATCCAATCAAAAGGTAAGTCTTTACATTTATCATTTTGAAGGGGAAGCTAATCAGTGGTGGTCAATAGTAAG